>CM073542.1:2500-1202500 GCA_037074615.1 Leucaena leucocephala
CTCAAACCCTAAGCCCCAAGTCCTAACCCCTAACACGGACCCCTGAACCCTAAACCCCAAATCCTAACCCCTAATCTTTAAACCCAAAACCCTGAATTCCAAACATATGTATATTGAAGGATTTTTTATGTTGAAACATTTTCTAACCTAAACTTATTTAGTTTTTTCTATTGTGTAATGTTGCTGACTCAAGTAGACGCAAAAATAGTCTCACGTGGCTTTCTTCCTCATGAGCCTATGACTAACTTGGCCCAATAGCTTACCATAAATTAACATAACTTACCTCCAATTAGCTGGGGTTAATTTTTGTTGTTCTCTTTATGTTTTTCTTTCACCGTGTTTATGTTTTTCATGTCAACTTTGTTGTTATTGTTTTGCTAACAAAATAACTTCTCTCCTGTGATTTTTTATGGAAAATAGGAATTTACTTGGTTATCTCTTGCTATCATGTAATGAGATAAACAATTGTCACATGGCAATCGGGTGTTGCAAATCGGACCCTCCTGACCTTCCAAATCAATGAGGTTTGAAATTAGCATAAGATATTCATGGTGTTGGAGCAATATCTTGCTATGCCATTGGAAGCAACAATTCAAAGCTTACTTTTCCAATTTGATTTCAATCAAATCTTTTCATAGCCAATCGGTGCAGTTATTTTTTGCTATCTTTTTATTATTTTATTCCTCGAACAAGATAGTCATCTCACTTTTTTCCTGCAAAATTATAGATGCTTTCATGAAAAACCATGGAATCACAATGCTCAATAATTGCTTGTTCTTAACTCTCTTCACTGGCACGTGAAGAGAAATTTCCTCTTCATCTTTGTGTTATAATTAATCGTCTAATCCTTGTGGCTCTTTCTAATGAATTAAATTGTGAGGCAGAAGTGTCTTACAGCTATCAAAAATTCCAACTTCTACTCTGTGCCTCAGAGATTAGTTTACGATGTGGGGACCAAGTTACCTGTATCACCCATGCTAAAACGGCTGCCGAAATTGCACTTCCTGATGATTATTTATTTTTTGCACACCTATTGTTGTGCCGTGCTCACGCCTTGAGGTGATCTTCTAAATCTCCAGGAAGAGTACACAAGGTGCTTGGAGCTTAGAACAGATAGTCATACTAGCTGGATTTGTCTCAAACTAGTGGAATCGCGACATCAGCTGCAAATCAATTGAAATGCTATAGACTTGAACTTTGAACAGAGTGTTTAAAAGAGTGGGAATTTATGTAAAATGTGGATGGCTGTATATAACCTGGTGAGAGGTTTAATTTACTTGCAGAATGGGGATTTACTCTCTACAGAAGAGCTTGTGGCACAGGCTTGTTTGTTGATGGATTCTGAAAGCTGCCTCTATCCATGTCATGGTTCGTATTTCTTATCTAATATGTTGTTTGAAGTTTTACCTAATTTTTTTACTTGGAGATATATACTTGAATTGGAATAAGACTATTCTGACCCTTATAATTGTTTATTAACGTAGAACTATTAAGATATTTTTATTTTATTCTCTTTGTAAAATTTTACTTCTTGTAAACTTATTTTTAATTATATGAGCATTATTGTAATTTTCTTCCTTAGGCCTATGAATACAATCCTCTCCCACACTTGTAGATTATCAATCTCATTAGAGAAGAGAGGATGAGACAATTTATTCTAATCACTCTTCACATCATACTACTGTTTTCAATATTTCCGGTACAAAGCATAAAAAAGATAAAGATGAAAAATTTATACATATAAACGAGAAATACTACCTTACAATAGAAATACTCCCGTCAAATCCCCCCTCCATACAGGATTATTAACTGGCATACCCTCAGTCGAACCAAGTACAAGGCCTCGCGGCTAAGGCACAGCTAAGTTCACCGACAAGCCTGGTCTTCAAGAATTGTCTGGACGGAATGCCACCAAAAAAATAAAAAAAGAATAGTCTGGACGGAGCAAAATCCAACATTTGTGCCGACTGTAAAATTCAATAATTTCGACGGACTGATCAGGCACGGGAATCACTCGTCAGGGGCATGGTTTCGCTTCGTTCCCCAGTTTCTCCTCCTCCCTCTGTTTCCTCTTCTTCTTCTTGTTTCCTCGGCAGCTTCTTCTCTTTCTGTTGTGCCCCTAAACCCAGAAACAACTTGATAATCGTGCAGAAACGCCCTTCTGTCTTCAAAGCCTCGTGGCAGGAGGTTAATTCTCTTCCTTACCTTGCTTCCAACATTTTTCCCTTCCTTTAATTTGACACTTCTTTTCTTTCATTTAATATTCCTTTTTAAAGCTTGCCGGAGTGTTACTATTCTCGGCGATTCCTTTCAGTGCTGTAAAAGTTTTAGCCAATAGTCCACTAGGGCGCTCGCTTCAGAGGAGAATGCAGGAGAGAAAGAAACTTGCTCTACAGAACTCGTCCATATACAAGACTTTGGCCCAGAAGGCCAGAAAAGAGAGGTAATTCCCTGGAACCCAATTATACTTCGACTATTCTGGGGAGCGATCTGGCGTTTTGACTTTTGAAGTTATAGTTGACCAAAACTCGTTTTTGATGTTAACAATGGCAATCTCTGAAAATTTAGGCAGACAAAAAAAATCAGTAAATTGTTTCTAGCCAGGAGTCATTCCAAAATTTATCCCCCCACCACCTTCCTACACGATATATTCATTATTCTCATATTCTCCCCCAAATGCATTTCCTGATTTGCCCTTTTCATCACTGTTAGATCAGATTGGCTCAATTTTCCCTTTTTCCAACCGTTGCGAATGTAAGTGCTAATCGGTTCGGACCCATCAGATTGAAAACCATTAAAGCTCATCATTTACTCTTTTACAAAGATTTCTAAATCCTCAAGTCTAAGAAACTAACCTTGAGTTCCTTGAGCTTCCTTCTAGACCACTTGACTTTCATTTCTTGAGCAAGATGTTGACTTCCCAATTCTTCCACGTCAAAGCTCTCTTTCCTTTTTCATGAACATTCCTACAATAAAAATATTTGACTCCAAATCCATGTAGTTAGTCTAAACTTATTTTAGTTAATATGCATGATATCAATATATTTGGTATAACATAAAGATTTGTACCATGCAAACTTTCTTTTCTATATTTGTCATCATCAAAACTTGTTACATAAACCCCAGGATCTAACACTAATCTGTATTTATAAATAGATACAAAGTGAGATATCTTGTCATTTTATCGAACATAATCCTCACTGTTTCTTGTGTTGTGTCTAAAATTTTTGCTTATTCCCACAGCCTTTGGTATGGAGAAGATCGGCCCCATTGGCTTGGTCCTATTCCATATGACTATCCAGAATATCTTGCTGGGGAACTTCCTGGGGATTACGGATTTGACATTGCGGGGCTTGGCAAGGATCCTGTAGCTTTACAGAAATACTTCAAGTACGCCATATTATGAATTCTGTATTTATGCCGTTCTTTCTGTGTTAGTGCTGTTCCTTGTCAAGTATGATTTTCTTTTACAACGAAATGGTGGCCTTTACATCACAGTTATCCTTATGTTCATTATTTAGCTTTGTTACAGAATAAATTGTTTTAGATATAAATTATATAATGGGCAATAAGTCCTGTAGAGACATTCTCCAGCGATATAGTGCAAAGAATATATTGGAAATAGATGATCAATCATCAGCTAAATTTTGACGAGGATGTAACAATATTAATTATGTTTCAATGTCTAAAGCACTTTGATACTGTGATAGAAATTATAATCTAGATCTGATCTATCAAAAGTTGGTAGACTAAACCAATGACAAGCAGCCATATGTCTAAGTGAGCTTCACTCCTCATATGTGCAAGTGACTATTCTTCATTGTCTTAGTCTACCAAAAATAGGTAAATCAAAAATAAAAGAAATTATGTGTGAAGCCTTTGTCAATGTAAACAGTCCATGATCAGTTTAATCTCTTTTATCATGGAGCTTCGAGATATTGCATGCTCGTTGGGCTATGCTTGCATCTGTTGGTGCTCTGGTTCCTGAAATACTAGACCTATTTGGGGCCTTTCACTTTGTTGAACCCATCTGGTGGCGTGTTGGCTATTCAAAGCTCAAGGTCAGTATGTCTAATCTCCGTGACCACTCTTGGTATGTTTGCAAAGTCTTGCTTATAGATCAGGTATCTGATATCATCCATAAGTTCGTAGAATTTAACCTGTAGTTATTCTCCATTACTTAGTCATTAGTTATATTTCTTAAGATCAACCCAAGGGCCAATTATGTCACTAAGAAAATGTGTGTCAAGAATTTGTTGAATCGAACCCATATGGTGGCATGTTGACTTTTCAAAGCTCAAGATCAGTATGTCCTATCTTTGTACTCATAATTGGCAAGCTTTATCACAAGTTAGTCAAATTAAACTAACAGTTAAATCCAATAACCATTTCTCTGGACCATTATTTCATGTGCTCAATTATTTTCTGTTTTTACTTTTCCTCATTATACATTGTTATGTTGATTCAAATTGGTTGATTTATTTTCGCTCAGTGCTTGGAATAAATTACATCCATATTTCATCCCCTCTCTTGTCCATTCATACATCCATCAATGTTTGATTGCATATTATGTGCACTCCTATGTTAAGTATATTACTTAAGATATCTGGAATGACGTAGTTGTCTTTGTCTATCCAATATTTTTGACTAGGGAGATACTCTAGACTACCTTGGAATCCCGGGACTTCACTTAGCTGGAAGCCAAGGGGTGGTCGTAATTGCTATTTGCCAGGCACTCCTCATGGTTATTCTTTTATACTCCATTCGACTTTTCTGCTTTCTGTGCTCTGCTAACATCACTTGCATCTTTGCCTTCTATATTTGGAATTTTGAGTCTGTGAATTGGTGAATCCATAGTCGATGGAACCTTTTCAAGAGCATTTCTGGTCATTCTCTTGGCTACTGACCTTGATGACATGGGTGTCATCTAAAGAAGTGCATTTTTAACCATGTTAATGTTTAATTCAACCTCTACCTAGAATGTAGAAAAATTTATATTGAAGTCATTACCATATGTTTGGGGGCATAAGCAAAAAGTTGATAGTTGAAGTTAATTAAGCTCCTAGGCTTGCTTCTGGACAGCATTCGCATTATCCTTCTATCGACAACATGGATGTGCCAGGTATACTAATTACATATAATTAAGCAGGTTGGACCAGAATATGCTAGATATTGTGGGATTGAAGCATTGGAACCTCTAGGAATATATCTGCCTGGCGACATAAATTATCCTGGAGGAGGGTTGTTTGATCCCCTGAATCTGTCCAAAGATCCTGAAGCTTTCGAGGAGCTGAAGGTTAAGGAAATTAAAAATGGACGCTTAGCAATGATTGCGTGGTTAGGATTTTACGCTCAAGCAGCTCTGACGGGTAAAGGGCCTTTGCAGAACCTTCTTGATCACATCTCTGATCCTTTCCACAATAATCTTCTGTCTGCGCTCAACTTAGTGAAAATGTAGCTACGTGATAGAGCGACAGAGTTTTCCTATCGTTAGTACGAAAGCAAGGTCAGGTCTAGATACCGTGATATAGATTGGTCAAAGGGTTATTTTATTTTAGTCTTTAATTCAAAATAAAATATTTTAGTCTTGAACATATATTAAAGAAAAATAGATGAAAAGTCTCCGGCTGAAAATTTTAAGCAAGGTGATGGTATATTTTGTTACAGAAATAAGGATATTTTAGTCATTTACCTATCCAAACAAGAAATTAATAGTCAGTCGGAAGAACTTTGCTTGCTTTTTAGTGTTTTTTTCATAGGCACATATCGTGCTATTGTGTACAATCCTATTCAATGAATCATGATAACTATGCCATACGGACAATTGGGCAAGGCTTATTTGGATCACTCAAATAAATTCAAATACGTAGATAAGCTCATGTTGCGATATTTCTTTTTTATTATAAAAATTTAAAAAAAAAAGTTAAATTTATTCATGAGTAAAAAAAAAATTTAAGCGATATTAATATTGAGTAGTGGGAGTTATTAATTATTTTTTAAGTGTTATATTGTGATACTTGATTATATTTATTGGGGCTAATGAAGGGATCCAAAAATATGAATTGTTAGGACCTTTTTACCAAAAGAAAATGCCTCAATTTCTATCTTTAAAAAAAAGTCAAATTTTCAAACTTACTCTTTTAAAATTTATTAATCAATACTTTGAATTAATTTCTACCTCAAGAAACATTTGTGATATATTTCCATCTTATTAATTAATTTTATCAATTTTATTAATTAATGTATTTTTTTAAAACATTGTATTTTTTTAAAATGAAAGATAAGTTGGAAAATACATATTCGCATATAAATTCACACGCTTTAACTCTAAATTGTAATGTAATTTAACTGGATCAGTGGGAATTATCAATTTATAAAATATAAATAAAAATAAAAATATTGAAAATTTTAATATTACAAAAATATTTGTTTTATTCTTGTGAATGCCCAAAAATACACGTAAATTATTATACTCAGATAAAAAAATATCACAGTAACATCTTAAAGGATATCTAATATTGGAAATAGTGACTAGAGATGATTTTTATACACAAACTAAACACGAGGTCACACGTGTTTAACTTTACACACAACAATCACACCAACAATTTATTGAAAAATAAAATTAGATACAATTTTCTTAAATCACATCAGTATTACATTTTTTGTATATAAATATTCAATATAACACTGCAACTCTCCAACCTATAATGAAAATATAAAAATATTTCACATAAATAAAAACTAATATGTTATTTCTCAATCCATGACTTTTGTAAAGTATTATAAAAGATAACGTCGGAGAAATATAAAAGGGAGGAGATGGGCATCAATCCTATTTTTCGATGTGAAATATTTGATATCTAATTTGGAACTTTGGAAAACGTTGATTTCGGCGATATGCAATTATATATACGTATATATATATATCATAATAATTATTGAAAGAGAGAGGAGGAAAAACTAAGAATGATGAGAAGATGAAGTTGGGTGAGGCGGAGGAGGAGGAGGAGGTTTGCCTCGGGAGATATTTTGGACGAGCACTTCCCCCATGCCCTCGCCAAGACCCTCAATCAAGCCTCCGATGAACTCAACGACGACCTGTGAAGCGAGGCGAGCTGCTGTGCCCAGCACACTGCTCTTCTCGGGGCTCTTTATTCCATTGGCCTGCAGACCGTTCACCATATTTTTGGCGCACACTGCATGCAAATGATAATCGCACACGGTACAGTGGTACACTCGCCCCGATCTTCTCCTCTTGCACTCGCCGCATACGGAACCACCTCCTGATTCGCCGTTTGAGATGGCGGCGGCAGGTAGGAGTTTTAAGGTGTGAGGATGGCCCGAGAACTCGATTTCCGTGGAGAGCATAGCACAGCAGGGATGCATCTGAAACCCGCACGCACTGCATATGAACGCGTAACCCTTGCTCTGTTTCCCGCACACATCGCATTTCGATTTCGCTGGTTAACACGATGATCGATGATGATTGATAAATAAGATAAGAAATGGTTCAATTAATTAGCTAAGCTTATTAATCATACCTACCTGGTTTTGAATGGAACAGGATGAGATGGTGAGAGTGGAAGGGATGGGCCTTGAGGGCAGGAGGAGCCAAGGCACAGAAGTCGTGCACCTGGAAATCACATTGTTGACATGCGAACCTCTTGCCCGACCCGTACTCCTTGCAGCCTGCGCATGTATACAGCTCAGCCTGCTCCAGCTGCACCAGAGGGTGCTGTGGGTGACTGAAGCTCACTATTTCTTCTCCGAATATTGCTTCTGGGGATGTCGGGAATTCCACCCTCTCTCCTGCTTTTCTCGCCACCGACGACTTCTTCACCACCAATGTCGTCGCCTTCTTCACTCCTGCTTTTTCGCTCTTCATGCTCTTCCTGCTATTTGACATCTCTGCAGTCAATTGCCTAACATTGATGCCCATTATATTAGGCTACAAAATTCCCTGTGCATGGGAATAATTAGGTAGGGCCCATATTTGGTTTTGATTCTCAATCATTTCATGGAGTTGCAAGAAATAAAAAGAGATGCTGTTGCCACCAAAGTCAAGCTTTCTTTTGTGTGCAAGGGTTTTATATATTTTTCATCCACATAACACATGAGAATTCTAATGTTACAGGCTTTTGGCAGTGAAAGATGTGGAACTGCATTCCATTTCTTTTAAATAATCAATATATAGAGTCTTCTTTTCCTTGAAATTTCATTTTTTTTTTTTGTGAGTTGGCAAGCAAATAAATTTTGCGCAAGCCAAGTAATAGATGCGCTTTTTTTCAATCCCTTGATGACTAAGTGTCACTGATGCCCTATTATTATTTGTTTGCGTCTTGTAAGTGATTCCCATTGTATATTTTGCTTTATGCTATTTTAACGCCAAGAAATGCACAAATCATATTTCAAAAAGGAAAAGAAAGATATTCCATCATCTTTAATGTGTAAGACTTTTAACTCCTCTTACATACCCCTTTTCCAATTTCCACGATAAACTGCTGTCACTTTTCGTTACTTAGCCAACAAAAGAAACTAATGGATAAGGAGATATTTGGTAATCATACGCAACCCCCTCCACTCTATAGCCTTCACAAGGAAATCTTTATCCATCGGTTTTCCTCAGATGTCTAGCTTTGTTCGTAGTCCTCAACTGCCAACAAGTTGAGTCGCTCATGGCATGCGAATTCCCAAGGATCAGAGACCTGCAAATTGATGTTCTCACAAACATCCATATTTTTTTTATCATTTTACCAATACCTGTATGAGTCCTATCTTCTTCTGTCACTTGTAGAACTTTATAATTATATATGTTCATTTTGCCTTTTTTTTTATATAAAAAAAGAATGCATTTCCAGGAAGTGGATCCCTCACGTGCGAGTATTTCAATAGCGTCCCAATTGCTCGGTTCTCCTCCATCAGATTGATCCAAGGGACTAGCTATTTTATAAAAATTCTGCCAATTTTTTCAATATTTTTTTGCTGGAATATTTTCAGCATTTATTCTTGATATCTTCTTTCTCATTTGAAACCCCAAACTTGATTAAAATAAAAAAAAAAACACCCTAAGCTTCCAATTTCCGACCCATATTCTTTTTTAATATGTGAAGAATCTTTTTTAAACCCCATATCCATATACATTTATTAATTTATCTTTATTTTATATTCATCTTTATTTTCATTTTCATCAAAATCTCTTTCAAAAAAAGTATCAAACAGCCCCAAAATTTGATTTTTATTATACTGTACTGGACTTGGGCAAAAGCATTTTTCTTGAAAAAAATAAATAAATTGATCAGGGCTGTTGTTTTAGGAAGAAAAGATGTGTAGTCCTTCAAAGTTCAAACCACAGATAAATCGAACGGAGGAGAGTTCAACAATTGACACACAATTGAGGAGCCGCACTGGAGGTGATCCGCATCCTGCATTCCCATTTTCCAACGGCACATAAGCGAGCCAAATGAAGACAGTTCAAATTTTGAATCACAGTCTCACAAAAAAAAAAATTGAATCCCAGTCTCGCCCAAAAACAATTTGAATCTCAAGTCTCAACCCTTTCGTCTTTCCGGCTTTGCCTATATATCTCACTGACACAGATTCAAAACTCACAAGGTAAACCGAAGGAAGCTTAGTCACTAAAGCGGCGATGTTGATGGCGGATGATGAGATTGAGAGGTTGGATCCAGAGACCGAGTACCTTATGTCAAAGAAAAGGACTGGCAACGAGTGGGAAATGTTCAAAGAAAACGTAAGGCCATTAAAAAGAGGCCGAAATGTTAATCTCTTGAACACCGCTCTCAACACCCACAATCACAATCGACTTAAGAAATCTCTCCTTGATAATCGAAGGTCTTCTTGCTTGACCTTTTATATGCTAGTTTATCCTCGATTCCATTTTTTTCTTTTAGAAGAAAATAATCTTCCTTTTAATCGTATTGATGCTTCAGGAGGTTGATTGAAGCCATTGATGAATACAAAGGAGACGATCCTCTCCTCCCGTGGCTTGAGTGAGTATCCTATTACATAACTTCTCTTTAAAGACCGACTGCACCTGCTTTCTTGTAGAAGTGCGTCCTTTCCTGCGATTAAGAAATTTGAAATTCGGAAATAGCACCCTTTGCATTCTGCTAACGCGGATCATGCTAATTGATTTCTGCAACTAATCTTACCTTCAATTTCAAAGGTGTATCAAGTGGGTTCAGGAGTCATTCCCCCCCGGAGGAGACTGCTCTGGACTGGTTGTGATATACGAACAGTGCGTTCGAACTTTTTGGCATTCGGAACGCTATAAGGATGATCTCCGCTACTTGAAAGTGTGGCTGGAATATGTTGGTTCTTCTCATCCTGCTTCACTGTTTTAACTTAATTGTTATAGATATTAGCGTCTAAACAAATATTTAATATGCAGGCAGATAATTGCATAGATGCGGATGTTATATATAGTTTTCTGGATGCAAACGGAATAGGACGAACGCATTCCACATTCTACATATCATATGCTCTCTACATGGAATCTAAGAATAAGATCAAAGCGGCAAACGAGATATTCGATCTTGGCATATCAAGGTATGGTACCCTGACTGTTCTGACTTCTGAGGGTTGTTATTGTGCCTTTTAATTGCTCATGCTTATGTCCTTGTGATTTATACAAATTTGAGAAGTCAAAAGTCTGATATCTTCAATGTGGAGAGAGGTCCTACTTCGAACATTTAGTGTGTGCAAATTTCGCAAATATTTCTGTCTTCGCTGCCATTGCTGTTGGAGTTTGTGTTTCAATGGTTAATTGGTTATTGTGCGCGTATGGTCAATGGTGGTCTGTTTTCACTCTAAGGTGAATCGTATTTGTTGTGCAAATGTGTAAAACCATCTAGATATCTATAAATATCTATTAATATAAAAATCTTAGCAAGCTATAATATTGATAAACTACGTCAGACTGCTTAGAACTCGCAGCAGACCGACATCTGTTGAGAAAAATAGGACTCAGTTCAAAAACAAAAACCTTCACTAGCATTTTGATCTCTTTGAATTATCAAGTATTTTCCCCTCAATTTCATCCTTCAAATTCTTGATAGTGTCCAATATATATGCTGGTGGGTGGCGTGATCCCCTACATTACCTACTTAGGCGGTCAAAGTTTTTTCAGTTCTTTGTTTGCTGTACTCTCTCATCCCTCTCTTTACTTTCCTTTTCCGATCGACATCCGTTAGATCTATACAAAAAACCTCTGAAGCAACTCCACAACCACACGTAGAGTATATGAACCGAATAGCATTTCGGCGTTGGTAAAAGTCCTTTGGGGTGATGTTTTTAGCAAACCGATCTTCTGGTATAGTAGTATCACTCTGTCATTGAAAAGTTTTCTGCATATGAAGTTTTTATCAAAAAAAAAAATAAGATACAGGCTAAGAACAATGATATATTTACATTTTTTTTAAAATAATGATTAAAAATAAAAATAATATATATAATAAAATATTGATGGTTTTGTTAATTGAGGAACAAACTTGCGGGGAAAGAAAAAGAAGAAGAAAACTTGAACCGCGTACATTCAAGATCTCATTGAGGGGGTTTCTTTCTTCTTCTCGGGCAAGCAAGTCTGATGAGTATGAGGATTAAGGGGGAAAGGACAAACGAATGCCACATAGGAATTTCTCAAGGACATCCGGTTTAACAATTTTTGTTTGGGGAAATGTCGTAGATCTATACCTCATTAGATACATTTTACAGGAATGCTCAACCAATGGCTAAATTGAAGGATGCTTACAGAAAATTTCTTGCACGCTCAATGAGAAGACCAAAAGTGACGGAGGTATGTAATTTCTGGTTGAAAGCTTCTTTTAATAATTGATCCGATTCATTATCTGTCAATCTCATATTGTTATGCTACTTAGGAGGATTCAACGGGTAAACAGGTACCTGTGCGTAGCTTTGGAACTGTCCTTGCCAAAGGAGAAAATCGTGAGTCCTCTTGCTCGATATTACTCTGTCTCAGAATATATGAATTTTTAAGTTTTGCCAATGTTGCAGGGGTTCGACCTCCC
This sequence comes from Leucaena leucocephala, assembly GCA_037074615.1. Taxonomy (NCBI): domain Eukaryota; kingdom Viridiplantae; phylum Streptophyta; class Magnoliopsida; order Fabales; family Fabaceae; genus Leucaena; species Leucaena leucocephala. The sequence continues at coordinate 14,548 of CM073542.1, forward strand.
TTGAGCGAGCTCTCCACGAAGAATTTAAAGCCAGAAAAGTAAGGATAGTGTTCTTTCTCGAGCTCTATTGAGTTGAGAAAAATAAGTTTGCAGCTCAAAGCCTACGGGCATTGAGAAAAATGAATGAATTAAGTATGGGAAAATTTGAAACTCAAAAGTCATAAAGCATATTCCTCCATTTTTTTACCAAAGCATATTTTACTAGCGGTTTGGGTACTCGGATGCGGAATATCGGCATGCATGATCTTATTTCCAGATACTAATATATTTTCTTGTCACATTTTTGTAGGACTGGAGCAGTTGCCCTTACTATTTATAAGGATTCAACTGCCGCTGATGACAAGTGTCCTCAACAGCCAGACGTGTCAAAGAGAGAGTTTCGCTCTTTGCACACTCTTGGAGCTCGAGCTCAAAGGAATAAAGAAAATCATGCAATCCCTGGCAAGTGGACGACCTACCAGGTATCTTGCAATCACATGCACGTCTCTAAGGGGTTTGTTTTCGTTAGAAAATAAAACAGAGGGAAAAAGAAACGTACTGGTTTGAATCTGGGGGAGAGAATAGGAATAGGGAGACGGTGGAAAAATCAGCTGAGTGAGAGATAAGGCACCTTCTCAAGTGGATGAATATCCATATTCTGGGAAATCGGAGTATTTCTCAATATCCATCAATTAGATAAGCTAATCACAATCTCTCTTAATATATTAATTATTGAGATAATATATACAGTAATTAAAGTTAAAACACATTACGATGGCCAAAAATATTTAATTTGGTAAATATTCTGGTCTAAAATCAGTTTTATTATACAACCCAGCATCTAAAGTTGTCGGATATTTCAGATTCCCCAGCGACCTGGGATCAGAACTGGAGGGGCAACTGCAAGTGCTTGCATCCCGGTATTTGTTGATGAAGATTGTAATGAGTAAGTTTATGAGATGCTTTTTAACTAGCGAGTTTCAACCCTAGGCGCATTCTGATTTTTGTTTAACTTGTGCTATTGTGGTTTTTAGCACACGAGAAGTGAAAACCGGAGGATGTAATTACTCAAGTTTGTTGATTAGGCAGGAGGCCGACCAAGATTTGAAAATGTAATCCCGATTCATCCGCCTTTTATTGTCCACACGACTAACCTGAACAAGATTTATGGCTTAAAGCGTATATTATTTTGTTCGTTTTAGGGAAACAGAGCTGCTAAGGAAGAAACCATTACGCAACTTCCCACAAAATAGCCTCCCCAGGTGATTGAGACCATGCTTGTCGCAGCGTTGTTTTGCAGATATTGAGTCCAGCTTTTCTCTCTAAAGCTGGACACAGCTTTGTCCATTTCTTCAAAGTTTGTACTGGAACTCCTTTTATACTATTCCTTCTCGTTGCTTATGCATTAACTCTTTTGAGTAACATTGAAGGTGCACGGATCTGAAAGGTTTGTTTTTTCAAAATAGGTGGTATGATTAAATTTTTTATATGAATATATAATTTATAAATATAAATAGCTTGGGGTAATAAATTTAATCATATATATATTGATCGATTTTTGAAAAAAAAACAATAATATTATTTAAATTTGAATTTGATTTAAAGTATTTTTAAAATCAATTGACCACTATATATTTTATGTCAAAACAAATATAATAGCTATTATTCTTCGTTGTTTACCCAAAAAAAAAATCACTTGTTCGTTGTTCTGAATTTTGATAGCTATTATTCTTCAAATTATTAATATAAGATATAATTAAAAAGTTAATTTTAGTTTTAAATATAATATTATTTTTATATTTATCTATTTTTTTAAGAAAAATATATTAATTTAACTAATTTTTTTAATCTAATTAAATTAATTAAATAAATTTTATATAATGATTAGATACATATTTGTTATCTATCATAAAATATAGATCTATTTTTGATATTATTTTTTTAAGGGTAAAGATGCGCATAACATCCTAAACAAGTTTTACAAAAGCAATTAGTATTTTGAATTAATTTTAGATATATGATTAGTATTTTAAAATATTTAAGGGTGCAATTAGAATTTTAAAATAATTTTAGTAGTGTGACCAATACCTTAAAATATTTAAATTGATATAATTTTATTTTTTTAATGATAGAAGTACAAATTTTTGTTCAATCCATATTAAGTGAGCTTTTTATTTTAACGCATTATTATTTAAAAGATCATTTGTGTCATATTATTTAAACAAGAGTATTAAATAAATTATAAAATTGTCATTGTATATAATTCATACATAAAAATTGAGAAATTTTAGAGTTTATTAAGTACAATTTATTAAAATGATATTACACGTGTAGCTTTTTAAATAATATATTAAAATAAAAAATTTATGTGTTATGTATCAAATAAAAATTAGTAATTTTATTAGCGAATATGCAAAATTTTACCAATTTAAATATTTTAGAGTGTTAATTGTCCTTTTAAAATTATTTAGATATGCTAATTGCATCTCTAAAATTAATTCAGAATACTGATTATATTTTTAAATATTTTAATATATTAATTACTAATCTAAAATTAATTTAAGATATTGAATATACTTTTACCCTTTTTTTTAATATAAAGTGCTTCTTTTAGTTTTAAATTTTTAAATTTATTTAATAATTATTTTTAACTCAAATGATTTTTAAATAACATCCATTTTAGGAGTATTTTGGTCCAAGTTATGTTAATTAATTTATATTTAATAGTTGTTTGGATAAAAATAAAATTTTAAAAATAGAAAAAAGATATATGTTATGTACTATTTTTCCAGGAAATTTTTATGAGTTTTAAAAAAGGTAGCAATAGAACAATTTTTGTAAGAAGAAATACAAGAACAATGAATAGTACATTAGCATCGGTAAATTAATACATGTTAAGGTGGAATTCTCATAGGAAGTTTCTATTAAAGAATATTTTTTTAAAAATAATATTACTCTAAAAGTTATAAAAATACAGCAATATCACCACATTCCTTAAATTTGGTTTGTTTGACTATATAGCCCTCCACATGGAACCAGATCTTCTCAGCATCATTTTTCTCCTCATCTCTCAGTTTCTTAAAATCCTGTCCACTCAAATGAACCAAAATCTCACACCACGTCATAAGTCTTATGCTGTTTCATCACACTGCGCTATTGTCAGCCAAAACATCACCCTCAACCTTCGGCTTCCCTCTCCCATTCCACCCCAAACGTTGGTTCATCTCATCTCTACAGTAACAGAAGTCTCACATGAGGAATACATTTCTTCCTCGTTGTATTCGTGCCTTCTTCCTCTCTGAAATAAAAACCAGTTCCTTGCGTCACACACTCTCGAAGTCTTCGCTCATCGAAGCAATGGAAATAGCCCCGAATCTCGATTTCAATTCTGATTTTGATCTCATCATCTTAGGTGCTTCGGATTTCACTGGCAAATATGTTGTCAGAGAAGCTCTCAAATTCCTCAACACCCTTTCCACCCCTCTCAAATCCATCGCCTTGGCAGGTAGCAACCCTTCGAAACTCTTAAATGAGCTAGCCGTCCTGATCCCCCACCTCCCATCCCAGTTTTAACCGCCGACACAACAGACCCCGCTTCTCTCCTCAGGCTCTGTGGCCTAACCAATTGATTCTCAACTGCGTCAGCCCCTAGCCATTAAGGTCCAACCGATATTTTATATTGTCATCTCTACTTAGAAGCGTGGTGATTTTAATTTTATCCATCAAGTTCGCTGGGTGAGCCTCCATTTCCAAGAGACAGTGGCAAAGGGGAGGAGAGCTAGCAACAAAGACTTGATCTACAGCCGAATTCATAACAATCCTAGACCTATAGGTTCAGGCTACTTCAAAATCCCTATTGGTCTCAGAATTGGGCTTTCGTCGCTTTCTTCTTCTGCCTCTAATTTAAGTTTCTCAATGACGTATTGGCCAGACCGTTGTTGCTCGACACCGACGAGTAACAACTTGTAAATAGTATCCCATCACCTTCCAAGGAAGAATTTTGGGATTCTCAAAGATCACGGCTCCTCGGCACCGCATCTAATGACAAATGCACGAGTTGAAGAAAATTTTTTATTTTGTCTTCAACGACACTTTATTAAAAGCTAATGTAGCAGTTAAAAATGGTTTTTTTGTAGTTCAAAAGGCAGCAAGACATGCTTGGGTAGTGGGAAAGAAGCTCTGGGAAGTAGAGAGTGAAAAAAATCAAGAATGAGACGAAGTCGAAGCTTGAAGATCATTTGGAATCGAATATTTGCAGAAACAATGTTAGTCGTATCCAGGTAAGATTCATTTTTTTAAGAGCTTATGACATGGCGCACAGAGAGTTTTTAGATCATTTGGATAGATAAGATTTTAAGATATTGAGGAATGTTGAGAAAAAATATACTCTCACCCCTCCACATGTTACTTATATGACAACTCAGCGCCTAATCATCTAAAATATTGTCTTCATCGTCCTCTCCTCTCTTTCTCCTCTTCTGCAAATTCAGGCCTCTTGTTCTGTTTCATGAAGCCTGAAAGATTGATCGATGATCCGATGTTCTTCCTCTTCGACGATGCACTTTTCACAGCATAGAAACATTACTCGACGAATTTTAGGATGATTCTTTGATCATTTTCTTTTCTGGGTGATTTGAATATTCAAATATGTCATCCCTCAAAGCTAGCAAGCACCGTCAAAGTACAGAAAGACGTTCATTGGGTTGAGCAACCATGACTAAAGGCGAGTGGGAGCACAGTCGGTTCTACACCTTGAAAGTTGCTGGAAGAAAACCTCATCGAGGGAGGAGGAGATGATGAGGTGCGACAATGAAGTTGGCGCTCTTGAAACCATTCCTTCTTATTCTAGATCGAATCCCACGAACCTGAAATCGACATTCTTTGAAGCTGAATCCACGACACCACCAACACTTGCATGCGTTTTGTTCTCTGAAATCCAGATCTTGACTTTTACTTTGAATGAAATCCGTTGCCGTCTAAATTCTTCTGATTTGGCTTTACACCCTGTTCTTTAGTTCTGAATCCCCTAATACTTGTACCTATTTTGTGGTCAATGTTTGAAATTGTTGTCTTTGATATGGGTTTGATTTGAAGAAAGTGGATACTGTAATTTTTGTTTTCTTGTAGCTATTTTTGTTTGTTGAAATCATTGTCTTTGATATGGGTCACTGATGAGTTCAGGGCGAGATAGCAAGACGAAGGCAAAATCGATGGAAGATTTGGGTGGATAGAGGAAGAGGTAGGGGATGGGTAAGGGTGAAGTGAAGGGAGGTAATGAGATTGAGGACGATGGTGATGTTTAGAGGAGGGATCGTAGCAGGGTATGGAGGGATCACTTTCTTTTTTTAAAAAAAAAAAAAAAATTGCCAGCTTTAAATCTAAGTTGGAAAAAATGTTAAACGGATGTCATATGGGCATGCGAACTCAGCACACTGAGTTAACAATTGATTATTGGTATAGGTGAGGTTAGGGAAGTATTATTATATTTTTATAACTTTTTAAGCAATATTATTCTAAAAAGAAAATTCTAATAGCAGTGCTCTGAGTAAAAATTTTTAAAGCAAAATTTTATTTTAAATCAATTAACACTAATAAATAAATAATTTTATTTTTTAAAATATGTTGATATAGATTATTATGTTTTGTCAATTCTTTTACATCATTTTAGTTTTATAAGAAAATAAGTAAATTAACAGACTACTTCCCTTATTATAGAAGATGATAATTTTAAGAGTGGGAAAATTAATAATTTTTAGGAATATGTTTAGATGCTCATCAAAATATGATAAGCACCTTATTAGATTTATACAGTCTAGATTTAATTTAGATAGTCCAAATCTAATTTTTTATCTCTATTTTTTTAAAAAAATATTTTAATAAATAGAGGATCTAAAATAAAAATAATCTCTAAAATATCATTTTTTAAAAAAATATTTTTTATTTAAAAATTGTCAATTAAAACAAATATATTTAGATAATTTAGATCTAATAAGTTAATAGTACTCATCAAAATGATGAATATGAGCATCCAAACGGGGTCGTCATTTTTTTCTTATAAATTTGACCCAATGTTAAAATTGTTGGATTTATATTTACTTTGTTGATTTTTATATTTTAAGAAATTGTTTAATTATTTTAAAGTTAAATTTTAGCTAAGTCACAAAGTGTAGAAAACAATAAATAATAAATTAAATAACTAAAATTTTGTAAGGCTTGAGTAATTTTATAGAGATTGAGTCAATAGTATAAAAAGTAAAGAATTTTTTTGAAAGGAACCTAAAAATATATAAATCTTAAAATGTCACCTTAAATATTAAAAATATTAAAAAAGTATTAGGATTCAAATTAAAATTTTAAAATTTATAATTAAATGATCAAAATACCTATTGTTTTATTAAAAAATGTTAGCCGATTATTCTTTATTTATAATTACAATAAAATATAGGGCATGACCATTTGCCGAGCAGTATGATGTGGCTGCATTTCATTGGACTGGTGCCGAGGCTTCGACATCTACGTGGCCGAATTTCACTTCCTTACCCACGAAGACATTACGCCCTTGCCGCTTTAATAGCCAGAGTGCTTAACCTGCAATGGGATGTTGTGCCCTAATAAGATTTCATCTCCTCTACAAAATTATTTCTTCATGGATGATCTTGCAGTTGGAGATGATGACTTAATCGAACAAATTGATTGGGGCAACTTCTCTAATGAGAGTTTGCTCTCCCCAATTGTTGCCGACGGGCCTTCCTCTGATCCCTCCCCTGATTATTTGCTCGAGATTCAGAACTTGTTGATGGATGACAACGACAACCCCGTTTCGGAATCCCCCTCCGATTTTAGTGCTAAAGAGTTTTGTGATAAGTTTTTGGCGGACATTCTTGTCGGCCAGGTCCAGCAGGATCCAAACGCCTCCGGTGAGCCCGCCGTTGATTCTCCTTTGGACCAGGACAAAAATGGCGTGCCTGCCGTAGATGATCCTGCTTTCAAAAAGCGTACAAGGTACTGCTTGAATTTGTTTTCATGACAGATTGACTAATTGGTACATATGAATCACGCTACAGATTTTGCCATTACATAGGTGTTGGGTGTGTCTCAATACATGGTACGAAATGGAAGGAAAGTTTCCTGTCTGTTTTTTATTTTTTAGTTTTAACGATGGAACAGAATGATAATAGAAGGATTTGAATGGTAATCCTGAAACATCATAACCCGAAATTTTTTTTTACCAATTACGATTGGCTTAAAATCTTGGTATAATCACATTCTAATTACGAGAAATATTGAAAAAGAATTAAGAGATTCGTTTCTATCAATGTCTCTCTTTTCCATCGATGAACTTCCCAGCAATAAAGTGTTACATTATTTTCTATTCCGTGTATTACAACTTTATGCCCTTTGTAAATTTGTAAACATAGGCTCCCTAAAACCATGTTTTCTTGTATTCGGATGGATGAGTGCTGTTGCTAAATTAACAAATGAAGAGCCTATTTGCCATTTTCCTTCTTTCCTGCCCCAAGGCTACAACTTCAGTTAAGGTGCATGTGATCACATTGTGCATCATTTTAGTGGGATTACCTGCTCTTTGACATTTTTTTTATTCAAACAAGAAGGAGTATATGGGTCAAACTTTACCGCCATTATCTTCACTCTTTCGTTAGTTGAAAGTTGTTTATTTTATTCAAGGCCTTTGTTTGCATTTTGCATGGTGAAAATGTTCTTTTTCCCGATGTGGGGTGTAATTGTGAATTTGTAATAACCAATTTGCATGAAGGTTGTGCATTTCAGATGTTTTGTCACCCAACACTTGCACTTCCACATCCCCTTCTCATTTCAGTTTTGAAAGGGGATTAATGTCCTTTCTACGTTTTACTTACTAGCTGCAATTTGTGTTTCCCTCTATCTAACACTTGTTTGAAGAATATTTTTTTTTTTCAACCTAGAATGGCTATCTTGTCTCATCATGTGTGAAAAAAAAAAAACAATTTGCTATCTTGTCTCATTATAATTGTGAATTTGTAATAACCAATTTGCATGAAGGTTGTGCATTTCAGATGTTTTTTCACCCAACATTTGCACTTCCACATCCCCTTCTCATTTTAGTTTTGAAAGGGGATTAATGTCCTTTCTACGTTTTACTTACTAGCTGCAATTTGTGTTTCCCTCTATCTAATACTTGTTTGATGAATAATTTTTTTTCAACCTAGAATGGCTATCTTATCTCATCATAATGTGTTAAAAAAAAAGTCAATAAGCTTGATTCTTGGTGCGGAAGTCAAGAAAAGGATTCATTATATAACAAGTTTAACTGTAGATAACTGCAGATTCCTTGACAGATAACAGCAGATTCCTGGGCAGATTTCGTGGCTACAATATATGCTGAAATACAGGAATTTATGTAGATAGAATAAACTGATTAATTGTATTTATTAGCCTTGATTTGTATTCCAGATTTATCGGCCATTGAATTATGAGGCCAGATTCTTCTTTGCTGTATATATACGTGCAATTGCAAGACTGAATGAATAGAGGAGAAAAGCATTCTCTCTGAATTTCCCTGCTGTCTTCATAACCATGCCGAACAACATTAACATCAAACAGTTATTTGTTATTAAATTTACCGATTGAACATTTTCTTCTTTTTTGTTTGGTCTTCTTTACTTATTCTTTGTATAAATATATCGTTGTAAACCAAATGTGCATGAGGTCTTTTTTGATCTGGTGTCCTTAGACTTCTAAGGATTTTGTTCTCCGACTTACAGGAAGATGAGAAATAGGGAAGCTGCAGTAAGATCCAGGGAAAGGAAGAGGTTATATGTGAAAAATCTTGAGATGAAATCCAGGTATCTTGAGGGGGAATGCAGAAGGCTGGGGTATTTACTTCAGTACTGCTATGCTGAGAATCATGCCTTACGTCTTTATTTACAATCAAATACTGCATTTGGTGCTTCTGTGTCCGAGCTGGAGTCTGCTGTGCTCTTGTTGGGTAAGGCATACGCATGAAATATCATTCAATAATTTTCATTATTTTCCTATCCCGTCTTTGGATATTATTGGACCATTAGTCAAAGCCATATTGATTTTAATTTAAATTGCAGATTGCCATACTGGTATGCATGTTTGGTTTTTCCAAAAAATATGTTTTATTTTTAGTTTCGTAGATTATCATTCCCAATATATATATTGGTGTGGGGGATGGGGAGACAGAGATCAGACTTGTTGTTAGCTTGAGTTACTTTGGATTCCACACCACCCACAAACCCCCACAAAAAAAAAAATCAAATTTCATCTTTTTAACCCACCAAAGAAGTGATAGTGTAAAAGTGTATCTAGTTAGGGCGGATTTATTTTTGGCAGAATCAAGAGCACTTGTCTACCGAATTTCATTAGTTACACCTGCATCTGAAAATATTTTTGGGAGGGGCGAAGCAACTGAAACAAGAAGATTTGCTTTTAGGCCTACAAATGTGATTGAACTATGGACAAACAATCTCCAAAGTTTGGGCACTTGATTGACTGATCCTGGAGATTTTATTCTGCGGCCATTATTTTTATGTGGAACTTGAAATTCATCCTCAATTGATCGTCATTTATGGATGCTATTGTCGTTTGACAGAATCCCTGCTGCTGGGTTCCCTGCTGGGGTTCATGGGCATCATCTGCCAACACCATCTCCTCCTGGTCCCCTATTTAATTCCGGAGTCGGAAGTAATGCCACTGGCAAACATGGAACACCAAGGCCTAAGAAGGGTGGCTTTACAAGGGGCAAGAAATGAGATCTTGGCTTATTTTGTGGTGCTGCAGTCGGTTGTAAAGAGCAGAAGATCCCGAGCCTCGAAGACAAAGATGAAAGTTCTAAGCTTTCCTTGTGATTTTCTTTCTATTCCTGAATTGAACTCTGTTAAGTATGATTTGGTTTTAAAGTGATAGCTCATATAATGTAATCCATTAGAGCCTCCCAGTTTACTCAACGTATTAAAGATGAAAATAAACATGCGTTTCTGACTAATAAGTAACATGGAACGCTTAAGGGTGTGTTTCGATTTGAGTTGGAAAAATTGATTTAGTTGTAATTGATTTTTAAAATTAATTTATAAAATTGAATGAGTATAATTTGAAATGAAATACAATGCAAGTAAGAAATGCCATATAAAATGACGTACGATGTATACTTCGTTGCGAAGAGGGTGCAAATCTATCAGCAGTTTTTGGATCATAGCATCCAAAAGTATGGGAGTAATGTTTTAGAGTCCGTTTGATTTAATTTTTCAAAAAAAGAAATTTTAGAAAATATTTTTTTTAAAAAAAAATTATTATGAAAAATTAAATATTTAAATAGGTATTAGTATAATAACTTTTAAATATGTAAATTATTAGAAATGATATAAAGTAAAATGATAATTATATAAAATATAATTGTAAATTTATATTTTATATTTGATATAAAAATAATAAATAATATATACAATTTATTTGGTAATTAATAATAAATAATAAAAAATATGTATTTAAATTTTTTATTTTTTTGTAGATAATTAAAAATTTAATTTTATATATTTTGATTAATATAAATAACTACAGAGAGAAAAAAATATAATAGATAATTATTAAGTTTGTATATGTTCAATAATTTTATCTCCAATTTATTTATGTAAACGATCCATTAAGATCTTACAGAAGAACATATAAGCCAGCAAAATTCGTGCTTCTATGTTCCAAGTCCCTCCGCCCTCATCAGTGGTTGTGGTCGTATCCATGTTTAAGATGTTTTTAACCCATTCATTCATTAAACAAGTTTTTAAAAATGAGCTTTCTTTTGATTATTTAAAAAAAATCATCTAAACTATCTAAAATGATCTTTACATAAGATTTAGTATTAATTCCTTTTTTTTTTCAGCTTGTCTGAATCGCAACCTGGATTGCATGCCGGACTGACCCGGCTCATGAGTGCCTCTACGCTGATGCACCCTCTGCTGTCGTGATCCACCTCCCTAAGCATCATCGTCACCTCCTCCTGGCTCGGCGGCTCAATTCCAAGCTAGGTCAGCAGTGAATCCAACTCTTCCCTTGAGACAAACCCATCATTGTCTCGGTCCATGAGCTTGAACGCATGAACCATGTCCAAGTAGAAATCAAACCAGTCAGAGGAGGAATTAGGCAAGACATTGGTGCGGGTGGATGAACCGGCAACGCCGCTCGGAGCCTTGTGGATTTAGTGAAATTATTTGATTATTCAATATTTAACTATTTAGTAAGCGTTTTTAATAATTTAGTTGTATAATTGTTTTTGGCAAATATTTCTAATCTTCAATTTTTAATAGTGTTTTTAGTGTGAAAGATCTAAAAACAATATGAAGAAATTTGGACGGACGGATGTTAAATATTATTAAATAATATTAATATTTTTTATATAGAATTTATTAAATAATATTAATAATTAATTATTTAACGATTTAGAGTAATAATCATTTTGTTTTAAAAATGTTACTTTTTGCAATATTTATAGGGTGCGTTTGGATTATATTATAGAGAAAAATTTTTTGATAGTATAGATTTTGACTAAAATAAATTTTAGAAAAATAGATTTTAGGTAAAATAAATTTTAAAATAATAAATTTTTATAAAAATTACTTTTAAATTTAAACCATAATGTTAAATCAAATAATCCTAACACCTCACATTTTTCACAATTAATTTTTCATGAAAACTAATAAACTATCCAACAACAAATTTTTTTCACAATCAATTTTTCATAAAACTAATAAATTATCTAAATATTATTTTTTTTATAATCACTAATAACCAATTTTTTTTTGTAAAATATATTCTTTAAAAGTTAAGCTAAATATACCAATAAAAAATAATTTTTTCACAAAATTTATTACTTAATATCTATTATCTAAAAGTTAATTAAAATACAATTAAAAATTTTCCATTTAACTTATTATGGATAAAGATTGTGGATAAAGATTAGTAGTGTTTAGATAATTCATGAATTTTGATTGTGTGAAAAAATTAGTATTTAGATAATTGATTAGTTTTTGTGAAAATTTGATTTTGAAAAAAAAAATAGTATTTAAATAATTTATTAATTTTATTAAAAAATTAATTATAAAAAAAATATAAGTGGTTTAGATTATTGTATCTTAAACATACATACATAGTTACTTTGATGAATATCTACTCCTAAACTTATTTTTTTATAAAAATAAAAAATGAAAACTGTGCCTAACGCCCTAACGCTCCAAGATATGTACTTTTTTTGGTCCCTAATATAATAATATCTGTATTCTGTACGTTAAGTTACGTTTTTTTTTTGTTGGGCCAGAATTTAATATGGGTAAAGGAGTGTGTCCTCTCAGAAACTAGGCGAACCGCGTAGCAAATATGTTATTTGAATTTCAAAAAGAAATGTGACCGTTGCTCAACGAACTCAATTCAAGATCCATTTAGCGGCTATATATTTCGTGTTAAGTCGCCGATGTTTGTAATTTGTGTGTCTGAGAAAGAGAGAGTGAGAAAGATTGAGAGAAACAAATGGAGAAAAGTGTGAGCCCCTTATCGGCAAAGGACGCATTCGAGAAGCTAGAGAAGGTAGGAGAAGGGACGTACGGGAAGGTGTACAGAGCAATTGATAAATCAACTGGCAAGATCGTTGCTCTCAAGAAGACTCGCCTGCACGAGGATGAAGAAGGCGTCCCTCCCACCACTCTCCGTGAGGTTTCCATTCTGCGTATGCTCTCTAGGGATCCTCATGTTGTCAGGTCTCTTCCCTCCGTCTTTCGATCTCTCTCTCTCTTAAATTGAGGATTTAGGGTTTTAACATCCACATATTCTTCATCTCTATGTTTTCAATCTTTATCTTACCGTTGCATTGGCCGATTATCTCGACTCCAGTTTTCTCTCATGTTGAACTTGTTTTGTTACCTTTTTCTTTCGAAGCTTCAGGATTTCGATTATGGTATCGCTCAAGAGTTTAATGCTACTGTCACTGTCACATCTCTTGCATTTCTCTGCCACAGGTTGTCCATCCTTATTTTAACATATCGCGTCTGAAGTAAAGCATTTCATTGTTTCCGACAGGCTGATGGATGTAAAACAAGGTCAGAACAAGGAGGGAAAGACAGTGCTGTACTTGGTGTTTGAGTACATGGACACGGATCTCAAGAAATTCATTCGCAGTTTCCGTCAAACTGGGGAAAACATCCCCGCTCCAACAGTCAAAGTAAGTGTTACATTTTCTTTCGCGCGGAAGCGTAGTTCTTATTTATTAAGGCCTTATACGTGCTGGATGCATCTTCATTGCAGAGCTTGATGTACCAACTCTGCAAGGGCGTTGCTTTTTGCCACGGTCATGGAATCTTGCATAGGTAATCTCTCCCTTCTTTCCTTTTTTCATTTCCCCTCTTGGATAGATTGGAAATGTTAAGTCTCTTTTGATATGTCTGAAGGGATCTGAAGCCCCATAACCTCTTGATGGACCGCAAAACGATGATGCTTAAAATAGCTGATCTTGGGTTGGCTCGAGCATTTACTGTGCCAATCAAGAAATACACACACGAGGTGGTGCACGTGTTCCTTCCCTCCCTCTTTGCTTCCTCGTAGCATTATCAGAGGCTCATTTCTTTTTCCCTTAGTTTTCTCTCTTCAGATCCTGACCTTGTGGTATAGAGCACCTGAAGTCCTTTTGGGAGCAACCCATTACTCAATGGCAGTAGATATGTGGTCTGTAGGATGCATATTTGGTATAAATTCCCATCCCCGAAAATGTTCAATGACCAATTGTTTATATGGCAGGAATTTTATTTTTTTATTCTTTATTTTCATTTTGAATTGCAGCTGAACTAGTCGCCAAGCAGGCCCTCTTTCCTGGTGATTCTGAGCTGCAACAGCTCCTGCATATATTCAGGTGACATGTTCAGCATTTTTTGTTCAGCTCCTGTGTACAACGCTTTTTCTCATTATACGACTTTGTGCAGGCTGTTGGGTACTCCAAATGAGGAGATTTGGCCAGGCGTTAGTAAACTGATGAACTGGCATGAATACCCCCAGTGGAGTCCTCAAAATCTGTCAACTGCTGTCCCTCATTTGGACGAGACTGGATTGGATCTGCTCTCTGTAAGTTGCCTCTTACTACCTTCTGCTGCCTTCGATCTTTCTTTTTCTCCGCTTAATTGATATCTTTTTCATTGTTCTTATTCCCAGCAAATGCTGCAATACGAGCCTTCAAAACGGATTTCTGCAAAGAAAGCTATGGAACATCCTTACTTCGATGAACTGGACAAGAAGTATCTTTAGGATGATTAGAGCTTCCGTTTTACTTGCTTTCCTCAAGCACGCCCGGTTAATTCCCGGTTAATTCCGCCTTGTCTTTTTTCACCTGGTATGCAAGAAAAGATATAGTTTGACATGGTCACCTAAACATCTATTTTAGGACGATTGATTTCTTTCCCGGTTAATTCCGCCTTGTCTTTTTTCCCCTGGTATGCAAGAAAATATATAGTTTGACTTGGAGTTCCCTCTCTTACTGATCTCATTGGATTGCTGACTCCTCGAAACTTGTAATTCATTCAAATGTAATCCAAATGTTCCAAAATATAGTCACATTTCAAGTCACAATCCGCTTGGGAATCCAAATGTGCCCTTCACTTTTTTGTTGCCTGATGCATACGGGGATAATCTGTGCTAGCGATAAGGACCAAATGAATCTGGATTAAGAAAATAAATTAAAATTAAGTTCTGTCAATATAAACACTTCAACACTTTAGCTTAATATAAATTAAGTTATATAAATTACACAACGGTATGCTAGATTGGAACCTCAAACCTTTCACTTGCTCCTTCTAATCAGAGTTTCTTAACTAAACACCCTAAATTTCATTCCTTTTTTTTTTTTTTACAAAAAAAAAATGAAATTTAGGGCATTTCAAGTCATGTACCATCATTTATGCCATACTCATATACTATAAGATGTCCCTTTATAGAATTGGATTTTCATCCTTCCTCTTAAATTCTTCATGTATAATATTTCTATTAAATTCATATTTAACATCTCCAAAAAAATGAAATTTAGGGCATTTCAAGTCATGTACTTCTATAGTTTATCGCATATAACTCATTTTTACCATCATTTATGCCATACTCATATACTATAAGATGTCCCTTTATAGAATTGGATTTTCATTCTTGCTCTTAAATTCGTCATGCATAATATTTCTATTAAATTCATATTTAACATCTCCAATAGACCTAAATATAGAAAGAGAAATACAGATAATTAAGGCTAAAGATAGCCACAGGAATTTGTGTTAAGTTATATTTTCATGATTTAATTAGTTATATATGAGTATCATGAAAACAAACTCAACACTAATTAAAAATGAACAAATAATCTGAAAAGTGATTAAGATACCTCGGGAACAGTTGTGACTATAATTATAAAAAATCAATTCAAGAGGTAAAGTCTAGCAATCTATAAGGTGAACCCCAATCCTATAATGCTTAAAGTGATTGAATCATCTTTAATTTAATTCTTCTTTGCTATTTTATTTTATTTCTCTTTTAATCAAATAGTTATTTTTCTTTTGACTAAAAATGAAATGGACTAGTAAACACTATAATCTCCAGTATTTAATATACAATATAATATGTAATACAAATTATATTACAGATTAAATTTTATATAAAATTAAATGTATGTTTAATGTCGTGGATATTCTGAATAATTTAGTATAACAATCTCGTATGTAAGAGTGATCGACAATATAAGGCAAGGACGATAGTAGAGGGTCGATTGATGGACGATAGTAGGGGTCCATGCTTAGACTTCAATGAAAGATAGAAACATTTTAAAACTTCACAATTTTGAAATGTAAATTAAAGGTATAGTCCTTTATGGACATTTTTAAAAATTAATTGACCAAAATACCCCAATTCACATGCAAGTTGGAACTCCGGAAAGTAATCTGAAAATTTTGGAAAGAAAGTTAAAAGTCTTGAAACATTTCGGTCAATTAAGTTTTATACACATTGAAAAAAGGTAAAGCACCAAGGCCCTTAAATGATATTTGCTGGTCAAACGAAAAGGCCCTTAAATGATATTTTAAAAGTGGGAAGTTCTAAATTGTTGTTATAAACCTTAGTTGGTCCTAAAATTTCATTGTAGCTCCCCAATTTAATTTGTATCCATATCAGTCCCATCCTGGAGATCTAGGACGAGACAGTTTTAGATTAGCTTTTAAAAAATAGATTTTAGAAAGAATAGATTCTAGAGAATAGATTTTGGAAAAAATAGATTTTGAGAAAAAAATAATTTTAAAATTTAGAGATATTTAGATGATTAGTAGTAGAATCACTTTCTATAGATAATTTACTAAAAAGGACATAAACTAATATGATAATTACATAAAGAATAAATTTTATTAGAGAACCAATCTAGATTACTATCAAAAAATATGAAAAATAGTAATTTTCATTGACAAATTCATTTTTTCTCCAAAATTTTAAAATAAGAAATTAAAATTTAAAATTTTATTTGTTTTTGCTTTTTTTTTAATTAATAAAATTTAAATTATTAATTAATAAACCCACCAATAATGTACTGTTGTGGTAGTAGGGGCACCGAAAAGTTAAAAGGATATCAATTATTCACAAAACCATGTTTTTAGACTCAAACTATAGTTTTAGACTCAAACCATGGTTTGAGTTCTAAAAGTGATTTTTTTAAAAAAAAAAATTGTTTAGCCCATATCTCACAATAGTTTAAATCTATAATCTATTCTTAAAATTGAATTCTAAACACACACTAAGATAAGAGAAACCCTTCGGAAAGGACGAGTTTCGGAATGACTCAGACATCTTTGAGTATTTTGAAACAAGGTTTTTTTTTTTAATTTTATGAACACTCTTCATTTGTAGTTTTCGCTCAGTAGTCCCTACACATTCCAGTTAACCCTAGCACTAGCATACGCTCATCAACACTCAACAGCATTCTGCAAAACCTCGTGGCAACGACTTGAAGCGATCCCCTGCAAAACCCATTTCCGATTCTCGTCATGAAAGGGTAAAGTTACACTCTTACTATTTGACATGTATTATTCTTCCCTTTCTGTGGTTCAATTTTTTCCTGGGTCATGCAAAAACTCTGTTATTTTTGAATGATTGCTTACTTTATTTTTTTTATATATATAAAAATGTTTAAGTAAATTCCACTAATCCCTTACTAAAACTAAAGCATAGTTTTAAAGTTTAAAGAATGTTTATAAGAGACTTACAAGATCGCCTATCAAAAGAACCCTTACAACGGCAATGTGAATCGAATTTGCGTCCTTATAAGGATATGAGTTCATTCTTTACTATATGTGACAATTCTCATTAGCCCGATTGATTACTTTTTTTATATGAAAAAGTTTAGGTGGATTCGGCACCGGTATCTCACCAAGATCAGAATATAGACCTAAAGCTCAAAGAGTGATTATATGGGACTTACGAGATCGTTTACCAAAGAAACTCTCACGACTGTAGCAGGAATTAAACTCATGTCTTTGTGGAATACGAGCTTGGTCCTTATTATATATGCTAACTCTCATTGACTGCTAATTGCTTACTTTTTTTTGTATAAGAAGTTTTAGAACGGAGTTGGGCTCACTCACGATCTAAAGGCAGTACGAAGTCTCTTTTCTTTCTCTAGGCAATATCAATGTTAAGTAAGGCAGGCCGTCTATTAACCTTAAGCGTAAACTTAAGTTAGGATACCTCATTAAACACCGCGACTAGAATCACAATAAAATTGTACTCTTTAGGGATTAAACAAACTCCAAATAATCATATGTCTCACTCATTTATCAGTTGAATCTATAAACAATGGTGCTGGTGCTCGTTGCTTACTTTGTTGTTACAAGGGATTGTTATTTCATTGTGGCACATGAAATTTGTTGCTTCCATGGTCTTTAGCATTGTCTCCTTGTGTCTGTTCAGTGTCCAAACTAATTATAGGTATGCTTTAGATTATTTTTTCTAGTCTTCCTTGATTGTGAGTCTTCGAGATCTGTTGAAATTGTTTTGGGTAAAAATAGAGTTTGTCCATACGGTGAAGAATGACCTTATGTTATCGAATTATTATTCAGTTATTATAACAGCAGCATTTGTTGGTTATTTTCAGTTGCTTAATGCATTTGTTTTTGTATCACGACAGGTTGAAGCTTTGTCTCCACAATCTAGAGCGTTACCCTCGTCATTAAAATCAGGAAAAAAACAACGGTATTCTTCTCTTTCTCGTCGTTTTTAGCTCAAATGTCTCTACAACCTTATACTTAATTATTTTCTTCTTCAAATTCGTCTCTCCATTGTTGTTGATCACTTCTTTCATTGGTCTTCTCACGGACAAATTATTCTCTATAGTAAAACGAGAAATATTTTGTGGCAATATTGTTCTAGATTTGTCATTTATTGTACATAACGTTGCTATGCCCATTGCTTTTTGTTGTTGTTGTGATATAATTTTTCTTGCTTTTTTAACTGGCCATTTATTGGTTTCATATGAATATCCGACTTTGCTGCAATCAGATGATCATTCAAAAGAAATGCCAAAGGTTTCTGTTAAACTGTTTCTTCATTCCAGTGGCGACATTGCAGCAGGTTTCAATATAACCAGGTATATTAGCTAATGTTGAATAGTAAAATTTAATACAAATTTTCAGTACCATAGTGATTTGGCATGTCGCTTAATCTCTGGCCATATACAGACATGTCCATGTGGTGTTTTTCGGCTTATGCTTTGGTCTTCATTTTGTACTGGGCAGTAATAGCTGCCATAAGGAGAGTCCCTAAGCCTATACTAGTGTGTTATCTCTATACTCTTTGTATAGTTTTTCTATTTTACTAACTTCTGGTTTCGTCTGAAAAACTGCAGAGAACCTTTTTTTTTGTTCTAGTTTGTTCACCCCGTAAAATATAATATCTTCCTTTTTGTAAACACTCTTCTACTGATTTGGCTTTTTTGCTCAAAAAATTTGTAGAAAGAAATTAAGTTCACTCATGATCTAAAACAGAATAAAATATATATTTTTCATAAACAATATTAATATTAGACATAATAAACTGTCAATTACTTTCAGGCATAAATTTAAACATCCAAGAGTTATAATACCTCTCTAAATATCATGACTAAAAATACAATAAAATAATACTATTTAAAAATCGAATACATTTTAAATAGTTCTAAGGCTATGGTATCTCAAAGTGGTGGATCAAATAAAGGAAGCTTCACTATAGTATATTCTAATACAAAAGGCAGGATCCATCTAGATGGAGTGTTCAACATCATCTCGTATGATTTGGTTCCAAAGCTACAGAATATGCTTATGGCATCCGACTTTAAGGTTAGAGCCATCCAGTCATCTAATTTTTTTTCTGACTTTCAGTGTACTTCTGCTTCTAATTTACTTTTAGAAAGTAATAAGGTTTCTAAATAGAATATTCTTCTATATAAAAGTATTTTTTTAATACAATTGAATTGGGAATTCCCATAAATTAGGACAGGACAGGACATATGACAAAATGTATCCCACCTCATCCTCAGAACAAGACACATGACAGAGTTATATAAATCTTAACTCATCCCATGAAAACCTCTAGACAACACCTCCATACCCATGGGTATTCATATTATTTAGACGCCTAAACGGAGCAAGTGCACTCCTAGCTGAATAAGAAGTCTAAGTTACAAGCCAATCAGAAGGCACTGAACTAAAGCAACAACCGAAATCAGCTTGGGACATGACAAAATCCCTTATCTTCAAGGGCCTATAAGGAGTGGCTATATGTATTATGTATTAATATGATATGTAAACACAGTCAATTATAACTCCTAGGATTTAAATTACTTTTAAAATCTTCGAAATTTATGTATGATTTTTTTCCATAAATTTAAGAATCAAAGCTTGTCTATTTTACAGGTAAACAAGGACTTGTGATCCCTATGGAGATGACAGCATTTTCGCTGCTGGTACAAGACGCAGAAGATAGGGCAAAACGAAAGGCCCCCATTTTATGGACTGCCAATCGGAGGGATAAGATGATGTTTGTTCTTCAAGTGAGACAATACGAATATCATAAACAAATGACGTATGCGAACGTAAAAATCAGAACGGTGGAATCAATTATCAAATGACAGATCGTAAAAATATTTCATATATTGCGCTCAGTATTCCAAAGAAATATTATCATACCGCGTTTCGTTCCTTCTATCATGCTCCCCTATTGTAGACCTTGTCTCACAAAAATGAATATCGTGCAGTGCGTAAAAGACCAACTCAGACAACCTAATTTACCGAGCCAATAATATGAATACTGCGAGTAGCATTAACAAAACAAAGGATTTATTCAGCTGAGTTTCAAGTAAAAGAACTACGGTAGAGCAGCGTACGGGAACTGTCCTGTGTTCAAAAATTACACACGATTCTGGTTTACCGCTATTGTCACTTGTCAGCCCCACTTTTCATACCTTTCCTTTTTACATGTATCAATAAATCCACATAGTTTCCGTCTGAAAAGGCAGCTAAGAACGTGATAATATACATCATATCTCCAAACTACAGTGTTAAATTTGCTGTCATGGGGTTCACACCATTCATGATATATTTAGGATATGAAGAGGATCGTGGAAGCCAGAAGAAAGGATTCAGTTTTCACACAAGCACACCACGAGATACATCTTCAGGTATATTATTAGAAGGAGACGAGACATAGGCATACCAAAAACCTCAACTCACTCAATTCTTTATTGCATTATATAAAAGTATGTGGATTACGTATTCCGAAAAAGTTAGAGAACTATAGGGGTCAACAACTCTTATAGATTCGAGAATACTTGAGCGGTAGGTCGCAATACAACAGAGGAACTCAGCAAACTTACTACAAGTACAGGCAGTTGATGCCGAAGACGAAGAGTGTCGACCCTTTGGCTTACTTTCTACTAGCTTCGTCCTTGCCCTTGTTCCCATATATCAACCCTGTTTCCTGACAAATAAACGTCTGTGAATTAAAAACCATAACTGAAGAGCATGATGAAAAGTTAAAGAAAGCGGTAGGGCAACCTGAGGGTCAGGGATGGGTTTTCGTTTCTCAACATAGCGATGAGGATCCGAAGCAGCAAGAGCAGCCTTGTCCTAGGAAGGATGGATAGTGAATTAGGTGAAAAGTGGAAAGGACGGCGAGTGAGGGAGGTAGAGAAAGATAAACCTGTTGTTGGCGGTGAAGATCTCGAGAGGGCTTGACCCAGAGGAAGTAGGCTAGGGTTCCGGCAACAAGCCAAGAAGCGAGGTTGGTTCCTCCTCGAACACTGCCCATGGAATTGCTTACGAAGGACCTCGCAGTACCCAAAGTTCTTCTCCAGCTACTACCCATTGCGCTTCTGATTTTGATTTCTGATTCTCAAAACGCTTCCCTGGCTGGTATCACATCTAAATCCCTCCTATCTCCGTTTCCTGCCCTAATATCGGCCCCAAAACAAACTCGGTAGTATCTCCTCGCGGATTAAATCTTTTTCAAATTAACTTTACGGTCGTTTATTAATGTTGAGGTCAGAGATCGAGAACGTACTAAAATCGTCCGAACCAAAAGGGCTCGAAGGATGTACTTATAGAAATTGTCAAGAGGAAGACATCAGACAAGAGAGAAATGACAATTCAAGACTGAACTAAAAAGGTGATTATGAGTTTCAAAATGGGTTACTCATTGTCTCTTCCATTTTCTGCTTTTAATGCGGGCTTGACAGGCTAGTTCATTTAAGCTGAATAAACTCTAGGGTTGGGTTTAAGAAAAAGAAGGGTTTTAGGATATTGGGATTTATTTGGGCTGATTTGAATGGTACTGTAAAAAAAGAGCCTAGGCGTTTTATTTATTTATATATTTTTATAATGGAAATGATAAAATATATTATGATTGAATATGATTTGGTACTTTAGGTAAAGAGAGCCAACTTCTTTCTGATTAGTGCTAGACTGTGTTTTTTTATTGTGTTACTGTTGTTTATAATTTTATCCATGTACGTCCCTTAAATTGAACTGTACAATTGGTGAAAGATTTGTGAAATTATGAATTCATCTGCATTTGTTTATCTTTAGTTTTTTCTCAGTCAAAATCAATATTTTTTTTCCTCAAAAAAGAGCTAACGTATTGTTAAGGGCCACTATTCTATCCTAATCGAGCTTAATCTGGCCATCATGTTTAAGTGCTTGTTTGGGTTTAATTCAAACTAAAATTTTAAAATAGTTTATACCTAAATTTTTATTTGAGAAAATTTTAAAATAAATAGTCATATTTATTCAAAAAAAAAAATTTTTAAATCACACTAAAGTTTTAGATAAGCTACTGAGAATGACTTTTGAAATAGTAAAAAAAATTTATAGACTATCCATTTATTATTTTACCCATATTTTCTCTCTCTTCTGTTATCCCTCTTCTCTCTTTTCATTTGTCTCTTCTGTTCTTCTTCTTCTCATTAACAGTGTGCTGTAGCTATGTCTGTTTTGCCGTGTTTGTTGGAGTCACTTTTGTGGGTCGTCCATGAGTTGTGGGTCATCCGTGAGCTGGGGGTCGCTCTATAGTGTCGACGTCGATGTGCCGTGGGTCATTGCCATTACTGTCATTGGACTTGTTGCAGAGGAAAAAGAAGAGCTACAACTGTTGAAATTTTTTAGAGTGAACAGTTTCTTTTATCTCATATTTTTCCTAATAATTTACCTATCACAAAAGTCATTCTGCTAATAACTATCCAAATACTCTTTTATTCATAACAATTTTTTTTCTATTAATTTTTCTCTAAGTGTGTGTTTGGATAGGTTTTTAAAAAGTGTTTACGAAGAAAAATGACTTTTAGATAGCTTTTAGAAAATGACTTTTGGAGAAGAGTTTATAGAAAAAAAGTGGTTCTAAATAAATAAGTGTTTGAATAGTTATTTTTAGAATGACTTTCTGTATTGGTAAATTATCAAAAAATGTATGGGATAAAAAATATATTATATTTATTTAGGTATACTGTTCACTCCTTCCCTATGACGACATCGACCCAGCAATAGAGCAACGATGAGCAGCTCCCACCAACTGTGAGCAGTGACTCCTAGTAACTCCTCGCAATAGATTTGGATGGCGATTGTGGAGGCGACAGCTCGTGGACGTTAATTCATTGCGGCGACGTATGGAGGGTGACTATGATGACGACTTGTGGACAACAACTCTGGTGGCGAGCAACGGACGATGACTCTAGCGATAAGCAATAGCCTTCACGGAGTAGAGAAGAAGTAGAGAGAATGAGAGAGAGGAGAGTAAAATAATAATTAGATAGTCCATAAGCTCTTTTCTTATTGTAAAAGCTACTCTTAATAGCTTATCTAAAATTTTAGTTTTAAACTATGGTTTAGTCTAAAAATATTTTTGGACAAATATATCTATTTATTTTAAAATTTATTTAAACTAAAGTTTGAGTTAGTAACTCTTTTAAAATTTAGATTATGGGCGTTTTTAAATAGACCCTAAAAATTATTTTATAAAAGTTGTTTCAACTTTTTATTTTTTAAAACTATTTTTAAAAAATCTATTCAAATGGACTCTAAACCTAAGCTCATGTCTGTATAGGCTTACCTCTGGCTTGCTTGTTCATTATCGGATGGGAGTTAAAACTAACTTGACCTATGTACATCCTTGTTTGGAAAAAAATACTAGGGGAAGTATTAACGTAATAGCAATAGTAGTATTGACGATTATAATTTCTCCTATTTTTCTTAGAAAAGTTTGCCAAGCTTCTTCTTTGGGTTTTCTCCCCGAAACTCTTCCCTCAGTAAGTTATCTGATTTTTCGCGGGCTTCTATGGTACATGTGTTAGTGGTTATTAAGATGTTTTTGTTTTCTACAACACTAACAGTGAAATAAAAAAACAAAGCTTTTTCTTTAAAAATGAGTTTTCTTGATTTTTTTGAAGTCTCAAATATATAATCTTATGTTGATTTTTTTTTTAAACCGAAACTAGCTGGTGTTCAAGGAGGGGAAGGTAATCGGTGTGGAATGTTAAGTGCTGACTTCCGCTAGGATTAGGATTTAGGGTTTTAGAATGAAAATGTATTGCTTAGAATGCACGATCCCTGATGTTATGGAATTGTAGTAGCAGCAAAACTTGTCAGGATCAGAGACAGGAGTGATGGCCAGTAGAGAGCCCTTCAACGTGGGGCATCACAATAGTCCCGCACCCTTACAACCGGTCTTGCAAAATATGCGCATGGCCTATAGTGCTGATGGCACAACTGAGTATAAAGATATATTTAAATTAGTTTTTGAAAAATAGATTTTAAAAAGACTAGACTCTAGAATATATATTTTAGAAAAAATAGATTTTAATAAGAATAGATTTTAAAAATAAATATTTGAATGATTAGTAGTAGAATCATTTTTTATATTAATAAATTACTAAAAAAAGTATTATTGTGTAGAGAAGAAAGAGAAGATAGGAGATATTGTAGAGAAGAGAGAGGAGAGATGAAATATGGAGGATAAGAAAGTGGAAAGGGGGTAGAGAGGAGAGATGATATAAAAAAAATAAAGGTAAGATAATAATTGGATAATCTATAAATTCTTTTTACTGTTTTAAAAGTTATTTTTAGTAATTTATTTAAAACTATAATTTTAGTCAAAATTATTTTTAAATAAATATAATTATTTATTTTAAAAAAATTAAATTAAATTCCTGTCCAAAATGGCTCTTGAAACCTTAAATAACAATCACGCAATCTTGCTGCTTTTTCCCCGCCAACTTACCACTCCTCAACCGCTGTCACTGGCACTATTATTAACGGCACCGATGCCGGACAGCGGGCCGAAGCATCAGGAATCAACGTCAACATGGTCAGTGAGCCGTTGAAGAGGAAGAGAGGGAGGCCGAGGAAATACGGGCCAGATGGCGCCATGGCATTGGTCTTGGCGCCCAAACCTCCCGTGGTTTCCATGAACCAGTCAAGTGGAGGATCTGCGTCACCCACTTCCACGTCCTTGAAGAAAGTCAGAAGCAGACCCCCCGGTTCCAGCAAGAAGCAACAGTTGGAGGCTCTAGGTAACTTATTTTCTTTTTTGGCTTTCCATGAACGGGTATTATATTAACGTATGATTTTATTTCTTTTTCTTTTATATTCAACTGTCTCGTTGGCTGGGTTGTAATTTTTAAGCAGCTTTTGCTTGTTCTCTCGCGTAATTTGCTGACCTGTTCAATTTATAACATTTTGATTCCTCATGCCGTTTGCATCTTTCGTATGGCGATTTTCTGACAGGATATACCATGTTTTTCCTCAATTTTAATTAGGAATACAAGGTTCATTACATCTGCGAGAGACTTTGTAGATTAGAAAGGCTTGGACTATATTCCTAAAGTTTAGAATACCCATCTGTTCCCTGCTTGCATGCAAAGTTCAGATTCTTTTTGGCTCATACGCAGTTCCCTCTTCGTTTTGATCAACTATTGTCTTGAATTATTGAATATTGGCACCGTGCTGCTATTTTCATGATTTAATACTTTTTCAACTGTCACTTACATTAGACAGTGACACAGTCAAGGGCATCAATGAGACTCAAAATCTTAATGCTATCTATTTTACTTTCCCTAAAGCCTGTCTATTTGGCATTATAATCCCCGACATGACCATCTTGTAATTTCAGTTTTGGCCTAAACCACATGCTTATCATTGTGTGAATTCTATTCTGTAGTCGATAACCAATAGTTCTAATGAAATTTGCACAAGTATATCTGAATGATACGTGGCAATTGAACATAGTTCTAAATTTTAGTGTTAATGTTTCAATGGCAATCAAATACTCATACTTTGAAACTTGGGCATGGAGTCTGATATATGCTAAAGTATGTTATGTTTTTTTTGAAAAACATTCTGAAAAAGGAGGGGGTCCATTGGAGTTTTTTGTTTAATCAAAGCTCATGTAGCTGCTACTGCTGTAATTTTCTATCGGATGGTGATTTTCACAAGGAAGGTTTTTCTCCAGGATCAGCTGGAGTTGGATTTACACCACATTTTATTACTGTGAAAGCTGGAGAGGCATTTGCTAATCAAATAGAAGTTTCAGATGCATTCACTGAACGATTCATTGAGAATGGTCGTTTGATTTCTTGAAATTAACTTTATCTTTTAGTAATAATTTATGAAATATACCTTCTATACCATTTTTCTACTAGTTATTATTTGATTCACACTTCTCTTTTACTTCTCCTTTTTCGTTTCCTCGTTTTTTTTTAAACTTTTATGGTAATCCAGTGGGGCTAGGGCCCAATATATTGATTGATCCTTTTTTAAACTAACCAAAATTTTTAGATGATTTATCTTGGGGTGAATGCGAAATGCTGGAACTTTTTTGTTTACCTGTACAAGCTTGTTGTCCTCTGATTCTTTCCCTATTGGATTCCTTTAATTTTGTGTACAATTAATATTTTACCAGTTTTATTTATGTAACTGGTGTTTGAGCCTAAGTCCCCCACCCCCGCAGGGTTTTGTTTTGTTTGGGGGATGGAGGATCATCTTCTAACACGTGCAAGTTTTTCAAATATTCCTTGAACCCTAAAAGGGGATCATCATGTTAATGAAAATTTTCACCTCTGAAACTTAATAGGAAATTAAGAACTGGAAGATATATCTAGACTGATTTCTTGCGTGCATAGAGCACACAAAAAGGGTAGAAAATTCATTAATTATGCTGAATGCAAGTTTGGTTATTTACATTCATATGCTGACCTAATATTTTTGGCTTCCAGTTTCTCTCCCATAAATGTGGGAAAATGAAGCTGTTATGCCCCATAAATCCTGACTGTCTGAAGCATTCATGGTTCCACTCATGCATTTCTCTCTGAAGTCTGAAACCTTTCTCTTGTTGCATCATCCTCTAGCAGCATATGCAGCTCTTAAGCCATCACCTAGGATTGTACAGTGGTTTTCTTCTCTGGGGAAGACATACTTGGATATTTGGACTGAAATGGAAAAACTAGAAAGTTTGAGGAAACACAGAATTTCATCCGTGAGAGCTGAAATGACACAGAAAAAGCACTTTGTCTTTTCTTTCTTCCTTTCCCCTTTTTTGCCAGAAAGAGGGTAACGCTGGAATAGCAGAAGGATACAGTTCTGATCTTTTAAAATTAGAGATACAAACCTGATGATTAAAGATATCTTATCCTATTATTACTCTTATTTACAAGAGACAAGGGATTAGGTTCCCCTGATTTCCATGATGATCTCTCCTCTTCCAACCTTTTCACCTTCTATCTCCCACATGTTTTGAGGGTGTCTGATTGTTGCTTCGTGGCTTCCACCGTTGTTTCTGAATGAGATTTTTTTTTTCCGTATCCAGTTCTTCAGCATATGGCACTGATTCTTCCTCAAGACTGTTCTCAATAGAAACCACTTCACGCCTTATCATTTTTAGTTTAGCACACAAGTACAGCAGTCTTCTTCAACAGTGCCAACATCTGGTTTGATCAGTCAATCTTAGCTATTCAATCATGATAGTCTCATTGAGTAATGAGCATCAGGAAGGCTTTTCTGAAGTTCATCTTTCTCCTTCATCAAAGAGTTTGAACAGCTGTAATCTCATTTCTCTCATTTTCCCAGCCAACTTTCTGCAAGGTTAAGACTTCAGCGAGATGTGCAGCATTTTGGAGTGCTGAGGGTGCATTGCACTCACTAGAACCATGGGTGATTTAGACTGTGAGAATTTCTTGGACATAAAAGCTTCAGGGTTGCTTCGTTGGAGATAGGTAAGGAAGTGATTTTACTCAAAGGACTAGGGCTTTTTGTCTTTCACATTACAAAATAATATGTTTATTCATAAAATATTTTCAACTTTCTTATATGTCAACTGCCTAGGACGTCAACTTCCCAGAAAGTGGAGCAATTGAACTAAGCAACTCCTTCATTATCCCTCATTTTTTATTCTATTAGATTTCTGTTAATTTGAGACGTTACTCTTACCATTCAGAGTTGTTTGCTTTTCTTTCTTTTTTTTGAAAAAAGGGGGCGCATTAGTTAATTACAAATAATTTCCAACTATACTGCATAGTTTCTTTGAGACTAAAGTTTAGTGGCTTTTATAATTTGATATTCAGGACGTGTCATAAAAAATTATGTCCTTTTCTCAGCATGGTCCAAGGGCTGTGTGCATCCTATCAGCAAATGGAGCCATATCTAATGTGACGCTCCGTCAAGCTGCCACATCTGGTGGAACTGTGACTTATGAGGTTCATAAATGTCCTTGCAACTTAACTTTTTCATCCCTGCCTTCCCATAAACTTATCTTCAATCGAAAATCAAGTTGTCCACTTTCCATTAGTCCCATTGATTCTTTTTTTCTTTTACTCTTTATATATCTACGTCCCTTAGTCTTTGCCCGTTGTTTCAATGCACAGCTCAATATCAGGAAGTAAATAATTTGGTTTTTACCAATGGCAGCTAGGTTGGGTGAAGGGGACTTGATGTTCCTTAAGCTAAGTTTCAAGTTCACGTATTGTGAATGGAAAAAAAAAAAAACAGTTAGGATAGTTTTTCCCATTTGGGACCCAATGAAACTCAAATCTAGATTAATGAATGGTACTGGATACCGAATGGTTCTAAAACAAAGTTTTCCATTGTTATTCAGGGTAATTAAATTATGACCCAGGTAAGGAGGGCCCATATTATATTATTATTTTATTGAATTTGCAACATTCATTTAATATCAAGAGTGAGAATGTGTGCTCATATTGGATTAATAAGGTTGTACACATTATTAGTGACCAAATGTATCTAGTCGTATTATGTGATCGAACTCTTGGGATATTTTGGTTTTGTAGGGACGGTATGAGATCCTATCACTATCTGGTTCTTTTCTTCTATCTGAACATAGTAGTCAGTGGAGTAGAACTGGTGCATTAAGTGTATCCTTGTCTGGACCAGATGGCCGTCTTTTAGGTGGGGGAGTTGCTGGACTTTTGACAGCTGCTTCACCTGTGCAGGTACATATTTTTCTAAATTTGCGTAGCGGATTGATTTCTTGAGTTAGATTCTTTTTTCCACCTCTCGATCTATATCTAATCAGCATGTTTTGAAATTTTGCATGAGGGAATTGATATCCTGCATCGTGCCTCGGGAGTTTTGGGAAGACTATAGTTGTCATTTTGTTCTCTCACAATTTGATGTTTTGAAATATTTGCTTGATGGAATTGATTGATATTCATGCCACCGTTTCTTGGGAATTTTTGGGGAAGACTAGAGTTGTCATTTTGTTCTCTCACAATTTGAGGTTACAAGCTCATTCCCTTCCATTCGATGTCATTGCAATTTGGGGTTACAATATGGGCAAATTGATGGCAGGTTGTTGTAGGGAGCTTCATTTCAGATGGTGGGAAGTCATCAAAGTCTGCAAACCAATTGGAAATATTATCTGCCCCACCAAAGTTGGCCGCAAGCAGTGGTCCAGCGGGGCCGAGCAGCTCCCCATCACAGGGCAGTCATAGTGAATCGTCAGGAGGACCTGGGAGCCCACTTTACCCAAGCACAGGAGAAGCCTGCAATAGCATGAAACTACAAAGCATTTCATGCATGCCGTGGAAATAAAAAAGACGGATTCATATCTTCTCATTAATTCATTAATTTATGCAGTGGGCGTGGGTTGATGCTTGTGTCTCTCTACCTTGGCTTATTTTACCGTTTGAGAGACATATATGTAGCGTTTGCCATGTGCAGTAAGTATTAGGTCGAGAAGGGATGTAATTCGGTTGCATAATCAGGCATGTAGTAGACTATTTGTAGTGGTTTGCGCACTATGGTACTTGAGGAGACATGATATGCTTACTGTAGTATTTAGGGGAAGATTCCGTTTTCCTGTATTATTAGCAGTAACGTAATTGTGATGTTTGCGAGTATCGAATGATATCCGTTAGCTCCTCGTGAAGACTAGCTAGCAGTTGAAATCAATGAATTTAGCACGCCCCATTTGGGAGCACGTGGTCAACAATTGGGAACTAGAGAGAAGTACTGTCATTCTTAGTAGAACTGTGTTCTCCTTAGACTATTTCAGAAGGGTAGGAGTTCTGTAGGGACTAGGAATGGCGATTAAAATTATCAACTGGTAATAGTTTGTCCATCAATTTTCAAGATACATGCTGCTTCCCATTTGTGTGAATATAGTTCTTTTTAGACGAGCAATGGTTGTCATGCTTATTAGAATACATAAGAAATGGAAACATTGCTGGAAAGAAGCATCAGCGTTGATGTTAGTGCAATCATTTATTCTTGGTGGGATAAGAAGCCATCTTGTTGATTCCACAGAGACCCTCGGGCTTGGCAGTGTTTCGCCTCATACGGATGTACCCCTTCTCTCCCCATTTTGGCCCCCACGAGTTTTTGACGATTATGTAATCCAACCCTTTTGATGTCCCATAGCCAACAGCCGCCACCCCGTGATCTAGTTCACTTCCGCAGTGCCCATCGAAGACCCCCTGCATTGCGATATCGTCAGATTAAAGACATAGAAAAGAAAGGGATGTAGCAATGTTGCATTACATACCCCGCCGTAGAATTGGAAATCTCTACCCGAAGCCTCTATGGCCACACTGAGGGGTTGGTTTGCAAGTGCTTTCAATAAGCTCTGTTCATTGTTCTCTGGTACGTCATGGTAACCACTGATGGTGACAACTTGGGATTCGCCCTATGGAGGCAAGAGATTATGTTGTTGATGAAGTGAGTCATTACCAGTCTTTGCTCAAAAAAACAAAAAAAAATAACAGAATGAATTAATTAATTAATTAATTTGGTCATACCTTGGTCATTTCGCAGGTGCCTTCCTCCATTATGTAAGGATAGTCTTCCTCCTTGTGGATTCCCCCATTAGCTACTATAAAGGAGAATGCATAATCCATGAGTCCACCATTGCACCCATTGTTGTAAGTCCTATCGCAATCAATCAATTGTTGCTCCGACAGAGATGTCAAATTCCCTGTCACAATTTTATTTATGCCCTCCACCGCGGCGACAGTTGAAAATGCCCAACAACTTCCTGCAGAGTGAGACTAAACTATAAGTCAAGCAAAAATATGTGTATGTGATGTAGGCCAACAATCAATCATATATTTAATTACCACATGAGCCTTGATTCTTGACATGGGTGACAGCGCCTTTCTTTCTCCAATCCACAGATTTTGGCAAATTAACATCTCTGTAAGTGAAATCTTCCGTGGACTCTTTTCTTGTAGCAAACTCGGGCTTGAGCCCGAGGTACTTGCTCTTGAACTCTTGGTGGCTCAAATCAGCAAATTCATTTAGCCCCAGCCAGTAGTTGCTCACCACCTTATTTCTCTCGTCAATATGCTTCAAGTTATATTTGAAAATGTCGAATCTGCGTAACTTCTCCTCGATGCTCTCATAAATCTTGCCGTGTTTTGCCATCCATGATTCAAACAGCTCAATCAGCTTATCCATGGACTTCAAGTCCTGGGGAGAGTAGCCAACGATGGAAAAGTCACGGCCCAAAGACAGGGACGCGAATACGCAGATGGAGCAGAGAATGGCGAGTGCCTTGGGGAAGGCCATGGCAGAGAATTGGACAATGGATACGATGAGAAAGAAAGGAGGAGAGATGAGGAATAATGGGATGAGGGAGAGGTGCTTTATATAGGTTATGTTTAGGATGTCGCTTTAAAGAAAAGTTTGTGCGGATTGTTGACACTTTAAGGCAGGTTCTTTTGCCTTCCTTTATATTAAAGCATAAAATCATATGCCTTGGCGGGGTTTAATTACTAGTTGCTGTATATTTTATTTATTATATCCGACAGTTACATTGTAGTTGGTTTTGCTGGCATCTCCAGCCATCGCAACGTTCGTTTACGATCCTTTTTCATATCTCCTCATCCAGCATTTGAATTTCTATGCCATGTTGTTTTCGGGGCAAGGTGTTTGCTAGTTGCCGTATGTACATGAATAAGTTTCGGGGTAACGCGTTTTCGGGACAGAATGCGATCTTATAGAGATTGAGTTGTGTTAAAAAAAAATGTAACTTCCACGACATGTTCAAGATTAGAGAAGAAATAGTATAATGGAAGGAAAAAATTGAGATGAGTAAATTGAATTATGAAGATACAATTTGGAACGGGTGCCATACAAAAGATGGTGTTGGGGAGGTTGGTATGGCCCAAATCCAAACTAAGGGTACGGTGAGACATTGAATATACCGAATTCACCTTTAATAATAAAACGAACAAACAAAACTACATGCCAATTGCAATGGAAAGTTATTGGGCAATTATATAGAACAAATCATGTTTTTTCGAGTGTGATGTGTTGAAATTTTTATACTTTTGTGGTTCTTAAATAATTGTCATTTTAGTTTTTTTTAAATTTTAAAAATATTTGTTGCTTTAGAATTTTAGGGGAGTTCTATCTAGTTTATTACTATTTTACCCTTCATTAATATTACAATCTAATGTAATATACTCCATTGGCTCCTCTTTATACCGAATCATATTGTTTAACAAGTTAGTTAAAATTAATTGAAAACAATAAAGATATAAAAAATATAACTTTTATGCTAACAATATCCTCATTTATATGGAAGAGAGGTAATGTGTGGTTGAGAGAGTGTGAGAATTAAATAAAATGATATAAGAAATATAAATAATTTAATGGGGTAAAATATAAATCAACAAATTTTTTTTGAGACTATCTCTAAACGTGTTTTTTGAAAGAGAATATATTATACCCAACGTTTTATAAAAAGTAACCAGAGAGGTGAGTAGTGTATAATAAAATGTCTTTTATATCATATGATGAGCATTTAAATTCTTGATTGCTATAATATAAGGAATGCTCGAATATTTAACAATAACACTATAGAGATACACCATATTTTAAATGAAGCCCTTGTCCTAAAAGACTATATGATACAAGCATGAAGTTGTCTGTTATCCTTTAAAAACACGCTGTATATATTTTGATATTTTAATAAAATCTCTTTCACTGAACAAAAAAATTCTTGATTGCTATCTATACCCCACCTTTGTCATCTAAATTAGCATCAAATGACTTTTAGTAGAGGACCTATATCAGAAAAATAATTTAATAAAATATTTAATAATTTTTAAATCTTTTGATTCGTATGTTTAATATGGAAATTGATTATTATTATAAAATGGATCGAAATATTAATAGGAGAAGAACTATATACTTTACCTTATATATTTAATATACTTTTTTCCAATTAAATTTTAAAATATTAATAATAAGAGTTTATCAAACAAAAAAAATAATATATAAAAAAATCCACGTCTTAAATTTATTGAGAATAAACACCTTAAATATGTAAGGCTAAATATCTAAGTTTTTGTTCATATTAATAATTTATAGGTTCATTGTTATGTGCGAGTAACTCAACCACCTCCTTAGAAATTTGTTTGAAAATATTTTTTTAAAATTTAACCATAATCAAAATCATAAATTAAATTTTGAAAAGTGAAAAAGAAAAATTGCATCCTATTTTGAATAGGAGCAATTTTGAAGGAAAAAAAAGTGACTAATACCCTATTTGATAACTTATGATAATTATCATTCATCATATCTTATAATAAAAATCAGAAAAAGTATATTCTAGAAATGCCTACTTGTTAAAAGTTTTACTAAATAAGTAGGCTATTTGGAAAGGCATCAGGCTAAACTAAATTTACCATAAGCTTAGGTTTAAGTCTACAAATTAGCATACATATAGACTTAAACTCAAACATAAAACCCCTATTATAAGCTTAGGCTTATTCAATCAAAGTATGATTTAGCTTATTTCCAACCCTAACCTTGGTAGTAAGTTCTCTTTGTTAACTTTCTTTTGTTCTTGAATATAAGTTCTAGTATAAATTTTTAGGGGCAATCAATACACATTTTAAAAATACAAAAATCTAAATTAACTATCCCACTCTTGATATTTAATTGAAGGTAAAAATAAAAAGAACAAAAATAATTTTTTACATATTACATAAATTTTAGTATTTCCTTAATTTATGTGTTTTAAGAAATTGAGGCTTACATTCAGAGACAAAGTACTATAGATCATACTGGTATGGTTTTCTCCGTCTATTAGCCATCATTTTATGTAAAGTGTGAGCACTAATTGCAGTTATATACGATGCAAATCCCAAAACTTGCTGAAATTTATGAACTTTGTTTAGTATTCCACGTCACATTTGTGTGCGTGTTTAGTATTTCACGTTTTCACACACACACAAACACGGGTGTGTTTCACTCTTTCTTGTTAATGCAGTTGGTGCACGTGAGATTGTTGAAAAAACAAAACAAAATTAATTTTTTAATCTTTTAATTTCATTTAAATATAATTCGTATGACTCCTTTAAAACTTATTCTTTACTATTGGAACACGCTCACGATGAAGAAAACATTCGCACTCTGATTTCATTAATCAATTGAACATGTATATATACATATTAAGTACATCCAAACCGACTTTGGCCCATATCTAATACAGGACTTGTTACAGGACTTGTGGGCTTAAAGCCCAACTCTTATCATTGCTTACACTCCCCCTCAAGTTGGGGGCTAAATATATCAATGGCTCCCAGCTTGTATAGCAACTTAGACTGTATAACTTTTCTTACTGGCTTAGTCAATATATCTGCTTCTTGATCTCCAGATTTCAAATGCACTAATTTAATCAATTTATCTTGCAACCTCTCACGAACAAAGTGTAAATCAATCTCTATATGCTTCGTTCTTTCATGAAACACTGGATTAGAGACTATATGAATGGCTGCCTTACTATCACAGTATACATCCACTGGTTGAGGATGTTCAGCTCCAATTTCTTTGAGCAAGCCTATGAGCCAAACCACTTCTGCAACAGCTGCAGCAAGTGCTCTATATTCTGCTTCAGCTGATGAACGAGACACTGTAGTCTGCTTCTTGGTTTTCCACTTGATGAGAGATCCTCCCAGCTTTAATAAATAACCTGTCAATGATAAGAGTTGGGCTTTAAGCCCACAAGTCCTGTAACAAGTCATTCAAGCCAAGGAGAAATTGCAACAATTTTTGTTGCTGTATCATGTCTGCATAGATTTTCGATGTTTCACACTTGCATGATGGTATGGGGAACAACATAGTCTGTTCTTCCCATAACTCCTTCAGCCTTGAGTAATAAGCTGAGACAGTGAGTGAATCTTGTCGAAGGTTACCTATTTCCCTGTGAAGGTAGAAGATCCTAGAACTGATGACTTTGTCGAACCTTTCCTTGAGATCGGTCCATACCAGGTAGGCATCTTGATAAAAGATAACGCTGTTGGCCAAATCTTTGGAAACTGAATTCAATATCCAGGAAAGAACCACAGCATTACACTGTTCCCATTGGTCATGAAGTGATGCAGCTTGGGATTCCTTGGTGCATGTTCTGTCAATAAATCCTAATTTACGTTTCCCTCTGAGAGCAATCCGCATGGCGCGGGACCACACAGTGTAATTGTCACTGCTGGTTAAAATGTGTTGAATGATGGTGGCACCTTGGGTCTCGGACGGATGAAGGAACAAAGGGTGCGTAAACGTCAGTTGTTCTGCGGAGGGACCATCGGACTCTTTCTTGGTACTCATAGTGTTAAAAGTTCCCTTGTCCGTATTTCCAGGTAAATCAAGATCGATTGCGTTGCTTTCTTGAGTCGTATTTCCAGGTGAATCAGATTGATGGCGTTGCTTTCTTGAGTCAGCTCACTGGTGGAATTTTGTGGTGCTTTGACAGGGTTGCGACGCTTTTCTAAAAATCAAGATTGCTGGTAGATCTTGATTTTCTGCATTTCTGTTTGGCGAACCATTCAATGAATGGAATCCACTGCCAAGACCCCTTGTTGTTTCTGCAAGAAGTTTACTGTGCTTGCGCGGCATCTCGTGCAAGAAGTTTATCTTCAGATACCCTAGAGCCCAGCTGCTATCACTTAATCTTTTCTTTCTTGTTTTTCCGGTTGCGGTGATTTCTGGATCCTTCTTGGTTTTGGGCCCTATAACTCTTTCAGGTCCCCCAGAGTTGATGGCTCTGGTACCATATTGGAACACGCTCACGATGAAGAAAACATTCGCACTCTGATTTCATTAATCAGTTGAACATGTATATATACATATTAAGTACATCCAAACCGACTTTGGCCCATATCTAATACAGGACTTGTTACAGGACTTGTGGGCTTAAAGCCCAACTCTTATCATTGCTTACATTTACTATTTCATTTTTTTTAAAATGATCCTTATGTTGGAAATCGTGCCCTAGGGGCCAATCATTGTCTTATGAACATTATTGATTTATGAATTTATTAATTGAGTTATCATATTATTTGCATGTTTACTATGATGACCATCCTTGGATAATTCATGATATTATCCTAAATGTCCCTGGTCGATCATCTATGTGGGAGCACAGATGAAATAAGACCAGTATGACTTTGAAAATGTATAGAGATATAAATCAAAGTCATAAGTACATGTAAGAGTACATGGTGTTAGACCGACCCGCTATGAGAGAACTGCATGGGTAACGTCATAAGCTTCTCTCATATACAAACCATGTCAATATGCCCTTTGACCTGAGATCATCATGGATTCCTACATGACAAAACGCTCAGCTTTGACCTAGTCAAAAGTCACTTTTGACCGAGTGATCATAAAGACTATGTTCGGGCTTAGTGGTTTTTCATGCGGAGGAATGTGAATGGTCAAGATGGAATTTGTCCCTCACATTCGTGGAGAGATATTACTGGGCCCCTCGATGAGTGAGTCTGAGAAATGTATGGCCATACTGTAATGGAAAGGTAGTTCCATTTCTATAGTCAGACTACTCAGGGATCGAGAAAGTAACGGTCGGGAATAGGAGGATGACATCATCCATGCCTCATCCATGACCAAAATATCGCGTGACAGAAGGGACATAATATGGTTGTATAAAAGGTTACATCGTTTATCGATCCTCATATGATTTGGGTAGTCATTATGTCTTGCTAGAGACCGCTTGCGACTTGTGGGCTAGTATAGCAAATGGCCCACTGCCAACTTCATATGGGCCTACAGGGTCGCACACAAAATAGCCCAACACGAGCTATGATGTCCAGATTCATTGAATTTAAGACATGTCCAGATTCAATGAATGATCCAGGTGAATGTATATATATTTATTTATATTTATATTCGTATATATATAAATTCGTATATATATATATTATATATATGAGATATATGAGATTTAATTTATAAGGATAAATTAAATCCCTATCACGTTTGAATTCGAAATTCAAATTGATAGGATATCTCATATAAGAGATATTTATAAGATTTAATTTATAAGGATAAATTAAATCTCTATCACGTTTGAATTCGAAATTCAAATTGATAGGATATCTCATATAAGAGATATTTATAAGATTTAATTTTAAGGATAAATTAAATCCCTATCATGTTTGAATTTAAAATTCAAATTGATAGGATATCTCAAATTTGTTTTATGAGAATAAATCAAATATAGTTCAGTCTCATCTTTATTTAAAGTTAAATAAATAGGTAATTAAATCTGTGGGATGGATTTAATATTATTTATTTAATTAGTTTCTTATAAAATTATACAATATATGATATTGTATTATTTTCAGAATTAATATAAGATTAACTCCTAAAATCCTTTTCGGTTAGGGAAAACGCAGAGCATCCTATATATCTAATATTAGGAGCTACGTTTTGGAATAGACACACACATAGAACACAGAAAGGCCGAAGGGGACTCTACAAAAGGTTTGCAGATAAGAAACTGCCGAAATAGAGACGGAGAGGATGAATTCTTGAGAAAGCCCTGGAGGGACAAGAGACGCTAGCGCGTCGTTCGTGGTTGAAAAGCTGTTCGTGTGGATACCAGTAGAGGAAGCCGACCTGAGTCGTCGACTTCTTGTGATCAGAAAGGGAGTACGAGCCGCAAAGAGAAGCTGTGAACGTCGTGACCGAAAGCTGTGGAAGTCGCTGAGACACACTGAGGGTAATGCTTCTTCCCACTTGACTTAAACACATACGGTAGATCCTGGCAAGGAATGAAAAATTTTTAAGATAATTTCCGCTGCGTGTCTTTCAATTCCTTACACCTTAATAGTCCAATTCATAACTGAGTCATCCTACCTGTAAAAAACAAGTGGTGATATGGCTGCCAAGTCACCACCTCCATCATCATCACCCTCCTCCGTCTTCGCAAAGGCGCCAAAGCTGGGGAAAAGTGGAGCTTGTTGCTGCATCTGTATTGCAGCAGAAGAATCCCCAACTTGCCTTGAATGAGCTTCTCCCATTAACCTCCTCCTTCTCTTCTTTGACTCCAAGCACTGAAGAAGCTGCCCTAATTCCCTCACAAACTCTATAACCTCCTATTATAGAAGCTTGATACCCCTGTCCCAAAACCCATTAGTTATATATAACATCCATCCCAGACTTATCTTCTTCCTCAGTACAATTCTTGGCTTGGTTTAAGGCGGTGCTTCTCCTGATCCTAGTTCATCATGTTTGGTTTAAAATTCCCCACAAATTTAAGGATTTGAAATTTGACAAGATCTAATAACAGAAAAATACACTAAACGGCATTAAATTCGAAGATGACATAATCTGCCCTCAGTTTCCAGGCCGACCTCAATGACGGTGGGAGGTTTCTTGCGGAGACCGGGGGGTGATGATGATGGAGATGGTGATTTGTCGGCCACATTAGCACTTGTTTTTTTACATATAGGATATCTCAGTTATGAGTTGGACTAATAAGAATCATTTTCTAAAAAAGTTGAAAAAATAAATATTGAATTTCAAGATAATAAAAAAATTATGGACTGAGACTGAATTATACTTAAAGTATTGTGTTATAAGATGTTAAAAATTGAAAAATTAAAAGATTAATTTTCTCAAAAAAAGAGAGAAACAACTAGAATGCCACATTATGACAAATGTAGTGATTAAAATTGTCTTCTAGTCTATAATATAAGATTAAATTAAAGAATTAATTTTGATCATAAATGTAAGACGTATTTCTTATATTTATTATTATTTTTTAAATTATTTTTATTGATATTCTTTTAATAATATTCAAATAAAAGAGAGAGAAGATAAAAAAATGATTAAAATATTTTTAAAAAATATTATATTAACTAATTTATTTAATCTAATTAAATAAATTAAATATATTCAATATTAATAACTGTCGAAATAGTATTCAACGGCTCTAAAGAAAAAGTAAAGGCTTGTAATGGAAATGTTAGGCCTCAAGCCTTCAGAAGTTGAGAGTTGGAATCAAATACTTAACGATATCTTAGCAGTGTCCATGAGATTAAAATAATAAAAGAAGATTGATAGGGAGAAACTAGGAAGTTTTGGGCTATTAACTTATAGGGGATTGGCATATGATTGACGGGTGGCCAGGTGATTCTTCCTGGAAATGCTTGCAAACTTTTTTTTAAATAACCTTATTAGTACTAATAATATAACTTCATCAAATAGCTTAAAAATACGGCATTTGAATTCCATGCGCACACCAAAAGATCCTGAGGAGAACTTTTATTTGGTCAAAATTTGGTGAGAGCCCGAAGAAAAAGGAATAATTGGAAATAATAATAATAATACTTTCTTTGGGGTAATGGGAGGGGAAAGATAAACTATCATTAAGAGTAGTTGGAACGAGTTAGGACTAGAATAATCTTATCTTAATACAGTACACATAATATAAAATATATCATATATCCTATCCTATCTTGAACATGTTCTAGTCTCCAATAGGAATGGGACAAGAATTCTTATATCCCAATTTTTTTTTAAAAGAACACTTTAATAAAATCATCCCTAATATAAAATGATTCCCTCATTTTAGATTTAACTCTGACGGTTCAGTTTGAATCTTGGATGATTGTTGCATATTAGTATTCTAACTCTTATAACTTGAAGACCGAGCTGTCCCCAATTTACTGGATTCCAGCTGTGTTTTTCTCTTACTAGATGCGGGCAGATTCTACAACCTAAGGGCTTTTGACAGAGGATGCATCTACATATAACCTTTATGCGATGTAGGCACATGCTGCAACCAAGGTCCACGCATTTGAGCAACACGCTTGTTAGATGTCACCGAGCTAACAAGCAATGGTTCTGTAGTTGTCTTTCTCTTGGACATTGTTGATAGCTGCTTTGGCCCCATACTGTTAAGCCTTATCTCCATTTGCGTAAGTAGTTGTCACATACTGACTACTTTAACAGAAAACAACGCAAACAATCAACAAACCAACCAAAAATCATTCAGCAAATCATGCATATGCATTAAGGAGTGGGGGAATCGTTTGATGCTGACTGTTTTAAGACCAAGCAATGAAAATTACCCCACAAAACAGCCCAAAACTCAAATTAAATTAAACAACCCCACATGGACTAAAAGCCAAGGTAATGACGTCTACTAACTATTCCACAAACTAATCTTTGAATTGATCACCAAAATATTCAAAGGCACGCCACACAAAGAATATTCAAATAATCGCCCATATCACTGAATTCATCAATCGCATTGAGAACTAAACATTGTTTATTCTTATACCTACAAAATTAGGAGCATGCCAAAGGAAAGGGGTACAAATAAGATTGAGATATGAAACTTCGACGCGAGTGAATTTTTGCTACATAGCCTTAATTATATTGTTAACTTGCCATATGCTCATTTTGTATCCCGCGAATTTTGTATTAAAATAGGGATGTCCACCTTGGTCCTCAAAAATCAAGTTTTCTATCCACTTCCACTATTTCCTGTATAACTCCTGATCATTTAAAACTTATCAGAAAAAAACAATCGAAAAGTATCAAGATCCAACTTAACCCACCGACTCGTATTTGTAACACAACCAGAAATATTTAAAAAATCAGAATCAAGGTAAAGAATTCAAAGAATCAATGTACAATTGTATCAAGAATTCATATTA
Organism: Leucaena leucocephala; assembly: GCA_037074615.1. NCBI lineage: Eukaryota > Viridiplantae > Streptophyta > Magnoliopsida > Fabales > Fabaceae > Leucaena > Leucaena leucocephala. The sequence continues at coordinate 55,538 of CM073542.1, forward strand.
TCTTGGACCCACACATCGCCTTTAATACGAACACGTCGATGGGGACATCCCGACTAGTACCTAGAGGAGACGTCGGCTAGGTATTAGAGATGTAGTTGAATAGCCAAACCTGAAGTGAACCTGAGCAATGCAGCCTCGAGTAAGAAACGAGCTTCCGTAATGTTATTTGGACGAAATTGCATCCATAAACCCTAACTGGAGCCACATAGGATTCCTAATATGTGTCGTGGGACTGGCCATTGGCCGGCAAGGTGAGTGACGACAGCCGTTGGTGGCTTGGGCCAAGGTTGAAAGTGAGGGTATGAGTGTATTGTGTAGTGCTTGCTAGGGCTGGCTGAAACCTGAAAATGAAACTGAGGTATGCCATCTCCTACTTCATTTATAATGAATACAAAATAAAAAATAATAATAACTGTTGGGATAGACAGGATGACTCGAGGGTTATCTCATCTTAATATAAATATTGTCACATCTCAATATTTTTTTTGTCTCGGTCCTTCTCGGAATGAATGAGATGGATTCTTCCCAAAATTGTTAGGACCCGAACGGCCGCTAACCATCACCCTTCCGCCCTGGTTGCCCCATGGGATCAAGGAGACGCAAAGACGACCATCACGTCTCTTCCACAGAATTCTTTGTCATTAGAAATTGCTTCATCTTCTACAGTCATCTGTCGAAATTTCTTGATTAACCCATGAAGAAGAGGAAAAATGGTGATGAGATTGAGTGAGCGGAGCATGTTGGGATTTCCATGATGATTTTCGCTTTCATTGCTTCAATTCTGCATTCTTATTCCGGCGTCAGATCCGCTTTGGAGGGGATCAGTCAAAGTATCTAACGATTGAGGATGAAGATCCTGAATTCACTGGAAAGATCTACTAACTAATAAAATATCATACCGACATCAAACCCTATTTCTAGTAAAATTATAAACTATTGTAATTATAAACTTCTATAAATATACACTGCAACCCATTAACCCAGAAGGCTATGGGAGAAAACTATTGACACCGTCTATTCTGACCTCCAATTCAGTCGGCGTGCTAGAATCACCCTGAAATCCACCACAATTGTGGCACCTAATAACCGACAGAATCTGACGACAGGAGGGGCAGGATGAGTTGTATTCGAGCTATATATCGATGCAGGAGACATAGAAGCCATGGCCACACTGAGGAAGCACTCGTATTTTGTCACCGCCGGTGAGGTCACTGAGACAGATCGCGTAATCGGTATAAGTGACAGTTGATTCCAGAGTGATGGTGAGCTTTGGAAGAGAGCGGAGAGTCTTTTTCTTCATACTTTTATTGGCGCAAGGAGGGGAGCGGCGGAAGCAAGCGCAGCGGGCGACAGCCAGGAGGCCTAAAACGCAGATAGGAGCGCATAGGAGGGCGGTGAGGATAAGGATGAAATCGGAGTTGAGGGATTGGTAATGGGGCGTTAGTCGGAGGAGGCTTGCTGAGGAATCTCCGGGGCAAGTCATGTGAATCTTGTTTAAACATGAACGCAATTTTCGTCTTTGCTTCCCATCTTTCACATCTCCTGCGCTTTACGTAGCACACCCTCCTCCTTCACTAAATAATCAAATCTCTGACACCTTTGTCTTTGTTTTTAATTCTTAATTCAGGAAACATTCTAATTTCTTAATTGACTGTTAAAAAAATCAACTCATGCAAAACCTTCCATATATATATATATATATATATATATATACACACACACACATACACCCTATATGCACTAGATAACAAGTAAAAATCCAAGAAAAAAATAACAAGTAAAAAAATAGAATTTGTTATTTAGATTTTATGATACCATCTTAATATTTATGGGCCTATTTAGATAGATTTTTGAAAAAAAAAACTTACAAAAAAAATTATTTTTAGACAATTTTAAAAAAAAAGGCTTTTAGAGAATATTTTATTGGAAAAAAAGTAATTCTAGATAAATGAATGTTTATATGGTTATTATTAGAAGAACTTTTGTTATTGGTAAATTACCAGAAAGGGTATGAAATAAAAAAATTATTATATCTACCACTGTTCACACTAGGGGTATGCACGGGATGGGACTGGGACAACCCGTCCTGAGATAGGACACTGGACTCATTTTGTGTCCCGTGTCCCATCCCGTCCTGAATATGTCTCGGTCCTGACAGGTTCGGGAATTCCTGAACTCTATTTAAAAAAAAAATAAACTATTAGATATTTTATGTACATCTTATCTATTAATAACATATAATCAAAACACAAAAAATAATAGAAGAAATTAAATTCTCTTTATTATGACTATCAACTTAAAACAATAAATATCATTAATTATACTATAAATACTATTATTTTTTTAATTTTTTCAGCTCACCAACTGAAGTTACTGCTTCATCTGTAAAGAAATAAATACATATACGGAAAAGAAAAATACAATCATCTAATAAATAATATGATATAATCAATATTATTTTCTAGTTATATTTTTTATAAAAAAATAAATAAAATAAAAATATTTTTTATTTAAAAAAAACATTTAAGACAAGACAGGAATCCCGAGAGTTAGATCGAGACCCGTCCTAAATTGCCTGGGACCAGGTCGGGACAACCTAGGACGGGAAATTTTGAACACCCTTAGTTCACATTACTACCCACTCTGTTACCCCGCAACTCAACACTTCATCTTCTTTCTCTCCATCACTGTTCATCTCACAAGCCTAGACCTCAAGCGACTCGCACTGTTCTCCCAGTAGATCTACAGACCACCATTGCAGATCTACAGGCGACCACCGGCAACGCTGTTCATTATCATCATCAGACACCCCAAACCTCCTTCGTCTTCCTCCTGAACTAGCACCACCACCATCGCCTATTCCTCCTTCGATGATGGTGAGGTACAAGTGAGAGAGAGAGAGTGTGTGTGTGATATGCAGAGAGGGAGGGAGTTCTAAAAAAATAGGGTAAAATAATCTTTTGATATTTAATTTTTTTTATTATTCTATAAACTATTATTAGTAATTTATCTAAAGTTATAATTTAATCTAAAAATTCTTTTAAATAAATATGATTGATTATTTTAAAAAATTTTCAAACTAATATTTAAGTCAAAAACTCTTTAAAAATTTTAATTTAAAATGAATCCAAACAAATAGCATGTGCATGTCACAAATCTTGAAATAGTTAATTGTTCATTACATTTGTAATATGCACGAGATAACAAATCGTTTATACAATTCTATTTCACACCTTTTAAACACTTACATTTTGATGATATCAATAAATTACAGTACCTTTCTAATATGTATTATGTATAAAAATCTACTGCTGCAATGTTCAGTAGTAATTCAATATATATACCTATGAAAAATATTCCGCCAACATGTGACATTCTTTTTATCCCAGGAACTGATATTTGATGCTGTTACTTAATTCAAATTGGAGCGAAAAATTAATAAGGACTTTAGAAAACTCCTGGATGAATGTAAAACTTTAGTTAGGATGTGTTTATTCGGAAGGGAGTCATTACATTCAGGATAACACAAAATTTAAAATATTTACATTATTTGGTGCAGATTTGTGAGGCGAGCATCCAAGGATGGCTACCTCGGGGCAGATTGCTAATAGTCATTACTTGGTCTTGCTCGAATAGAGTTGGAAGTTGAAGGACACCATCCCACAAAGCCACACAAGACCAAGCAATGGAGAAAGATCCACATAGAGCAACAATGTGTCAGATTGGACTTGCTTGTAATTGTATGCAATCAGATACAGAGTCTCAAAAACAACACCTGAGCCGAGTGATTCTTCAAATTTTAACCGTTTAACAAATTCTTATTCAACTAAGACCGAAAGGCTTGAAATTGGATTCACTCTCCATCGAATTTAGAAGGTACAAGGAAAGAATACCAGCTCTCCACCAAAATGCTCTCTGCCCTTCTCACAAATCAAATCTCACGTTCCATCTACCTTTATAGTCGACGTTAATAGCCCAGTTGTTCTCCCTGATCTGCATATATGGAACCTGGTGCAATATTTTTGAAGACACACAATGTGAAGCATCGAGAGGAAGGAGACATGAAGAAACAAAACGGTTCTCAACTGACTAAACAAGCAAAACGGCTTCAGCAACCTTCTCCAACAAATCTTATAAACAAACCTCGACAGACTCCGGCTTATCATGATTAACAAGTGAGGTAGAACGGGGATCGGCCTCTTGACTAATTCACTAAGACTTCATTTTTAAAGCAAGTCCCACGAATTTATTTAATTAATGTCTCCACCCAAAAACAGATAAAGATTTACATAATTTGGTAACTCATTAAGGCAAGGGCTTATACCTGCTCAAGGACCTCGTAGCCAACTCTAAGTCTAACATCTTGATCCTTCTGAAAATTGAAAATGCTCCACGAAAATTCAGCGGCTCCTCTGGACTTCCTCTGCAAACAAATTAAGGAAGCTTTGCTCCTCAAGTCAACTTAATTTACATTGAAGCATTTTTGCTCAAAATGTGAAACCACATACCTCTTTAAACTGTTTATCAATATCAGATCGTCCCTTAATCTTAAAGCTCAGAAATCCATCATTTGTCAATGGGAATGTTTTCTTTCCACGTACACTATACCACAGCTTGTCATATTTATCATATTGCAATCCTACACCAAGGGTTGCTGATAACTACAATTGATTGTCACAAGTATCAGTGGTAAAGAATGACGAAGAAAAAGTCGGAGCCATATGTACTAGTGTAAACAAACATATTAACTATTAAAATTCAAACATACGTCTGGATACAAATGTTTTATCCAGGCACTAAAATAACACGGACGTACGAACTTAGTATCCAGCTCTCCATGCACCTGAATAAAAGAGAATGAAAGCAACCGGGTAAGGCAGAGAATTGCATACACTTGGGAGCACAGTCCTGTTTCAAGTAACTAAAAAGTGTCTATTTCTATATTCGAGAAAGAGCGCAAATATGAGGGAAGTAGAGAGGAGACGAAGGCAAAACCTGCAAGTGGGTATTGGAGTCAATGGGAAAAGTTTGCTTGGCATGGATTCTTAAGGCTTTGGAATCGGCCCCACATCTGAGAGAAGTCTCCATGGTCGAAGCGAAGGAAACGGCCCCTCCGATATATGCGATGGACGAATAGATAACCCTAACAGAAGAGAAGAAGCACTTTTGCAGGCTGTTTCTTGCAGGTGCCAGTGATTGCTACGCCTCTCCATATCTGTATCTACCTCTCTGATTCCGCTGCCCAACTACCTTGTGTCTCAATGATGTATGGGCCGCCTCATAAGCCCAACAATTAGACCACGTCTTTTTATTTATTAATTAACATTCATTTATGTGACATTAATATATGATTAACTCTTGTATATAAAAAAAATTCTAACAAAATTAGTTTGAGTAATAAACAATTCAGTATCGCTTAAGTGAGATCTCGAGTTTAAACCTTAGTATATACAAAAAATCTTGTTGGGAGACTCACCCACTATAGCCAAGTTTGTGACGTAGGTCAAATCCAAATGTAATCGGCAAAGCTCCAATGACCTGGGTGAGTAAAAAAAAAAAAATCTTGTATAAAAAAATGATTAACTCACCAAAAAAATCTCTTATTATTTCCAGCCACCAAAAAAATCTCTTATTATTCATTTAAGACATATCGGCATATTTACATAGGGTAAAATTGGTTTTACTATTCATATTTTTCGCAGGACTAAAAATCAGGCAAAATTGAAAGAGGGATAAATTCAGGGTAACCCATGAGCTTTATTTTATTTTATAAACAATAACGTACTGAATTAACGTTTAAGAGAAATGTTTATATTTAGTTTTCTTGGACAAAATTGTGTTCAATAAAAAATAATAGTGCTTAGCTAAAAAAAAGAAAACAAATAAAGAAATAACGCTTTGATACTGCACAAAATTTACAAATTATTAATATATAATATATAACTACCATCAATAAGTCATAATAAAGTCAGACAATTCAGGTATAATAGGTATAAGTAAAAGAAATAGTGGTTGCCCGTATTTCCCAAACTGAGATTATCTCTTAGTTATGCAGTCAATAAAGATGCCTCATTCTGAATCACGATAGCAACACTACAAATATCTTGGCTCTTGGAAAATATGATATCGCCGTCTTGGCAATACCCTGAAAGATGCTCCCATGGAGCCAAGGACAAATGGTAAACAACAATTGCAATTACAATGGTGATCCCAAAGAATGAACCTTCACGCTATCAGATATTCTATCCGATCCCCTTCCCTCAAGGGTAAGACTAATCACGATGCTCTTCAAAGTTATTTTCAGGAATCAAATAGATATCACTTTTCAGTCGGCACTACTTGCAAAAGTTCAATATTGAGCTGAAATGTAGCTCCGGGCTGCAACAACAGTAACAAATGTCAGCAAAGGGTGATGTCACGAGAATAAGTTAAACAGGAACACAACGTCCATAGAGAAATGAGGGCTTCACCGGAATCTCATTCATTCCCTTTTGGCCGTATCCCTTGTCGGGAGTAACAATCACAGTTCTCTGCAAGCATTCAAACAGAACACGTTCAAATATAATTGACTAGTGTATCGGTGGCAACAAAATAATTAAGGATCTTCCGCAACACCTTTCCGCCCGTTCGCATCCCTTCCGTTACGGAATACAGGGCAGGCGGAGGCTTCGGTGCTGCTTGTGCCGAGAACAGACCATTTGGGTTGTCAACAAACTCGCGTTTCCGTTCCTTTCCGGGAGGAGATCCCACCGTGAACTCATAAGGCTTTTAAATAGCACAAAGAATGCGTTAGCGAATTTGGCTCGCCACACTGAAACCGGCAACATCAAGTTAAAGCACGCAACCTGAGCTATAATACGATTTCCTGCAAGAAGTTTAGATTCTCTGCTGGATACAGCTGTAATTCCACGATATATGCAGTCAAAGTGTACCTGTGAGGAGGAGCCTAGAGTAAATAAAGAGGCAAAAAAAGAGCACCAAGATTACCACATGTTCCCCATCCTGACCAGAACAGTGGATCCTTTCTCCGCTATGGGACCCTTTCCCTCAACCAAATCATAGTATTTCAATCCATCAACTGAATCAAACATGACAGAGCAAACATTAGCAGAAAAGAAAAGCAGAGAAGATAAAAAGGGAGGGGGCTAAGTAATGGATTACGGGAAGTAAGGTAGTCTTTAAGGGGGATCGCGGTGGAGTTGAAGCGTCGTTCCCGAGCGAGGAGAGGAGGAGGAGAGAGGGAAAGGAGGGAGAGAGGGAGGGCGGAAATGAGGAGCGCGGTGGAGGATCTTCTGGAGAATTGGTGAGAGGCGTTGGGGAGGAACCCCGATTCAGAGTGGGCGCTTTTTATGATGGAGAAGCTGCAACTGCAGGAGCAGCACCAAGTCGCCATGCTCATCTCCTGGATCGCTCTTCATGGACGCCCACCACCATCCTGCTTTTCAACCATCCATTTCCTCCCATTATCTTTCTCTTTCATTTACGCCTTTATTTTCTTTTTCTTTAATTCATTCATCCGTATCCCAATAATCCTCTCCCACTACTCTATTTTTCAACAACGTAGCAACATTTGAACGTTTAACTTCTAATCATAGGACTATCATAATTAATCACAACTAAATTTACACATCCTCCTATATCTTTATTATAAGAAAGTTCCGGTGAATTAAATTTCAGGAGTTATCAAGGTAAAAAAATAACTATAGGTAAACTTTTAGAGTTACATATCGCCACGCTTTAATTAGGTGGATATATTAATCTATAATTCTACCAATCATCAATAATTAATAAATCTCCTAAACAATTGTGGAAAAGACCCGTTAACAGAAGTAGAGGTAAAACCGCATGATAACTTTTTACAAAGACGCGTGAAAATGTTGAGGGAAAAAAAACCTTATAATGGGGGATAGGGGTAGGAGGGAGTGAATTACAAGTCATTTGATTATATTGATTATATAATTATTGGATGTGCTGAAAAGGCAAAAGTAGATATGTTGTGCAAGTAAAGCAGGAACGCATTTGGAAAACGGAAGGTTAGGATGCTGTTTATAAAGATGGAATATTGAATTCATTATAAATGCACGTAGATGTATGGCCGACGAGGAAGGAGTTAGGAATTCAAAATACAACATATGTAAAGTAGATATAGTCAGAATAAAGTTCTAATAAATCGAGTATGTAATTAAATAAAATAAAATAAAATAAAACTTGTTTAGCTGGGAATAACCGGGAACAAACACTGGCAGCCCCTCACCTCTATCCCTACAAAACTCAAATTTGGCTGTTCCTTCACGCCGGGGCTTCCATAGAATATAGAACGCCCCGTGTACACTAACTCTCCGCTGCTCTGGCCTGATGAAGCCACGAATCGCCCGGCCTCTTGATCCCAAAACCCTTCTACCATGGCCAAGCTGTCGTTTCTCATGACAACATGAATTCCTTCCCTTTCTTTAGCTGACCATGGTGATTGCTCGTACATGGGATTAAAATGGTCTCCGTTTGAACTCTGCTGCTGCTGCAGCATCATTGGCGAAGTGGCCAAGTTAGAGTGTTGAGGACTGCTCAAGATGCTCATATTGTCTTCCTTTCTTGCCTGACTAGGTGGATATGACCTTGATGTCCCAGCTTTCACTGGACTACTTCTTCCCGATGAATGATCAGCATCATGTGGATAAGGTCGAGAACTAATCGGACGAAGCACGGATGAGGATGCTCTTGCTTTTGCAGCTGCCTTTGCAGCCTCATTAGAATCCAATTTTGTGAGTTTCCATGCACTGATTCGCACTGGACGCTGGTTTAATTTCTTTTCCTTGTCAGGTGGCTGTATCGTATCTGGATCCAAGTGCGGTATAATTTCATCCTGCTCATCATAGACCAGACAGTGAATTAAATCCTTTAGCCTAAGACTGGTCATGGGTGACCCGTCCCGGTCCCGAAGATTTCGGGACGGATCTGTCCCATCCCGAAATGAACCGTTACGAGTTCCCTTCGGGACGGGACAATATTAATATCGGGACGGGACGGTTCTTGGCACGACCCTCGGGTCGTCCCGTCCCGTCCCGACTTTTTTTTTTCTTTTTTTCTTTTATAAATTATATTTAATGAAGAGTAAATTTTCTTTTTTGTTTCCTTTTATAAATCATATAAGGGAATAATAGTAATATTTGGAGGAAGTTGTTATAATTTTTTATATAGAATAATTTATAAAATAATATTTTTATATTCTTTTTTTTAAAAAAAAAAGGGTTTGGGAATTCCTGAACCCGTCCCGACTCGTCCCGGTCCCCTTCGGGACAGGACGGGACACGGGACAAAAAATGTGTCCCGTGTCCTGTATCGGGACGGGACATGGGACGGGGTTGTCCCGATCCCGTCCCGACCCGTGAACACCCCTACTTTAGCCTTTCCAAGGATTAGTTTGCTTATATATTTCATATTAAATGGTAACAGCATCATGTGTTCCAAGGACTAGTTTGCTTTACTCAATTCTCCTCAGCTATATATCACTGTAATGTATGGCCATTGTCCAATGATAGCAATAACTGGTGGTCCATAAAGATTCTTGGAGGCGTACACCAAGCACCTTTATATTGCAGACTCATTCCAACAGAGCTTCTCCCACTAATTGCAGTCTCAGCTGAACTAGTAGGAGAGGTTGGTACACTCTGCTCTTCACCTCCAGGCTCACTTAGAGTTCTCATGGCAACGACGTTCTCATATGTTGTGATACCCCGGCAAAGGAAATGTTTGCTCACAAGATATATACATTTGTCAGCAGGCAGTAAAGTTTATGAAGAACTGAAGATACCTTTCGAATCAGGATCATATGGAAAAAAATAATTCTCCCAAAGGTATAGTTGCCAGCAACCAAACAGCCGTACATATTACCTGTTCAACATTTCAGCATTTTGTAATGACGTGATGTACATGAAAAACATACTGGTACTATGTCTAATGTCCTCCAATAACAAGGATTTTAAAATTCAAACCAGAAATGAAGAATGAAAAAGATAGGCCATAGAGAGTGAATGTACCACAATTGTAGCAAAAGGGGCCTGAGAGAATCCAACCCCAAGTTTTTCAGCAATCTGATATTCTGTACCCCTTTTATCAACAAAGCATCGGAAGAGCACAGCGATCCCAACTCCAAATTCAACTATAAGCTGCAACATCCTTGCATATTAAGTCATAACAATGAAGAAGGCATTTCTTATGTGAAAATGAAAGGAAAAAAATATATTAAGAATAATCTTGTTTTCCTTTTCTTTTTTTGGGTTTTGTAATCTTACCCAACCAAGGCTCGCTGCCATGAGGCATACAAATGTGACATAATTCTTCCGTCCCACACAGTTGTTCAACCAATGAAAAAACCATGAACATGCATGATACTTTCCTAAGAATTTTGAGTCACTATACTAAAAGTTGGATAACTAATTGATATAAGCCGGGAAGACAAAAGTGTACAGAGCACACAATCTCAATTTGTCAGCATCTAAAAAGTATAAACAGGTTCACTTCTAGGCCATGTTTTGTATCATCGCTGGAAAAGGAAAAAGATTTACTGGCACAAATATCGAAATGTGATATGCCAACTGTCTGGCAGCTGACTGGTGGTGTATCACAATAATAACAGGAAAAGCTTAGATGCCATAAATCAGTACTTTATAAAGAAGAGAGGTGTTGGTATAGTGCCATTGAACATTAGATAGCTACAAGTTAACATTTCATGGGAGTTGTCTTTTTTTCATTTCTGAGTAACTTCAACAACGCTGAAGTTTGAGTTGTTTCTGGAGACAGAACAGCAAAGAGAATGATGCAGACCCATAGGGGAAGAAAATTCCAAGAAATAATGAACACATAGGTGGACTAAGGTTATGCTATGAAACCAGTATGGTGCAAAACCGATAGGAAAATTTGCAGAGCACATTATAAATAACTCAAGAACTCAAAATTGTTGATCAACTAGAAAAGGTAACAACTATAACGAAATACCTATTCATAGACAACAAACATGAGAAACCTTAATCTGACAAAATAACATAATATTAATAACTCCGACCTAATAATAAATAACCCCAATAAAATTAATTACAAATCAAAATCATAATCATAACAAATAATAAAATAATCAAAATAGTTATGTTATCCTACATTAATACCATTTTAAAAGTAGACTATCCAGAATTAATGCATAGTGCAAAATTAACACAATAATGAGCATTCAAACTCAAGCAAATGTGTCAGAGCAGGTTGCCAGGGGGAATTACCCGGCAATGGTGATCAAATCCATCAACACATTTGGCACAACTTCTACAATGCTTACTGAACTTCTGGACCTGCAGGTTAAAACCAGTAAGTTGTGACCGCATAATGACTTGAGGGAAGTAAATGAAAAGTGGACTCTTCGACAAAAACTTATAACATAGAGCACCAGGAAGAATTACGGGAGTAATGCATGAACTTTTATCTACAGCAAAACATAAAGCATCAAAGAGGCATTAGGTTTCCAATCTGTCTTTATGCATATAAGTTTTGGGAAGCCATATTCGAATCCATCTACTTAGAAGCAAATTGAGCTACGTTCTACCCAAACATCCCTTTTCTCAGTCCATATACTTTGTTTTGGCCTTCTTTGGGAGAGTCATGAGGAGAAACAAAACAAGCCTTTTCTTTTATTTTCTTTTCTTATTTTCAAGAAACGTGTACTTCCGCATTGCACAATGTACAGAACAGAGTGCCCTCATCTCCATATTGCTGCTGTAAAATATCTTCATTACTACAGCAATCTTCTCTTACAAGAAAACCACAGAAGAAGTATCCAAGCTTTGGACACCTATTTGAATAATGCCGGCCAGACATACCTTCAACCTGTAGTCCAATCTTGTTTGGTTCTGTAATATAATACGCAAATCATATTACAATATTAATTATATAATATCGTTTGCTAATTGCTACTACATGCCACAGATATTCTAAGCAAGTATGATGGTCAAGTTAATTGGGAGAAAAAATAGCATAAAATTATCAACCTAAGAGTCATAAAATCATATCAGTACGCTCCAATAATCTTCCCACCTCACCTGGCAACTCTCCATTGAATTGTGACGTATGTCTTGAGGTCTTATCAGCATCAATTAGAATTCCAGGATCAGAAGGCTCAATGGCAGTGCATCGAACATAGAGAATAAATACAGAGAAATCCTGAAATTTAACATTAAGACAATGAAGAAAGACCCAACCCCAAATTTTGGAATCTTCATTAATATCTAAATGGCAGAAGGGATCAGGAAAGAATGCTGCTCACCAAGACTGAGTAAACGCCAAAAGCCACATACTCGTATATGTCCCTTCCAAGAAAAGGAGCAAATAAAGCATAATATGCAACAGATAGCAAGAAAAAAACTGTTATAGCCACAACCTGTTCACAATCAGAAAAATGAATTTCCTGAGTTGTTAATGCCATTTGCTTGTGAAGATAATCCAACTCTTCGATTGTCTAACATGAAACTAAGAACAAATTTGGCAGCCATGCTAACATTTAATCTTATCAACTCATGAATCTGTAGAAGAGGTTTAGGTTTACTCAAGTCAATCTCACTCAATTTTCATGCTTACCCTTGATGTTTTTTTCCCTGGAAATTACAATGTTACGGTATCAGTAACTAAAATAAGTGGAGAGTAAAACTTACATACCACGAAGCTTGGTTAAAGCCAATTAGCCGCACGATTAGGTTTCATTTATATCAAATAAGATAACATATATCCAAAGAACATGCTTAAAACTTATTGTTCACTTAGCTATGTCAAGATTCTTTCCCCTTTAATTGAAAAGAAAAGAAGAGATAGCATTTTCACATAAATAAATTTGTTTGAAATCCAAACTCACTGAATTATGGCATGCGAAATCAAAGTTAAGGAAAACGACGCGTCTTTTTTAAAAGAAACGGTAGCCTTATTTTGCAGTTGATTGTTGGAGTTCAGATATCCGGTCGCCCAGAAACTCATAGGAAAAGCATAATAAGGTTTAAAGATGTCAGTGATTCAGCCAAAATCCGGAAGCATGTTAATGACTCATCGGGAAAGCAAGTATATGACATCAAAAAGCATACTAAGTGGATTAACAAAAAGAAAAGAAGAGCATACTAAATCAGACCATATTGAGGGGGGAATTATTTTTTTTTTAAAAAAAAGGAACTTGATGCCAAGCGCTAAGACTAAGAAACGTACATCTGTACGTGGATGGGAGGAGAAAGCCAAAAGAGTAGATGACGAAATGCAATAAAACCAAAGGTGAAAAGCCCCACATGAAATAATTGAAAGAGTAATGATGTGTAAAGAGTAGGGAAGATTGGATAGAATGGAATGTGGACTAAAGTACCTGGAAAGTGTGTAAAGGCAGCTCCCATCCATGACGCCTAGCCATGACCATGGAACTCACTAATAACTAGTAAGTCAGTATGAAAAACCTACCCAAGCCGCACGATGGTGGTAAACGGACTCCTCATTTCAGTTGAAAACACCGTCCAGGAAGTTTGAAAGTAGACCCAGACAGCAGAAATCGAATTTTGAGACGGTAACGAAGTTGATTCGGAATTAGGGTTCCTATAGTAGGATTGACCGAGGAGAGAGAGAGACTCGGAGAAGAGAGGATCAGTTTGATATGCAAAACTACACCCTTTCTTCACAAATTTAGTTTACAGAGTAGTTTTTTGTACTTGTATGTTAGCGCCGGCACTGCTTTGGCGGACGCTCTCTCTTTGGAGAATGAGGGCGTTAAATCAGTGCATGACCTCCCAACGATTGACTATTTCCCCCCCTGGTTTTCTTTCTCCCAAATATTTAGCGACATGCATTCCCAAACAGTAACAACCAATTTCGAAGTGACTTGAATCAACTCAGGTCGTGGGTGAGGATGCAGTAGGCGGGGTGTGACTTAAGTAATCTGATCAAATTAATAGATATTTTGTAACAAAAAGAATTAATATTTTTTTTTTTGATACAAAAAGAATTAATATTTTTAACAACATTCAATGGTCAACCTGAAAACATGCTACAATAACTTGTTAAAATATTTTAATAATATCGTATATTAGGCAAAGGCAGACCCGCCAAAAAATTGGTTTATAATAAGAGTCCGTTTAAATAAAATTTTAAAAATAAATTTATAAAAAAAATTAAATAGCTTATGGAAAATAAATTTAAAAAAAAAGTAATTTTAAATAAATAAATATTTAAATAGTTATTTTTAGAAGTATTTTTATTATTAATAAATTACGAAAAAAATATGAGTATTAAATGAACAGAGATAAGAGATGAGATGAGAGATAGTATAAAAAAAGAGGGGAGAGGGGTATAAGAAAAAGTAAGAGAGAGAAGAGATGATATAAGAAAAAGTAGTAAAGAGAAGAGATGATGTAAGAAAAAATAAAGGTAATATAATAATTAATTAATTTATAAACTTTTTTATTATTTTATAAATTATTTTGATAAATTTATTTAAAATTTTAGTTTTAAATTATAATTTAATTTAAAAATTTATTTAAATAAATATAATTATTTATTTTAAAAAAATTAAATTTAAATTTTATCAAAAAATAAATAAACTTATAAAATTACGGTTTAAAGTGATCCCAAAGAGGCCCTAAATCATCAATAAACGTTATACAATAGAATAGGACCGTAGAAGAAAGCTGACAGCTTGTTCCCCCACCCCCAACCCCCCAAAAAAAAAAGGTATAACCAGAGCTGAGCAAATGAGCACATCCGTCACCTACCCACTGTTACTGTTGCAATTGCCACTTAGGCTTCATCGATCCCAAAAAAAAAATCTGCGCCGCTGTTTACTCTGTCTGCCTCTCGGGTGCTCATCGTCTCGCACCCTATCCTTAATTTCCTTCGCCTTTCTCTTTTCCAGCGTCCACCATGGCTTCTGTTTCGGGTTCTGTGCTTCTAAGAAAAAGTTCTACAAATCATCTGCCATTCGGTAACATCTCTTACAATTTTTACTTGCTCGAGGATTTCATTTCCATGTGCTGTCCCCTTCTCCTATCTGCTGTTTTGATGGCTTAATTGGATGATGAAAACTTTTTATTTCGGGTGCATTGCCCTGATTTCGTAGCTACTTGAACCGACTAAGAACATCGACATTTTTACTCGGCAAAATTAGGAAAGAATTATGCATTTGAAAACGCTCCGCCATCCCTCTCCCGATGTATGCTGAGTTCGAGTTGTTAACATTAAAAGTTGCTCAACAATGTTTAGTCCTTTTAGGAACACTGTTTAGATCGGAAAAGTGTTCTTCTCTCTTCTAGGAACATCTACTTTTTTCTGTTCAGATCAAAAAAGGTTTGGTTTCCAAACATTCTTTTAAATACTGCCTGAGGTTATATGTTAAGTGTACGTCTTGTTCCTGCTCATTCGGTTTCATACACGAAGGGCCCAGGGAGGGGATGGGTGAAAGACACTCAAGTCGACCTGATTTTTGGCCTTTTTAACGTCCCAACGACGAAGTTTAGCAAATTTCTTAGTAAAATAAAGTCGAGAGCCACAATTGAGTATACAGTCTACAAACTAGAAGTTTGTGGAGCTGTTAACTATTAAATACCAATTGAGTGTCATAAACATAGAAGATTAACAACAGTGGTTTTTTATCATCATCCGATTATAGTTAACTTAAATCTTTCAAGTCAGAGTATCTCGTTTCCTTCAAGTTATTCTATGTGTTTTAGATTGAATAGAGCAACACGTTTTGGACAAGTAAAATATTTCCTACAAGACCAACTAGACAACTAATTTTCTCCAGTTAAAAAGGTTGTCCTTGTTAAAAACAAAAAATTTTGGGGTCTGGGTGTTTATTTAAATCAATGCCATCATATGAAATATGAATATCTCTTTGTCAAGTTTCACCCCCTTCCTTTTTCCTTCTCTTTTTGGTTCTTTCCTTTTATCCAGAAAGCTTGTTGTCTGCTAACTTTTTGGCAAAAACGTTTGCTAGAATCACACTTAAATAAAATGGATTACTGTCGAGCAAGGATAAAACCTTCCAGATTGTCTCTGAATCTAAGTCATCCCAGGAGGCTGCAACTATCATCCACCAGAAGGCCTCTGAAAATTCAAGCTGCTTATAGGTATTCTCTCTGGTTTGACTCATATGGTTCAGCGCTTTGTAGTTTGTTTGCATTGTTGTTAATTGAGAATGTATTGATAGCCGATAAGGGTCTAAAATCTTAATTATTTATTTAATATTTTATGCAATCATCGAGGCATTCATCATTGTGTCTCAACACATGTATTGGTATTTGAAAAGTGTAGTAGAATTGTGTCCAATATATGTCCAACACTTATCAAAATGACCCTACTTCAAATTCCATCTAGGCGCTGTATATATATCATGTCACGAAGTCCATGTGTCAGTATATGTGCTTCTTTGGTCTCAACTTCCATTCTTAGATGCAGAAGTATCAATGAAGTTGGAGGGGCATAAAGATGAAAAAACGGTGAAGAAACTCTAATATGTTATATGTCAAACAAATAGTGCCCATTGCATATTTGGTTTTATTTTTTAACTTTTTATGTTGATTTGTAATTAGGGAATTGATCATGGTGTTTTATTATTTCAGCCGTGACACATGCATGTTAGGTTTCAAAAGCATGCTGGCATGCTGCATTTGAATTATCAATATAAAATAATTATATGCTGAGGAGCACGAGAAAATAAAACACAGAACAACAAAGGAATCGTTAATTTGAAGAATAGTCACTATGGTGGTTTCTAATGTTCCCAACTAAATGTATAGGTTTATTATTAACCTGGGTCATTTCTTGTTCTGTAATTAGTAGCGATGGAAGGCCAAGCAGTGCTAGCATTTTCGTTGGTGGATTTATCTTGGGAGGACTCATCGTGGGCACACTGGGCTGTGTTTATGCTCCTCAGGTAGTATTCGTTACTCCCTTTGTCCCTTATTATAGGTCTCAATTTTTTTATTTGTTTTGTTCCTAAATACAAGTCTCACTGTCTCAATACAGATTTCTAGGTGTAATTAAGGGCCTGTTTGGATAGGTTTTTGGAAAAAGGCTTATGAAAAAAAATAGCTTTTGGACAACTTTTAGAAAATAACTTATAGAAAAGAGTTAATTGAAAAAAGTGATTTTAAATAAATGAGTGTTTAGATGGTTATTACCAGAAGAACTTTTGTGATTAGTAAATTACCAGAAAGAATATGAGGAAAAAAAGATGACTATTCACTTTCTCCCTCATGTAACCCACGCCTTTGCTGAAACTAATCCTCTTTTCCCTCCTACAACCCACTGCCCCAGTAACTAAAGCGCATCCTCTAGCTAGCTTTTCTAAAAACCTTTTAGCTGACTCACCTAAATCTTCTAGTTTGAACTTTTTATTATTGTTATGTCATATGAATAATACTTGTACTTTATTGATATTTAGAAGGGATATATATATACACAATAGAGAATCCTAGATAATTCTATATATTGCTAAAATAATATCATATCTTATCATATATACTAATTATAGGATATTTACATATCTTCTAATATCCCTTATAATATCTCTATATTCCCTTTCAAGTTAGAGCATAAATGTCAATCATACCCAACTTATTACAAAGATATTCAACTCGAATCTCATTAAGAGTTTTGGTGAGGAGATTACCCAGTTGATCACTAGATCTGAGATGTTCTGTAGAGATGAAGTTTTCCTTGAGCTTATCTCGAATAAAATGACAGTCGATTTCAATATGTTTCGTGTATTCATAAAATATCGAATTAGAAGTTATATCTAGGGCCGCTTTATTATCACGTAACAGCTTTACTAGTAATGAGATTTTAAAATCAGTTTCCTTTAGTAACTGATATATCAGCCCATTTTGTTTCTTGCTTCTCCAAGATACCAAATTTCCTCTTACAAAAACACAGTATCCTTAGTAGACCATCTTGGTGCTTTTGATCTACTATGATCGACATCACAAAAACACTCAATATCTATATAATCATGAGTCTTGTATAATATCTCACGCCTTGAAGATCCCTTCAAGTAATGTGATACATGTTCTAAGGTTTCCCATTGTTTGACAGTTTGCGGGACCATAAATTAGCTAAGAACACTCACTGGGTAAGTAATATTAGGATGGGTTACCGTTAATTTAATTTGCCAATCAATCTTTTATACCTCTCTGGGTTCTCAAATGGCTTGCTCTTAGCGGTTTCAATGAGATTTTCAGATGGTATACTACCATCAACATCAAGTAATAGATTGTAAACCATAAGAAAGCTAGTTGGGGTAGCTCTTAGTTTTCCAGTTTCTTTTAGCAAATCAAGAATATATTTTCTCCTAGTCAATAAGATGCCCTTCTTACTCCTCATGACTTCAATCCCCTGGAAGTACTTTAATGAACCCAGATCCTTCGTCTAAAAATGGGTGTTAAGGCATGACTTGAGTGATGAGATCTTCGAGGCATCACTCCCCGTAATCATAATATCATCAACATACACAATTAGCAGAATCATGCTAGCACTTGTTCTCTTATAGAATACAAAATGGTCACACTTACTCTGACACAAACCAAAGTCCTTCACAACAGTATTAGACCTGTTAAACCATGCTCGAAGACTTTGCTTCAAACTATATAAAAATCTCTTAAGGCAACACACTTTACCACCCTTCCCCTTGGCAACAAAACCTGATGGTTGCCCTATGTACACTTCTTCGAGAAGATCACTATGTAAGAAGGCATTTTTTATATCCAATTGAGAGAAGTCCCAACCATAAGTAGCAGCCAAAGAGATGAAGAGACGAACGAATGAGAGTCTAGCCACGGGGTAAAAGGTCTCAGAGTAGTCAACACCATACTTCTGAGCATAATCTTTAGCAACAAGGCGAGCCTTAAGACGTTCAAGGGTGCCATCAGCTTTAGTTTTAGAGGTCAACACCTATCTACACCCAATGGTTTTCTTTCCTGCCGGTAAATCCATTAAGGTCCACTTACTAGCACGATCAAGGCCCGTCATCTCCTCTTCTATAGCAGTACGCCAACCCAGATGGGACAATGCTTCAAAAATGAACTGAGGTACTAAAATAGTGTCTAAAGAGGCAACGAAGGTACGGGAAGCAGATGATAAGTGGTTATATGAAACAAAAGAAGAAATATGATAGGTACAGTTCACAGTACATTGACTGAGCAACGCATTATTAGTAAGCGCAAGAGACGCCAATGAAGGGGGTGGTTTAATCCGCAGTACAAGAGAGAATGCTTTTTCAAGAGAGGGGAGTTGAGCCCTAGATCAAATTTGAGAACAAGCAGCTACATATCGAGGCAGAAGGCAGTGAAAAAACTCATGGTAGTCATATGCTCTTGGTGAGACACATTGACTTGTCTCTTGTCAGAGATAGGCACAAGGGTATTTAGCTCTTCATACAGTCCTTTAAAGTCCATAAAGAAGGCCATTAGGGGACGGTCGTCCGGCATCTCGACGCGATAGAAAGATCTACAAACCTCATATATTCGAGAGATATTGTTCTTGCCTGAGTATAAGAGTGTCAAGTAGTCTGTTCTTTAACAAATTTGCAATGAGTAATAGAAGGCATAATCTCACTGTCAATAAAGTTACGAATTTGTAAAAGAATGCGTGCATCATCCCTTAACCATGACTTTCGAGAGACATCTTTCTCTTCTAGAGGATCATCAGTCAAATGATATTTCTTCTCAATACTTCAGAAATAAATACGAATAAATTTACCATGACTTTTGAGAGGCATCTTTCTCTTCTAGATGATCATCAGTCAAATAATACTCCTTCTCAATACTTCAGAAATAAATACGAATATATTTACTCCATTGCAAATAATTTCTCCATATTAATTTGTATTTAGTAATTTTAGTAACTATTGGAACCACCTCAGAAATAGATTTAATTCCAGCCATAATATCCAATAAAAGAATAATAATATGCAAATGAAAAAAGAATAGAGTGGCTGAAGCAACTCAAACTGAAGGGTGAACAAAATCATAGCAGGGGCGGCTGAAGGCTGTGAAAGCTGTTTCATTAGAACAGCAAGACCGGTAGAACTGCAGGGGTTTGAGCACCGTCGGCAGTGACTATAAGAAAACAGAAGGAGAGACAGAAACTGAAGGACTTGGGAACATTGGAGGGACGGACAACTAAAGAGAGGAGAGCTTACGTGCAAAGAGCCAAAAGTCAAAGACAAAGAAGCAGAAGTCGACAAAAGGGTAGAACTATAGCGTGACTGACAAAAGCAGAGAGGACCGATAGTAGTGACAGGAACAGTGACCCAAACGGTAAGTAGAGAACCGATGGTGGTGACGGAAAAAAAAACAGGTGTTGAGGATGGCGAAGAGTCGTTCACTCAACTGAGCTCCTGCCTCCTGAATCGTTCACTAGTCGACCAAGCTCTTGCCTTATGAATCAGATGTTGAACCAGGAGAAAAAAATGAATAAATAAATAAATGACGCCAGGAATTATGCTTGCTCTGGTACCATGTTATGTTATATGAATAATACTTGTACCTTATTGATATTCATAAGGGATATACATATACACAATAGAGAATTCTAGATAATACTAGATAATAATAAAATAATATCATATCTTCTCTTATATATTAATTATGGGATATTTATATGTCTTCTAATATCTCTTATAATATTTCTAATATTTGTACAATTCACATAAAAAGTGTAACGAACCCTTGGAGGCCAAAGGAACCCTGATAAAATTACTCACCTTTTGCATGAACAAAGTTCAAAAGGAACTGAAAGGCCCCCAACTCATGAGGAAAAGATGTGAAAGAACGTTCCATAGTGAGACAAAGATGCGCAGCGACGTTCCACAACGAGACCAGCGGATAATGACGTTCCACGGTGAGACGTAAGGCTAGATTCCAAGCCGAGATGCGACGTCTTCCTCCTCCTTCGGTGTCAGGGTCTTCCAAGCGACGTCATCTTCCTCCTCCGTGGTCTAGTTCTTCCAAGCGATGCTCATGGCACGGCGACAAGACGCAGCGAGAGAGGAGGGAGGGTGTTAGAAAAAATATAGGTAAAATATTAATTGGGTAATCCATAAACTATTTCATTGTTTCAGAAGTTATTCCTAATATCTTGTATAAAACTATGGATTTGTCTAAAATCCCTTTTGGACGAATATGTTTGTTTTAAAATTTTCCCAAACTAAAGTTTGGGTTAAAAGCCCTTTTAAAATCTCAATTTAAAACATATCCAAACAAGCACTAAATCATCATCCCACTCTTGCATATTTAAAACATTATGACATTTAATTGAGGGTAGGAATGGAAAGAAAAATCAATTTTTTCAACACCTAAATTTTAGTATTGCCTTGATATGCGTATTTTGAAAAATTAGGAACTATAAGGGACGGCAGTACTGTGATAGTACTTCAACTGTTAGATGATGTTATCCAATAGGATGCTGTTGAAGATTTTACTCATAAAGTCAGCAACTTAATGCCTATATATTTGATTTGTAATTGCTTATCCCCTCTTACTATCAAGTCAATAGAAATAAAAAATCTGCAGTACAAATATAAGTTATTGGCTGTATTGACCTTTACAATTTTTAATATAGCAGAATTATCATCTTATTTTAAATTTTTATTCTGGGGACGGATTTTTATTTAATGTTTTTCTCTTTCACAGATCAGCAAAGCACTTGCCGGTGCTGACCGAAAGGAATTAATGAGAAAATTGCCAAAATTCATATATGATGAAGAAAAGGCTTTAGAGGTAAGGCGTACTAGTTTCTCCTGATTCCCTTCTTCATCTTTGTCTGAACTCTGAAGGTGGTTAAGGGCACAGGTCTTAGTTGATCGGTAAGGATAGTTACTAAATTCTCATAGACTAGCATAATACCTGTCATCTGAAAACTTGTATTTTATCTACATACTGACTTTTATATTTTGAATTTTGTTGACAAAAGTTTAATGAAAATTTTCTAGTTATTGCTACTTTGAGGCTCATTGTGTTATAAATGTTTACTTGAGTTACAGAAAACTCGAAAAATACTGGCTGAGAAAATTGCCCAACTGAACGATGCCATCGATGATGTTTCTTCTCAGCTACGGTCAGAGGAGGCCCCAAATGGAGTTGCTGTGAACTCTGAAATTGAAACTGCTACATGAGACTGCTATGGTGCAATCGGCTACCGCTCTCTTGAAAAATGTATCAGAATTTATTGTGATATCTTTGAATTTCTCGTCAGTGTTAAATTTAGCAGTTATTTTTAATCTTTCATTGGCAGCTCTTGGCTTGTGTAAAACAGTCTTGCCCTTCCCATGCCTGGGGCCGTTCTTCAGGGGATCAATGCATAGAGCATGACTGCTTTCGGGATTTCAGTTGTGTTATTTTGTTAAGTTGTCCTGATGAGCTGATTATATTATATATATGAACCAGCAAATGTATTAGTATAATTGCTTTGGATTCTATAAATAATGGATTGTATTTATTTTGGGATTTTCCATAATATCTTATATTACATCTAATTGTACTAATTGTACAATTATATTCAGGTTAGCGTATGTGCAATGAAAATAAGCATCGTCTATTCTTCAGGTTGCGAACGAGAAATATAAATAATCTATTATACAATAGGCACGAAATAGAAATAATCCGAAGTCGCTAAAAGGACTTTTGAGACCCAAAGTAAGAATGAAACATTTATATATAAATTAATTCTCTTAAGCTATTCCATTTAGAGTCAGTAAAAGTTTATTTTTTTTTAATTTACTCATTATATCTCTATCATTTTGAGGTTTTTCTTAAGATTTAAATGTTTTATTCTTCTTATAAGAGTAAAGCTACTTACCACCATAATTAATAACTGAATATATGCATTTTACTTAGCCTAATAAAGTATATAGAAAATAAAACCGCCATAATTAATAACTGAATATATATACATTTTACTTGAGCCTAATAAAATATATAGAAAATAAAAATTACATTTTACGTGAGCCTAACAAATAAAGTGTATAGAAAATAAAAATGGCATGAATAGATATATTCACCTGACTAATAAATAATTTAACTTTTTTATATTTTACCGTGCGATGGTGTGCAGAATCCCTCGAAAATTCATCTATTAATCGAGACGAAAGCATAGTAAATACGTGAGTGATGGAACATTCGTAGTGTCACAATTTGTGGGTGGAAGATTTTGCAATTGTTATTAGCATTGGAATATTTTGAATAGAAAAGGAAAGAGGGGACGTGTTGGGAAATACAAATCTGTGGCTCAAATTGTGAACTGGGCTGGTCTGTCCAAACGTGATCTTATCTGATAGATGCCGATTCAACTTATTCACCACTCATTCGCGCAAGTGAGCAGCAACCATAGTTTTGGTAAAGCAAAATGGGAAAAGTAATTGCTGATTATTTATAGAGGAAGCTGTTAGGAAGGTATGGTTGCAGCAATGGCCACCAACGCAGCTCTTGCTTCCACCAGAATCCCCACAACCGCAGGGCTTCTTCCATCCAAGGCCTCTCACTCTTTGGCTTCTCAGTGTGCCCCCAAGGTGACTGTGACTACTATGACTCGCCTTCCTTCCGCGCACAACCCTCTCACTTGGCTCTTTTGTTTGTGCAGAGACTTGAAGTGGCCGAATTCTCTGGCCTTAGATCCACCTCATGCCTCGCATTTGCCACCAATGCCCCTCCCTCTTCCTTTTTTGATGTGGTCGCTGCTCAACTCACTCCCCAAGTGATTTTCTCTCTTTCCTTTTCATTTTCTTGCTTGGATGATGCTTTATATGAATTGATGAGTCATAAGTTGGTTGAATTGGGGAATTGAAAAAGCAGAGGAGGGAACCAAGTGGGGGAAGGGCAGGAACAGTGGCGAAATTGAAGGTGGCAATCAATGGTTTTGGACGCATTGGGAGGAACTTCCTCCGCTGCTGGCATGGCCGGAAAGACTCACCCCTCGATGTCATCGTGGTCAACGACAGCGGTGGTGTCAAGAATGTAAGCTGTTGTTGGTTATTATCACGCTTGGAATGAATTGAGTTTTGTTATATTTACCTATGTATGCATATATGCGGGCGCGCGCGCGAGAGTGCAGGCTTCACATTTGCTCAAGTATGATTCAATGCTGGGAACATTTAAAGCAGATGTGAAAATACTTAACGACGAAGCCATCACCGTGGATGGGAAGCCCATCAAGGTTGTGTCCAACAGGGATCCTCTCAAGCTTCCTTGGGCCGAGCTTGGAATTGACATTGTTATTGAGGTATCACGTAGCTCCTCAACCTCAGAAAATTAATGCCTGGACCTGGAATGTGTTCAATCTTGGTGTTTGCACTTGCAGGGAACGGGCGTGTTCGTGGATGGGCCTGGCGCTGGTAAACACCTCCAAGCAGGGGCCAAGAAAGTTATCATCACGGCTCCTGCGAAAGGGGCCGATATTCCCACTTATGTGGTCGGGGTCAATGAACAAGATTACTCTCACGATGTTTCTGACATGATAAGGTCGGTCCCGCTTCTGCTCAGCTTCAGGCTGTAGTCCTCGATCGGTTTTCATTCATCTTGTTTCTGTAATGCAGCAACGCTTCCTGCACCACCAACTGTCTTGCTCCTTTCGTGAAGGTCTTGGACGAGGAGTTTGGTGAGCTAATTAGTGACAGAGAGTGACGAATTTGTATTTGGGGGATGAAATGAAATGGATACATGATTGACTCGTGTTGGCAATGCAGGCATAGTGAAGGGAACCATGACGACGACTCACTCGTACACGGGGGACCAGAGGCTGCTGGATGCATCGCACAGGGACCTGAGAAGAGCAAGGGCGGCGGCACTGAACATAGTGCCGACGAGCACTGGGGCAGCGAAGGCGGTGTCGCTGGTGCTGCCAAAGCTGAAGGGGAAGCTGAACGGAATAGCGCTGAGGGTGCCGACGCCGAACGTATCGGTGGTGGACCTGGTGGTGAACGTGGAGAAGAAGGGGTTAACGGCGGAAGACGTGAATGGGGCGTTCAGGAGAGCAGCGGAGGGGCCTCAGAAAGGGATATTGGAGGTGTGTGATGTGCCGCTGGTGTCAGTGGACTTCCGCTGCACTGATGTTTCGTCCACCATAGATTCATCGCTAACAATGGTGATGGGCGATGATATGGTGAAGGTGGTGGCTTGGTACGACAACGAGTGGGGCTACAGCCAGAGAGTTGTGGATTTGGCGCATCTCGTGGCGGCCAAGTGGCCAGGTGCCGACCCCTTGGAAGATTTCTGCAAGACAAACCCCGCCGATGAGGAATGCAAAGTCTATGAAGCCTGAAGCTGAATAATAAATAATATATGCTGTATACTACTTATTTGTTTTCTACACATGATTCTCAAGCATTTATCCTTTTGATCGCCATATTTTCCTACATTTCAATCCCCACTGCCTCCCTTTTCTTTTTTACCTCAATAATTCTATCGGATATTGCCTTCTTACTCCCTCCCATCCACGCGTTAACCTCTACTCCTCTCGCGCCCAAAAACAAAAAATGCATTGACTTTGACGCCCACCACGACCCGACCCCACACTTGAAGAAACAGAGCTTGGCCTCCTGATCCGCCGAGTGAAACGAATCCCACGGTTCATCGTCAATACGATTTAAAGACTCACATATCTAAATTAAGGAAGTTAGCTCAAAACATTACACTCAAACTTAATTAATTATTTTTGTTTATAAAAAGTTTAACTTTTTGAAGCATCTCTTTATTTTATTTTGTGATTTATGAAATTTTTTCTTTTATTCGAGTATAATAAATCAGAATTCAAAAGCAAATAAATGAAGTTAAAATAATTACAAAAGGAGGAAAATTTTAATTAAATTAAAATATTAGAACATAAAAGATGGGAAACACGGAATTGGAAGTGGCCAAGAGGCGTAGGAAGGAGCCGGAGCCGGAAGCTGATGGGTCGCTTTTTAATCGGTGCTTTGCGCTTTACTAAGTACCAGCGACCAACCAAGCCACTGAATCGTCGTTTATTAGCCCAGATTTTAATCGAACAAATGTTATAGGTCTTCTTATCGAAGATCTCTCCTTTGTTTCTCTCGCCTCACATTCAATCGACCTTGATTTTTCGAGTACCGCTCCTGGATTCCTGATTGCAATGTAAGTTTTTTGTTTTTCCTCCGTAACTTTTCTTTTGGGTCTCAGGGTGAGAGGCGGGAAGTACATGATCGCGAGTTCAACACGATATTGAGCACTTGTACATTCATTTCTTAAGCGACCCTTTAATCCAGAGACTCCCATTTCTGTGCAAAGCGTCAATTGGAAAATTTTCCTCTGATCCGGGGATATGTATGACTGTTCCCAGGTTTTTTACCATTAGACGCTGAATTTCTTCGCCCTTGATTAAAAATCTGTATCTGAAGCGTGACCTAGTTATTTTCTTTTCTTTCTCAAAATCATGTTGATGGAATCTTGCCAGATGTTTTTAATGTCCCCGTTGAATTGTTGAGGGAATCTGAGTGATCTTTGGATCGTTAATTTTCTATAACCTAAGTATTTTCTATCATGTCAATGGGTTCAAAAGAGATGTCAGTTGCTCCTACTTTTGGAAATCTGCTTCATGTTTATGTTTATACTCTTTCGACGCTTCTCCAGTCTAACATGTGTTTTCTTTCTTTTGACGAGTCATAGAAGGCGAGCTTGTGCACAAATCTAAATGCAAAGTAAAACGTAATGATGGGACTGGTGCATTTGCTTGTGCATCATAAGCGAGCATAATGTTTTCTGAGAGATTGGCAGCTGATGAATCTCTTTGTCAAGATTTTGAGAGTTTGAGCGTTTCCAAGCGTCTTGTGAGGAGTGTCAGCCAGAAGTTGAGGAAAAAAAATAACAAAGGGGGAGGGGAAGAAGATGATACTGGAAAGGGATTCTCTTTAAGATGTCTTACACTGTATAGTCGAGGTGGGGCCTGCAAGGTAGGTGCTGATACTAGTGACGAATTTGGAGATTCAAACCGTAGAAGGAGGTCTAGTGCCAGTGAAGAAGGAAAGGGATACAGGCCAATTTGTGGTCCTGAAGAAACTACTGTGGATTGCTTCTCATATGGGGTGAAGGAGAAGTTTTGGAGGAGACACAACAGAAAGAATTCTGGACTTGAGGAGTCTGTCAGTAATAGTAGAATGCATATCTTTCTTCCGGATGACATTCTTGAAATGTGCCTGGTCCGGCTTCCATTGACGAGCCTCATGAATGCTCGCCTCGTGTGCAAGAATTGGAGATCCTTGACGACCACTCCTAGATTCCTTCACATGAGACGTGAGGGTTCATACCAAAATCCATGGTTATTTCTTTTTGGTGCTGTTAAAGATGGCCTTTGTTCTGGTGAGATACATGCATTGGATGTGTCTCTAAATCAGTGGCATAGGATAGATGCTGATTTTCTCAGGGGAAGGTTCATGTTTTCTGTTACCAGTATACTGGATGATATATTCATTGTTGGAGGATGTTCAAGTTTGACTAACTTTGGGAAGGTGGATAGGAGCTCATTTAAGACACACAAAGGGGTTGTGAAGTTTAGTCCATTGACAAGATCATGGCATAAAATATCATCGATGAAATATGCTAGATCAATTCCTATACTAGGAGTGTCTGAGGTCAGTATAGATTTTTCTACTTGTTACGTTCATCAAAGTTGGCAGGATAGACGTATTCCAAGATCAAGGGTTGGTGGGGTTTCAGATGTCTATGAGGATCCTCATAAGCTTTCAATGAGGCGTCAGTGCAGAACTGCTGTCAATGAGAATGATGCTTTGTCTTTCTCAAGTCGAAAATCATACAAGGTCATTAGACAAAGAAACGATCATTCAAGTTCAAAATGCAGTAAAAGATTTGTATTGATAGCTGTAGGAGGTCTGGGATCTTGGGATGAGCCTTTGGATTCTGGAGAAATCTATGATTCTGGGTCAAATAAATGGACAGAAATTCAGAGATTGCCTTCAGATTTTGGTGTTGCTTGTTCTGGAGTTGTTTGTGGGGGAATGTTTTATGTCTATTCTGAGACTGACAAGCTTGCAGCATATAACATAGAACGTGGTTTCTGGATTGCAATTCAAACGTCTCCTTTCCCACCTCGGGTACATGAATACTACCCTAAGCTCGTATCGTGTAATGGCAGCCTTTTTGTGCTCTCTGTGTCCTGGTGTGAAGGGGATGGTCAAATTGGGCGGCGAAACAAGGCTGTTAGAAAATTATGGGAATTAGATCTCATGTATCTCACCTGGACGGAAATCTCAGTGCATCCCGATGCCCCAATGGACTGCAATGCAGTTTTTGTGGGCAGCAAAAACCTGATTTTTGGGGCAGAAATGTTCAAAATATTTGGTCAGGTGTTGGATTTCTTCACTATATGCGATGTGTCTGATAAGGCAAACTGGAGCTATATTTCGAGGAATCATATTACTCATGAGTTGGATGCTTCTTCATGCTTGACCAAATCATTGGCAGTACTACATATTTGAAGTCGTTTATGGCCTTATGCGAAACAGTGGGACATTATTTCTTCCCCTCAGATGTTTTAGGACCCGATATAATCAGTTCCTCCTCCTCTTCATTTTCTGCATGAAATTGTATACTGTCAGGTCTCGGTTTCAGTGTTGTTCATGTGCTTTTTCTTTTTAATTCGTTTCACGGCACCAGTCATAATGTTGCATCCCTGCCCCACTTCCATTTTTCCTGTTCTGGGAATAGTTATTATTGTGGATTGTTTTTTGCCATTCTGCATGCCCCTAACTCCGTCATGTTTACTCTGAATAGCCTTGAATATCAATACGTCAATGCATCTGTTGAAACTTATCCAAAGGAGGGGTATAAACTTGATTTCTTAGTGTTGGCGCTAATTTCCAGAAGTTTATCATGATTGAAATGACATGTGTATTCACATTTACATATTAAAATATTTATTTTTTATTGTCATGCATGTAAGAGTATAAGCTTAATTACATGATAATTTTTATTATTTGGGATAATTATGAATATGTTGTTTTAGGAGTTAATAGTTTTAGTGGCAAATTATTATTCCTTGGGATTAGCGTGTGGCTACGTGTGTGGAGAATTTGAAAGTTGGGACTGTGTCATGTCACTGGTGGGTTATTTATCAAACTCTCTTGAGCAATATGGCAACCCTAGGTTTATTTTTTCAGTGAACAGATCATATTAGCGCGAAATAAATACTAAAACTGTTTTACTTGTTAAAAAGTTGTGTTTATAGTAAATTTGGTCTACCCTTTCGTACGAGGACTTTCTCATAACACCCATAGAGAAATGACTTATGAAAAGACCATAGCCTGTTCGGTGTTTTGAAATTGATTGTGAAAGAAGTATTTTTTGGTAGGTTTTAAGAGAGAGAATGATGTTAATGGATTTGTAACCTTTAATCAACTGGCACCACCTTGCTGTAAAAAGGTGGTGGATGATGAGATGAAACCCATGTATATTTTTATTTGACATATGCGTTTATAGCCTTAAAAAAAACAAAATACCTTTAAAAAAAATTCTGAGGAACTCTATTTAGATCAAACCCCCTAAGCATAACCATTGGCCATTGCCAGCACCAACTATCGACATATAAATATAAAACAGCAACATATGGATCTCAAATTACAAACCAAAACCAGCAACATGCATATCTGAAACTTCATACAAAATAAAAGGAACAAGAAGACTAATAAATAATAAAGATTTGATGTTTAAAAAAACCGTTGGTATGGTGAAGGCATGTGTAGTTCCATAGAAAATGGCACACAATAGTCTTTTTAATCTAGTTCCATAGAAGCCATTAGACTTCCTTCTTCCCATTGATGAAAATGTGAATCTAATGTACCACTTGTGCTAAGATATTGATTCCACTAGTACTTCCAAATCCGTTCTAGTTCCATCATATCAACCTTACTTAACAAATAAACCTCTAGGGCATCAAACCCTCCCAAGGGAAGTTGTGGTCCCTCGTATACAACAGGATCCTCCATGTATTATTCAAAATTTAAGAAACGAGCCTCATAATTCGACTCATGAATAGCATAACTTGAAGCAAGGAGAGGAGCATGGCAGAACAAACCCTATATCTTTTCCACATGCTTACACTCACAATACATGTGACTACGTGAAAATAGCTACAGAAACACAGCATCAAACAAATAGACATCTTTTGGTAACTTCTAAAAGAATGGGTAATTCGTGTAAGACAACTTCAATTGCATTAGCAAAGCCGATGATAATAACAAATAATACAACAGACTAGAAAAGTGCTCGGGCACAGATCCTCTCCCAAACTATACCTTGTGCAGTCGTGGAGGGATGGTGGGAAGAGAAAGAGAGGAAGAAAGGGCAAGTTCCACTTGAGTGGTCCTCACCCTTATTTTTCTCTCTCCAACTGCATGTGTAGGGTTAAAAGGCAACCCATCCCAACATTAAAAGTAAAAATTACATACAAATCTCTGAAGGCATACAGAACTGGAAGGGATCTGTGCCTATCCCATGTTTGGAAAAATTCCAGAGAAGTTTGGAATCTTGTCCACATGCTTGAGAGCACGCTCAGCAATCTGTCGAGTTCGATAGTCACCATGCTGGAAAGCATCAACAAGTGCTGTACCAACATTTTGATCACCAGAAACTTCATAGGCTATATCATCAGTTCGCAACAATCTCTCAACTGCCCAAACTGCCCTCCTCCTCAGATTTTCTGTCCGTTTCTCAAGTAACACATCAAGTATAGGCTTAATTCCCTCTGCCTCAAAAAGCACCATCACCCCTTGTTCAATATCAACTCCATCGTCTAACAAAGTAGATAAAGCTGCCAATGCTGCCTCAACAACGTTCACATTTGTGTGGTCCAGTAGGGCTACTAACTTGCGTACTGCCTGCCCTTCAATTAGACAAAATGTTTCTTTTAATGAACATAACCCTCGGTGGAGCCTACACAATCCTGTTATGACAGGCTGTTTGCTAAGGCATGGAAATATTAAGGCACAAAAACCAGGAGATGCCATCTCAGGTAATTTTGTTAAATTCTTTGATTCTTGGGACAGATTCTCCAAAGCAATTGCAGAAACCATCTGTACATTATCAAGTCCATTGGCCGGAAGCAGTTCAATAAATAGCACAGCAAGACTATGCTCACGGCAGAATGATAGAGCATCAGGCTCATCAGCCAATACATATGTAAGCCTTGCAAGAATCTTCACAAGCCCCTCAAGAAATGGTGTCACAAAGCGACTGCCACTGATCTGTCCCTGCCTAATGGTAATCACTCTAGAGTGGACCAGCTGAAAGGCACCTTCATCTAGCATCTGTCTTGTGAGCCCCAAATCCCTCTCAGGCAGATCAGCTAGAAGGCCTACAGCTGCTGCCTGCTCTTCACTGATTCCCGTATTTTCTGATATGACCTTAATTAGACTGCCCAGTTGTCCGACTGAACCACGCAATGCATCAGCTAATTCCTGGCCCATGAGGGGAGACAAATTCTGAAGGAGTTTTATAGAAGCTACACGCAAATCTTTCTGTGGAGCCTCAATAAATTGAACAAGACTGATAATGGCACCAGAGCTTTTGATAGCTGTGACAACACTCAGAACAGTAGTTGGAGAACCAGTAAGTCCAACAAGGACCTGGAGAAGTTTGCATTCAATAGCTGGACCAGTGTTGCTTATAAGATGGAGCAGATTATGAACTATGTCCTCCGAAACCAGAGTCTGGTGATCCGGTCCAAATGGGATAGAATCAAAGTCCTCTCCTGAGTTCACAACATTGGCAAGAATTGTAGCAGAGACTTCTTTTAGTCGCATGGGAAGCTGATTAGGGCCCACTGCAAAAAGGTCATTGACAAGAGATGAAAGTATTCCAGCCTCTATCAAAACCTTTGCACTTGGGTCACATGATGATATCTGATTAAGAGCTTTCAGCGAAGCTTCCCTGGACTGCATATTACCACTTTTCATTATATTGATCAGAGATGAACCCACGGTTTTGGCTACAAGGACCTTTACATCATTATTCAAAACCAGCTCACCAAGGTACCCGGCCATGGCCAGTTTGATTTCAGGTGGACCTGCAACATTCCAACAAGAAAGTCATATTATCGCTCGACACTTAACAGAGGAATATAGAATTATTCCAGCACTTGACAAATCTTACTCTCCAACATTTAAGGATGATAAAGCTAATAATCAATCAAAACTAACTGGAATACACTTGAATATCCCTCATAACACATGCTAATCATTATCTACATTCTATAATATTTTCTGTTTGGAAATACATGCTCCATGAGAAAAATAAATGCTAACTATCATAAATCTTACAACAGATGCATTAATTTTCAGCAGTAAAATAGGCTACAGCTTGATTATAATGTTGGCATATAAACTTTAAAATTTAATATTTTACCTTCCTAAGCTATTCTTAAAAATAAAAAATGTTACATATTAGTCAAAATTGACATCTAAAGGCTACAAGATGGTCTTACCTTATGTCTCAATCATCTTCCCTATTTCTCTCAAATACATTATCTGATCTGCATTCCCCCCAAATTCCCAATTTCTAAGATACAAGTTTTGACTAAAATGTAAAGTTTTTAATATTCTGATATCATAGGAGGTAAACTGTTATGCTGTCATGTTAAAGTTTGTATATCAAAATTGTAGTTAGGCTATAGTTCCCCTTGGGGAGTGGGGAAAGACCCATAACAAGGAAAAGTTATCTTTATAAATCCTCAATAGGAGACTTCCGTGACATGCGCCTCTCACAAAAATAGTAACCATATTCATATTATGATACCCATTCAGAGATAATCATTCGTGCCCATACCCATCAAAATAATTCTTATAAAGAAAAGGAAGCTCCAGCACACCATCTTTAAAATAATGCGTGATGATTCAGAAGACAAATAACAATAATGGTGCATAAGTTGACCATAGAATATGGGTATAATTTGAGAAAAAATCTTGGGGATATGAGCACCTTCAAGCAGTTGTGTCAGAAGAGGCTGCAGTCTACCATTTTCAGCCATCTGTCGCACATTATTCTCACACTTTTCCAGATTCTCCAACGTTTTTTCAGCCTTCTCGACCGTCAAAATATCTTCGGATTTGCTGCTTGTCATTCCAACTAATATAAGAATAGCCCCATTGATTGAACCTATCTTCTCACACAGAGTTTCTGATTTTGAGAGCTCATAAAGCAGAGAGACAGCTTCCTCTCTTTCTTTGGAGAGTTCATGAGAAAGGAATTTTACTATTGTACGCACGGTGTCCCCTTCAGTCAACAATTCCTTTGGAGCAAAGAAAAGATGTTACCAAGCAGCCTCAAAGGCAATCACACTGATGATATCAAACTACAAATGAAAAAGAAAAGATAACCAGAAAACCTGTGACAACCTTATTCTCATTGTCTTCCTCCACGACAATTCTAAGGGTTCCCAAAGCCGTACAACGAACCTTACGGCTGCTGCTCTTCAACATGTCAACAATCATAGGTATTAGCCCCGCACTACGGACAATATGCTTATTAGACCTACTTCTTTGGCAGATGTGTTGGATATAATGCAATGCCTGTAATGTATCATTTTCAGGACTACCCATATTCAATGACCTACGAGCCATGTCCAGCTGAGCTGCTTCATTCCTTGCAGTCCACTCTTCAATGGTGTTACGTAAAGCAATACTGGGATTTAGTTCTGTGCTTTTTAGTTCTTTCAGGGTCAAAGGGCAAACGAGTTTGCGCCCACTCTCCTTGCATTCCTTGAACCATTTTTCAATTGCTTCACGTTCAAAAGTCTGTCCAGTTTCCAACGTAACAGGATCACGCATAACTTGCTTTGTCAGTGGACATACAAAAGCATCATAAATAGGCTCAATATGCATCCTCTCAAAATGATAGCTCTCATCTGACTGGCTGCCAGGGTCATTACTTCCATCCCAGCTTGAAGCCATCATATCAAGCAGCCTATTGCAAAAAAGAAGATGACATGAGAAAATTTGTGGAACTTATAATTAGTGATAGTTTATGAGCATCGTGGTGGTAATATCAATATCACGAAGAAACTTTGATGTCAACAAAATCATGCAGTAGCTAAGAAAAACTATTTGAAATTGTGACCCCACCCATGAAATGCTTAGAATACGGATTTCAATCTCGAGCTCGTTATAAAATAGCACCAAGCATACAGATTGAAAATTATGATTAATTAATATCAGAAGCTTGTTTTAAAAAAAAAAATAAAAATCATGGAATTGTTAACCAGATGGAGTCAGAGTCCATTTAAATGCCGTGATTTTTCAGGTACAATGAGAAGTGAGACCATAACAAATGAGACAAAAATTCGTCTATACTTGGGGCTAATAATTATGTGTTGTAATTTAGAAATCTCCCAGTGTTATGAACAAATCGATCCAACAGTTTTTCAATTGAATTATCTTAATGACTGAGTGCTATCCAAGTAATTCAGATTAAATTAGAGCAAGTACAGAATATACTGAAGTGATGATGGCCGACCAGAGTAACGAATGAAAGGAAGAGTCTCTCAGAGGAACTATAAAACTGACCATAAGAAGAAGCAGAGAACGAGGAGAAGAAAGAAAACTTTAATATTGATATTGAAAACAACACTGAGCTCACGAAGAAGTGTACCTTTCCCAACTTGTAAGAAGCAGCAAGGGTCTTTTGAAAACCCTACTTTTTTTCACGATTAAACACAAATATAAAAATGGAATTCTGGAGGAAAGTTGATCACACTACAAATATCTTCCTGCCCCATGGCAAATAGTGGTAATTGGAAGACTGGAGAAGGACGGGGAGATGGGTTTGAGGGCTTGCAGGTGATAAAACTAGAAAGGACCAACGGAACAAGAAGCAATCGCGAAAGATTTCTTCAAAATAGATGATAAATAAAAATCAGCTAGAGAGAGGGTTGACTCATTGCTAATAGTCATCGAGTTGGCGAGAGAGAGACGGTGGAACCACGTCATCACCCGCCATTGACCCCACCGGCATTCCAAATCCAGGCTGGACATCTTCTAATCATTGAGGCTAAGCCACAGAAAAATAGTTACTATTTACTAAAAAAAGATTTAATAGTGTTCTTTTCTGTGAAAAAATAATTTAAAATTAAATGTTTTCCTATTGTCGTGTTATGAAAAATAGTCGTGTTTGGGAAAGTGAGAGGAAATTGACAAAACAATTTAATCAAACTATATTTATTTACTGGTTTTCCTTTGTGGTACTTCTCACGGGTCACGGCAACAAGGTAATATAATTTGTCTTACATTGTTTTTATACTTCTTCTAGTTTCTTTTTCAAATGCTTCCTTATGTCAAAAAAAAATATTTTCAGCCTAAAAAAACAGGCTATTTCCCGTCAAATGGCTCACGATTTTTGTTAGGTAAAAATTAGAGAAAATTGCGATGATGATTGTTAAGTTTAAAATATTTAAAATTAATTTTTTAAAATTATAAAATAATAGAAATATTTCTATTTTTTCACACCATCACCTATTGTCACTTTTTAATATTTAAATTATTATTTTTTTACTCACTATCAATTATTATTATTTTTTTAGGAATTATCAATCCTTTATTTTTAAGGTATTATTTTTTACCTATTAATTTAAAATAAATATCTTCTTGTTGTGTTTTCACACTTAATTATCATTTCTTCGTCTATTAGTTATTATTTTTTCTCACTTGCTTGTTTTAGGTCCCCTATTAACAACCTCCATTTCCCTTTGCCCAAGTGCTCCACAACAACACTCGAGAAGATGAAGTCGTCGTCGCAGCACCCCTGCGACTTGTTCTACTTCAGCGAAAAATTGTAGTTGACTCGAAGCAGCTCGTCGTTGAAGAAGGAAGGAGAAGCGTAGAGGGGGTCTGTCACTTGCAATTGAACTGGGTCTCGGATCGTGTTGCTCTACCCTTTCAGATCCAACCAGCGTTGCTCTTCCTTCTCAATTTGCATCGCTCTCTCCCTCTTAGATTCACATCACACTCTCCCTCTCAGATCCAAGCTTGCTCTTGATCTGGAAATAAAATGAACGCATAAATTGATTAACTGCATTATATTAGGTGCTGCTAGGACAGTCTTGTAATCAGTGTTATATTACTGTGTCAGGAAGATTTGTTGGAAATTGGACCCACACTTTGAGTTTATGGTGCCTGAATCCAGCAGTTGTGTTTAGTGACATTGCCAATCTTTCTTTATCAGTCATTTTGACTTCTGGGTATGTTCCCTGGGCCAAGTTTATGCAAATGCAGGCTATAGTTTTTTTTTTTTTGTATTCTTCAGTTCTGCGCATGAATGCTTGTGGCTAAATAAATTTATTAGAATGGTCAAACCTCCTGAGCGGCCTGTTTTGGTACTTTAGGACATTGTCACCAATGAACTCCCTTTCATCTGAGCTAGAAGTTCAGTTTGAAACTAGTCTGGAAGCTCCGCATGTTATTCATGTTGACTCTCAGGTCCTATCTTCGCACTTTATCAGTTGTCTTTGTCCTTTTACTCTTGTAAGTGTTGTTTCAACAAATGTTTGACCTCTTCAATACATGTATGGCCTGCTATTATTTGTACCTGTCCAGGTAATTATCCTTTGAATGCAAGTTATAAAACAGCAGATGGATATGCATTCCGGGTACTCATTACAAATTTTTCTGTCCCAGGAGTTTTTCTTTTCCTTTGTAACAGACTATTATTGTATATGCCTTTGTAGGATGCAGTTGGAAGATCTTTAGAGGAAATCTTCAAAATTGTTCCTGTTGGTTGTCTTGTTTTCTTTCCGTTATAAATTAATGGAGAAATTATGCAATCGGTGGTCCGAAACAGGTCAATGGTCTCGTCTAAATGCGGAAAAGTCACTTTTTGTCCGTCAGTTATCCTTGTGCCTTTCTAAATACTCATTGGAATTTAGTGAATAAACAACGAGTTTCTCTTAATATTGACAGTTTCCTTATTCTTATCCTTTTTGTATAAAGTCATCATTTAGCAAACCTTAATATGGTATTTGATATTTGATCTTGTCTGTTGATGACACGTTTGTTTCATTTTGATTCTATACCTTGTGTGGGTATGCAGAACCTAGAGGAGGAAGCTAAGATGATTTTGAACTTACTTTAAAAGGGTATTGTGACTTAATTCATCTTCACACTACACCAACCATTGGGCAGGAAAAGAAGGGTTAAGACTGGGCTTTAGTCACTTACATGCAGTCAATTCTCCAAAAAATTCTAGGAAAGGAGGAGCTGCTTTACTTGGTGTCTGTCAAGGAAAGGTTTATTGCATTTGTACCTATCTCATACTTTATATTCTTCATTTCTTATTTAAAATCCAAATAATGGAAATTGGTATTTCATTACGCTTTAGTAGTGCTGAAATCAATTCAAATGGTTTTAAAAAGTTAATATACCTGGAGGAAAAAGTGCCTGCATTTTGGTCTATGATCAGATCACTACTATCTTATTGTATATCATGGGAGCCGAGGTGTATTGTAAATGAACATATCTAAAACATTATGTGTGTTGGTTAATTGACATAAAGCATGACAAATATATGTTAGGACTTCTATATAGAAGTTATAGAAAAGACATCAAATTATGGTTGTTGATTAAGGTCATTTGTCATACAATTATGGTTCCACAACTTTTAAATTTTTTCCTTTCAATAATGGAGCATGTTTGGTACTAATATTATTATATTCGCAATAAAAGATCAATACAAAATGATTTTGGCATAGATTTACTCAAACTACTAAATGTTAAGATTGGTAGTATATTAGTCTGAGACAAATGAAAACAAACTCTGAGTTCTGAAACACAGTCAGTAATTAAAATATACGTAAATGGAATCTATTTGATGCGGTGTGGGCATATGGCCTTATCTGGATTAGTTCTACCATATTCAACCCTGGTTAATTATGAAATTGATCTTATTATGTAACTATGTTCAATAGTCATTTTAATGCTTTCAGGTTTCTGAAGGCATTGATGTTTTTTATGATAATTCTCGAGTGCTTGTATCCTTATTTCTACTCTAAAATGTCAAATTTTCCGTTTAGGTTGATCTAGATCTTCCTTCTTCTGTTGTATTTATTTTGTGAGAATTGAGAGATGGCCGTTCTCAGATGACTAAAAGAAGGATTAACTATTGCCGCTGAGATGATCACCAAAAAAATTGTGGCTGAGATACAGGATTAAATTGTAGCTCTTCTTTCTTCTTTCTTTCTTCTTTTTTTTTTTCTCATTGATTGATTTGTTTTGACTTCTCACAAGAAATTACATTCAAGTTGCACTAAAGAAGAAATTCAACGACACGTACAAATCATCCAAAAATCTTGAGTGGAAATGAAGGTTATTTCCATCAAGCATTTCGAGCTTTGAATCAAGCAGCAGATGCATCATGGTTGTCGATTTTTTCCACATATTATGACCCAAGTTTATTCCTTAGCTCACTGTTTTTTTTTATATTAGCATTTTTGGCCTATTATGCACTTTCACTTGTAGATATGAATGTTCTCGTTTATCAGTATGTTTTCTTTTACTTTTTTATAGGTCGTTGTATTCGGCATAGCTTGATTATGGAGCAGTCATCTTATTGGGTAATTATTTTGATTACTTAAGTTCTCTCTCTTTTCAGGCGTCTCTCATTTTTCCCTTCTCTTCCATTGCCTTTAACTCTAAAAAAAATGTGGAGCTTACAAGATTTTTCAGCGTGCAAGAAAACACCAATGTTTGCAGCAAGATTATATCAGGTGGACGGAAGTGCATTTAATAAGGCAATCTAGGAAAATGATTGAAAATTTTACTTCCTTTCCATTAGCTTGATTGGGAATGGATTTCCTTAAGTATTGTTTCAATTTTTATGGACAGCATCTTTTATTAGAGAAAAAAATTCACGGACAACATAGTTTCTGGCAATATTTTTCTTTGCTACTTATAAATTGATGTAAGCAGTTACCTGATGGAACCATCGTAGTGTAGTGAGAATTCCAAATGGCTCAGTGAATTGACTTGTTTAGTTGAAACAAGAAATTAGTGCTGGCAGTCTACATTTTTGGTTTAGACATTCTTTTTTTTTTCATCTTCTGCTCTTTCTTTTATTTTTTTTCTTTTTGTCCTTTTTTTCACTGTCTTTGTCGCTGGGTATTCTTGAATAGTAGTTTATTAGAGCTATTCTCTGTAACCTTAGCATTACAACACTCAGCTTGCTTTCATTCATTCATTAATGCAACTGTTCTTGTGGAATTATTTTTGAATAGTAGTTCATTAGAGACTATTCTCTGTAACCTTAGCATTACAACACTCAGCTTGCTTTCATTCATTCATTAATGCAACTATTCTTGTGGAATTAGATGACCGTTTTCAGGAAGAAAGAAATAGAGCATTCATTTCAAAGTGATTAAGAAAGAGCTCAAGGATATATGACAATTTTGACTTGTCTTTGAAGGGACTGAAATCATTCTTTGAGAATGCCAAGGTATTTGGTGTATTTGTGACCCATCACCCCCTCCCATGAAAAAAAAGTTTGTTAATGTGATTAACTTGCTTAGTGCAGAAGCAGTTTGGCACAAATATCACTCAAAATATGGGATTAAACCAGGAATGTGTCCGAGCCAATAATCAGCATATGGGATTTATAAGAAAGACGAAAAAGAAACTGTTAAAGTCTGATAATGGTGGTGAGGGAAAAATAGAAATGATCAAGGATGAGATTCAGCCATCTGTGCAAAAGAATAGACCCATACAACTGTAAAGACTGTTTTGACCCAAAGGACTGTGAACAGGCAGTGTCACGGTAATTGTATACTTGTATTGTCATCATTATATTTACTACTTACTAATGAAATTCACTACCAAATGATAAAGTTGTGTCAGATTTGAGTATTTATTTACTTTCACGTGCTTTGGGCTTTGGGCAAATCACAAGTGTTCAAGGAATCGATCTTCTTTTTGAGACCATTCTATTGAAGTACTGAGTACCACTGGTACTGTGAATGATTAAACCTATAGCTTATTATCTTGTAAGCTGATATTTCTGGTATCATTGTAAAATATGTTAATCTAAGTCTGGATGAGTAAAATTAACCTTCATAAACACTCTGCTAGTTCTATTATGTTTGCAGAAACTGCTGCTCTGTGCTCTTGCTCCCATTCTTCAACTTTTTCTGGTGAACGCGCATACCACTGATATCAAGAAGAAGGATCAATATTTTAAGCAATTGTAGCTTCTTTCTAGCGACCAAATATTGAACCAGGCCACATGTATGAACTTTGTTCTTTTCTTTTCAAGTTTGATATTTGAGAACGCATGCGGTATTGCTGTTTGACGATAATTCCTTTTTTCGCCCCCTTTTTGGGGAGAAGGGGGAATTTAAGGGTTTTGATGTTTTGCAATATAAAAAACACTCTTAGTTTAACTTTTTCAGGCTGCATTTGTACTTCATATTTAATATTTTTCTTGTAACCATTCTAGATGGCCAAACCGCGACAACATCATTACTAGTTGAGAGGTTCTTTTTCCCCACTTGCAGCTTCACTGGGGTATCAGCTGCGGCAGTTATACATGAAGAAGTCTCCCTTGTGAAGGAATCCCCTTGCATGGATGGCAGCATTGTCCCTGCTAGCCCTGGTTATGGTTGTAAGGATGACCACTCTAGCTCCACCTTAATTGAGGCATCTTCTGAATCAAATGATCAGTCAGCCCTTCCATTTTCTTCAGGTATTGGAATTAAAGCTTCTTCAACAGCTCAGTGTTTAATATCAGTTACTCCTGAAAAAAATATAACTGCAAACAGCTATCATAAAGTCCATGGGCATACCATTTATAAGCCTTGTCGAGGAAGAAAATTATATCACCCCCGGTGCAAGCATCCCTGCGAGGCACACTGGAAGCTTGGGGAATGTCAACGAGGCAACGAATGGAAATGAATCTGATTTTCACAAAAAAAATTGAAGTCAAATTCACTTCAATCACACCTTGTCAATCTGACTAGTTCATTTTTATTAACTGATCCTCTCATGGAGAAAAGGTTACAGATATTTTGCTGACTTTGCAAAAACCCTTTGGGTCGGCCTGAGAATAATTTATATATTACGTGTTCTTTGACTTCATCATCAAAAGTTCACTTAAGATCTCTTTTGAAACAGAGACTGAAAGCTGACAATGATGATGATTTAAGAAGTGTCCCGGTTATTATAGCTTGCATTTCATACGTCGGCCAAAGCATCTGCAATACAGTTAATGGAAGTGTTCCAGAGCAGGGTATTGGTGCTCAGAAGATGGGTGTGTTTTCAGGTCTATGTTTTGCCCTTTCTGACGTAAACCCAACAATTTGCTTGGAGCACATATCATGGCAACTGATGCATCAAATAGCCATTTACTTGACAAGGTGTGTTTGTGCATAAATAAGCATCCTTGTTGCACTTGTGCCTAAATCTAGGTCGTTTTTACTCGTTTCTTCTTTTTCTGATGGAATTGATCCGGCCCTTGCAACTTTTCTGTTACTCATCTTTTCCGTCTTTTTTCTTTCCTTGCATTTCTTCATCAGATGTTGTTTTACTTTGATATTTTGGAAGTTAAGAATCTCGAGGAATCAAGGAGAGAGGCTTCAAAGAAAGCGGTAAGCCTGGTTAGTATGGTCTTTTAGTATTTCGATAACGCTAAAATGCTAGCCAGTTTTTATTGGGTAGGAAGGTTCCTAGACAATTGCATTGGGCGTAACTAGAAAAGAAGACACAACAAAGAACTAAGCTGCAAGCTGGACAAAATAGTATATGCCTAATTGGTGTGGATCTTGAAATGCTTAAGGAAAAAGCATTGAACCAAAAAAGTAATTTGTTATATTACTCCATAGCCAACCCATAAGAAATTAAGAACTATAAATCCTGTCTTTTTCATTTCAAGCTGTTTTTCACGTAGGCTTCTTAGTGTTGACTAAAAAAAATGAGCCTTAAGATGCTTTTTGGGGAATTTATGGTAACGCATTCAGCATGGCTGTAGGATTTGCTGCCAAATAGAGGCTCTGGTGCGGATTCTTCTGACAAATTTGCTGAACTTCCAGAACTTGAGAAGTCAAGAGTCTTGAAGACTAGAAAATCAAAGGTCAGATTTCAAGTAATTTCTTAGGCATTTAAGTTCATAGGCACTCTGTCGTGCCAAAATTGACATTTATATTTGTAACATGCAGCAGAAATTGTCAGCATGACTCTTACTTCCAATGCAGAAAGCCTAAGTTGAAGCAAAAAATGACGAATTTTGTTATGAATAATCAGATAGGAATCATGGGGACAAATGAGGTAAAGATGCCTTTCTTTGAAAAAACAAAAACAAAACAGAGAGAGAAAAAGGAAAGGAAAGATTGTGATCGATTTTACACTACTTGGTTGCCTTTCATTATGTATATTTCGGAATTTTTCCGACAGACATATAGATTTTATAATATGGAACACGCCAGTGTAAGTTTTAATGGCTCTGTCTTGAGTTAGATTTTACCCTCGGCTGTTTGAAGAAGTAAGAAGTAACGTTGTCCTCTTTAAGGGGACTGCTTCTAGTGGTAAATTATTTAATGAGATCATCAACTTGCAATTATGGCTTCCGTGACAATGAAATCGTACTGTGGCTGTCAACATTGCGGCTGCTTATTGTGTTCAAATATCTAGAACTGTTAGTTCAACTTATTGGCATCAAATAGCTAGTTACACAACCCAGTCACATTTGACCTTCTGTACAGCAAGTTCTGCTGGTCCATGTCGAGAGAACTGTGAGGACAGTGTCAGTGGTTAACTAATAATGGTAATTACTATAGACATGGACACACACATTTACCTGGTGATTCATTTTTTGAACAAGGCGCGGATGAGTAGTAGTGATAAATAAACTTTTTTTTTTTTTTGGTACAAGTAGTAGTGATAAATAATGAAAGACCCCGGCAATCCCTTGGCACTTGGGCTTTAATCCTATTACGGACATTGGTCTTAGAAATTGGGCCGAAAAAACTCTGCGGTACTTGGAGGGGTGTTGGAGTCCTCGGTCCAGTGCTACCTCGACACCACTGTGGAACTTAGAAACATGGAACTAATGGAGTTAGGCTCAACGGAAAGTACTAATCTTTTTATAATATCGTAAATAAAAGTTAAATTATAATTAGAAAAAGTATCATATTTAATATCTTATAATATTTTAAATATAATTGTCTCTAATAATAAAATATTTGCTAACAAAAAATTTAGAAAAAAGAGATTTTAGAAAAAAGATAACAATTGTGCCCTCCACAAATTTGAAAATGCTAATCAAGATCAAAGTCCTTTATGATCTTCAAAAAAATGATAATAAAGATTAGAATGCCTCGATTTGGCTTTAAACATAGAAATTTACAA
Source organism: Leucaena leucocephala (assembly GCA_037074615.1). Classification (NCBI taxonomy): domain Eukaryota; kingdom Viridiplantae; phylum Streptophyta; class Magnoliopsida; order Fabales; family Fabaceae; genus Leucaena; species Leucaena leucocephala. Next base: position 98,928 of record CM073542.1, read on the forward strand.
GAACTGCAACATACATTAATATAAAACTGTGCATCTTAACTGTAAGAAAGATAGAAACACAATAAAGAATATTTGAAAACGAAAATTGTTTACGCTATATAACCCTTCATTAATTAAACATTCGATAATTAAACACTTTGCAACCCATTTTATATTAAATGAAAGTGTATGGTTTTGCTTCTAACTATTCATCTTTGATGGTTGAGTGTATGACTGGTTATTAATTTCTTTAATACCGTGATAGGGTATTAAAATATGATTTATAAAAAAAAAAAAAAAAGCGTTGCACCAACGTTAACTAACCTATATTTTTAGTGAGCTAGGATTTTATACTCTCAGGGAGATATGAGAGCTAGCCCATACTACATAATATATTTTTTAAATAATATTATTCTAGTCCTTATATAAAATATAATTAAAAAAATAATATTATTTTTAAATATAAAATATATTTTTTATATTTATTAATTTTTTTAAATAACTCATATTAATATTCTCTTTATTAATCAAATAAGAGAGAGATTAAAGAAGTTAATAAAGATAATAAAAATATTTTAAAAAAATATCTCATATTTATTTAATTAAATTAAATTATTTAAATATGTTATATAGTAATAACTGGAAGAGTATAATTAGTTATATTCAATTTTAAAATATTTTAAGATGAAATTTTGTAAAATACACGTTTAAATCCAAAAATTCAAAGAAATAGACGCAATTTCATAAATTCACATAAATTTATAAAACAGAAATATTAATTATTATTAATTTATTTATAGTTAATTATATATAGATAAAACAAACATAAATTATATTAACAACAATACAAATATATTATTAACAATAGAATTATTAATTATAAAGAAAAATACAATAAAAAAATTTTAAAATTCAAAAGGACAAATAATTATATGAATTTTAAAAATGATAAATTGAGTTTCCTGCCCAATCTATCATTTATAAATTTAGAAGAAAAGATAAAATTATCCTTTGGTCATTTATAACTCTTATAATAATATTTATAATTTTATTAATAGTTTTGATAACTCTACCTAAAATATTTATAACTCTAAAATTTAAAATAATTGTTTTAGGATTTGTAACTCCATTAATAGCATCGTAATTTCAATAATGATTTTAAAAACTTTACATAAGATATTTATAACTCTAAAATTATAACTAATTGTTTTCTACTCCTGTAATAGGATTTATAATTTTAATAATAATTTTTACAATTCTCCCTAAAATATTTATAAATTTAAAATGAAAACTAATTATTTTATAGTTTATAACTCTACTAATAATATTTAAAATTTCAGTAATTATTTTAATAATTTTTTTAAAATATTTATAATTATAACAATGTATTTATAATTATTTTTGAGTTTATAACTCTTACAATAAAATTTACAATTTTAATATAATATTTATAATTTTTTTTAAAATATTTATAACTCTAATAATAATTTAATTTTTTTATTTAAATTTATAAATAATATATTAGACCTCATGTCTAATCTACTATTTTAGATATTTATATATTTATTTTGTTATTTTTATAATTTTTTATTTCCTTTTTATCTTAATTATATATAAATATAATAAATATATTTTTTTCAACAATACTATACGGCACGTATAAAATGATTACAATATATTTAAGCAATTAGTAATTGAGATATTAAAAATAAATTAATTATAATTAATATAAAATTTAATTAATTAATTTAGATTAATTAAAGAGTATATAATATATTTATATTAAAAATTAAATTTAATGATAATTAATTTATTTAATTTATTTAAAAAATTTACTAACTTTTGTATTAACCATTAGAAGAGTATTTTATATCAGTTCAAGCAAATTTCTTCTACTTTTATAATTCAGGATACAATGTGTGTGTTTAAAAACACCTCAAACTATGGTTTGAAAAGGGTTTTTGGCCCCAAACTTCGGTTTGGGGAAATTTTTAACCAAACAGTAATTTTTGTTTAAACGGATTTTTAAATTAAATCATGGTTTAAAATCAAGATTTCAGATAAGCTGATCAGAGCAGCTTATGGAACAGTAAAAGAACTTATAAATTAACTAATTACTATATTACCCCTACTTTTTCTTACACCCTCTCTTCTCTCTCCTACTTTTTTTCTCTTTGCTTTCTTACACTCTCTCTCCTCTCATTTCCTATCTCTCCTCATTTAATACTCATACCCTTTTTCATAATTTATCACTCATAAAATCCCTTATACAAATAACTATCCAAACACTCATTTATTTAAAATTATTCTTTTTTTATCAGTTCTTTTTAAAAAAAAAAATTTATAAGCCATCTATAAGTCTATTTTTTTTGATAAGTAGTTTAAAATTTTTTTTCCAAACACCCCCAATCAAATTGTGGGCAGATCAAATTCATTCCCCTATTGTCACGTGATTCTCACGTGCAAACCACAATGTCCATATTTTATTTTAATTTGAGATGAAAAAGGAAAAAAGGAGGGGATGTTTGGAGTGCGAGAAAAGAGGAGGAAAATGGGCGAGGTATCTGAAACGATGACGAAGAGGAAGAAGAAGGGACGCCCATCTCTGTTAGATCTTCAAAAGCGCACTCTTAAAAGACAACAGCAAAATCAACAACAGCAATTGCAGCTGCAGAACCCGAAATTAATCAATTCACATTCTGACCTAAACCGTCGTCCCACCCGCCGAAACTCCGTTCTTGGTTTAAGGCAGTCGACTGGGGAGGGGATTGCTGACGAGGACGATGCCGATGACGATGACGATGAGCGCAAAGAGAAGAAGCATAAGCTCTTGGTTGGTTTGAATTCTCATCATCATCATTCGACATTATCGCCGTTCAGTTCGGATCCGTACGGCACTAACTGGAACGAGGACGGTCACGATCCCGACGATCCCCGCAAGAGACCCAAAATCAATGTCACATATCACGAATCAGATGAAACGGTGATCGTCTTGCATTCTCCTCTTAAATTAATCCCCTTAACACTTTTGATTTCGTTTCATGGGGCTTTCCTGGAATGACTATTAGGATATGAGATTCGTTTCGTTCGGGATTTCGCGCTTTTATAAAATTTTTACAGTCTCCTCGTCGATTTGGGAGGGAGTGGATGTGTTTGACTGGTCAAGTTTCGCTATTATTTAAATTCCTTTTGTTTTGGGAAAATTTGGGTGGGTCTCTCTCTCTCCTTCTCCCCTAATTTAAATCTTCATTATTTATGTATTCCTTATCGGTCGTACTAAATTGAGCAGTCGTCGACCCATGGAATGCACAGATATGCTCAAAAAGCTTCAGTTTGTCTTATCTATTAGTATACTCAGTATTTTTCTTTTTTTAAATTCACTTTTTTTCTTCTGCCCACATGTACTCCAGCTGCTGCTTGGAGCTTTTTACTGTTGCTTTTCCCATTGAATTTCGATTCTCATCCCGAGAAACTTATAATAAGTTTTTTTTAAAAAAAAAGATCACGTACATCCATTGCCATTTTAAAGATATTTTCTGGCATTTGATAATGGACTAATTCTGCAGAATGAAAAGGTTCCGAAAGCGACGGACAGCAAACATGGTATAAGGCTATCAATCATTTCTCAATTGCTGCTGCAAGGGCCTGGTGGGGAATATTAATGGTGATTTTAATAATGTGTTGACAGGTTCGCAGGGGGAGCCCGGTCCCACGACACCTTTGCCAGACAAAAAGCTCTTGGTGTTTATACTTGATAGGCTTCAAAAGTGCGTGTCTTGGTGTTTATTTTCTTGGCTTCTTCTCTCTGCCGCAATTGATTAATTCGACTATATCCTACTGTATTGCAGAAAAGATACCCACGGAGTGTTCTCAGAACCTGTGGATCCAGAAGAGGTGCATTTTTTTGGAATAATATTTGATTGCTATAGTTTCCATTATTTATGCTGATAGCGAAGTATCTTTACTGCTACAGCTTCCCGATTATCATGATATCATTGAACACCCGATGGATTTTGCAACGGTGAGGAAGAAATTGGATGGCGGAGTTTATAACAATTTAGAACAATTTGAGGTTGGTGGTATGGTGGTACAATTTTGTTTTATTTTCCTCGAAGTGATTACTTTCTGGTTCTTTGAATGATGAATGATATTTCGTATACCTCTGTTTCTGTTTGTGACGTTTGTGCCAACTCAACGGGCATGGTTAAGTAATAGCTGGTCTCTCTTATGAAGCCTGATTAATGCATTGAATATGCTCTAACTGTGTGACATGCATTTGTCTACTCTCCGTTTTGGCTTGATCTTATATCAGATGCACTATTTCCTCTGATGAGAACAGCATTAAAACAAAATAACAACCCTTTAAGGATAAATTAGCAGAAAATATCAAATATATTATTCTTCACGACTAGCAATTGCTTTTCCATCGACAGTTACTTTGGCATTTAGAAACAAATAGTCTTCCATAAGTTAATTATCACTTTTTTCATTTACATTTTAGTATGATGGTGTATAGATTTTATCTAGCCTGAGAGGAATTTGAATTCACTGTTTCTTCATTCTTGCAGAAAGATGTATTCTTGATATGCTCAAATGCAATGCAATATAATGCACCCGATACTATTTACCATCGGCAGGTTTGGTGAAGTCTGAAGTTATTCTGTAGTGTTTTATTCCCTATCTATGCATTTGCCAAGTGTTTGTTGTGACTTGAAGACCGAATCTTTTCTCAGGCCCGAGCAATGCAAGAGTTGGCTAGGAAGGACTTTGATAATCTCCGGCAGGATAGTGATGATAGTGAACCACAGCCCAAAATTGTGAGGAGAGGCAGGCCGCCAGGCAAGAACTCAAGAAAGTCATTGGGAATGTCTCCCTCTGAGCTTGTTGCTCCCGATTCTTCCTCAGATGTAACACTTGCTTCCGGAGGAGATAGTGCCAGTGGCCCAAACAGTTATAATTTGAGAAGAGGAATAGGTAAGTTCCAGCCTACAGATTCATTAGTCAGGACTTCACCCAGCACATTAAACAGTACAGGATATACTAATTGGTTGTCTGAATGGGAGAGTGAATTTCCAGGTCAGGGTCTATTCCTTTACTTTTTGCCCCCTCCCTTTCAATTTAGCGGCAAAAATAAAAGCTGTATATGGCTCATTTTTTTGTAAATCTTGCTTCTTTTTCATTTTTTATTTTTCTTGCAGCTTCTGTTTTGAAAGCTGTTTTAAGATATGGAAAAAAGCAATTGATGGTTGATGAGACCAGGCGTGACACTTACAAGCATCCAGTGGCTGCTGAGAATGAACCTCCAGTGCTGGCTACAATTGAAGAAGAATTCAAGCAACTAATTGCGGTATGTACTTATTTTATTTTTCATTTTTTTAAAAAAAAGTTCATATGCCTCAATCAGTTGCTGGAAACTTTTAAGCCATTGTAAAGTTTCCACAGATGCAGATAGTACTGCTAGGCAACGTCTACGTTCATAATTCTGTTTTACCATAGAAGGATAATACTTTAAATATCTTTTCTACTCTCCTATTCCTTTTACTTTTCAATTCATAACAACTATCTTTACTTATTGAAATGCTTAAAGATTATTTACCATTTTGTCTACTCTCCATTTTGTCCTCAGTGATAAAGTTTAGCCCTTCTTTTTCTTGTCCGTGTAATTTAAATCAGGTGGGTTTGAATGTGAAGCATAGCTATACTAGAAGCCTGGCCCATTTTGCTTCCGATCTTGGTCCAGTTGTTTGGAAGATTGCTGCAAGGAAAATCAGCAGTGTTTTACCAGTTGGACAAGAATTTGGTCCTGGATGGGTCGGAGAAGATGAGGTGTCACAGCAGCAACAGTTCGTAATTTGTGATAAGGATAGATCTTTAGACGCTTTTGTACCAGACGATTGTTCAAGTAGATTTCCTACCCCATCTGGCTCATTTGCTGTTACAAATAAATCAGGCTTACAAAGTGGAGACGTGAAATTAATCAGAGGATTGAATTCCCAAAATGAGTTTAATTCAGTTAATAGTGTTGATTCTGGCGTTGAATATGTGGTTTCTTCAAGGATTCAGCAGGAATCTGTCGTTCACCCTGATGATTTATTTGGTTCAAATGATCGGCTAGGTCCTAATTTTTCACCTCAAATGAGGATGGTAAAGCTTTCTGACTTAACTGGGCTGCATAGTTCGGGTGATGGTCCTCAAATGTTTGACAAGAATATAATCGGCAACTTTGCTGCCCGCTTGACACCTTCAAATATGAGTTTACCTGTAAAGACCCAAATCTCAAACGAGTTTGGCCAATCAGATTCCAGTAATATATTGGCCCAGGAATCCGGGTCTGATTTTCAAAAAGGGTTTGCTGTTAAACCGTCCTGGCAAGAATTATCAATCCCTGTGAAACACAATCCTTTGTCAATTGCTGATGACTTCAATAGGAAGGTTGGAGCAACAAATGCACCTAGTTCCAGTGTGGATAGTGGTTCTCATCTGCAGCCAAATTTGGCCCTCCAGCTTTGATGGTGGCCTATTTATTCTCACTTGTTCCATCTAGAGTTTGAAGCCTCATGAAACAGGATGAAAAATTGGACCGTTTTAAACATTTGACTTGGGTTGGAGATTGGCTCGAAGGCAGTGCCTGTAGTAGGTGGTTTAATGCAACTTTCAGCTTTCTAAACATTTGTATGGTTACGGCATTCAACACTAAAGCATTATTTTCACGCTATTGAAATGAATTTGTGGTCTCCCAAGATTATCACGAAAGGTTCATAGTTTTAGGTGGATATATTGTGAAGTGTAGATCATTGAGCAATGCGAGATCGGCTTCTTTGCTGTAGATCCTTGGGAATTTCTTTTAAAAAAATTATAATATCGCATTCCTTTTTTTTATTATCATTATCATTATTATTATTGCTGCTGCTTCTGCTCTACAAAGCTCTATCTGGTGCATGATATAGGAGAGAAAAATGTCTAGTTGGACAATAATAGATAACAAAGCATTGAACGTGAACTATCTTGATTTGACTATTAGATAAGATTGTAGGTTCAAACCAAGTGAATAAGAAAATGATGACGAGAGAACTATCTCGATTTGATTTGTATGGTAGCCGAACTCTGGATGTGTTTGGCAAGCTTGAATGCGATGAAGCCACCTCTGCATTGCCCTTCTGATGTCTTAAACTAGTTATGATCCTTACAGAGGACGGCAGCTCCATACATTTTGCATTACATGAATCCCAAATAACATCTCTTTCACGTACAAACGTTTTTAATCTTCTTATACATTAAATGCCTCCAAATTTGCAATTTTCAAGTTTCAACCCAACTTGGTGCTTGTTTGGGATTATGATTTGACATGGATATTCCAAAAACACTTATTTACATAATTTAATATAAAGCTCTCTTTATATGCTTACTGGTGTAGTGTAAAATCTCTTAAAATAAGCACTCTAAACAATCACTTGCAGAATATGAAACCCATTAACAAAAATGGGGTGGAACGCAACGTAAAGCAACCTGGGCAGACGAAAGAGGAAGAGGGTGGGGCCCCAGACTTAAAATAAAAATAAAAGTATGTAGGTTTGGAAAAGCAGTCCAGTCCGGGAATTCAGTCTGGTTGTGTGGATAGTAGGAATTTGTATAAATGTCTATCCGTAACAAAAAAAAACCTAACTAATTCAATAAATATAAAATAGAACTAAATATTAGATTATAAAATATACTTCATGTTATTTTTAAGTTGGGCATAGGATATGAGGTTGCCTTATTTATAAGTACTATTTTTTTATTTTTTTTACTTTCTGCCCTAAATGTTATATTTAAAAAAAAATAATTACTAATAACTAGAAGACCATTTTAAAAATATGAGTAATTAAATAGATAAGTTACATCTTTTAATATTTATAACTATATTAACTTTTATTTCTTTTTAACTTTATTAATTATCATATGAATATATTATAAATTATAATTATTTATTTTATTTTTTTCATATGCTTTATCTTTATTAACATTTAAAAAATTAATATAAAGTTATAATTATAAATTATTTATACTTTTAGTTTTTTTTATATGTAATAAATTTTAAAACTTTAATTATTATTTTCTTGTTGCCTTATTTTTAGTAGATTATAAATATTATTTAACTATTAAAGATATATAAATATGATATTATTTTAAAAATTTATAATTATATATTTCTTTATAATATGAGTATGATATCACGATTTAGATATATCTAATATGCTTATATCCAACCTACCTATACTTAACTAAAAATAATTAAAGATATAAAATATAATTTATATTTTTTTCAAATTGTGTACTGCTTATGGCTGCCCTGCCTAAACCCATATATATCCCTTATGGATAGGGATTAAGGTGGGGCCAAAATAATAAAATGACAAAACCATCCTCTCTGATGCGGGGACCGTAACGTTTAAATACAGAAAGAGTTGGGGGATGGACAGCGACCCCCAATAATCATGCTCACATTCATTCCGTTCATTTTATTTTTATGATGTCTTTTGACTTCTGTTTCTTTAATTTCCCCCTTTTTCTTTTCTTGGTAACAAAATTTCCTTAGTCAAAAAAATTAAATTTTCCACAGTGTATATTGGTAAGAACCAAGAACACCGTGGGAAGCCACCACCATCATCATTATCATTTATTATTATAGTCGAGTCTGTTCCGCTCAGTATGCCGCTAAATGGGTTTTGCGTCCAAATTTGGCGTTAGCCATTCACAAAATGCAGATTCGTCTTCACGCGTGAATTCCATTCCCCCGATTTTTATCACACCACAAATTAGGAAGCCGCCAGATTGGGTTGTTTGTGAATTAAGAAAATATTTTTTTTTGTAGGGAATTTTTGGACTAATTTTGGAAGAGGGGGTGGTTGTTGATCTGGAGGTGCCAGACGGGAGAGGCAAAATCCTCTTCTGAGAAGAGGTTCATCAGAGCTGTATGATAGGGAGATGAGCTGCTTCTCTTGCATTAGTCCTCGTCGCACAGATGCCAGTAGAATCCAAATTGATAATGCTCCTCGATCTACCTCTTCTTCCGGTCTCTTTCGTTTCCCCTCTCCTTTATTCTTCCATTTCCCAGACTCTTTTTTTTTCGTTATTGTTTGTTTCAATATGCATCCGGGTTTTGCAGGGACTGGGCGGTCCAAGTCTCATGCCCATAGCGGCGGTAAGGGTTTTTATTTATAACCCACCCGTTGGCTTTTGAACCTTGTTAATTATGTGATTTCCGCAGACGATGGAAGCAAGGGAGGATCCTCTGATGGGAAGGGCAAGAATGGCGTTGCGAGCAGCCCAAAAAGCAGTGCAGCCCATAGTTTCACTTTCCGTGAACTTGCAGCGGCAACCAGAGGTTTCAAGCCAGTGAATTTGATTGGGGAAGGAGGTTTTGGAAGGGTTTACAAAGGTCGTCTTGATACAGGCCAGGCAAGTTATGCTTCCATCTCTTTTTCCTTTTATCACCTCCTCGCAGGCCTCCTAACAACTTTCCTTTTCAAAAAATTTTCTTTACTTTCTTCTGATTTTCTGATGTGTCTAAGTCTGATCTTTTGAATATTCCATTGTCTTGTTGGGACTTTCAGATTGTTTTTATGGCTTATTTACTATTTGCAGCTTGTTGCCGTAAAACAATTAAATCACGATGGTCATCAAGGTTTTCAGGAATTCATAGTGGAGGTTCTCATGTTAAGCCTGCTACATCATTATAATCTTGTCACCTTGTTTGGTTACTGCACCGACGGAGATCAAAGGCTTTTGGTTTATGAATATATGCCTATGGGTAGCTTAGAAGATCATCTTTTTGGTAACCTTATACTTTCTTTTCTTATTTCTCTTGTTTCTGCACCTCCTATCATTTGGAAGTTCTAATTCTAATCTTGTGTATCCTAAAGATTTAACATCTCTTATGAAGGATTTTGTTAAAACTTAAGCATATAGAGATTGCCTTCCTTTTGATATTTTGCCATACCTAGTTGCTACTTTCCATTTTGCTGTTCATTAGTTCGGCCCTTATGTTTAATATGTGTTATTGTTAGTGATTTACGCAACTATGCTCCTTGATTAACAAAACCCCAATATTTTCTGTAAAAGTATTAGATCATTAGTTTATCCTGGCGAGGTCATTTTCATTTGAACTTGAGAATGTACAACGTGTCCTCATGTGGTTCTGCTTCTCTTACATGCTTTGTGGGGAACGCGTTTATTTTTTGTATAACTCTTGCCAATTTGATGTTCCTTGTGAAATTTCTTGCTATTTAATATAAATTGGACTACAAATGAGAATGACAACCATATTTTGGGCCCCTTCAAAGAGAATGGTGCCAATAAATCTGGACCAAGATAGAAAGAAACAACCTCATTCTTCATTTTCTAACTTGTGTTTAGAGTCTCAAAGTAGTTTCTTATTTGTTCATTGGAGAGAATGGTTTGAACTTTGATGTTTCTGCACTTCCGCAACAGAGTATCAAAGGTTTTCTATTTGGATTTTTGCACAAGTGAACTGATCCTAAATTTTTTGAAATTGAATTTCTCTCTTTGATTTGGAGCAACTTTAAGGTGTATGATAACATGAAAACATGGATCCTTTTTGCTTACCCTTTCTCCCTCTTTCTGCTGGTTTGGTCGGATATATCTTTTATAAAGTTAATGGAAAAACAGGCACGTCAGTTAGTCTGCATACATTATTAAGAAATTATCAGATATGGCCCAGAATTAGTGTATTATTAATCTCATTCGCTGCAGTACAATAATGAGGGGGTTTCTCTTTTTAGATTTAAAACCAGACCAAGAGCTGCTAAGTTGGAACGATCGGATGAAGATTGCTGTTGGGGCTGCACGAGGGCTTGAGTACCTTCATTGTAAAGCAAATCCACCTGTCATCTATCGGGACTTGAAATCTGCGAACATATTATTAGACAATGACTTCAACCCAAAACTCTCAGATTTTGGGCTTGCTAAACTTGGTCCTGTTGGAGATAATACTCATGTTTCAACCAGAGTGATGGGAACATATGGCTACTGTGCCCCAGAGTATGCCATGAGTGGCAAATTGACTCTTAAATCTGATATCTATAGCTTTGGTGTGGTTTTGATGGAGTTGATTACTGGACGAAGGGCAATAGATGTCAGTAAGAAACCAGGGGAGCAAAACTTAGTTGCTTGGGTAAATGTTTGGTCTTTTTAGTTCATTTAAAAGATATTTTTTTTATACACTCGTGGATTTAAAAGATAGGTTGCCCCCGCTTTGTAGTCGACATGGAAGTTTTAACTGAAATCTTTTCTCTGGCATAGATAACGTGTTTTTGAATTGTAATCAATGTGAGAAGGTAGAAAATAGAGTTTGTTTCCTCTAAAATGCCTGCCATCTCCATGATTCCCTTTTTTTTACTGGGATTCTGTGGCATAGCAACACATGTTTTTAGCTTTCTGTATGGTTGCATCTATAATCCCCTTGCTTATGTGGAAAATTTATTTATGAAACTTCTTTTCCGAACCCTGGTTGCTTGCAGTCTCGACAGTTTCTGAAGGATCGGAGGAAGTTTGTACAGCTGGTTGATCCTCGTCTTGAAGGACAATTCCCCTTGCGCTGCTTGCATCATGCGATTGCTATCACTGCAATGTGTCTGCAAGAGCAACCGAATTTCCGGCCACTCATTGGTGATATTGTTGTGGCACTGGAATACTTGCACTCACAGAGTAAAGCCTCAGAAGTCCCTAAAGGAGGGGAGCAATGTGTGCCACCTCGATCACCCTCACAAGGGGACCGATATTGTTTTGAGGAATCAAATTCTAGATTGAGGTCAACTTCGGCCTAAGATTTTGAGTAGATATTTCCATGTCAGTCTAAAACTGTAAGCCGCGGTCTTCCATATTTTGAAATGTATTGAAATTACTTTCAAGTAGTGAGAAATTATTCTGGCTGATTGCTCAATTGCAATGGACATGGAACCAATTCGTTTATAGGCTTGAAAATTCATGAGGCAACTATCACTTTATTCTAACCAAGTGATTGATTTCATGTAGAATGATGTCTGAGACGAGTCGGTGGATTATTCAAGTTGGGCAGTCTTTGGGGTCTTCGGGCCAACCTCAAAGCACGGAATCATATATGTTTGTCTCTTTTATTTGTCGAGATGCATGATGGTTCTCACTCTATTTATTTAAAGCACTGGTTGACGGCGTCATTTGTTTGAATAGTGTGCTTTTAATGTGACCTACGTATGGCCGCATAGACCGCTCGCAAATTATGCCCTCCGCATCAATTAGATTTTATGGGCAATTCTGCATGACATGTAATTCACTAATTTGTCTGTTATTATTTTGTAATTTTTTTCTTTAAACTATACACCCGCTATTTGATTAATTAAAAAAATAAATAAATTAATTAATAAAAATAAATATGATATGATTTTTCAAAATATAATATTATATATAAAAATGATAAGTAATAGATATAAAATATATTAAAATTTTATATGTAAAAATTAAATCTAATCGTTTAAGTATTTTTTATATTAAGAATTGGAAGTAATATTAGTAGCAGATGAATATTAAATATTTAAGATTCAAATGTAATCGCAAGACCTGAAACAACATTGAAAGGAAAAGGAAAAGCTTCTTATTTGTTTTATTAGTGTAGAGTTGATATTAATTAATGCAAAATGAAGTGTGAGGAAAATGATTAGTTAATCGGGGGAGACTGACTGGCTGACTCCGTCTAGCATGGGGGGTAATGGATGGATGGGAATTGGGTGGTCCTAACTTGTAAAACACGTACATTTATTTTAGGACTGGGTCATATGGTTAATTATTAATTAATTACTGGAGAACCCGTCATGGCGATCGCACCATGTACATACATCACTATCCCCAGTCATTCCTTCTATAGATCCTAACGTGAAAATAAAATTCCAAAACGATTATTTTAAAATGAAAATAATACCTATTAGCTAGACCTTGACTTGGGGGTGAGGGGTGACACATTGCACTGAGCATTATATTACATATCGCCATGCGTGCATGTCGTGGGAAGTTAATTAAAGGAGACTGGATCTTCAATTATAACATACTGCAATCCCCCATGTATATATGGATAGCATGCAACATCTTCAACCAAGACTTTGGGCGTTACTTTTCGATGGATGTGATTTGCATGATAATATATATTTGGAAGTGTTCAAAGGGCCGACCAATCATGGAAGAGGTGATTCCGTGTTGGTGACGCTTCCGCTGACTTTGAGATGTAAGATCCTTTCCTATTGGCAGTGACCTAGACATCCACACTGATCATGAGTAGCTCACATTTGGAGCCCTGTGTGAAACCACACCAACGAGGGTTTGAAAGCATGGGCCCTGCGCGACCCAACACCCAAATTTTAAACCCGATACATGAGACGGGAACGAGTCAGCAACCTAAATTCAATGTCTCGCCGTTCTTTCTTTGAACTTTCTTCCGAGTATCGAAGAACTTTTCGCATCATTGGATGGATTGGTATTAAACCCTTTTGTTGACCTGCAAATTCGTACAAGCATCGTCTGGTTGGTGCATGATGGGAAACTGCCTGGGCAAAATTATAACGAGGACGAACAGTGCTCCAGCTTCAGGTATATGGAATAATGGTCGATCCTAAATATTATGATATATGACTGGCATGGATCATCATGCGTGATTGATGTGCAGAGTTAGATTGGGAGGGGCCAAGTCCCACGGGGGAGATCGTGACGCCAAATTTAAAAATGTTCTGCTTGGATGATTTGAAGAGTGCCACCAGAAACTTCAGACCCGACACGGTGCTGGGGGAGGGCGGCTTTGGCAGAGTATTCAAGGGATGGATTGACGAAAACACCCTCAAGCCCTCCAAAATTGGCGTCGGAATCCCCGTTGCCGTCAAGAAATCTAATCCCGATAGTCTCCAGGGCTTGGAAGAATGGCAGGTATCTCTCTCTCTCTATTACCTGAACACACACACGCACACAAAATAACCCTCGGCTGAATTCAATTACGTTGAGGATATATGTATGGGTGCAGAGCGAGGTGAAATTCCTGGGGAAGTTCTCCCATCCAAACCTGGTGAAGCTGATTGGCTACTGCTGGGATGAGAATCAGTTTATGCTTGTATACGAGTACATGCGAAAGGGCAGCTTGGAAAACCACCTGTTTGGAAGTAGGCTTAATTAGGATGCTAATTAGTGTTAATATTAGTGATGAAGCGGCTAACACGATAACGACGGCGTGTCTTGCAGGGGGACCCGACCCGCTTGCATGGGACATAAGGCTTAAGATCGCCATAGGAGCAGCTCGAGGCCTGGCCTTCCTCCATGCCTCCGAGAAGTCCGTCATCTATCGCGACTTCAAGTCCTCCAACATTTTGCTGGATGAGGTATGTACACCACACATGCATATAGATATATATCCCCCTTCTCTATCTGCTAATTTTCCTACATTATATATTTCGATCCACTCCCTCGTGTGCTTCCTTAGGAGTTCAATGCGAAGCTTTCAGATTTCGGGCTGGCAAAGCTTGGCCCCGTCAACGGCAGATCCCACATAACCACTAGGGTCATGGGCACTTACGGTTATGCGGCCCCCGAGTACATAGCCACCGGTAACACTAACACTAACACCAGTTCTCTCGTTCATTATTTTTGCTCTCCACCCTCAAATATTTTGTCATGGCTGAAGGTCATCTGTACGTGAAGAGCGATGTGTACGGCTTTGGGGTTGTGCTGCTGGAAATTCTGACCGGCTTAGTGGCTCTTGATCCCAACAGGCCCAGCAGTGAGCATAATTTGGTGGAATGGAAGAGACCCTATTTGAGCGATAAGAAGAAGCTACGAACCTTAATTGACCCCAAACTGGGCCACAAGTATTCCCCAAGAGCAGCCTTTAACATATGCCGCCTCATTCTCCAGTGCTTAGAATCCGACCCTAAAAATCGACCATCCATGCGAGATGTCCTGTCCACTCTAGAGAAAGCCTATCGCATCCCATATAATCCGAAGCCCAAGCCCAAGCCCAGTGCTGTTCAACCACCCTGATCATGCACCTTCATTTCCTTTCAGATAGTCAGCGGATCCGGTGCGACCTGTCACCGTTCATGACGGTGATGCGTTTTGTGACTGATATAAATGTACTAGTCCGTCACAACAATTGCTACACATAGAAATATAATTTTTATAGCTTGTATTTTTTATCACGATAACATTGAGTCCTGTATATCACAGATTACGAGGGAGTGCCGTGCGTAATTTTAACATACAATTGATGATGTATATTTTTTTCGTATTACACCTTGATTGCTTAATTTAAAATCAGATGAAGGCGCTGCAAATATTACCGCTAATTGAGTATTGTCCTAAAACCATTAAATTTAAGGTACTGTTATTCAATTAAACTACCACCACTGATCTTTTCGTTAATTTTTTAAAAAAAAAATGAAAAATTGATTATGATTGAATATTAGGGGAAAGGAAGAGTGAAGAGGGGGTTGAGTTGTCCCACTGGGTTCAATTAATGGGATGGAGTAGTTGGGGTGGTGCCTATTATTGGGATCGTCACTTAATATGGACCCCAGCAATGGATGAAGTCTTCCCTGCGTCATGCTATAAGCTGACAAGTTTTACGATGCTTCCTATAGTCAACATGTTGCGTTCATGTTTACGGTCTCGTATATTTCGTGCTCACTCCACGGCTATGCTTTCATTTTCATTCTCCCCCTATGCGTTTTTCTTGTTGAGGTGAACGGTGTCAGACGTATGCGTTCTGGCTCTCTCTGCCTCTTTTTTTTTTTAAATAAATAAGTGGGATTTAGGGAGATGATCAGTCCACATGGCGCACGCTTCGTTTGAAGGACTTCATGGTTTGGTCTAAAAGGAAAAGCTTCGTTCTGGTCTTCAGTTATTAGTGCTTCCCGTCACGCCAACCCACCGTTTTCACTCCCCACCCCTTCCCCTTCTCTCTCTCTTCTTATTATTAATAATATATATTTTCACTTTTGCGGAATTAAGAATCAGAGGCCTCTCGTTGCTCGTGATTTCTAGAAGCGCACTAAAATACCTCATAACTGGTAGGCATCTAGAGAATATACGAAACGCAATTTAACATTATTACTCTTTTTGCGGAGCATCCTCTCCGAAACCGTTCACTTTTATGGGTTGTTCCCTTGTTCTGGTATACAATAGTAATTCTTACCCAAAAAACTTTAACAAGCCTCAGCTACTTTTGGTAGATTAAAATGGCAAAGCAAAGCAAATTTCCTTCTTTCTTTTCCCAAAAGCCGAGCCAAACTTAATCTCCTCAGCTGAAATTTAAATTAGGTTATACAATATTGCGATTTAAAAGGAAGAATGCAATGGATTATGCAAATACAGGAAAGTAAGATAGGAACTCATCCTATGTTTTTTTTGGACCACAATGTTGTGGGGAACTCACGCTACTAGGTCACAAAACTGTTGACTAGGGTTGTGTATAAAGCCCGCAATCTGATATGTCCTACTCAGCCTGTAATAAAATTGTCCTATCTAACCCGACAAATATAGGATAAGACTAGGCATCGGGCTGCAAAATATAGTCCATGTATTTTTTGGGCTAAGCACCAGGCAAGGGGGTTACCCTGCCCATTAGCACCCATTCTTTTAGTTTTTTTTTCTATCTTAGAAGGGAGAATATTATAGCTACTGGTGATTGTAAGGTAATTTTAGAAATATAAGTAGTTACGTAGGTAAATTGTATCTTTTAATATTTATAACTATACTAATTTTTTTTCTTTTTTTAACTTTATTATTATCATATGATTATATTACAAATTATAATTATTTATTTTATTCTTTAGATATTTTATCTTTATCAATATTTAAGAGATTGATGCAAAGTTATAATTACAAACTATTTAGATTTCAACGCTTATTTTTTATATATAATGGATCTTAAAATTTTAATTATTATCTTTATTTTCTTATTCTTAGTGGATTATAGATATTATTTAACTCTTAAAGACAAATGAATATAGTATTATTTTAGAAGTTCATAATTACATATTTTTTTCACAATATGAGCATAATATTATGACTTGAACATACCTAGCCCGCCTATGCCCAGTCCCGCTCATGTCCAACTCAAAATTGTTAGTGTTTTTTCCTGGTAGGGCCGGGCATTGGACTGCAAAATGTAACCCATACATGTTTTGGGTAGGGCACCAGGTAAGGGATTGCCCTATTCAACCCTACTCATGCACACCCCTACTGTTGACAAGAGCGATGTTAAAAAAATATGAAAGGTAGTTGGATTATTTTATTGAATAGAAAATCTAATGGGTTAATTGAATGGACGGTACTTTGATTCTATTTTAGTGATTTAGGAGAGTGGTAGAGGCATATATGCGCGTGAATGAGTAGCAATGTTGGAATGATGGGGATGAATGGGTGGATGTGTTCTAGATAATGGTTAATGATGGTAATAAATGATGCAATATCACAAATTAACTGTTTCAAGAGTACCAGGATTAAATGAATGGTTACCGATTTGTTCGAAAAATATGGGAGGAATAGGAGAATAATCATGGAGAGGGTATTGTAATTGCAATTGGTGGGGAAGCAATAAAATGCAATTTTGGATGTTTGAGGAAAGGGTCCCAGGGGGCGCTTGCGGGGTACTTTGATGATGGGGCGCGCACCGGCCACCTCATGCTCATCATGGGTGCCAGCCACCTGTGTGCTTGCCCGCTTCATGATTTCACTTTCAATCATGCTCATCATTTCCTTCCCTCCCTCCCTCCCACTTTCGCAACGTAAACTCTTGAAATTAAGAATGTAGAGAGAGTATTTTGAGTACGTAGATAGTAGTTATAGTGAGGGGTAGGTATATAGGAAGTTTCATCCCCAAAAATTCACTTAAGCTATTATATTCTTGCACCACGCGTCTCAACTAATTTATCAATAGCATCCCTCGCATTAATTATTATAAACAGGTGGTTGGCATTGCGTGAGGACTATATCGCTCCACCACCTATCATGTAATGTTATGCACCCTGCCACCCCACATATCTATATATACCTTCCATTTTGGACTTATTCGTATGTTCTGGGGCACACAGCAGGGTTACCCCTTTATCTGCACAACCCAACCACTCCCATCAATACCTCTGCCCCTCATCACTGTTGCCTTCTTCACTGCCTCCAAATTTGGACCGCTCCACTCCTTTTCCAATATCTTGATACCAATTCCATATTATATGATACACGGGCTTGATTAATCAGGTCTCCCGGCCTCTCACCGTAACCAGAATATTATTGACGCCCCAGAGGGATTGCCATTCCTCTCTCTGCTCTGCGGCAATATTCTATTCACACCCCAAACTAAAGGATTAGTTTTAATGCCATCCCTTTGTCTACGGTTCTTCTTAGGAAAAGAGGCGTATGGTATATTTTGTCATATTAATAAAAAATAACCAACTTAAGTTACTTAACCATTTTTTATTTCTGTTAATTAGTTAAGAGTTATTATATTTATATAAAAACAAATACGCATGACTTCCCTTCTAGACATCGCTCTGCGTTGAATTATGTGCCACGCATGCATTCAGAATTGGATGCCACCCACACCCATCAACTTAATTATGGGTCCCCTCTTCCATTTACCAACTAGAATTCCAGCTGGGTGAACGCAGTTAATAACTGGTATTGATCTCCCAAACAACAGGAGAGAAAGAAAGGACAAGCTGGAACTTCCAAAAATGTAAGGTCATGTGCGGCAATATATTTAAAATATGCGAAACTGATATATACTCATTTTCTTCTTAATATATCATATCCTTAGAAAATTTATTTTAATTTTAAATATAATATTTTTTTATATTTTCTATATTATTCTTATTTATATTCCTTATACAATAATCAAATGATAGAAAGATAAATAGAATTAAGAAAGATGATTAAAATATTTTAAAAAATATTATATTAATTTAATTAAATTTTTTAATATAATTAAATTAATTGAATATATTAAAATATTTTATTTTAAATTTGGTGGGTGACTACGGCCCAAACATGCCCACTAAAGCAATTTTTTTGTTGAAAAAACAAGTACTTGTCCCTTCACTGACGGGGGAATATGTAATAATAAAATAACTAACTTATATAATAATACGGTGCATTGATATCATGTCTTGTCAATAAACAAAAATTAAGCGGAGGGGTTGATTCCACTTTTATCTCATGCTCATTATCATTATAATTAAAATTGGCGCGTGAAAACGTGGGGATCCATATTCATGGCACGTTACGCTGGCCACCGTTCACTCGCATTTCTCTCGCTCCTTTTCTTTTGAATTTTGATGACAATCCCATCATCCCATTCCCATCCCCTCTGGAGTGTGAACTCCGCTGTGTAGGTCAACCAAATAATTCTGCTTGTCGCCCGTGACCCAACTTACGACTCCACCCTCCTTGCCCTAAAA
Source organism: Leucaena leucocephala (assembly GCA_037074615.1). Lineage (NCBI taxonomy): Eukaryota > Viridiplantae > Streptophyta > Magnoliopsida > Fabales > Fabaceae > Leucaena > Leucaena leucocephala. Next base: position 118,370 of record CM073542.1, read on the forward strand.
CCTCATTCACTAATTACATTATCCACAAACGACCTCATTTTGCACTGTACACATGAAATTCCATCTAGTTATACAAACTAGCGTTCCATACCCGTGCGTTGCGAGGGAAGATTTCAGCTACAGGTCCAAATCTTACAGGATACGGTCCAACGGCTATATGCTATGGTGCTCACTTCAACCAAAGCATCCAATTAAGACACATACAATAGATGAAAGTCATTTGTGTACATTAATGTAATAACGTCTCTTTCATTTTGAAAAGGGTATTCCTGCTTGGCAAAGTACCCCAAATATTTTCCTACAAAACTCGATTAACTTGGCATACTATGGGAAAGTTCAGGGTTAACTTCAAACGAATAAATAGAAAAAGAAATGTCGTCCTTAGAACACTAGGTGAGGTTAACTTTTAAACAAAAATCGATGCAGCATTATTCATAACTTCTCAAGTCACCAATTTGCTTTTGGGAAGCAGCATTCAATATGTATAGGTCTTTCTTTATAAATTTATAGTGTGATTAGTAAAAGTTTATAAAACTAATAAATGATAACTAGTGTAGGCGTAGCATTAAAATATCGAAGTCATATATATAGGTAGTGTCCCGTATAGTTTTTTTTTTAAAGTTTCCAGAAACCATCCGGGAGGATTGCGGGTTCCGACCACAGGCAGGGCTACAAACTCGTGCATATTTTTTCTTGGCCAGCACTTACTATAAATAGTTAAATAAGAAGGCGCGGGGTCTGAATCCGGTATGGAGAGCAGGGATAGAAATAGGTCAAATAGTCTGTCAAGAATCTCTGTCATAGTCTAGCCTATTTAAAAAAATACATAGGTTTAAGCCTATTTAAAAATCTGTTTTTTTTAAGAGGCCAGACTTAGGCTTCTTACGAAACCTATTAGACCTGTCAGGCGGCCTGGGCCTATTAGTCAAAATTTATTTAATATTAAAGTGTAATAAATGGGTGTTAAACCTACCACATATTGAACACAATATAAGAGTCAAACCATTAAACTAATATGTATTATTATACATTTTATTCTTGAATTTAATTTTAATAGGCATGTTAGGAGGTCTGTTATGAGGGCCTGTTACAAAAGCCTATTATGAAGGCCTGTTAGATAGCCTATTAGTATAATTAAAAAAATTAGACTTTTTAAACAGGCTTCAGACCAGGCATTTATATAGACTAAACTCAAACTAAATTAGCACTTAACAAGTTAAGTCTATTAAAATTAAAATTTGGCCTAGTCTAGTCTATTTCCATCCTAATGGAGAGCAAGCGCGGAGTGTACTGTATAGAGCTAGTTAGTTAGTAGGAGTGTATTATATCCGCTTACACTACCTGTTCTGTACAACCGCAAACGGTTTCCTGGCGTCTCTGCTCTGGCGCTCACCCACTTTGATTAAAAAACCAGCATAACCCTCAGTTTTTGCTGTTCCTCGCTCGCTGCGGCACTGAGATTCTCTCTCGAGCTCTACCGCAATGGACCTTCGCCTCCTGTTCCTTACCTCCATTTTTCTCTTCCAGGCAATCATTCTCACTCTTCTCCACTTTTCTGCTCCTCATTCTTTCCATACACAACACCGTTCCTTCTCTATGCTCTCCTTTAAACGCTTCATGTTCAATTCTTTCCTCCTTGCCTCTTTACCCGGAAAATGGACGCAAACTCCAAATTGTTGTCACTACTTACTATTTTTCAGACAAAACTCTGCGACTTTGTATTCATTTCCGGGGGTGGAGAGAGATTGTCTCCCTACGAGGCGCCGAAAGAATCCTGATTATTTCGATTGCCTAAGAGTGAAGCCGGAGCATGTCTGAGAGATCACTTAAACTCTCGACTTCAAGCCACAAGCTTTGGAAAGTGATTTATTGATATTGCCCCGATTTTAGAAAGTAGTACTTGATTAAAAAGTCGTCTCATAGATCAGTGGCAGACTATAGATATGCGATTCTTGCTTTTAGGTGTCAGATGTATCGTTGGCACCGCTCTGTTAGAAATGGACGGCGCTTTAGGTTTTAATAAGAGAGTGAAAATGGAAAGGGAGACAACTATTTACGGGAGTAACCTGGTCCATTTCAGGTGGCTCAGGCTACGTCTAGGTCCCACAGTTGGCTTGCTGAATGCAAGTTCTAGAATGCGAGGGAACATAACATTCCGTCTGCCTCTGGTTAGATGGCTAACCATCTTCATTTACTTGCAGGTTTTTTATATTTTATCTCTCTCTGAAGCTACTAGGCTTCTTTTGACTTCCAATGCAACCAGACTCGGGTAAGGCTCATTTTTATGCTTTAGTGGAAAATATTTTGAGCATGAGTAGTTCGTGTTTTGCTACATATTCCTCCGTCTGGGTTGGCTTTTTAGATTAATATTGCATTTGTCCAAAAAAAAAATATTTTTGACATTCTTTAATTGATTCAAGTTCTCTTAGTTCCATCTCTGCATTTTGGTTCAGAAATCTGTAAATTTACATTTTAGACCCATCATATCGCGATAAATCAAACAACCGAGTGATTAAAAGATTATGTGTCTACATCTGCACTGCATGAAGGAAGAAGTTGGATATCTTCACGTTATCCGTAAAACAAAGACTTAGTTTTTTATCCTTGTATGCAGGGAAAGGCATTCAGAGGAATATTGTGCTATGTATGACATATGTGGACAACGTAGTGATGGAAAAGTATTGAACTGTCCATCTGGTTCCCCAGCTGTGAAGGTATATCTAACGGAATTGATCATCCTCCGGACCTAATAACTTTGTTCTTTGTTTCTATTTTTTATGTTTATAATTTCTGTCCCATCACATAATGATGATTTTTAACCTTGAGTACTGTTCTCATTACCATAATAGATGCATCAGTCCTAACAGCTCAAAAAAACTTAAAATTTTTCTTGATATTTTGAATTTTATATTTCTCAGCCAGGTGATTTGCTTTCATCCAAGATCCAAAGTTTGTGTCCAACAATTACTGGGAATGTTTGTTGTACAGAATATCAGTTTGACACTTTACGGACTCAAGTCCAACAGGTAAATCTTGTGATCAAACTTTATATTATTATTGATTATTGATGCAGATTGTGATCGCTTAAGGTTTCATGAATTTGGTATTTGAATTGATCTCTGAACTTTTATGCATTTTCTAGTTCATCTTTCTCTTTTATTTCATGATTAGCATCTATGCTAAAATCTTTCACATATGCTTGGAAATACTGTACTTTCTGGCAGGCAATTCCTTTTCTTGTAGGTTGTCCAGCCTGCTTAAGAAACTTTTTGAATTTATTCTGTGAGCTTACTTGTTCTCCAAATCAGAGTTTATTTATCAACGTGACTTCAGTTTCCAAGGTAAGACCATGGTGTTTCCTTTATTTCTCCTAACTTTTTATAAGGTTGCAACCTCTGTATTGATCCCACAATTTTTTATTAGCCATTTATCTAGAAAATCTTAATTGATACTTGTTAGTTATCCATTATGTTTGACTATTGCCTACTCACACCATGAAATATAGAGGAATGCATCTGAAATATGCATCAACTGTCTGTTGTCTTAGTTGATTGTCCAAACAGATATTGGCAACAGCATGGTGCAAGTTAGGTACCTAAGATACAATGTCAGCTCTAGAACTTTCTCTTTATCCCAACAATTATAGTGTGCATTTTATGACAATTAAGCTTCTTTAGTTGGGTATACTATCAAATATTGACTACTGAAAGGCACTGATTTTCTGCCCTTTGGTTATATTAAAGGTGGCGGGACACTACTGAAATGATTTTAGAATGCAATTATTACTCTGACTCCACTCTTAACAATTTTCAGGTTGGTGATAATTTGACAGTGGGTGGGATTGATTATTATATAACTGATGCTTTTGGGGAAGGGCTGTATGAATCCTGCAAGGAAGTGAAGTTTGGTACCATGAATTCTCGTGCTATAGAATATATTGGTGCCGGTGCTAAAAATTTTAAAGGTAAGTACTATTGAAGTTCTAACCAATCAACGTTCAGCTGTTCCCCATTCTTAAAACCTTGAACCGTAGGTATAAAGCATTAGTGTTGTGACCAAGTTTGTGACAATGATTATGGAGACAGTATTTTCATTTTGATGGGGATTGCTTGGGTACAATTAGTTACTTCATTTCGATCTCAGTAACATGTAATGCTTATTCTGAAATTGCTTTTGACAGAGTGGTTTGCATTTATCGGTAGAAAGGCACCACTTGGTGTTCCTGGTTCACCGTATGCAATTACATTCCGGCCAAATGCTACTGCATCATCTGGCATGAGCCTTATGAATGTTTCAACTTATTCATGCGGTGATATATCTCTTGGCTGTTCTTGTGGTGATTGTCCCTCATCTTCAGCATGCTCCAACATTGCTCCTCCTACCATCCAGAAGATGGATTCATGCTCCATAAGAATTGGATCTTTAACAGTAAGAGAGAATTTTGAATTTTTCTGCATGCATTTGTTTTCTGATTTTTATGGGGAAAAATGCAGCTTAAGGCTATAGGTTGTTCTTCACTAACATGGTCCTCCTTTTGACACCTGTAGGTGAAGTGTGTTGACTTGATTTTAGCAATTTTATACATCGTACTGATTTCTGTGTTCATGGGTTGGAGATTATATTATCGGGTAAGAGAAAGGAAGCCATCGGATGCTACAAAATCTGTTTCTAATGTTGTTGGTGGTGGCATACTGCATTCTCTTGATATGGAGAAGGATGAAAACCTTCCAATGCAGGTAGTTGTATCAGTTAAAGTGTGACATTTATTCAGTGGGACATCTTTGAGAACTATCTTCCTTATTTTCATTTTGACTCCTTTTTTTGTGCACAATTTTCTAATTTTTGAAACCTGTTGATGATGATTACAAGATGCTTGAAAACGCTAGACAAATCAGACACGGTGTCCAACTCTCAGCTGTGCAAGGTTACATGTCAATTTTTTTCAGGTCACTGCCTATGCTATCAATATGCTTATCAGCTTATATTGAATATTTCTGACCTTGTTTTTACGAATGTGATCAGGAAATATGGATCATACGTTGCTAGAAATCCAATTATGGTTCTGTCTTCATCACTGGCTATGGTTCTTCTACTTTGTCTAGGTCTAATTCGGTTCAAGGTTGAGACACGGCCCGAAAAAGTATGTATGAAGTAAAGACTCTTACTAATTTAAGTTCTCTGTTTAATTGCATACAATTTACGAACGTTCTTCTGATAGTTTTAATCACTGCATGCCTCGCATAAATGATGTGAATGCGTGTCCAACTTGTGTCGGACTTGACAAAACTCTCTTTTAAAATGCCTTTGCGTCATATTTAAAAAATGTTCCTGTTCTTTGTAATTTAATTAACTTCTTGCGCTAATCTGTTTCACTCTGATGCCTCCATTGATTTCCTTTCTATCATTAATTTATTGCTGTTTTTGGTTTCTGGAGACTCTTTAGATATGGGCTCTTTTCTGTGATAGCGTGGGTGATTTTTATCACATATTTTGAATTTGATGTTTATTTTTGTGTAGAATGCCTAATAGGACTTTTATATTAAGGTTAAAAAGGTTGCTAACACAAGAATCTACATGTTAAAACAGGGAAATCTTTTTAGTTACAAAATCTCTGGTTATTGTATGAAGAGACGATCTGGGTTTACTTTTTTTTAATTAAAAAGAACTGTTGGAAATTGTGAAATCAAATGGAATGATAATTATTTACACTAGAAGGGTAAAATTGTTGAGGTTTTTTAGATTATTAACAAAAGTATTAGAATGATAAAGTTATTACCTATTAATTGTCTCATTTTGACATGATATGTTACATTGATTTGGAGTTTGTCATATAACTTTGTCCACTTTCCAGCTGTGGGTAGGACCTGGGAGTAAAGCTGCACAAGAGAAACATTTTTTTGATAGCCATCTTGCTCCATTTTACAGAATTGAACAGGTTCTTCCTATGGGCCATTCCGTTTTTTCCTTTTTGATAGACCAGCTTATCTAGTTAAATGTCATGCTTGTGTTCAACATATCACATATCAAGTAGTTCAATGGCTAGAATATTGAGAAGTGCAGCATTCGACATCTGATTGTGTTATAAATGTTTCTCATACTCTATATTATTTGGTTAATCCTTCCCTCGTATTGTTATTCAGCTAGTTTTTCCCTCCTCGTGTAAAAGAGACATAAGTTTTAGATAATAAAATGCATCTAAAGACAAAATTGATGGCATAAAATTACTTTCCTGGAAAAAGAATTTACCCAGGATACCTTCCTTGCCAAAATGGCATAAAGATATTTAGCCGTACAGTTGTACTCAAAGCTTTTGTCATTTTTGTTTCAGTTTGGAGCTGATATTGTATGAGCTTCCTCATTTCTAGTTTACATCTTGCAAGATTTATAAGGATATAATCATATAATATATGATTTATTATTCTTCGTTGATTTAATGAATGACAATGGCTTATTTATGTTTCAGCTCATTCTGGCAACAGTTCCAGATCAAGAGAATGGTACATCATCAAGCATTGTCTCAGAGGACAACATTAAGTTCCTTTTTGAAATACAAAAAAAGGTATGCATTCTGCTTAATAATACTACCAAAAAAATCTTGGTTATCATGTTGGATTGAAAATGTTGCTCTCAGGTTGATGCTATGCATGCCAATTATTCTGGCATGACAGTGTCCCTGCAAGACATCTGCATGAAGCCACTGGACCAGAATTGTGCCACTCAAAGTGTCCTGCAGGTACATTCATTAATTTACTACCAGAAAGCTCTGGGCTTTTGTGATTATTATTGTAGCAAATGCATATGGTATTAGTATCTTATGATCAGAATGTTATACCTTTTCTTTTCAATTTTCCTCCTGTTTACAGTACTTCAAAATGGACCCTGGAAATTTTGATAACTATGGGGGAGTTGAACATCTGTATTACTGCTTTGAGGTAACAATTGCCAAATTCCATCTTAAAGTTGATTGTAGGCGCTGATACTTTTTAGCATTTTTTCAAGTTAAATGATCAATGATAAATGAACGGTTTCCAAAATATTCTGCCTGACAGTGCCATCTTGTTTCATGATAGGTGATCTCAATTTCTTTGTGCTTATGCTCTTTATGGTCTGAAGAATGAAAAGTTAGAACCTTGCCTACTACTTAGAGAACCTTAATGGATGCATTTATTACAAATGCTAATATAATACACTGCAAAACTTTTCTGTTGAAACCTTAAATTTCTGATGTCACTAGTAATGATGCATTGTCAAGGATATAGTTTTTCATCACATTAATATCACATTACAGGTTTGGGGAGAGATGCAGGTTCTGTAGTATTTCTTATAATTAATATCACATTACATCAAATCTCTCTTAAAAGATTTTAAATGTTATTTTTAAGTTTGATATAGAAATCTTTTTTCCTCATTTTCTGTTTGTTAACTGGAGACACACGTGAAAGCTGTATCCCTCATGCATAGACGCATTTATGTTAATAATTAAAATTACCTCATTACCAAAACGATTTTACCAGACTCGCTGATTTTGTAAAATTGTATTCTTCAGCATTATTCCTCAGCAGACCAATGTATGAGTGCATTTAAAGGTCCTCTTGATCCCAGCACTGTATTAGGAGGCTTCTCTGGGAACAATTATACTGAGGTGCTTTCTCTACTTTCCTAGTTTATGAAATGTGAATGCAACTGAATTTTGCAAAGCATGAATTAACTATGTTATGTTCTATTCAAGATAGGCATCTGCTTTTGTTATAACTTATCCCGTGAATAATGCTGTTAATGAAGAAGGGAATGCAACTGCAAAGGCAGTCGCCTGGGAGAAGGCCTTCATACAGTTGGTGAAGGTTTGCACTTTGCACTTTGTACTTAATCTTGCTGAATAATCAGTTAGGTTATGCCTATTCTGACTCCTATTTGACCCTTCCTTCTTCTGATTTGGCTTGTGTATGAGTTTTATGCTCCTTTTCCCCTTGTCCTTTGGAACTACTCAGGTCCTGATTTCTAGCTATAGTGGCCCACTTAAATTTAAAGCATGAAAATGGGTCTAGAATCAAGATATCTGAGATAGTACCCAATAATTAATTTGCATCTTCAAATGAGCTCTTGGGTTCTTGGGATTTGCATAACTTTCTAATACTAGCAAACATAAGATGTTTCAGAAGTATTCTTGCGTTTTCTTCTTGATGTGACGCAGTTGTGCTTATTATGTGGCTTTATTTAATTGAGTTGCTGTGGTTAATTGCTTAGTTCTTGGCGGCCTATTTTCCTCCCTTATTTCATTACTCTATGTTTTGTTTTTGATAGGATGAGCTCCTCCCAACGGTTCAATATAAAAATCTGACACTTGCCTTTTCATCTGAAAGCTCCATTGAGGCAGAATTAAAAAGAGAAAGCACGGCTGATGCCATTACTATACTGGTAAAATCTCCCGAATCGTATTTTTTGTGAATAGTTAATACTAGTTTATTCCATACCATTGATGAGAATAAGTTTTTTGCTATTATTTTATAAGAGTTGTGGTATTTTTATGTTAATGAATGTAAACCTTGTCCCTCATTTTGTTGCAGATAAGCTATATTGTGATGTTTGCATATATATCTCTTACTTTGGGGGATACACCACGTTCATCTTACTTCTACATTTCATCTAAGGTGCTTTCCAACCTTAGTGCGAACCCTCTTCCTTTTTTTACCCCTTTCTCTAATTTCTGACCTTAATGAGTTCGCTATGTTGAAATATCTTTTTTGCAACTGTTCATGAATAACTGTATAAGTTATGGATTGCAGGTATTGCTTGGTCTTTCAGGAGTGATGGTTGTTATGCTGTCTGTCCTTGGATCAGTTGGATTTTTTAGTGCCATTGGTGTAAAATCAACACTCATCATCATGGAAGTTATTCCATTTCTTGTTCTCGCTGTAAGTGTTCTTCTGCTTATCTAGCTATCAGAACTGGCAACTAATGATAAAAATAATTTTGACTAGCGAAGAGAAAATTATTTGAGGCAAAGTTCATGGCACAGAGATAGTTTTTTAGGAACTTTGTATATTCCATCAGCATAAAAATATATCCGATCATAAAATGCAAATTTAAAATAAAAATAGACGTTCTTTTTTAATTTTGATTTGGATTAGTCATCATAAGTGTATGCACTCGTGGGTGTGCCCACACATGTAATTGCCTGTCAATTCATATGATGTTCGAAGCGAAGTCTCAGATGAGAAGTTTAATCTACCCACATACCTATGTTTTACTATAACCTTCGCGCGGTGCTAATTGTGAGCATGGCCCATGTATATGGGACAAAATATACAAGACTTTCATTGAAAGCCTAACTAGGAATCATCATTGTAGGAACGCCTAATTAAAGAAATTTGTATTTATCTTCTTTAAATAATATCGCCCTATACAAGCTAGAACTTAATAAACAACATTGAAGAAAGAGCTTCTAGACAAGAAGCTTTTATGTGCTAATTAGGGAAGGTAAGACGGACTTGATTTATAAGCTAAAACCAAGGCTTAATATTCCACGAAATATATTATGAGAACAATTTGTATCATTTCTTCCAATTTTCTAAGGTGTAGGAGCACACATATTATAATATGAACTTGTCCTCTCTCTCTCTTTCCTTTGCTGGTATATTTTTCATAGGTTAATAACAAAATAATGGAGTATAAGTAATCCACTTATTCTATTGAAGACAAATATAAAATATTAATGCAAATATGAGTAATCCACCTATGTATTATTATTTATGCTTACCATTCTTTGGCTTTTCAATATTTATCTTTGTATTAGGTTGGGGTGGATAATATGTGCATACTAGTTCATGCTGTGAAAAGGCAACAACTGGAGTTGCCTTTAGAAGAACGAATAAGCAATGCCCTCGTGGAAGTTGGACCATCAATAACATTAGCTAGTCTATCTGAGGTTTTAGCATTTGCAGTTGGAACTTTTATTTCCATGCCTGCATGCCGGGTATTCTCTATGTTTGCAGGTAAACTCTTCGTTTCATGTGTACTTTTATAGCTTTGTGGTAGTCTCAGCCATTCCTTTTATGTTGATGCTAATTTTCAATTCTCCTTTGTGTTCTTTTTCACAGCATTGGCTGTTCTTTTGGACTTCCTTCTACAAGTTACTGCCTTTGTTGCTCTGATAGTTCTTGACTTTTTACGAGCAGAGGATAGGAGAGTTGATTGTTTCCCATGCATTAAAGTATCTTCATTGCATGCTGATACTGATAAAGGTTATTGCTACGATTTTAAAAATCAAGGCTCCTAATGACACTTCAATATTTTGTCGCCACTATTTTTCATTTTATTTCAAGCTATTTCTGTTGACATATGTTGATTTGTAACTTAGGAATTGAACAGAGAAAACCTGGCATATTGGCTCGGTATATGAAGGTAATTGGCATTAGCTAAACCATTATCCTCCGTGTTTGTGTGTGTGAAAGAGCGAGAGTATGTGTGTTTGTGTGTGAGAGAGAACCATTATTATCTTGCACTTCAAAGAACAAAACCAGAAGGCTAAACTGCTGAATTACAATTTTGTCAATCGCAGTGCCTGAAGTATTCAACCTAGAATGAGTTTAATATGTTGTAGAAGGAAATATTTGTAATTGAGATACCAGGCTTCTTGCTTTTAATAGGATTCTAATTCTAATTTGGAAGTTTGCTTATCAAAAGGCATTTAACATTTGTGTTTGTGCTGTCACTTTCCATGCTTCTTATAATAATTATCTCTCGTCCAACTACTAGTGTTCACAATGTTATTTTTTATATTTCCCTCCTTCTATTGTCCTCCTGAGTTTTTTTTCTCATTTATTAACTTATATTTTTATTTTTTCCTTTTCAGGAGGTTCATGCTCCCATTCTGAGTATTTGGGGAGTAAAAATAGTAGTCATTGCTATTTTTTTGGCATTTGCATTGGCTAGCATTGTAAGTTTTCGGTTTTGTTTCTGTTGTCTTCTCTGAGATCAATTAAATCTTTCCTGTTCATCTTTATAGTTATTATTTTCTAATTGTCATATTCTGAACTTCGTAGGCATTATGCACTAGAATTCAACCTGGTTTGGAGCAGAAGATTGTTCTACCCCGAGACTCTTATCTTCAGGTTTAATATTATCACCACGTCAAGTTTTATGCCTTTGTTTCATAATCAAGTGGTCAAGATCTATGTTCTTTTACTGCAGGGATATTTCAATAATGTTTCAGAATATCTCAGAATTGGACCACCTTTGTATTTTGTTGTAAAGAACTATAATTACAGGTATTTCTGAATCAAGCTTTTGTCTGATCCCACCTGTATTGTAAAGTATGTATTTTTATATAATGATTTGCTCCAAAATCTTGTCCATCCATGTAGATATTTTGCTATCAATGTACTTATCTATATCACAGTTAGACTTACAAGCTGGATAAATATCTTAAACAGTGATCTATTATTTTCACAACTTCCGTATTTAGTCACAGTACAGTTTGCCATCACCTAAAGATGCTGTTCATCATTGCAGTTTGTTTGGACATAGTTGGCCCACATGACTGTGACAATAGAAAAATTTTCCCCATGTTAGACACAGAAATAGAGTTGGGTCCTACCTATCATGTGGATCCCAGTCTATATCAATCTCATCATTTCAATTGAGGAAATTCAACCTCCATAGCAATTTTTGGTTTGCTACACCTAGCATACGTCTTCCATTCTCCATCACATGTCCTCCTAGTCCTTGGTTGTGTGAGGTTGTATGGATCAACAGTTGTTTCACCTTACCAATTTCTGTAGACCTATTTGGATTATTTATTGTGTTCTCTGCATTGATCTGCTAATTTTTCCGCATCTTAATCTCTTTAATTATGTTGTGCGCATGTTTCTGGAAGGAAATCTTACCGATTGCAACCTTTTTCTTATATGTATAATGTTAAAGATGATTCACTGTTGTTACTCACCTCAGCTCTGAATCAAGGCATACAAATCAGTTGTGCTCCATTAGTCAATGTGATTCAGACTCTCTTTTGAATGAGGTATATCATTAGCTTATCTGGCGCTAATTGATTTATTGTGGTTCTGCATTTGAATTCATAAATTAGCTCTTCACAATTAGAAAAACATTTTACTTCTTATATTAGTTCTGCTTAAATTGAACCTGCGAGCCTAGCTATCCAAATGCCTGTTTGAATTGATTGATTCTTAGGGTTGTTTTTATCTACCCTTCTCTTTTCTTGTTTTGGGATCTTGAATACTCATTAGTATGCATTTTGTATTCGCCTCATAGATTGCAAGGGCGTCCCTAATACCAGAATCAAGTTATATTGCCAAGCCAGCTGCTTCATGGCTTGATGATTTTCTTGTGTGGATATCTCCGGAAGCATTTGGATGCTGCAGGAAGTTTACAAATGGGAGTTATTGCCCTCCTGATGATCAGGTCAATTTTGGTTATAACTGGTGTTAGATCCAAGAAATTTCACCTCTGTTGCTTTATTTTATCTTTATATTTAGTTGCAGAATTTGGGAACTATCTTTTAATAAGGTTCAGAAATAGTCAGACTTTTGGTCTCACTGTTGGAGTATTAATTTGGTTTTTCTTTATAACTTGGCAATCCATTCCTCTTCAATATTTCATGTATTGAAGAATGATTAATTGATTATTTGATTGTAAAAATTTAAGTTAATATCAGGATTTTCTTTCTTGGTGGATATACTCGTAAGAGTCAAGAGAAATTTGGAGAGTAAAGATCAACTGAATTAGGAGAAGCAAATAGAAATTTTTTGATAGCTGACTGGCATAAATTAATTTTGTTTCCAGCCTCCTTGCTGTGCTCCTGACAAAGGTTCTTGTCGGGCAGTTGGAGTATGCAAAGATTGCACTACGGTAATCAACATGTTCTGCACAGGACAAAAGTCTGATAGTCTTATAGCTTGAGTTAGAATGGTTTATTGACTCCCTTATCACGACTATGTGAATTGTGCAGTGTTTCCGGCACTCAGAACTCCCTAATGATCGCCCTTCTGCAGAACAATTTAAGGAGAAACTGCCATGGTTTCTTAATGCTCTTCCATCTGCTGACTGTGCAAAAGGTGGTCATGGGGCTTACAGCAGCAGTGTTGACTTGAAAGGTTTGTTGGGTTATAGAAGTTTTTTTCTTCAAATGTAGGCATGAATATTTTCTCCATCAGGGCATGTTCTAGTCTGTTTGGCTTTGCAATGGTATCAATAAGTTGATCGTGTTTTTGGTTGCTAGACTATGATGGCGGCATTATCCAAGCATCATCCTTCCGTACATATAATACTCCACTCAGCAAACAGGTAGCAACACTATCTTATTTGTTCTATGATTTAATAGCATCAGCCAGCCCAAGATTTAACAGTAAAAATGTTCTAGGTTGACTACGTTAATTCCTTAAGAGCTGCTCGTGAGTTCAGTTCAAAAGTTTCTGATGCTTTGAAGGTAATGTTCTTGAGAGTTCACTTTACCCCCGATTATTAAAGGGATTTAAAGTAAAATATAATAATGATTTGAGTGAGAAGACTTGTTTTCTTGCTCATATCCCTTGGTATATGGGAATTTTAATCTTGCAATCGCTGCAATAAAAATGAAAGGCAGAGTAGTAGATTTGAGTGTATTTGATTTTACTGTGCCCGGACTTACAACTTTTTCTGCTGCAGATTGAGATCTTCCCATATTCGGTGTTTTACATGTTTTTTGAGCAATACCTTGATATATGGAAGACCGCACTAATCAACCTTTCTATAGCCATTGGTTAGTGTTGACATTAACAAACTAAGATATGCTTTCATTCTCTGATGCTATCATTGATGTGGTCCAATTAAAATACAATGAATATAGCCACACACACACGGGGGAAGGATCTGATACATCATGTGAAAAACTTTAGCTCGGAGGGTGAGATGAGGGATTTGGATCTTAATGGGTACATCACACAAAAAAATCTATGTACCCCATACCCTATTGAAACCCCCCCCCACCCCCCAACTCTTCTGGAGCGAAGTGGAGCATACGGCATTAAAGAGAAATGAATATTCACAATTGGATGAAACATTGCAGAATAACCAGATTTAACAATAATTTATTTGTTTATGTCAACTTTGTATTACCTACAATATGCTTACCCGTTGAATTTGCAAAACATTAATTATGTGTTATATTGATGTAACAGGAGCAGTATTTGTTGTGTGCTTGGTTATCACTTGCAGGTGAATATTAATTTATTTTAGCCATTGGTTCTAAATGTAGCTTTTGGCTTTTTAACTTTATCAAAGAGATTATCAAGGATTATTTTTTATTGATTAATGATGTCTTCACCTTATTCACTTATTTTTGTTTGTGATTTGAACTTTAATGTAGTTTTTGGTGTTCTGCAATCATTTTGTTGGTGTTGGCGATGATTGTTGTTGATCTTATGGTATGTTCCATTGTTTTGAAGCATCTTGTGTTTCTTCTCTTCCCTGCTAATTGAAACCACTATATCAGTTTAGAAATTTATAGTTTATTTGCCGATATTCTTTGGATTTTTGGATTCTCCTGAACGGAAAATGCTCTTGGTCTGCAGTTCATTTACTTACAAGTTGTGCTTTGTAGGGTGTGATGGCAATTTTGGACATCCAGTTGAATGCTGTCTCAGTTGTCAACCTTGTCATGTCAGTGGGCATTGCTGTTGAGTTTTGTGTGCATATCACTCACACCTTTGCTGTCAGTACCACTCTGCAATTCATTTTTGGAAATTTGATTTATCCAAGCAAGACATGTGTTTTCGTTTAAAATTTGAAGTTTATCATCTCTTCCTACTTCTTTCTTGATTTAGGTGAAAATAGTGGGATAGTGGGCGATTATTTTTCTTATCTTTCTGTTATAGTCTTTTCATCGAAGTGATTACATCAGGAAGGAAAAAGGATAATGACAACATGTTGCTCAAGTCCTCTGAAATTGAACGGTTTCCTAATGTTATTGCACGATCTTTTACAGGTAACAAGTGGAGACAGAGAAAAACGTGCTAAGGTAGCCTTGAGTACAATGGGAGCGTCAGTTTTCAGGTCATATAGTGGCAGAAATCTGTTTTTGTATTTCCTGACTTTTCTTCAAAACGCAAACGCATGCTGTTTTCAGCACCAATTTCACGTCCAGTGAAAAAGGAAATCCATGTGCTACAGCACGTTATTTTCTCTTAATTAACTCGGTTCATTTCTGTGATTGCAGTGGGATCACTCTGACAAAGCTGGTTGGAGTTATTGTTCTCTGTTTCTCAAGGACTGAAGTTTTTGTGGTATTTTTGATAAATCATCCTTTGTTTTTTGGTCATGAGGAAGTGTATATAAGAACCCTTGTTATAGTTTTCCTTGGCGTTTTGCAGGTATATTACTTTCAAATGTACCTGGCATTAGTACTACTCGGTTGCTTGCACGGACTAGTTTTCTTGCCGGTCAGTCGTCCTTGTTGATTTCTTCTTGTCTTCTTTTATTTTTAAGTTCAAGAACAAAGAGCACCGGAGTACCTGCCGATGAGCTCTGGTGCGATAGATTTTCTGCAGTAACAGTACCTGTCTTGGTGGTCTTCATTTTTCTTCGTTCGTTATGGGCATAACACGTTTACTGTTTTGTTAAAAGATGGTTTTGCCACGTTTCAACGTGTTTTCAAATTGTAAATCCTTTCTCATGCTTGTATACATGCTAATTTCATTTTATGGACTGTTGGAGCTGAAGCTAAAAACAATTCTGTGTTGATTTTGTTTTGTTTGGGAATAATAGGTGGTATTGAGCATCTTTGGTCCACCGTCAAGAAGCGTGCAAATTGAGCAGGAGGAAGATGGGTCATCATCAACTTCTTCATAACCTGCGGACACTCACTAATATACCAAAATAGTTAGGAAGTGTCCGCAATATGTAGAATGACTCAAGGAATAATAAAACAGTAAAGAAAGAAAGAAAAGAACACCAAATTTTGTCCCAGTAGCATTAGGACTGGATACTGTTGAAGTTGATGAGAGGGATTCAGAATTCATGGGTTGAATCATGCATATACTGCTACATGATATCTAACGATGACACCAGCATGATCGCCAACTTGAGATTCAACTGAGGTGGGGAGCTCGTTGATATTATTTGGCACCTGATCCATTGGCAATCATATCCAGCTTTGATTCTAGTGTATAATTCCTATTCCAATGGTCTTGTAGCATTTTTGTTCATTTCAAACGTTTTTACTTTTCTTTTGGCCTTATCTATGATATGGTAGGGAGCTGCCCTTGATTAAAAGCTAGATACCATAACCACCAGTTTGCCTGAAGTATTTACACTTTACCATTAAATGTGATATTAAGTTGGAGGACGATACTTGATTCAGGTAATCCACTCTTACTAACTTTTTTTTAGTTATAAAAAATTTTTAGAAAAAAATTGAGCTTACCGTAAAAATTTTCTCTCTTAAAATATTTTCTTTTCACAATACTAATGTATAACAAACTATTTATTAAGTTGTCATACTAGTTGTGTACACATCAATATTACAACATAGCATTGCAATAATGGGGTTGATGATTGAACTTTGAACCCTTCAAATGACCTCGTAGCAGCCACGTCCTTATCACATTCTTTGCTCATCATAATTATTGGGGGTTGGAGCAGAATTAGATGCTCGGCTTCAAATTCAAATGAGATGCTATCTTTTGACCAAGAGAGCCGTCAGCCTGTGCTCACACGAGTGCAAAAATCATTTCAGTTTTAACTCTATAATTCCTAGCTAATAAATAACCATATGCAAAACGAGTCTAACCTGAGACCAGTATGATATCCAGATGCTGCGGATCTCATGGGTCACGCGTGGGTCAGATAAAGCTTCAACCCATCGGCTAACAAATCTATCTTGCCTGCCATACAATCAAATGTTAGATAATAACAACTATATTTCATATTGATTATCTGTGCAGTCTACAGCAGGAACCTGTCAGGTGCCCAGGATCGGTATCTTTCCCCTGGCTGCTTGAAGTTGTTCTCCTTCTCAATTATGCACTGCGTTAAACAATGAAGTCATTTACACATTCACTGCCTCACAAGTACAAAGTTTTAAACGCTTATAATTTTATCCTGTAAAAGCATTAACACTCAGAGTGCCCTCTCTTTAAGTAATGTAGTACTAAAAGTAAACACCATCGTAACCCTTCCATTCTATAAAAATACCATCGTAACCCTTCCCTTCTATAAAAATGCAAGACATATAACTACTATTTTGGTATTTAACGGGACTGAATAGCTGTCTATACATTTTCTTCCTTACTTATTTGGTAAACTTCCATATTGTGTCCACTCAACAACATTATTTTGTTTAGACATCCAATCAGAAGGAAAACAATACAGTCGAGAAAAAAAAATACATACAACATTTCTTTTAGTATGTTGCATTGCACTTTTGAGAGGCAAAAAAAAGACATTATAAAATAATGTAATACTCCTTCGATCCTAAATATAAATAAGACCTAGTTTTTTTGCGTAACCTAATTTATTTTGCACAAAATAAACTAGATCTTATATTTAAGACCGGCAGAGTATTTCAACAAAACAATGCTGAAATAAGCAGGTACAATATAAATTGAGGCTCATGACTAGTTGATCCATTACCAACCATGGTCCACATTTACACACTGCGAGTGACCAAAACTAACTATAGGACACGGAGAGAAGAGATTCAACTGTACAGATTCATTCATCTTGGTGCTTGATATACGCACAAGAAATCAATCTCTGGCCGATAGTGATAGGCCGGAAATCAGGGAAATAATTACAATTAAATATAAAAATAAAACTGATATAATTACACAATCAACTCATATTTACTCCTACAGTTTTCCTCCTATGATTTCGGGATCTTCCTACACTAACCTTTTCACGCTTTCCTGTGAAAATAGGAGGAGGAATGGGGAACACTTCTGCATGACGAACAGGGTCATACCTTGATGGGAAGTAATTGACCTAAAAATCACCAGCATTGTAGTCATTATAATGAAATATATGAAAAAAGATTAAGTTGCCGTTTTACAAGAAAAGCTATGTCCTACTAAACATGTATATGAATAATAATGCAGTGGCATCAAATGGTTGATAACGTTACCAACATTTTATTTAGCATAAGAAAATGAGAAGATAATGCCTCTTAGTTTACCTCCTCATCCCTGTGCATGAAATTCATGAAACCCTCATGGTGATTGTTGTGATGAGCAGCCCTGGGAGCATTTGCAGGAAGTTGCAGATAGTTTGGCCCAAGTCTGTGTCGCTGAGTATCAGCATAGGAGAAGACGCGAGTTTGGAGCAACTTATCATCTGAATAGTATATGCCAGGTACTACTATAGCAGGGCAAAATGCAAGTTGCTCATTCTCAGCAAAGAAGTTATCAATGTTCTTATTCAAGACCAAGCGACCAACTGGCTGTAGGGGCAAAATGTCCTCTGGCCAAGTCTTAGTTACATCAAGTGGGTCAAAGTCAAATATGTGTTCATGGTCAGGATCAATTGTCTGGATGTAGAGTTTCCACTCAGGATAGTTTCCAGCTGCAATTGAATCATAAAGATCTTGAGTGGCATGACTGTGGTTGGATCCTCCAACCCGAATGGCCTCCTCCTCCAATAGACACTTGACACCACAGGTAGGTTTCCAGTGAAATTTCACATAATGTGCTTTCCCAGCCTTGTTGATCAACGTATATGTGTTAACACCAGAACCTTCCATGTGCCTGTAATCTTGTGGGACGCCCACATCATCAAATAAAAAGGTAAACATGTGAAGACTTTCTGGATGGTGGGAGAAGAAGTCAAGGATCCTCCAGTTCTCCTGGATATGAGACTTGGGATTGGGTTTAAGAGAATGAACCATATCGGGAAACTTCATTCCATCACGGATGAAGAAGACAGGAAAGTTGTTTCCCACTAGATCAAAGTTACCCTGAGTTTATAAAATAAGAATAGGAATTATGTATTATGGCAAATTGGAAATACACGACGCTATTACTTTTAGTTAAAACGGGGCACTTCGCTTTAAATATATGACATAGTAATCATATTTAGTCACCAGAAGATAATTTTAACTTTTGTTGGACCCTCAGATTCTTACCTCTCTGGTGTAAAATTTCACAGCAAAACCTCGAGGATCCCTCAGAGTTTCTGGGCTGCCACGCTCATGGATAACAGTTGAGAAACGGACAATTACAGGTGTCTGAACTCCAGGGGCTTGCAGGAAGTCTGCACATGTCAGGTGAGAAATGTGATGAGTGACTTCAAAAAAACCCTTTGCACTGGCTCCCCTAGCATGAACAACACGTTCTGGGATCCGCTCCCTATCAAAATTGGCAAGCTTCTCCACCAAGTGGTAATCCTCTAGGAGAATTGGACCTGCCAAAAAGGGTTTAAAATGTCATTAATAATTCTAAAGTACATTTGGCCAAAGACACTGCCCTTACTCCACAACCTCCCATCTTTCCCTTATACAAATAATAATATTGACTGGCAAAAGAATTGAAGTCTCTCAAGACGAGTTCTTTCTAGTAGATCTTTAAAAAAGTTCACCTAAACAGAAACCATTCAAAAGAATTCTTGAAATTAAGAAGCAATTTACAGAAAATATATATACCACATCCCTATAACCACTTGATCATTGTTTCCCGCCATGACGATAGTGTTAATCACGCAAATATATTGATCTACCTCTAGATCCAAGCGTCAGAGATGAATTGTTGTTCCAAATTGGAGCACCGGAATTGGTAGTCCAGAAAGGAGAATTGAAGGCGCTTGATGGTCGATGCTGAACGAAATAGAATAGGTAACAAATTAGTCCACATAGTATCCTGAATTTGACAATTTTTTAAGCCAAAAACAGCAAGACTCGCTTGATTGATGCGGCAAAGAAAACATAGATTGATGTCTCCGATTTCTCAAGCGAAGGTCAACCAATAGAAAGTCAACTTCGAAACAAAGGGTTAAATTACAGAAGGATTTGATAACACAAAATATTACAGAATTACAGAGAAGAGGGAGATGTTGACGATGAAATCAAGTTAAAGTCGATGTTTGAAAAAAAGGAGAGAAATAGAGATTAACGATTTGGCACGAATCTATTCAAAGGCAGAATGATGATCAACAAGAGAATTCAGGACCAAGTCTTGATATCGCTGTACCTTGTAGGGATCCATGGCGATGGCGCGAGGGAGCTGTGGAAAGTGAGAAGCGGCAGAGAAAAATGGTGAATTCGTATGGTAATCACTAATGACTAATGAGGGACTTAGCTCTTCATTTTTCGAATATAACCTATAATTTCTTCGATTTCCTTAACTTCCACGCTTACCTGCGTCTCCTATTTTTTTTCCTTATGGTTTCCTCTTTTTCCCCCATAGTTTTTTGATGAAGCCTGTTAGAGTCAGGCAAAAACCAAAAAAAAAAAAAAACTAGAGAAAGGCGCTTGTTTGGTTGATTTGTTGTCGCTGTCTGTTGTGTAGGCCGAAAACAAGTCCTCTTCTAGGGAACAGAAAACAAAACATCCACGTCGGTTGTTCAGTCAACTGATTAAGAGCAAAATTCACCTGGTTTCAGGCCTTATCCACAAGATGACCGGACCTCTTTTTCTATTTCATGAATGACCCTCTTCTCTGAATAAAGGTCAATGGCATTACTCCGGAGAAAAAAAATAATACGAGTACATTATATAATTTAATTAGATTAAATTTCAAATGCTTGCAAGTATTATCAGTTTGATTTAATTGTTCCCGAAATTGATAAAAATGGTGACACATACTTTTTAAATTAAAATGTGTTATAAAAATAAAATAAAAAATAAAAAATTTAAAAATAAAAGGAATAATAAAATAAGAGATTGAGAAAGAAAATAATAGAATATTCTTCATTCATTTATATATTTATATTTATATAAATATTTTATATATAGCCTCTATTTATAGACCCCTAACTATTAAAGATTAATTTTAAAATTATAAAAGAATAAAAATAAATGTAATAATATTAATAATAAAAAATTTCTTTCAAATTATTCACTAGTAAAATTGAGTTTATTACATTAAGAGAAGATAGAATGCTAAAAAAAATATTATAAACTAAAAATTATGGACATCTATCTACCTATACATATAATGTTTATAACAAATAGCCTGTATTTTTTTGTTTGGTCCTTTTGTTTTCCTCCCCCTAGATCAGCAGAAGACATTTTTGTTTGTCTGTGTTTGGGTTCACTTGTCGCCTGCTTTGTTTTTATATGTGGAAGAAGCATGGGCAAGTGGAGACATCAGCTAATCCAGTGGGACTCGACAATCATTCAGTGTAGGCTCCATGGAAGAATGGAAAAAGCCCCCATGTTGGGACCAGACGAAGCACATCAGTGCTTGAAACTTGAAAGTCACTTCGAAAGATTTTTTTTCCCAGGGCGATTTCTGTGATAACTAGAACTCTAATGCTACGTTCGGATTGAAAAAAAAAATTGGGAGAGAAGAAAAGTTGGGAGGAGATTGGTGGAAAAAATAAAAAATTAAAAAATATATATATTGTCACTATTTTTGTTTGGATGGATAAAAAAAATAAGCAAATGAGCTGAATGACTAAAATAATTTTATATTTATATAAAAATATGTAATGTTTAAAACTAAATTAAATATCACAATGGAAAAATCATACCAATATGATCATCATCAAATAAGTTAAAAACAAATTATTTGATATTTATCCATGGTATTATATTTCAACACCAAATATATTTTTTGCCACCAAAAAATGTAATTTATCAAAGGGGAAAAAGTGGATAATTTTTTAAATTATATATAATAAAAATAAATAAATTATATTATGTCCAACATTATTAATAAATCTATAAATAGTAAAAATATAATATAAAAAATGAAATTGTTAAAGTGGAGTGCAAGGGTGTGTTTGAAAAATGTGCTCTCTTCTCGTTTTTCTCTATATGTGTGGAAAGAGTTGGAGAGAAAATATGTTGGATCCCATATCCCATTTTCTCCCCAACTTATTAAATAAATTATATTATATCCAACATTATTAATAAATTAATAAATACTAAAAATATAATATAAAAAAATAAAATTGTTAAAGTGAAGTGCAAAGGTATGATTGGGAAATGAGTTATTTTCTTATTTTCTCTTTGGAGGAAAGAGTTAGAGAAAAAAATATAGTGAATCTCATATCTCATTTTCTCTTTAACTTATTTTTCCTTCTACTTTTCTTCCCTTATCCAATAAGGGAAAACTTGCCTCATTCCCCATTTTCTTTATTTTCATCATCATTTTCTCTCAATTCAAAGGGTAAGTGATGGATTGAATCTAGGTGTTAGTTATCTTTGTATTTTTAATCAACCTCCACCTTATTATAAAAAAGGTGAGAAATTATTCTTAACTTGTTTTGGTTATAATATTTTGTAATCAATTGAATAGTTATTTATCCAAAAGTAAAAAGAAACTGATGAGTTTCTTCCTCTCAAATATACTACTACGTTTTATTATAATTTCAAATATTCTTTTATCGCTTGAGTTTATTTGAGATTAAACTGATTTAAAGCAAAATCATTAACATAGATTTTTATTAACACGCTTTTCATGAAGGGTATGCATGACGATGATAGGGTGACCACTATTCAAGGGCTTATTAAACAAGGTAAAAAAAATCCTAATCATTCTTTAACTTTTGTTTTTGTTACAAGAAAATTTGTAGAAAGGTGTTAGACTCACTTACAATTTAAGGGCTAGACAAAATCTTATTTTTTCATAGGTAATATTAATGTTAGGCATGATAAGCCATCAATTATCTTCAGGTATTAATCTAAACACCCAAGAGATATAATGCTTCCCCAAACGCCACTACTGAAATCACAACAAAGTAGTATTTTCCAATAATCAAACACACTCAAAATAGTCATATATCTTATCTCTTCACTAACTAAACCCATGGACGATAGGTTCTTCATTCTTTAACTATTTTTTGGTATAAAATTTTTTGAAAAAGAGTTGTACTTACCTACAATATAAAGGTAGGTCTCTCTTTCTCCTAGGTTATATCAATATTAGACAAAGTGAGCCATTCAATTACCCTCAAGCGTAAACTTAAGTACCCAAAAGTTAGAATGCCTCTCCAAATATTACGATTGAAATCATAACAAAGTGATACTCCCTAAAAATTAAATATATTATAAATAGTGGCATATTTTACCCCTAAGTAGTTGAACCTACATATGGGTTATTGATTCTTTAACCTTTTTTTTTTGCCTACCCGGTTCACCTGAATCTTGCCCCAACTACATCTGAATCTGACCCTCGTCGCCCACCTGACTATGGTAGGTGAGTCTCTCAATGGGAATTTTCTGTATACTCCAAGGCTTCAACTCGAGATATTGCTTAAGTAATATCGAGCCGCTTATTACTCAGACCAACTTCTGTTAGTATTGATGTTTTTTTTTGGTAAAAAAATTTTCGGAAAGGGGTTGGGCTCACCCACGATCCAAGGGCAGGGCGAAATCTCCCTTCCTCTTAGGCGATACCAATGTCTGGCAGAGCGATCCGTCTATTACCCTTAAGCGTAAACCTAAGCACCCAAGAGCTAGGATGCCTCCCCAAGCGCCGCGACTGGAACCACAACAAAGTAGTACTCCCCAGGGTTCGAATACACTCCAAATAGTAGTATCCCATGGATGATAGGTGTTAGTATTGATGTTTATTAGACCAAGATCAACACCTAATCTTGATTTAGTATTGTTTTGGGCCTGGGCTTGTCATCGTGTATTGGGTCTAGGATAGCTTCCCCAATTCTTGACATCCCTTTATATGCTCCTGATTTATGTAACAAAAAAAAAATCCTGATTTATTGCCATATTCAATTTTTAAAAAAATATTATTTTATTATAATTTCGGATGTTTAGAGAGATATCCTAATTTTTGAGTACCTAAGTTTATACATAAGAGTAATAGACAGCTTGCCATACTCGACATTAATATTATCTAAAAAGAAGGGAGATTTCTCCTTATTTTTAGATATTAGATAAGCTTAACCTCTTTTAAAAAATATTTGTAACAAAAAATAATTCCTGATTTTCCGTACGCCGTTTAGCAACTAGCATGACGGTTGCCGGTTTAAATGGTCGGCGCACAACCAAGTACAATCTTCATATATTGAAAACATAACTAATGGATAATTCTGACACCCGCCTATCAACACTTGAGAAATACAAATAAGATGATGTGCTTTTCCACGAAGAAGGAATTCAACTACTCTCTTCAACTGTATTTTGTATATCACAGTACAATTGAATGATATTTGTTACGATTAATTCCCTTAAAAGAGTGGAGAGTAGCATACCTACAATGAAAGAAAAAAGAAAAATTAAATATGCTCGCTCTTGCTCATGACGTATAAGAGAGCGTCTACTTTTCTCTTGGCTCGAGCTGTTCCACTTTCTTTGATGTCGATTAAGTGCTCGTATACGCCAAACTGAAGGGCTGCAAGAATAAGGTTAGAATTATTGGAACCCAACTCCAGAAGAACAGACAGTGCGCATTCCTTGTTCCTGGGAGTTCCTTGTCTGATGAACTCAACGAGAGTTTCGATGAAAGGGAGCTGTCCGAGCTCCTGTCGTCCCTCCGGGACCGACGCGAGAAGCAAGAGGATGGAGAGGGCCTCATCAATCATTCCCAAGTCGGTGGCCTTGAGCAATTGGAGTAAAGGGGCCACAATGCCCGCCTCAACTGCCCTTCCCTTGTTTGCATGGTTAAGAGATAAACCAAACAGAGCCGTAATAGCATCCTTTTTCCCTCTAATCGTCCCATTCCTCAGCAATTCTACCAAAGGGGGGATGCCATTCGATAAGCCCACAATTTCTTTATTCTCATCCAGCATTGACAAGCTAAATAGGGCTGCTGCAGAATTTTCTTTGGCCTCAATACTCCCACTATGCAGTACTTCTATAATCGCTGGAATTGCTGCTTCTCTGCATACAAGTATCTTGTTTCCCTCATCAATTGAAAGATTTAAAAGCGCTGTCACCGCATGCTCCTGTATTTTTGAATCTGGATAGGACAAGAGCTGCACCAACGGCGGTATTCCTCCATTCTCTGCCACCAAAACCCTGTTCTCAGAATTCTCCTTTGATATCATACGTATCTTTTTCACTGCCTGTCTCTGCACTTCTAAATGGACAGATGATAGGTCCCCAACCAAAGCCCGTATTTCCTCTTTAGGATCCCCCAGGCAACTTTCTTCACTTGAACAAGCTTCTTTCTTGGGGAGTTTAAATTTGTTTTCCTCACACCAAACGGAGATCAAATTTTTAAGAGCAAAATTTGGTGCCAATGACAGGTGAGCCAAAGTTTGTCTAGTCTTTGGGCAAGTATTACGATTAGACTGGAACCACTTCTCTATGCTTTCCCTTTCATACGTCTTTAGCAAGAATTGAATAAAAGAGAGAGAAAATTAGTTCTTAAAAACAAGCATAAACTCTTAAACACAAAAAATTCTCACAGCCAGAAACTGATTCAGACAACTATGGCTCCAGCAGAATCTCCTAATCTGCAAGCTCAACTTTTTCTCAATGAAATATCGGTTATTTCAATAAAAAATTGTTTGGTTACCTGTCCGCTGGCGATGATAACAGGATCTGTCATAATTTCCAAGGTGATTGGGCAGAGAAATTCGTGAGGGATGACCAAAGATGTGCACTTGTCAAGCGTTTTGGGCATGACAGGTTCATCAAAAATGTTGGTGTCTTCCATGCCGACAACTTGTTTGAATCTCTTGAGAAGGTCAATGATTTGCTGGGTACCCTCTGCATTTTTGCCTTTTCTTTCTCGTACAAGATTCCTGACGGCTACAGTCTCAATATTAAGTTCCTCAACAGTATGAAGGTCAAGCTTTTGTCCAAGCCTCTCGATGATAGCGCTGTCAGCATTTCGGCTATTGTCCTTGGAGAATGCGACTATCATATCCATTGCAAGTTCTATGTCTTGTGTATCCGTTCGCCTCTTTACCCGCCTGAGTTGCACGCACATTAGCTCAAGCTGAATCACAGTATCAACTTATCTCAAAACTTCTGAATAATTAGAGACTAAACATAACATGAACACAAATCTTTTGCGAGTAACGAAAACTTTTTTGCAGAATCCAAGCTTAACCTATACTATTAAATATTAATATTTCAAGATATCAAAAATTAAAATGTGACTTCACAAAAGGATTTCACGCTAATGTCTCTACCAGACTGCTGTCATTCAGATTTCGCAGTAAATGGAACTCTGACCGTTTTTTAAAGGTTAAATGAATTTTGTTACGTTTTATTTGGAGAAAATTACTTATAGGTTTATAAGTTTCTTCCTCGAAACTTGCGAATAAATTTTCTTTTATCTATAATGCCAAAGAGAAGCAGAGCCAGAAAAAGATCAAAGTTCCATTGACATAATTCAGCAAGAGGTTAAGCCTTCTATATTAAACCTTTTAGACAGATTTCCTGATGTATAGTACGTGAAATAAATGGTGTGTAGTTTTTTTTTTAAAGAAAAATAAGGTTACGTGGGTTCAATATATTTTATGTTACATGTTAATTAATGTGTATGGGTGTCTATTTGAGAATTCGGGGGTTTGGACCTTTGTATCGTATGGGATAGGAGGAATTAACGGGGCTAAGCGTTCACTAAGATGTAGAGTGCAGTAGAAATTCCTTCAAGATTAACTGAGAATCCAATCCAAGTAAGATCAAGATGGAAGAGTAAACTACCTGTTCCTTCATTTCATCTGATATTTCTAATTCTTCACTGGGGAAACTATCGAACACTCGGCTTAATCTTTCGTAGGCAGATCGAAAATTGGACATAACCGCTTCGCTCTCGAGTGCCTGAAATGAAAATAAGTCAGAATAGATGAGAAGCCGAGACACCCCAGAACCCACTCGTGTTTCTTAAGAAAACCTTGAAAATTTTCGGGAGACCCTAACCAGGTGAATCTTGCTCCCCTCGCTACCCATTTTCAGCAATTTCTTCGCAAAAAGGAGAGCATCCTTCAAATCCTTTAACCAAGCTATGCCCTTCTCTGGAATATGCGGACCCAGATCCCGAATTTCTTCGACGAGTGGCAACAAGATTTTCATCCGCCTCGCAAGATTATGACATTCTTTCCTGTGAGTCTTCTTATATTCCCCAAACTGAGCTACCGATTCAATCACTCTCTGAATTTCTTCCACCGCATTGGACTCGTCCAACCCATTGTCCCCCTCCAGGGTTTCATCTCCTCCTTCCTCTCCATCCACCGCCATGGACCCGCGGGTTATTATATACGTAAAGGCCAAAAAAATTTTGGGGAATGAACGATAGGTAGTATCCAGCACTGTAACCGTAACTAATTCATGAGAAAGCCAGAGTCGATGCTCAAAAAATGAACCCTGTCATTAGTTTCCATAGGGTCCGGCAATGTGTGTTGGGGGGGACCAATTTCGCTGGCTTTTCGGGTTAGCTTCCGTGAAGTTCGTTTCAAAAGAATGCATCATGCGGCAAAATCACCCCTTCCCCATAAGAGGGCTGCGTTTAGTCGTTTATGGTAAAGTCTCCCGCGAATTGTGAGCCACCTCTCCCTCCATCCCTAGTCTCAACTTTAGTTCTGATTCTTAATTATGTGTGTATTTGGGGAGTGTTTACATCTAGATCTTAAATTTAAATTTAGGTAAAATTTAAATTTAAATTTGGATAAAATTTAAAAATAAATAGTTATATTTATTTAAATAAATTTTTAGACTAATTGTATATTTAGGAAGAGTTTAAACTTAGGTTTTAAACCTAAATTTTGGGCAAAATTTAAGTTTTGATAAATTTTAAAATA
Source organism: Leucaena leucocephala (assembly GCA_037074615.1). Classification (NCBI taxonomy): domain Eukaryota; kingdom Viridiplantae; phylum Streptophyta; class Magnoliopsida; order Fabales; family Fabaceae; genus Leucaena; species Leucaena leucocephala. The sequence goes on from CM073542.1 coordinate 146,231, forward strand.
AACAGTTATATTTGTTCAAATGAACCCTAAACCATGGTTTAAAATTAAAGTTTTAAATAAGTTAGTCTGAGTAATTTATATAATAGTAAAAAAACTTATGAACTAACTAATTATTATATATGTGTTTAGATAAGATTTTGAAAATGAGTTTATGGAAGAAAAACAAACTTTTAGGTAGCTTATAGAAAAATATTTTTAAAAAAGAGCTCATGAAAAAAAATAATTTTAAATAAATGAATGTTTGGATAGTTATTTCTATAAATACTTTTATTATTAGTAAATTATGAAAAAAGGATATGAGTATTAAATGATGAGAGATAAGATATAAGAGGATATAGGAGAAATGATGTAAAAAAGAAGAGAGAGAGGGTGTAAGAAAAAGTATGAGAGAAGAGAGAAGGTGTAAAGAAAAATATGAGAGATAATATAAGAAAAAATAAGGATAATATAGTAATTTGTTAGTTCATAAACTCTTTTACTATTTTATAAGTTACTCTGATCAGTTTATTTAAAACCTTGATTTTAAACTATAATTTAGTCTAAAAGTCGTTTGAATAAATATGGCTGTTTGTTTTAAAATTTTCCTAAACATATATTTTGTCCAAAAGAATTTTTAAAACTATGATTTCAAAAGTTATCAAACAGGCCCTATATTACCTTTATTTTTTTACACCCTATTTATTTTCTCTTATTTTTTTATACTATCTCTCCTCTCTCATACTTTTTCTTATAGCATCTCTCATGTCTTTTCTTACACCATTTCTCCTCTCATATATTATCTCTCATTATTTAATACTCATATCTTTTTTTATAATTTACCAATAATAAAAGTATTTATAAAAATAACTATCTAAATACTCATTTATTTAAAATTACTTTCTTTTTATAAACTCTTATACAAAAATCATTTTCTAAAAATTGTCCAAAAAATATTTTTTTTATAAGCCTGTTTTTAAAATTTTATCCAAATATACCCATGTCATCTTGAAATTCGTGTGGGGCTCGTTTGCCACGTTTTCAAATTTGGAACTTCATTGAATTCATGTGGATACGAGTTATTGAATTTAATTATTAGGAACTGAAATTTAATTTTGGTCATTGTGTATTTCATTAAAAAAACAAATCTCACGTGCACAAATAATTTAATTTGACTGAGGATATACATACATATGATTTTACGAGCATCAAAGGAAGTGAGCCAGCTATGCCCATGCAAATCAGGGAGTTCCGTCAGCATGAACGCTTAAACATAAAATTTTGCATGTTCAATTGAATTTTATCCCTCGGGTGATCAGCACATGTATTTAATTCCATAAACTTTAGGTATTTTTAACATCAACTAAAAATGATTAAAGTTACTAATAGAAAGCGAGTATTATTAAATTCTGGACGTATTTAATCTCACGCATGTCTTTGTCAGGCAATATAATGGAAGCAGCTTGCTGAATTACATATGAAGGATATATGGACAAGATACAATCATGGATATGAGGTTGGGCATGATAATTAGCAGAAAGTTTAATCCGATATTTAGACCGTGAGCTGCGGTGGATTGGGCTCTCCAGAACTAAACGAAGGCGGAACGAGGGCGTGCGTGGCTAATTATCATGATGACAAGGGCAGTTTGGGATGCTCAACAATTAAGTCTAATTGTCCACTTTGACCGGCATACATCTTAACAATACTGTAACCAACAGGACAGTGGAATAGGTCCTTGATATATACTACCGAGAGACATCCAGGCACATTAATCATCTCGGTTTGGAAGGCCTCTTTTGGGAGATTGATACGGAGAGTGGAGTTTTACACGACGAAGAAGGAGCATAACATCTGATCTTTGATCCACAGATTTGCGATATAGTGGAGCCCTCTTTCTTCAACTTTGAACCTCCGTCAACTTGATGGGGCCTATCCCTCAGTTAGAGGGCTTTGAAGGAGCCCAAATTCTGGCATTCAATTTACTGCATTTTTTAATTGTTTTCCCCAGACAATTTTGCTACATATATAAAACTGGCTTCAAAGGCTCTTGACGAAAACAAAGGCGACGTTTGAAGGACCTTTTCCTGTATACCCCCACCCCAACAAAAAAGAAAGGGACTTTTTTCAAATATTCCGTTTACAATCATTTTATAAGCTTAATTAAGAGACAGTATAACAAATAAACGAGTATATCATGCCCCCGATCTCTCTTTTTATCCTATTTCCCTATGCTTTTCTCTCTTTTCACGTAAAAGGTTTGAAATGTATCCAATATATTCTGAGTAGAAAGCTTTTCATAACAAAATTTAGAGTTTTCAATATTAATAAAAAGAAGTTGTATTATCTCAATTAAACTTGGTGCATATAAGATAATTATTATGTATGGATATATGGATGATAATATTGTGTGTTTTGATATATTTTTAAAAAATAGTTTATAAAAAAAAGGTTTTTAGGTAGCTTTTAGAAAATGACTTTTAAAAAAGAGTTTATGAAAAAAAGTAATTATAGATAAATTAATATTTAGATAATTATTATTAAAAGTATTTTTGTAATTAAAAAAATATTAAAAATGGTATAATTTTATTAAAAGTATGATAGAGGAGAAGGGGTAAAAAAGAGAGAAGAGAGATGGTTGAGAAGATATAAGAGAGATAGTGAAAAATATAGAGGAGATATGAGAGATAGTTGAAAATATCGAAAAGAGAAGGTATCAAAAAAAGTAAAAGTAAAATATTAATTAAGTAGTTTACAAACTCTTCTACTGTTTCAAAAGATACTATGACCAATTTATCTAAAATCTTAGTTTTAAACAATAATTTTGTTCATAAATTTTTTTGAATAAATATGATTATTTATTTTAAAATTTTTCTTTAAAACTAAGATTTGAGGAGAAACCAAACAAGCCATTATATATATATATAGAGAGAGAGAGAGAGAGTATGAGTTCCATAGCTCGGCTTGAAATGATCTAGGACCCAATGACGTACATTGATGTGCGTAATTGGATAAAATTTTTAAAAATAATTTATAAAAAAATTTTGGATAATTTTTAAAAAATAACTTATGAATAAGAGTTTATAAAAAAAATAATTTTAAATAAATATTTAGATAATTATTATTAAAATAATTTTTTTGATTGATAAATTATTATAAATGGTATGTAATAAAATAAAAAAAATTATCTTCTATGAACAGAAACAGTAATGCACTTTTCATCTCTTTTATCTAGCAATCTCTAACAAGTGAAGTGCTAATGACTAGCGCTAACCCCTAAGTAACGAGAAGCATCGAGTGTCGATAACGAACACCAACCCTCAAGTAGTGACTAGCACAAGTGCCAACGATAAAACACTGACCAACGTTATCATTATCTTTCTTTTGTCCTTATTTTGATAAACAAATGACAATTGTAGTAAATAACGAGTAACAAATATTTTTACAGAAAGGAGAGAAGTCATGATAGTAGGTATAAAAAAAAATATAGATAAAATAATAATTAAATAATTTATAAATTATTTTATTATTTTAAAAATTATTTATAATAATTCATCTGATCTAATTTTTTTAAATAAATATAATTTTTTATTTTAAAAATTTTTTAAATTAAAATTTGAGTTAAATGTTTTTTTTTTAAAATCGCCGTTTAAGAGCTATGCGGGGTCAATATCATACGTACCTGCCACATTGCTAGAGTTCGTAGCCAAAAAATCCCATCCAAGATCCTGTGAATCAAAAGTGGGTGGGTCGCTTCAAAAGGACAAAAAAAAAAAAAAAAACGGGTGGATGGATAAATAATTGGGCGGTAAAGCAATTTTCTTCTGGTAATTAGAGCTGGTAAAGCGGGTTAGTCCGCTAAAAATAGGTTAGTCTGCTTTAGGAAGCGGGCTTTTACGCAGCCCGCCCCCCGCCTCTCTTTTTTTTTTTTAAAATTTTTAATATTTTTTAAAAATTATTTCTAAACTTTTAGAATACTAATAACAAATTTCTAATATTATATTAGTATAATTAAAATATATTTAATGTTATACTCTTAAAATTCTTTACTTTTTATAAAAAATATTAAATTTTATAACTATAAATCTAAATAAATATTAATATAATATTAATCAATTATAATATGTCAACATATATTAACAAATAGATAATTATTTTTATTAGTATTTAATAATAAAAATATTTAAAATAATATTTGGATAAAATAAATAATAATATTAAAAATTAAAAAAAAAAGTAGGCTGGCGGGTTGAGACACAGCCCACCCTAAAATAGATTAGTATTTTACCCACCCAAATCCGCCCTATTTTGAGGGAAAAAGGGCCAAAATAAGGCGGTAAAGTAATTTTTTTACCACTGTTCAGGGTACTTCCATCTCCCCTCTTCCTTCAAATTGCTTATCAGTTCTCAATCGGCATCAATATCCGTAAGCGTTTTGCTGACGAGGATGGTCCCATGAGTGTCAAATCAGGTTCTAATTTACACCCAAGATCTTATTTTTTCATGAGGTGAGCATCGATCGGAGACCGTGTTTTTGTCTGATTTTCATTTTATTTCTCTTCTCATTTCGTTTATTTGTTACGTTTTCCAGGCCAGTGATAGATATTTAGCGGCTCTCACATCGTCCTATCAGTGGGTATCAGATTTTTTTTCGGTTCTGGCCAAGTGGGAAGACTTCTAGCGATCTCTGGCTCCTCTGAGATAGCGATGTGGCATCTGTCTCCATCTGTTTCCCAAAATGATTGTCTGATCGGTACCCTATTTATCGCAATGGATATCACGTTGGAATGAATGCAAATTGAATTTCCTTATCTCCACTTGATGGGTGATTGGATCTATAGGCACATAGAAGTCATCCAATTATCACAGCTAGTCGACGAAAATTGTCGTGTGTTGATTTCGGTGGCCTGATCCAAAATTTGCCCATTTCTCACAGATATAGGAGATGCGGTCCGTCCAACCGAGCAAGTTATTCTGAACTTCCGAGGCTTTCTGCTTCCTGTTTCTTCTTCTTCTTTTCTTTTGGGTAAAAAATTATGCTCCTAGCGATGATTGAAAAAAAGGAGGAGTTTCTCATTGTGGCGCCATTTGAGTGCGCATGGCGAAGGGATTTGAAATTCCGAGAAGCCGGTCGGGGTTGCGTGGTTTTCGAAGCTTTTGCGCGTAATGATATCACATTGGTTTTTCGGGAGAATGGGGGGAGCCGGCATTACCATTATAAAAGGGATAGTAGCCCCCACTATACCGTAATTTTGGGGAGCCATAGGAATAGAAGGCTGAGAATTGAGGTTGATGGAAAAACTGTCGTTGATGTGGCTGGTGCTGGACTTTGTTGCTCTTCATCATTCCAGAGTTACTGGATCAGCATCTACGATGGGTTGATTAGCATCGGCAAAGGAAAGTATCCTTTCGAGAATATTGTCTTCCAGTGGCTGGATTCTAATCCTAACTATAATGTTCAGTATATTGGGCTCTGCAGCTGGGATAAACACGTTGGATATAGAAATGTTAATGTGTTGTCGTTAACACACAATCATATATTTCAGTGGAAGCACGTGAGTTTTGGTGAATATGAAGTTGAGGAGGAGGGTGACGAGGAGTTGGGAGATAACCCGATGGATTATAACAACTGGGGCCTGAAAAATTTTCTGGAGAGCTGGGAATTGTCTGACGTTCTATTCTTTGTTGAGGAAAGACCTGTACCTGCTCATAAGGCTATTTTATCAGCATGTGGGGAATTTCCTATAGCCTCATCATTCTCTGTTATTTCGCTGCCCACAGTTACTTACCTGGTTTTTCACGCACTGCTGCAGTACATTTACGCTGGCTGGACTGAGGTACGCAATTTCCCCTTTTAATTATCTCTGTATTCCCTGTAACATATTGAGAGTGTATTTGGTTTTCGTAAAACCTACGTTTTAAAATTTAGGTTGTTAAAATTTATATTAGAATAAACTATAATTTAAAATTAATATTTTAAATAAATTAGTTAGAATAATTTATATATCAGTCAAATATTTTTTATATTAATTAATTATTATATTATTTTTACTATTTTTTTCAGTTTTTTTCTATATATATTTTTTTTATATTATCTCTCTTCTCTCTTCTTTTATCTCTTTCTTTTATATTTAACAATCATATCATTTTTTATAATTTAACAATAATAAAATTATTTTTAAAAATAACTATTTAAAAAATTAATTATTTAAATTTTTTTTATAAACTCTTCTCTAAAATATAATTTTAAAAAGTTATTAATTTTTTTTTTCATCAACCCTTTTCCAAACCTCTAGAATGTTTTCCTTGTTTATCTAGTATGTAACTTCTGAAGCGCAGTTAGCTATACATATTTTCCCCCTCGCTCTACTGATCTGTCTTTACCCTCTAACAACTTAACGTATGCCGTATGCCGTATGCCTAACTCTATTGCATACCTTACCTAGGCAACCAATAGAAGGGAGTAGTGGCATGTGGGAGAGAGAGAAAGCACATATAAGTAATCAGACTACCAAAATTAGCAGTACACACGCACAAACACGCTCATCCATCAGCAGCTTTTAGCTTTAACTGTTAGTTCTATTCTTAGTATGAAACTTGTCCTACTACGTAATTTTATCAAGCTGATTCTGTTTTTGTATCATGTAGATTCCTTTGGAACAACTGGATTCCTTGAGGGCTCTAAGTTTACAGTTTGAAGTGACTCCGTTGATTAAACAATGTGAAGAGACTATGGAGCGGTTTAAGCTAAACCAAAAGTTTGTCTCAGGGAAGAATGTGGAGTTATCATTACCAAGTACTAGGCCTCATTGCTGTTCAACTTTGCCCTCACTTCCTGTCAGTAGTCAGAGACTGGAACAATTGCAATTAACTGGCCAGTACAGTGATGTAAACGTATATATTGAGGGTTATGGGCTTGTTGCCCAAGCGCATAAAATTGTTCTCAGTTTATGGAGCATCCCATTTGCTAAGGTGAGCCAACTTCTCTATCTCTCATCTGCGTGGCCGTGATTCATTATTTGAAATGATTTATTTCCCTTTCAGAGCATATAGTTTGAGTTTTAGATTTAGTGTTCTTTTCACCATTGAGCTTCTCTCATTTGTAGGGAGTATATTTTAATATTAAATGAATTGGACGAAATGAATTCAGTTGTTAGCGATATTATATATCCAATGGAGATGAAAGTTCTCTTGTTTATAACAAAATAACTTTTTTGCAATAGATAAAATCTGAAATAAGGATATTTATTTTGTTTATGATTTAAGGTCTAATGAATACGGAAATTTTTCAATGCAACTGCCACGACATTGAGATGAAGTTTCCAACATTATGTTTAATACATCTTTTTATATCTTGTTAATTTCATATAGTGAAGGTTTTCCTAGAAAAACCTCCATCCATGGTACCGACACCCAACATCCTGGCTTTGTCATTTCAATATGATTTAGAACTGTGTCCAGAGCAAAAGTGTTTTTTATGTAGAGTTGTAAATGATTTTAATTAAATTAATACGTATGCATAGAAAAATTATTGTATGTTTGGCTTTTTGCACTTTCTGACTTTACTGGTAGGAGCAATTTCTTAAAGATCGTGCTATGTGTTCTTTCAGATGTTCACAAACGGAATGAGTGAAAGCATGTCTTCAGAGATTACTTTAAGGGATGTGCCACCAGAAGCTTTCAAAGCTATGCTTGACTTCTTATACAGTGGGAAACTAAATGATGAAGTTAATATAGATTCTGGTTCTTTGTTGCTGGAGCTGCTTTTGTTGGCTGACCAATTTGGAGTGACTCTTCTTCACCAGGAGTGCTGTAAAATGCTTCTAGAATGCCTTTCAGAGGTAGTTTGGTAAACTTGACTTGTGTATCAATCACTATTAGAATGTTAGAAACATAACGCTGATGATCTTATTACATTGTGCCACTTGAATTTGGTCGGAGAAGAGAGTTGCGGTTTCGGATGAAAGCAAAAGAAGAGATCCATTTTATAATATGAGATATTGATACTTCTCGTCTATATATTATATGCAGGGATGGAGTCTCTTGGGTGAAGGTCATACAACTGTTTTTCTATTTTGCACACGTTTTATGGAGGAGGAAGGAGACAATTTTGGCAAATAATAATTCTATAGCCTTAGGAGCTAACTCTTGAACTTTGTTGCAGGACTCATTATGTCCACTCCTTCAAGTGATTTCTTCGATCCCATCATGTAGACATATTAAAGAAACATGTCAGAGGAAATTCTCCATGAACTTTGACTATTGTACTAGTGCGAGCACCTACTTTGTCTTGTTAGATGATACAACTTTCAGCAATATAATTCAGGTGCGTTCACCTTAAGTAGCTCAATTTATTGATCTGATTTTAAGCACAAGGATTGAGATAGCTGCACATTAGGTATAATCTAATTTGAGGTTTTCTTCACGTCAATTATTAACAACTAAAGCTGGAAAATCCTCTGCAAGAGTCAAGGATTGAGATAGCTGCACATTAGGTATAATCTAATTTGAGGTTTTCTTCACGCCAATTATTAACAACTAAAGCTGGAAAATCCTCTGCAAGAGTAATGTTACATAGGCAAAGCAGTGGCTTGGATTGCTAGTCAAAATTATCAATTGTTGGACGAATGTGTTTTGTGGAATGGGAATTAAAGAAATGAATAAGGGTTCAGGAGATAGCTGCTACTGCATTATGTATTGGACCATCTATTGTTTTGATATGAGAACCGTAGATAGTATTTCCCACATTTGCAAAGTCAATTTTTTCAAGTAATAGCTAAAACTTAAAATCCATCAGACAATAGGTTGGACATGATTTACTTCATGTCAACAAGTTGTTAAGCCTAGTGACTCTCACTGTAATTTCATCTCACCTTGATTTAACATTTCGTTGTTTATATTTGAGTTTTGCAGCATCCAGATTTGACTGTTACATCTGAAGAGAAAGTTCTCAACGCAATCCTAATGTTTGGCATGAAAACTCAAGAACTAGTCTCGTGGGAAGTGGTGGATGAATTGATGATAAATTCAAAACCTGAACTTCTTTTTGGTGAGAGGCTTCAGTTAGTTCATGACTTGTTGCCATTTGTGAGATTTCCGCTACTTCCATATTCCTTGCTTAAAAAGGTGAATAGACTTTGGGTACAAACGTTTTATGGATAGTTTGCGCAAATGGGATTTGCTTACTCTAAACAATACCTTTGTATTTATTGTGCAGTTGCAGAGTAGCAACATTAGCAGACACGTTCTTGTGTTTCAAAATCTTGTAAGTTTGTTGTCTTCTCCCGGTGAATTGTTTCAGGCCATGTGTAACGGGCTCTTAGAATGTAGTTTCTTAGTAATTTTTCTACTCTATTGTTTACAGGTTAATGAGGCTCTTAATTTTGTTGAAAGTGGACTGGCAAGCCCCGAAAATAAAGAGAAGTAAGATCATAAAAAAATTATATGTAGAATGAATCCCAACTTTTTTATTATGGATCTTATTTTTAGGGGAAGTTAGCTTACAATGGGTCTCTTTTTAGTGTTAGATTCCTTCACAGACGATCTAGTTACAAGGAGCTCCAGTATATATGTGATGGGGACAGCAATGGAGTCTTGTATTTTGCAGGCACATCATATGGAGAACACCAGTGGGTTAATCCTGTTTTGGCAAAGGTAGATCATCTAAATCATTTTTCGTTTAATAGTTCTCTCTTTTTATGCTCTTTGAAGTTGGAACTATCTGCACACACTTATGGTAGCCCCTAAGTAACAAATTTCTTTTGTCAGACAATTACCATCACGGCTAGCAGTCCCAACTCAAGATACACTGACCCAAAGGTTTTGGCCTCAAGAACTTACCAGGTATGCAGGATTATTTTCTGCATTTTACTGTTTGTGAAGTTTCTCCAAGTGTACTTAAATTTCGCTTGGTTGTCACAGGGAACATCATTTGTGGGGCCTCGATTGGAAAATGGACATACTTGTGCCTGGTGGATGGTTGACCTTGGCAAAGATCATCAGGTATGATGATATGCTGATCCTGTACTTTTCAAGGATTTTTCTTCTTGGTAGGTCATAGGCGCATGCATTTTATTTTGACCGTAATCGATATATGTAAAATCTGGAGGTATCCGAACTAAATGATAGCATGGGCTATAGCTATACCTTTTTTCTTGTTGGCCAAATAGCTATACGCTTAAGCAGATCAGAAGGGGTCGTTTATGATACCTGGTAAGCTTGCATCTTTAGGTTGCATTTTAGTCCAGTCTGAGAATCTTGCTTAAGATCTAGTTGTTGGAAGAGAAGTGAAAATTAGTGAGAATTTTATATGATCTTCAAGATTTAAGATTGTCACCTGTTCACTTGTGCTAAAGTACATAACATATTTTTCTAAGGAAATGAGCTTTGATTGGATAACGCTGCAGGGCGCCTAAGTGTCATGAATAATGTGTAATATGAATATAAGCTTAGCATTGTTGATTAATTTAGCTGCTAGTTAACATCTTTTAAAAATCTGTGACTTATCACAAGCATGTGCAATTTGTGAATTTAATAGCGACAACTCTTTATCAGTCCATTCTGATGCAAATTTTTGATGCAGCTCATGTGCAACTACTACACCTTGCGACAGGACGGTTCCAGGGCCTTCATGAGATTTTGGAATTTCCAGGTGGATAATCTTTAGTTGAATCGTATAAACTAAATCGAACTTGCTAATTAATGAATGGGCAAAGGGTGATGTTATATGATAATTTCAGGGGTCTCTGGATGGGAAGAGCTGGACGAATTTGAGGGTACATGAAAACGACACGACAGTGAGCAAGCCTGGTCAATTTGCATCTTGGCCCATAACAGGGCCCAACGCTCTGCTTCCCTTTAAGTATTTCCGGGTTGTTCTAACGGCTCCCACCACTGATGCCACTAATCCCTGGAACTTGTGCATGTGTTACTTGGAACTATATGGCTATTTCCTTTAGAACCGTAAAGAGCCTTGTGAGAAAAGTTACGATAACACAAACTTATCACTCCTTCGACTCGCAACTTGGAGAACAATACATGATGCTGTAAATCACCAAAATAATGTTCCAAATGAGACAAGTTGGAGCAAACGCTGAGTTGGAAGGCTCGCATGATTAACCCTCTTCCTATTCTAAGCCCGCCCTTCTAACATAGTGTTTGATTGAAATATAGGTTCTTTTCTACTAGATACGTGCTTGATGATTGGTAATTATTTAGCGCAACACACAATTCACTTCTGGTTTCGCGTAGACTCTTTTTAGTATATTCTATTTCAACAAAGTGAATAGAACTAGAAAATTAATATCAATAAATTAATGATAAAATAATCTGTAAATATTTGATTAGGTTAATTAAAAAAATCATAAGATTTATGTGATTTTAAAAATAAACTTATTTGTCCTCAGTAGAAGGATTAGTTTAGTTGCCATAAATTAGTAAATATAAATAATTTTAACGTAAATTTAATCAATAAATAATAATTTGAACTTTTTAAATATTCTTAATGTAATTATAAATTACAACTAAAATATAAATTTTATTATATGAGCGCGCGCGCGCGCACACATATATATATATAATAAATCTGGACATTAAAAACATTTGAAACATATATTAATGCTTTTTTCAAGTGAAAAGATTTGTATAATAATTGCTAATAGTCTGTATATATTATAAAATTTGTAACGAGAAAAATACAGTCTATATTTCAATAAACTGGGTTCCAGCCTAGAAAAATGCTTTTATTTGATCACTTAAAAAAATCTTTTATACTCTACAAAACAAAACTCTCCTCTCCTTCCTGTCTCCTAGATTACAAAATTATTTGAAATAAGTTAATCCAAAACAAAATGCAGATGGTAAATCCAGCAAGCTCACGAATGGAATTGCATGATTGCTCAAAAAGAAAAGGACAGGCATAGGCTGATGCCATTGTATTTTCATAATTTATGGTGACCAAATTTTGACGGCCGTTGCTTCGTCACGTGGTAAGAGGATATGCTTTACTTGCTTGGTCTCTAGCAATAACTAAGTCACAGGTATAATCATGATGGGTCCCTGAAGGTATCAATAGTGAGATGCTTGTGATTATGAGTATCCGCATTTTACATGGATCTACCGCATATTAGAGACTTCGGGGATGAGTTTGGAATCTGAAAGTTGGCGACTTTGGAGCTGAGTTTGGCGAGATGATCGGGTGCATGTGTCCTTATCCCATCGTTGCTACTGACTCTTTATCACCTTCCTTAAGCAAATCCTGCAACGAGGTACTACTGACTTGATTCCGTTTTGACTGTAAATGGCTTTAGATTTTAGGCATTTGGTGCCGTGTCGCTGGAATACTAACGAGTATGTCTGCACGTTTATTTTAAAATCACAACCTGTGTATGTAGTCTGGCTTTCTACTTGAGTGAATTGGCTTATGTTAGTTGGCTTTCCTTAAATTGCTTCTGTACCTTCTAAAACAACTAGTATGCTATCGCTTTCCCGGTCTACAAATGGACTTCCTCATGATATTAGTGTTCCAGTACCTGAATTTTATTCGTGATCTGCACTAAGCCCAGACTGTTGAGTGGATTATTCTTGTTTATTTTTTGTTATAAAATTTGTTTTACCATTTGTGGAACTTGTCACAGACGTCCTTTTGAATAATATCGAAGTAAAGTATCACGGCTACTTGATTGACAGCATGTTAAGGAATCGAGAATGTAACTTTATTTCTATTTTTAATTTTATTGTTACGGAACTAATTCCATTTTATTTCTGTTTTTTTCATTTATTGTAGTGGAACTAATTCCTTTACGTTAGTATTGCCGTCTTTTGATCTTTCCAGCTATTAGTTTGGTCGTGTGTACTTTTACTTGCAACATGTACAGAAAGTAGTGAAAGTGAATTATGGTTGAATGAATCACCTGAAGAAGATCATAGTTTAGACTTCAGGGTACCTTGTCATGAATTATAGATACTTTTCATAGTTTTGGCAACTTGCATTTGCCTGCTTTCGATCTGGATAGGTTATCTCTCTGCCCCTGCCACCTTCCCAAGTATTGAGCAATTATTGTATTGAGGCTTGTACTGACGTACTGCGCATGATCTCTAATGTTTTGTGATTTTCTATCTTTTGTTTCTGCAGACCTTTAGAAATAAGCAGTTTATTTCCAAACAGCAGTCTGTCTGTCTGACGTCTGTCTACAAAAACCACCGAGGAAGCAATGGATTCTGTTTTCCGTCAAAAAGATCAATATCCAAGAGGGTACAGCATGATTATTCACCTCAATCAAGCTAACTTTTATTCTTCCTGGCATTTTTCAATCTTTTTTCATCATTTTAATATTTTAATGATGTAATTTCGTTCGTTCTGATTTGAAATCTTATATTATATAATCTATATTAAAAAATATTCTTTAATGAAATGAATGTAGTAATCCATCTTGCCCTAACTTATATAACGCAATTGCTAGAGATTATGTACATTGCATATGGTGCATAGTCTGAGGATATAATTAAAAATTATTCTGTAATAGTTATTGAGTAGTAAACTTAAGGCTGGAATTGTATGTAGCGTTTGGTTCAGTGATGGAGCCTCTGATTGCCCTAACTTGGGCATTGTGGAGGCAACAACATTTCAATATCTAGTGTATTATATTTGTGTTAATCTTCTCCCTGTTTTGTACTTGTATGTCCTGGATATTGGTGAATGACTAAATAGGAGCGATGAAACTGATATGCAACATTTGGAATTTGACCGGTTTGCTTTATACCTACGATTAATTCATATAATTATTTCTTTGACAAAGATCTCCTACTAAGAACAACAAAATAAAATGAAAGTGTGTATATCTCTCGTCAAGACAAGTGAGTGTTTTTAATGCGGATAAGTTGCTTGAATGAATATGTTTTCTTTCAACAAGGGGAGGTCCAGTTACAAGATATCAACTATTTTGACTGATGACAAGTCAACAATGCCATCCCTTGAGGATGACGTAGAGAATATTGGCATCTTCCGCGTTGATCCAGGCCTAGAACCATATAAGGATCACTTCAGATATAGAGTGAAGAGATATGTAGATCAGAGAAGGCTTATTGAAAAATACGAAGGAGGACTTGAGGAATTTGCAAAAGGTAGTGGTAGTTATCTGCATTTCTACACTAGTGTTATCTGTTTCTAATCATACTTACTAAATTGGGATAACTACTTAAATACAATGAATATGTTCCTACAGTGTGCGCATTGTAGTTACCTGAGCTATTACAGCTTTTGTTTGCATTGGAGAATCCATTGAGACTGTTGAATTGATCAGCTTCTAGAAAATACATGCCGTTTGCATGTTAACTTGATTGCTGTTGTCTTCCCCATACTGGACTGCCTAGCTAATTTGTTGGATTGATTGGAGTTAATCTTCAAGACTTCAATTTAATACAATGGTTCTTTCCTTCCTTTACTCATCCTCTGTTGATGCATGTGCTTGCAACTGGATTGATCTCCTTTTTCCCCATATTAATTTGCCTCACTGATTTGTTTAATTGATTTCAATCTTATTTTCAATATTCAATATAACTTTTCATTTTCTTCTTTCTTTCTCCCTCTCTCTATTAGGTTATTTGAAATTTGGGTTCAATAGAGAAGACGATGGCATTGTATACCGTGAGTGGGCACCTGCTGCTCAGTAAGTTATCCGTGAGAATGAAAATAAGTCTACTTCATCTGCCATTGGTTTTGTTTAGTTTCTTTTTAATGTTACGTATCTTACGATTTAGGGAAGCACAATTAATTGGGGACTTCAATGGATGGGATGGATCCAACCATAGAATGGAAAAGAATGAGTTTGGTGTTTGGAGTATAAAGATTCATGATTGCAATGGGAATCCAGCAATACCTCATAATTCAAGAGTCAAATTTCGATTCAAACATGGTGATGGAGTTTGGCTAGATCGCATCCCTGCGTGGATTGAATATGCTACTGTTGATCCTACAAGATTTGCTGCCCCATATGATGGCGTCTATTGGGATCCAGAACCTTTAGAGAGGTCTTGTTCTTCTCAGACATAGAATTTATATGGTGGCGTGTGTTTCAGTACAGCCAACAAAGCATGACATCTGAGGATTATTTCTAAAACGGACTGCAATTGCATGCAACATAACATTGTAACTAATTTTACAATTATATAAACAGTCTAAGCTTCATTGCAGTGTGGATTATCTTGTAACTTTATCATGTTCTGGTGTTATTTATAAGAAAAAGGGAGAATGTCTGTAACATGTTCTATAATACGTGTTATTTTACTTGACCTTGCAAAGTAGGCCTACACTTCAATTCGTTAATTCATTCCATATGTGTTTTCACCACTCTAATTCTACTCCTATTGCAGGTATCAGTTCAAATATTCCCGGCCACTGAAGCCCAATGCCCCACGGATATATGAGGCCCATGTAGGAATGAGTAGCTCTGAATCCCGAATAAATTCTTACCGGGAATTTGCAGATGATATTTTGCCCCGTATTCAAGCAAATAACTATAACACAGTCCAGTTGATGGCTGTGATGGAGCATTCCTATTATGCGTCCTTTGGTTATCATGTAACAAATTTCTTTGCTGTAAGCAGTAGATCTGGAACCCCTGAAGATCTTAAATATCTAATAGATAAGGCCCATAGCCTAGGTTTACAGGTTTTGATGGATGTTGTCCATAGTCATGCCAGTAATAATGTTACTGATGGACTCAATGGCTTTGATGTTGGCCAAAGTTCCCAGGATTCTTACTTCCACAGTGGAGACAGAGGCTATCATAAACTGTGGGATAGTAGACTCTTTAATTATGCCAATTGGGAAGTTCTTCGTTTTCTTTTATCTAATTTACGGTGGTGGATTGAGGAGTTCAAAGTTGATGGGTTTCGGTTTGATGGAGTAACATCAATGCTGTATCATCACCATGGAATCAACATGACTTTTTCAGGGAATTACAATGAATATTTTAGTGAAGCAACAGATGTGGATGCGGTTGTCTATTTGATGCTGGCTAATTGTTTGATCCATAATATTTTACCAGATGCGACTGTCATAGCTGAAGATGTTTCTGGCATGCCTGGACTTGGTCTACCCTTCTCAGAGGGAGGTATTGGTTTTGACTATCGTCTGGCTATGGCCATCCCAGACAAATGGATTGACTACCTTAAGAACAAGAAAGATGACGAATGGTCAATGGAGGACATCGGTTGGAGGTTGACAAATAGGAGATACACTGAGAAGTGTGTGTCTTATGCAGAAAGTCATGACCAGGTATGAGCTTAGTCAATTTTCATCAAGTTCTATCTCATGCTAGTTATCATATTTAGAATGAAAATATCCTAAAATTTAGGCAAAGTCAGTTTTATAAATGGCATAACAAAGGAGACTCCCGAAGACAGATAAGAATTTCTCATATTTCTTTGTCCTTTTGCCTTCTGTTTCTATAAAAGGAAAAACTAAATTCCTTGTGCAGGCCATCGTGGGGGACAAGACTATAGCATTTCTCCTTATGGATAAAGAAATATATTCTGGCATGTCTTGCTTGACAGATGCTTCTCCTACAATTGAGCGAGGGATTGCTTTACACAAGGTTATATAGCAGATTATAAACATTGGTTTTTACTGGTTGTTTTAGTTTTATTTTCTTACTTTTAAGCCCCATCAAAACCTTTCCTGTTTAAGCGTAACTGTAATGCTACGCAACTACAGCAATGATATGATTAACAATGCCAGAATTTATGTGACACTGCACCGCTATATTATGTTCTTGTAATCATCGTTATTTTAATCTTTTGTAGATGATACACTTCTTAACCATGGCATTAGGTGGGGAAGGCTATCTTAATTTCATGGGCAATGAGGTATGTACACTATTCTATGCTTTTGCCTGCAGAACTGCAACTGCCTGTCATAGTGTAGTGCAGACCAATCATGAGGGTTCCTTGTCTCTAATCTAGAGATGTTCATGCATATCACTCTTATTTCTATAGAAGGATAACATGTATTATCATATATTCAGTAATATTTATGACTACTTTTTTAGTTTGGCCATCCGGAATGGATTGACTTCCCTAGAGAAGGCAATGGATGGAGTTATGAGAGGTGCCGTCGTCAGTGGAATTTGGTGGATACTGACCACTTGAGATACAAGGTAATTTAGGAATTAGGAATATTTGCTCTTCCTTCTATTTCTTTTCCTTTTTTTGTTTTGGGGGGGGGGGTGTTGGTTCTCCTGTGTCCATATTCATCCAACTTTTTATTATAAAGATTTGTCAGTAGGTTTGCAAACACAAGTAATTTCCTACATTTATGTAAGAAATGTGCGTTGTTGCGCTACATGCTTTGGGTGTCGTGCAGAAGGCCAATACATGTGTAAAACTCCTTTATTCTTGCAGTTTATTATATATACACAAAATTATTCACCTTTTATATTTCTCCTTCTGGAAATTGTGCAGTTCATGAATGCATTTGACAGAGCTATGAACTTGCTAGATGACAAATTTTCATTCCTCGCATCAACAAAACAAATCGTGAGCAGCACAAATGAAGAAGAAAAGGTGTTACTTCTCCATATGATCATTAACATTTTTTCTTTTTGTTTTTTTTTTTGAGAGAACTATGCTGGTTGATAATCTGATAATTTTTCAAGTCAATTAAGTTGTGGTATGATTCCATGACCTTTTTTAACTAGGATTACTTTAAATCAGAAATGTTAGGCTTTAAAAAACATAATTAAGGCGTCTCAGCAATTAGAGATTCAATTGTTATATGCGTTGAGATCGTTTATTGCTCCATCAAAATTTAATGGTTTCTTCTTTTACAGGTTATAGTCTTCGAGCGAGGGGATTTGGTATTTGTGTTCAATTTTCATCCAGAGAATACTTATGAAGGGTATGTAAGTAATAGAGTATTTTGTTTATATGTTTGGGGAATTTGTAAAAGCCTGAGCACAAATTATTTGACTGATATGCTGAACCAATAGGTATAAAGTTGGATGTGACTTGCCCGGGAAATATAGAGTTGCTCTCGATAGTGATGCTTGGGAATTCGGAGGATATGGAAGAGTAAGGAATGCTCTACTCTCTCAAACTGAAGTTAGATTATTTTTTAGTTCGAGTTGCAGCAATTGGCTCTCCCTCTTTCTTTCGTTTTTTTTTTTTGGTGTGTGGGGGGGGTGTTTGTGGGTTGGGGTGTTTAAAGTTCAAACCAACTGATTAGAAGCATTCCAATCTTTTTTTCCTTTTACTGATGGCAAAGTTCCAAATTATTATCTGCTAGGTGGGGCATGATGTAGACCACTTTACATCCCCAGAAGGAATTCCAGGAGTTCCTGAAACAAATTTCAACAATCGTCCCAATTCTTTCAAAGTCCTCTCCCCCTCTCGCACTTGTGTGGTATGTTTGTCTGTAAACCTTCAAGTTCTGTCTTGTATTTCCTTTTTGGTTATACTATTTCCTATGATAATTATTCGTGATTTTATGCTGGAAAGAATTTAAATATTAGAGGGTAATATCAAATAAAATATAATTCTTTCCTTCACAAAACAGCAAGTTGTTTTGCCATGGGCTCCTTAAACATGTCAGAATGTTGTGAATCGCTAATGCTGAGTCATTTTGTCTTCCAAAGGTATATTATAGAGTGGAAGATAGCCAAGAAGAAAACAATAATAGCACTTTGGTCGGTGTAGAAGAGGCATCTGCCCCATCAGACATTGCCAAAAATTCTGAAGGATACGTGGAAAGTGAAGTTAGTAATTTGATTGGGGTAAAAGAGACAATAGATGATGCAGCAAATGTTGTGGAGATTATTGAAGAATTAGCTTCTACAGAAAGTGAGGTTGCTAAAGGCAAAACTGACGCGAAAAATCCATCGGAGGTTGCCAAAAATCTGGAAGGATCAGCTTACGTGGAAAGTGAAGTTAGTGGTTTGATTGAAGTAGAAGAGACGGTAGCTGTAGCAGATGTTACAGAGATTCCTGAAGACTTGTCTTCGGTAGGAAGTGAGGTTGCTTCATGCAAAACAGAAGACGCAGGAGTAGAAAAAAATGGTGAAGGAACACCGCATAACTAAGAATCTATATCCGTTGTAAATAGCAGGGTTCGGCTTTCTACTTGTGGACTTGGAGATTGGCAGGCTTTTGGGTGGTTGAAAGGGAGATTGATGTAGATTCTGGAGAAACCTTTGCCTCTTCGACACAAGGGTACGAGCATTAGATAACTTTTCATTTAGAAATAGAGGGTATATCTATTAAACGCAGATAGATTGTTGCTTCATGCAATAAAGGATACGCAGATGTTTCTCTTTTCGGGTGGGGGTGGGAATAAATGTTGGGTGAAGCAATATCGCATAAATAAGAATCTATGTATGTGTTTGACAACAGTTAAAATCAAGATTTTAAATTTAAGTTTTAATAAAATTTAAATTTTTAAAAAAAATTAAAATAAATAACTATATTTATTTAAATAGGTTAAAATTTAAATTTTAAATTTAAGTTTTAATAAAATTTTAAGATAAATAACTATATTTATTCAAATGGGTTTTTAGATTAAATTATAGTTTAAAATTAAAATTTTAGATAAATTGGTGAGAGTAATTTATAGAATAATAAAAGGGGTTATAGACTAATCAATTATTATCTCCTCTCTCATCTCTTATCTTTCATATTTTCTCATTTAATACTCATAATTTTTTTCGTAATTTACCAATAATAAAAATATTTCTATAAATAAATATTCAAACACTTATTTATTCAAAATTATTTTTTTTCGTAAACTCTTCTCTATAAACTATTTTCTTAAAGTTATCCAAAAGTTTTTCTTTTTATGTGCATAGGAATAGGCATGGAAACAGGCCATACCTTGGCTTTAATATGCCAGACCTGTTAAGTAACAGTTCGGCCTGAGTCTGGCCTATGGCCTGTTATAGGCTATTTTTTTTGCCTAAACATGGCCTGTACAAATACATAACCTGACTTAAAGCCTGTTTAGAAAGCCTAATTGTTTTAATTATACTGACATGCCACCTAACAGGCCTTTATAACAGGCCCCTTAACAGGCCTGTTAAAATAAAATGCAAGAAAAAATATATAATAATACATATTAGTTTAATAGTTTGACTATTGTATTGTATTCAATATATGGTAGGTTTAACACCTATTTATTATATTTTAATATTAAATATATTTTGAATAACAGGCACAAATCTCTTGACAGATCTAACAGGCTTCTTAAGAAGCCTGAGTCTGGCCTTTTAAGAAGAATATATTTTTAAACAGGACTGAGTCTGTGTATATTTTTAAATAAATCAGGCCTAATATAAGTTAGGCCAGAAATTTCTGATAGGCTGCATAGCCTGTTTTTATCCCTTCATAGGAAGCACACACAGGTTATGTAGGTGTATGGATTTTGGAGAAACGTTTGCCCCTTCGACGCTCTGTACAATCATTAGACAACTTTTCATTCGGAAATAGGGAATTGATTCTGTCAAACTTCATTCTTGAAAGAGTAACATATAGAGGGACACAAACGAGAAAAACTCTGCGGTTAAAAAGCAAAATTTCCAAACTAATTAATAGAAGTCGTTCACCGAAAAAATCATCCGTTCATTTTCAATGAGTCGTTACAAAATAAATTGAAAATGAGAATTCCCAAGTAATTACAGCAAACGATTCCGTTGATATGGAAAAGTAACATATATCTTCAAATACTTGAAACACGGTACAAGATTACTCAAGAGCTAAGGATCCCGAGTTTAGTCTTAATTTCACGAGGGGGGCGGGGGCATTCACTTTCACCTAAGAAGTCATCCATCAGCTTACTTCATGGTGTATTTAATAAGGTATCAATTGCTGGTTCATCTTAAAAAGTGATTCCAATGATAAGCAAAAAACTCAATATAAATCCGTTTCTCTTTTTCAATACAAGAAAAATAAAGATCAGAAAAATCAAATCATCCGAACTCTTGAAGCTCCAATTTTCTTGTCTACCCCAGTAGTAGATTTCTCGAAGTTCGAAGGCAGAGGAGGAAGCTTCTTATTTCCTTTGGTCATGCTTCTGAGCATGTATCGGGGAGCCTCCGATCGCTCCATCGAGCAAGTCGCCGAAACGGATTTCCGCAAGCTCTCAAGTTTCTTAGAACTGCTCTTCTTCGCCGACTCTACAGCTACGCCAAGATTATAAGCAGGCGCTTTACTATAATCTCCTGTCTTCTTTCTCTTCAACCGCTCGTTCCTTTTATCAGAGTATTCGTCATAAAACCTTCCCCTCTCAAACAGTAGCCCCGAATTCACACCGAATGCAGATGCAATATTTTCGGAATTCGTCTTCCCCAAGTCTTCCCGAACCATCTTTGTCAAAGCCCCTAATTCACAGGAAATCGTGCGGTACTCGGGTCGAAGTTCAGATTCCTCGACGTTCTGACAGCCAATTGGTTTTTTAGATTCTGTCAACGAACCTAATTCAACCACGGAAGGTACATTAGAAAGAAAGAAAGTGAAACAAATGGCAGCGCCAACGATCGATATCATTGATCTAATTTTCTAGACGAACCTGGTGGGGTTTGCAGCGAACAGGAGTTTGATGGACGGAGAACTCGGCGTGGTCGAAGACGCATCGGCGACTTAGCGAGAGGACGCTTACGATCCGATTTCATCTTGGATACAGAGTACATAGTTGAGATCTTCAAGAAAGCGATGAGAAAAAAAGAAGAAGAAGAGATGATTGAGAACCAATGTGGTTTGAAGTTTGGCACTTTTTTTAATTGGAGGACAGACGCGCCTCTGTTTGAAAATTTTAGATCAAGGAACCCGGAGCAGAAGATGCCCGCCTCCAACGGTCAAATTTTGGATCAGACGGCTTCGATGCTCCGAGCTGGATGCCGTTTGGCCTTAACATGATTCCAAACTCCAAAGTGGATAGGTAGAATTAGAAAGCTACAATAATGGTGGGTCGCTAGTGTTTGTTAACGGTCTTACCCTGCTTTCGTGAATGAGATGGGCCAACCTAGTTAAGTTTTCTTTTGATTGGAAGAAACAGGCTTGAAGTAGAAAAAAGATTGGGGACAACAATCCCTAAAAGAGCCTCAATTCTTAATGAATCAAGGCCCCAGTGCCCAATACAAGAAGAGGCTTCCCCAATAAGCTCAAAGATTTCTATACGTACAATTTTTTTTATCGAGTTTAAACTATATGTGATAGTTAGAGATAAATTTTAACAAGTATGAGAGAATGAATTTATTGTATGCTGGCCCAAAAAAAACAAAGTGAACATGTTTCGTCCATAATACAAATTATCATGTCACATGTTAGTTTAATTATCTTAATGTCATATGATTTGATATGAACAAATCCAGGAATTTGAGATTTCGTGCCCCATCTAGTATTTTGAAAAGGCTTTTGAGGGAAATTGAAGCGGGAGAGGAAATGCAAGGGGAGTTTAAAAGCTTGGTTGATACGTCTATAGAATTGCTGTATAATTTTTATTTTATATATGTATGTATAGTGTGGAAGAAAAAGCAAAATGTCCTTTAAACAAATATATATCATATCCATCAACACCACGAACCCTAACATTTTAACCTGTCAAGGGTATCTACGAACAAGTGCACACCACGAACCCTAACATTAACATCGAGCTCTATCATCACCATTAACATCAAATTTAAACAAGAAATCTTGCGAAAGCTGCTCATTGGAAAAAAAAAGAAAGAAAAGAAAAACTATTTACATCGATGCAACATTATAGAAAAGAAACTAAATTCCCTGGAAAACCCAAAAAAAGAAACAAAAGAAAATCAATCCCCAACCAACAATCAATCTCTCTCCCAAACTCCATTCTTCAACTTCATCCGAGAACAATTTACAAGCAAAAGTGAAAAGTGCAAATATAGGAACAAAACTGGGAAAGCACACGTAAAAGAATAAGAAAATTGAGGCAAATGTAAATGCAACAGGGAAAGGGAACTTGTTTGGTTGCTTGACACTTGACAGAGAGCCATCACAAATGGCAGAGGAGAAGATGGGGATTGGGATGATGACGAGGATGAGGAGGAGGGGGAAAAAGAAGCGAGGACAGCATCGTCATCAATGTCAAAAAAGAAAATGAGTTTGTTACCAAACCTCCCTCCTCCTCATCATTAGTGGCTTAGAAGAGGGTTTGATGCATGTGGTGTGAGTGGAGATTGTTGCATTAAAGTAACTTGCTTGTTACTCTCCTCGTCATTAAATAAATCATTTGACTTGCAAACATTCTATACGTGATTTTATGATTCAGATTGATACTTAACGATGCTGCTAAAACGTTATTGAAGGGGGGAGGGATGTATTCAGATACATGAGGTGATGAGAAGAGATAAGATTCTGCCCCAAGGTTATGCTTTTGACATTGAATTGGAGGGAATCAAAAGCCAGAGTGTTGAAGGTGACGGACACACGGGAATCTAACTGGAGAATGAAGCGTCAGTCAAAACATTGCATTAAATGAGCTGTCGTAGCTACGACTTGGATCAGACTTGTCCAAGTCTCACCGTATGAAATGTCAGCCAACAGACAGCCCAATTTTCCTTTTAATATTATAAGCTCTTTAGCATTAATTTTTGGTTGACTAAACAAAATAAGGCAATAAATTTGATGGAAAATAAAATGGCACGATGAGAGGGGGAGTAAGGGTTCCGCCATGAGCGCCAAACTCAAGGCCGGGAAAACAATCTGGAAGGGCGTGACAGGGGGAGGAGGCAGCCCAACGTGTGCGGCTTTTTTCTTTTTTATTTGTCTATTTGGTTTGGACAAGCTGTGGCGGGGCGTTATCATATCTGTGTCTGAAAAGCTACAGATCTGGTCACCCCATTCCCTGCGCCCTGGCCTCAAGGCAATGCCAGAGTCATTCCTTGGAGGCCATTATTCATGACGGCTAATCAAGATTTTATCAAAAATTAAAACAAAATGAATCAATAAAATCCATTTCTTGGCCGACCCTCTGTTAGCTCTGCAATTTCGCTCTTCTTCCGAGCGGGAGCTCGCCTCCGTTCTGCACCAATGGCATTTCATCGGCGGCGTCTCCACTATCACCAGCGCTTCCGCTTTCTGATTCCGTTCGTTTCTGCCATCGCTGCCGCTTTACTCATTCTCTTCGCTCTCCTTTCCCTTTTAGCTCCTTCTCCTGTCGATACTGCTCATCTTCACCGGAATCGCCGCCAATCATCGGTACTCTACCCGTCTCTTCCTCTCTTTCCCTCTAACTCACAAACTTTATTCATGATGAATCATATCTGAATTCCTTACCCTTTTTCCCCAATTCTTGTCTAGTTCGAAGCCCAAGCAGGTGACGCGATTGGAGTGCCCTCGTTTCGCGTTCCGGTTAGGGTTCATATGATTTGTTTAGCCTGCCGGCTTATATATATTTTTGTCTTCGTGACTTGATGATGTTTTCTTCTTGTATCTTAATTCGGTATTTGTTTTTTGTTTTAATTTCTGATAATCAGACCGATGGAGGAAAGTTAGATCGCGATATCTGGAGCACGAGAAATTTCGAGTTTTTCTGCGGCTGCAGCAATGCGAGCACCAAGTTTCCAAGTGCGTATCTCATTGCACTATGTCTGATCAGTTCCCTACTGAAGTGTTGCAATGTAAAACTACTAATTTCAGGGGGACGTGCCTCTATCTTCTGAGTCCTAAATGCTACTTTTATTTGATTCCTTATATTTAAATATAACAAAAACTATGGTTATGGCAGAAGCTGAAGTGATTACGCAACCTAATCGATATTTGATGATTGCAACAAGTGGAGGTTTGAATCAGCAAAGAACAGGGGTAACTGATCTGAACTCGTGTCATTAGTTTTAGAAAGCAGTATTTCAAATGTATCTCTAGTTTCTCGGAACGATCTATCGTCTATGGCTCTATAATTTATAATTCAGATATTCAAAGGCATAACATACTTTCCGCTAAAAGAAAGAGAAAAAGAATCCACAGAAACAATATATGAATGTGATGAATCAGATTTACGGTAGAATGAATCAGTCAATTAATTATCTTTCTTGTGATAAGTGTAGAATGTTGTCATTGAATGGTAACAAATTATCGAACTTGGAGCATATTAACAAAATAAGCATGCAGAATTTTCATCTGCATTCAAACAAGGCTGCAGAATGCACGGCACATTTTTGTCCATTCTGATGTTCATGGATGCCTAGAATTTTTAAATTCCTGGTTTTGGGTGCAAGACTCCTAACAATTGAGATGATGAACCCTTTGAGGAACTCGTAAACTGTAAAGTATCATCTTCAAGATGACAACAGTTGTTGAAAAACTATACTTGGCTTTTTCTTTCATTCCTTCTTGTAATAGAAAATTTTATAAATTCTATTGTTTGCTGCAAAGCCTGACCTATGGAAACCAATACAAACTTTCTGTTTAGTGATTTTTTCCTATGAGAACAAGGAAAATTTACTGTATTTCTTTTTCACTGGGTTTCCATGTTTGTTCATTACAAATATTTGCGTACTGTTGGACCCACAACTAATGGGCTGATCTTGTGACTATGGTCTTTGTGAGAGAGAGGAGCGAGGTGTTGAGCATATATCGTGTGTGAGGGGGTCAGGAGGGCAACTAAGGAGTTCGCGAGTGAATTAGTGTGGAGAGCCTATGGCTTTCGAATGCATAGGGACCTTGGTATAGTATTTATGCCATGCTCTTATTTTCCAAAACTGTGTAGCTGATCTAGCTTAGATCTACACTAATAGGGACCTTGTATGTGTAAAGTCCCACATCGGGTAGTATAGGTTGCTTGATGGGGTATTTAAGTTCTTGGCTCTCCCTCCCTAACAGTTAGCTTTTGGAGATGGGCTCTCCAAGGGTTTAGATACCTACCAATGGTATCAGAGCCGAGTGTCGACCAAACAGAAAGGGCTACCTGCGGAGGGGCTAACTGGCTGATAAGGACCTTGTATGGGTAAAGTCCCACATCGGGTAGTATGGGCTGCTTGATGGGGTATTTAAGCTCTTGGCTTTCCCTCCCTAACAGCTAGCTTTTGGGGATGGGCTCTCTAAGGGTTTAAATATCTACCAATGACGCCCAAGCAAGTAGTGGCGCCATTTTTGCAACGCTAATACCAATGGTATCAGAGCCGGGTGTCGACCAAACGGAAAGGGCTACCTGCGGAGGGGCTGACCGGCGATCGCCGATCTGGCCAAAGGCCGAGTGAAGTGCCGTAGTGTGGAGCTGCCGGGACGTCAGCTTTCTGGGGAGGGTGTATTGATAGGGACCTTGTATGGGCAAAGTCCCACATCGGGTAGTATGGGCTGTTTGATGGGGTATTTAAGCTCTTGGCTCTCCCTCCCTAACAGCTAGTTTTTGAGAATAGGCTCTCCAAGGGTTTAGATACCTACCATACACTCTGGCTGGATTTTATCAAATAGTACATTTGAGTTGTTGGGTTCCATCACATACTCTTCTGTCAATTGATACCTTTGCTTTTCTGCATCTGGCAGATAACAGATGCTGTTGTTGCTGCACGAATTTTGAATGCTACTCTTGTTGTTCCAAAGTTGGATCAAAAATCTTATTGGAAAGATTCCAGGTCAGTTATGGAAGGAAATATATTTTCTTACACCCTACTCGATTATGCCATTGCTTTTAAACTATCGTGCCATTATTGGTGATGAAATTTTTTAATGTCAAATATTGTCATACTTTGCCTTTTGCAGTAACTTCTCACAGATCTTTGATGTTAATTGGTTTATCTCCTATCTGAAAAACGATGTCAAAATTATCAAGCAACTCCCTAGAAAAGGATGGAAAACGTTAACTCCGTACAGCATGCGTGTTCCGAGGAAGTGTAATGAAAGATGCTATATAAACCGTATATTACCTGTACTTCTGAAGAAGCGAGTAAGTTTTATGTTTCCAAAAACTTTTTCTGTTGCCTATTTCTTGTACAACTTATTAGATTCTCTAATGTTATTAAGAGGACTTTTTTTCATCTGTCTGTTTGATTGCTGTTTGCATGGGAGACATCGGATATTCAATTTATATGCTCCATTATATATTATACAATTAAACAAAACTTGATTTGGCATTTCCTTATATTTCAATAATATAGGTGATTTGTCTGTACAAAATATGCTATTCAGTGCTTTACATGGAATTTCTGAAGTCCTTTCCTTGAAGCTAGAAGAAAAACCACGACTCAAGGATCATTATGTTAGTGTAGCGTAACTTGTTGGGGACAAACTAGGTTTCAACTTTCAAGTCATTAGTAGTTTTTGCGTGTTTCCCTCTTTGCTTTTCTCATATTTTCATTTTTAGGGTATATATAATCCTCATACCTCGCATTAATACTGTCTGAGACTGTTGTAGACCTCAATTGAACTCAATCACTTAAGCTTTCTGTTATAGCAAGTGTTATCAAGTATTATTTATGGTTTTAATAGTAAATTTAAGCTTGTTATGCATGATTCTTATAGGTTAAGGACCAGAGTCCAAGTAGGACAGATCTTATAGTAACTTGATTAAGATGAATTATATTGTTTAATTGAGTGTGATCCGCACTTGAATTTTCATCAACTGGTTACTGTCTCTTGTTTGCCTGATGCATTTGAACCACAAGCGCTGATGTTTAAATCACCCTATTTGCTTAGAAAGACTGTCTCTCTTCTCCCTTTTCTTCAATTTTAAACTTTCAAATCATGAGTTCTCAAATTTAGCCTACATAAATTTGTAGTTACTTTGCTTCTATTCTGAATTTCTTCTGCCAAACAGCTTTCAACTTAAGGGTTCTCCCTATGATCGATGGACATGAACTCTGCCATATTCCCTTGAAGAGTTTTTGGTTTTAGGATTAACTTTTGGCACACCAAAATGGCATGTTTTATGCGTATGAAACTGTGAAAGGTGTTGAAGATGCTTGAAAACGAATACTAGTCAATTTCAACTGTTGTTTTGTTTCTGCAATCTCTATCCCCTTGGGTAGAGCACCTTTAATTTATTAAATATTTATGATTGCATCATATATCTCTATTTCTTTGTAGCTCTTTATCAATTTACTAGTGATTGAAACTTTGAGTTTAAGCTTTTATTGTCATGTCATATTTTTCTGATTGATTTTTATAGGGGTTATTGTTTGAATATTTGATTATCTCAAATTATTACTACCATTTTTCCCTTTTTTTGGTGCAGGCTGTCCAGCTTACCAAGTTTGACTATAGGCTTTCTAACAGGTTAAGTACAGATTATCAGAAGTTGAGATGTAGAGTTAATTACCATGCTTTAAGGTTTACAGACCCAATAACTGCAATGGGTAAAAAGTTGGTCAGTCGAATGAGGAGGAGAAGTGAGCATTATATTGCGCTGCACCTGAGGTAGTCTGATTGATTTTTGATTTTTTATTATCTGGCTATTATTCATATTCTGTTCACATGCTCAAGTCACCAGTAACAGATGGAGTGATCAGTAGATCACCATCAAAACTCTGTATATCAGCGTTACAGAAGTGTGCAGGTCCATGTTTTTCAGTAACATACATTGTGTAATAATAATTGCATATAAACATTCATGTCAAGAATGGATCAATTCTTTGGCTCAAAAAAAAAAGGTCTTTGTTAATTCTTAGCTACTCTGAAACATGCAGATTTGAACCTGATATGCTTGCATTTTCTGGATGTAACTATGGTGGAGGAGAGAAGGAGCAGAAAGAACTGGGGGCAATAAGGAGGAGGTGGAAGACATTACATGTAAGGTTTACATGTTTTGATTACTTTTATCCTTATTCTAGACCATGATTGGAGCTTGGTGAGAAAAACAATTGAATATAAAAAATGATCATATCTTGTTTAATTTCAGGAATTGTTTTTGCATGCTTGAGTGCATAAGGACCTGATCACGCGGTTTACATATATTATGATTACATGGTGCATGGAACTAACTGGGTTTCTATGTTGTGGAGTTGTGAAAAATGCCTTCTATGCAAACGGATTCTAATTCAAGAAAAGAAAAGAAATTAAACAAACAAAACAAAACAAAACAAAAAACAAAAACGTATTGACTTAGTGAACATGACAAGGAACATTTTTTTTATTTAATTGCAGAGAAACAATCCTGATAAGGCAAGGAGGCAGGGAAGATGCCCATTAACCCCAGAAGAAGTTGGTCTCATGTTAAGAGCATTGGGGTATGGTGCTGATGTTCACATATATGTAGCATCAGGGGAAGTCTATGGTGGGGAAGAAACATTGGCTCCTCTCAAAGCCCTATTTCCTAACTTCTATACAAAAGAGAGCATTGCTACCAAGGAAGAATTAGAACCATTTGCTTCATTTTCTTCTCGCATGGCTGCACTTGACTTCGTTGTTTGTGATGAAAGCGATGTATTTGTGACAAACAACAATGGAAATATGGCCAAAATATTAGCTGGGCGAAGGTATATGGTATTTCATTTGCTTTGCATATATCGTCTTTTCTCATGATCACTGTTACCTAAACACGCTAATTTACTCCTGTAGGAGATACTTTGGGCACAAACCAACTATTCGTCCAAATGCTAAAAAACTCTATCGGTTGTTCCTGAGTAGAACTAACATGACTTGGGAAGCTTTTGCTTCTGGAGTTCGTACTTTCCAGAGAGGCTTCATGGGAGACCCAAAGGAACTTAGACCGGGAAGGGGTGGGTTTCACGAGAATCCCGCTACCTGTATATGTGAAGATTTTGGGGCCAACAAAAATGTAAGTTCTGGACCAAGAAAGTTTGGGAAGGATGTGAACAAGAGAAATGTAGTAAATGGTGACCCTAATGTTGACAATGAGCCTGATAATGACGATGATGAAGATCAGACTGATATTCAGGAGATGGGTATGTTCAATGAAACCAATTCGGATTATGAAGCGCTGAACTCTGATGATAATGAGCTCGAGGAAATTCTTTCTGATTAGTGAAGCTGGCCAGACTAAGCGTTGCTGGACCTTGACTCCATTATGATTTTCCCCCCGCTTCGCATCCCCTTGAATGGCTATTGCCTGAGCCATAAATGCAATATAAAATCCAAGCATATATGGGAAATTGAAAATGGACGCATATGTTTGTTAACAACGCCTGAAGATTAGGTGGCTTCGAAATTATGATTCCAGGAGCATGTTGTACGTCCAAAGGAATATCCTCATAATGAAGATGGATCGTGTTGGGGATGGGAATGAACGTCCGAATGAAATTGAGAGTTTTCTTGTATTACGTTTGATAGACTGTATATCTTGGTTTACAAAATTCATTTTGGTTGATACTGTATATATTCCCTGTTTATGGGCGCCCCTTTCTTTATGAGCTAACTTAGTTTACTAGTGCTGGGAGGGAGGCATGTGCAGTTTTGTGCCAAAAGAGGATAAGTTATGGCAAGATTTAAAAAGAAAGAAAAACAGGGGTTATGCTTACGGTCATTATAGTAAACTGATTTTCCTATTGGACAATAAACTGTTCATGTGCACATTGACATTCTTTTTTCTAAGGTTTCCTAGTTCTTGATCTCTAGTCTGGTACTATAGACTGAGGCTTCGTTTATTTAAACTTTTCTTTTATGAAAATCGTTTATTTTTTGAGAAAAAAAAGAGATAACTCATGAGATTTTATGATATTTGTCTAAACTTTTTGAAGGTAATCAGAATCTGATAAAAAAAGATTTTTAGTTTGTTTTTGAAAATTGATGCAATAGATGCTCGAGAATATAGTTATGGAGATTCATTAAAGGTAAAATTATTCAAGATATTTATAGTTCCCTTCGATTTTTAATCTTTTTCTTATTAAATCATTTTTACTTATTTACAAAAATCTCAAGAATGATTTTCCCTTCATCATAAAATTTGAAAATTATCACAATAAATAGTTTTTGAGCATACAGATATACCCACAGACTCAAAGGATGAAGGAGATGGTGGGGGGGGGGGGGGGGGGGAGAGAATTAAAAGGAGTTGAGTAACGGTTAACAGTTGTGAATGGTAGAGGAACAAGTATGATAGGGGGAACAAATATATTTTAGATAGAAAATTATCATCGTAGCAAATAAGTTCACCGTGTAAATGTTTCACTTCATTACTTGGGGCCTCAAGAATTTCATCCTGCCTGACGCTTCTTTCCTTTCATTGGGTCTGCAGAAAAGCTTGTTCCGTCCAAACCAAAACACCCACCTACCTAGTGGGGCATCTAATCTATAACACGTAATCAAAGGGATACAATTTTTTGGTACAAATCAAAGCGAACAAGTTGAAGGAAAGTGGGGAAATGGTAGCCTAAAGAATGAATAAATGATTGATCCACAACATTCTTACACGTTATGATGAGACTCTTGGAACTGGACTGAAATCCAATTGATAGTGAAGAAGACAACTCTGATGGACGGTGGGTTTAGGGTTGAGATGGTGATGGACCCAAGTCCAAATTGGGAAAGACACCAGGTGGCCTCTCCAGGGGTGCGATGGAAAGTAAGCGGCTTGAATCGCCCACCACATCCGCCCATCCAAGTGTGGTTCAGCCCTTCCACAGAGAGAAATTGTCAAGATCAAATCAAAACAGGACTAGACTATTAGCTTAATCAAATAGTATGTTTTTACTCGTAATATGTTTCCTTGTCCATGACGATATCCCAGCTTTCACCGGTTGTGCTATTGCCATATTTATGGACTTTCCTGATACAGGTAAGCGCCAAAGCAGTTAGTGATAGTGCATGAAAACGCAGCTCTTTAAAAAGAGTTTCGAGGTTGAAGGACACAAAAATTGATTCAAACTTACTAGAACAAAAATCATCTTCTATTATACGCTCTGATGCTATACCCGTTTCCGAAGTGTTCTTCCCTCCAAGTTCTTGACCAACCTGTTAAAAGGATGGACCAAGTTTTATCAGTATCAAATTTACAAGACAGCAAAACCACATACGGTTATCAACCGCATAAAATACGAGATTAAGAAAAACCATCCAACAAGGTACACCAGGCAGCTACCAACCCTTAGAACGTGAACTGAGTTAAGGTTCAGAGGTTAAGCAGGATCAATTAGAGAAAACTCGCACGTATGTGTATATCTAATCAGAACAAGGCATTCCAGCCCTTGGGAGTCAACGAATATAGATGGTGATCATCAAGAATTATAATATTTTCCATATGAAGGAAATGGCCCGAGCCCCATCGTGCCTAGACAAAAAGTGGGTGAAAAATACTCAGGGCAAACTGGACCCAGATTTTCAATCCTTTCCTATCCTGGCAATAGCAATTGACACGGATAACTCAAGATCCAGACAAGTAACTTTATTCCCCAGTGAAATCCAAAGTAGATCAAAAGACAAAAGTCAAAAGATAATATGGAATTTGATATGGTTTGGATCCCTGGGAAAGTCGAGGGTGACGATAAATCAGATGCAAGCTAAAGCTCTTAGAACTATTGAGAAATAAAAATAGCATGATGTAAACTGCAAAACTATCTCTAGGAATCCAATGGAATATTTCAATAATATGAGCAACGGTTGCCGCTTGTGAACAAACATAATAATATGAAAGCGAGCAAAGACATTACAAGTAACCAAAATTATCAAGAAAACAACATGCGCTCATTGCTTGTAGATACATGCCATGTTTCCCCATGTCGCGAACCTTTGTTCCAAGTTCAGTTTCAGCCCATTTATCTCTCCTGAGTAAAGAAGGGGAGAAAAGGCAATCAGAATTGCCTTAAAAGTTAATTTTGCACTGAAAATTTAGAGTGCCTGGCCTTAACCTCTCCAAAAATAAAATCAACAGAAAATTTCAAATTTTATAACTGACAAGTGGGGGAAATGGTAATAAACAATGTAACAGAAAACAGAACAAGAGTCCTAGATAAATTATCATAATGTAATGCTTATTGACACACAAAAGGATTTTGGTTTATCATCTTGTAGTAACTATCATTCACACTAAACATGTTCTTCATAGCCAATTATACATCAATTCAATTAACTCAACATTTGTTCAGACCCAAAAAATATTGTCAAAACAAAAATAAAGCTGGAGTGCTACAAAAAAAATTCAAAACTCAATTCCCTCAATTTTTTGCTCATAACATAAATAATAAATCAATTCCATAACATTTACAGTACATCTTAGATAAGATTGCAGTAAAGGGCATCAAAGCAAACAAGTTTGAATGGATAATTTAAATGAACCATTTAAGAGCAGATCCTCTTTCATCGTAATTCTTACACCACTTTCCCCACCATGATGTAAGGAATTAGAAAACACGCAGCGGAAATAAACTTTAAAAATTTTCCATTCCTTGCCAGGATCTGCCGTATGTGTTTAAGTCAAGTGGAAAGAATCATTACCCTTAGTGTTGCTCAGCGAATTTCACAGCTTCTCTACATGGGTGGTGATCTCTTTCTGATCGCAAGAAATCGACGGAGTGTTCCTCAGCGACCTTCACAGATTCTCTCCGCGGACGGTGGTCTCTTTCCGATCACAAGAAGTCGACGCCTCAGGTCGGCTTCCTCTACTGGTATCCACACGAACAGCGTTCCAACCACGAACGACGTGCTAGCGTCTCCTGTCCCTCCAAGGTTTTCACAAGTCTCCGTCTCTATTTCGGCAGTTTCTTGTCTGCAAACCTTTTGCAGATTCCGTTCGGCCTTTTGTGTTCTGTATATTTTCAAACGTAGCTCCTCCAATCAGATATAGAGGATGCTATGCGTTTTTCCACTTAACCTAATTGGATTTTGGAGTTAATCTTATATTAATTCCGAATTGATACAATATCATATATTGTATAATTTTATAAGAAACTAATTAAATAAAATAATATTAAATCCGTCCCACAGATTTAATTACCTATTTATTTAACTTTAAATAAAGATGAGACTGAGTTATATTTGATTTATTCCCATAAATCAAATTTGAGATATCCTATCAATTTGAATTTCAAATTCAAACGTGATAGGGATTTAATTTATCCTTATAAATTAAATCTTATAAATATCTCTTATATGAGATATCCTATCAATTTGAATTTCGAATTTCAAACATGATAGAGATTTAATTTATCCTTATAAATTAAATCTTATAAATATCTCTTATATGAGATATCCTATCAATTTGAATTTCGAATTTCAAACGTGATAGAGATTTAATTTATCCTTATAAATTAAATCTCATATATCTCATATATATAATATATATACGAATTTATATATATACGAATATAAATATAAATAAATATATATATCCACCCTGGATCATTCATTGAATCTAGACATGTCTTAGATTCAATGAATCTGGACATCATAGCTCGTGTTGGGCTATTTTGTGTGCGACCCTGTAGGCCCATATAAAGTTAGCAGTGGGCCATTTGCTATACTAGCCCACAAGTCGCAAGCGGTCTCTAGCAAGACATAACAACTACCCAAATCATATGAGGATCGATAAACGATGTAACCTTTTATACAACCATATCATGTCCCTTCTGTCACGCGATATTTTGGTCATGGATGAGGCATGGATAATGTCATCCTCCTATTCCTGACCGTTACTTTCTCGATCCCTGAGTAGTCTGACTATAGAAATGGAACTACCTTTCCATTACAGTATGGCCATACATTTCTCAAACTCACTCATCGAGGGGCCCAGTAATATCTCTCCACGAATGTGAGGGACAAATTCCATCTTGACCATTCACATTCCTCCGCATGAAAAACCACTAAGCCCGAACATAGTCTTTATGATCACTCGGTCAAAAGTGACTTTTGACTAGGTCAAAGCTGAGCGTTTTGTCATGTAGGAATCCATGATGATCTCAGGTCAAAGGGCATATTGACATGGTTTGTATATGAGAGAAGCTTATGACGTTACCCATGCAGTTCTCTCATAGCGGGTCGGTCCAACACCCTGTACTCTTACATGTGCTTATGACTTTGATTTATATCTCTATACATCTTCAAAGTCATACTGGTCTTATTTCATCTGTGCTCCCACATAGATGATCGACCAGGGACATTTAGGATAATATCATGAATTATTCAAGGATGGTCATCATAGTAAACATGCAAATAATATGATAACTCAATTAATAAATTCATAAATCAATAATGTTCATAAGACAATGATTGGCCCCTATGGCACGATTTCCAACACATGATTGTTCATTCAGTCTTACCATACTTATGTGCCCGTCTCAGTCCATCCTTTAGCATCATATTTCTCCCACCTAACCAAATTGAACAGAGTCAAAAATCGTAGATGCATTTAAGTCGTAACTGATGCTTACACGATAACCTCTATTGGATGGAAAGCCCTAGATGAACTTACCATTTTTCATACCATCCGGAATTTTCAGTTCCTGATTTTGCTTGTTTTTGTGCACTCCTTTCGATTCTTGCAATGTTACTGTAATGTCAAACATGCAACACTTATTATGTCAAGAAGTCAAGGGTTTAGTTAACTACAATAAGCAGAGAATAGCCAAATAAAAGCTAAGACCTCCATTCATCTTGATGCAGGTTTTCTTGCCATGTTTCCCACCATGAATCACCTTCAGCATTTCCACGCCTGACAAAAAAATATAGACCCAATCAAATGCACCTCTTGAGATAAAAAATTAGATTATACAAGAGGTTGACAAATAATGACACTATGTCTTATGGTTCTCAGCATTTGTTGAATGAATAGACCATTCATAATTGATATTGCAGCACAATAGATAGAACTTGTTGAGTGTTCTAAAATAACAGGTAATTTTCTGAAATTGCAGTTGATGATAACATTTGATTCCAAGTAAGGTTCAGTAGACGTCAACAAATGTTAGCCAACATTTATAACAGGATGAAACCTGTGCACGAGTAGACAAATATATAAATCCAAGAACTTCCATTGACCTGCCATCTGCACAATCTTCTCGTCAGTTATCAGAATAGGTGGAATTCTGTATTGCATAACAGCTCTGTTCTCATATCATTTAGTAGAAAGTTCTTTGATGCCACTTTATTCATTTATTTAAGCTATCTTGACAGTTGATACCATTTGTTTGACCTTCATACACTCGTTGCAGTTGGAAAAGGTCTTAAATTGCCACAAATTTGCATAATATGGCCACAAATGCACGTGACTTACATAGATTCAGACACAGTGGAGATTAGTAGAGATCGTCGGGGGTGGGCTTTAGTAACAAAATCTTAGCCTCCAATATTGGAGCTGGCTTATGTGGAAGTACGCTTCCATATGAAGGAAATAATAGAATCAATTATTTTATCCAAGTATTGATACAATTAACAGATGTACTAATTATGTAATAAATAACAAAAGTTTCTAGAACAGAGTCAAGTCACCCTTCTCCCAACACTGTCAATTTGATCAATAAAGCCAATTAAAAGAATCCACCTAGGATGTGATATTGATAGGGTTATAGAGAACTATCAACGTAACACACTTTAACTTTATTCAACTTTAAGGATACTTAACAGAGAAATAGAAAAGAGTAGCAGCATGATCACTATAAATAAAACAATATCTTACGTTAATCACCTAGCTTCCGTATCTACAGGAAACTAAGTTGGGAGCAATGAAATTTATAATTCGGCGACGACTTGCAAAGAACAAAGCACAAAACGTGAAATAGAACCTTGAAGATTTCCATGCAGTAATATTTCTATGGGTAAGTCTCCAAAAGAAAATAATGATAACAACTCTTAAGAGTGTCCTCAAAAGCCTTTTGTATGAAACTATAACAAACATTGAGAGATATAGTCACATAGTGTTCATTCAAAATATTAATTCACAAAGAACTGCTCCCAAATATTTATTTCCTGACCCACTGTGCTTGTAAATTGTAAACTATAAATGTCGTTTCCATTCCGAGCAAGCACCATGGGATTGACCACCCATACTAGTCCATCTACATCTATATCCATTTCTGCCCAGCTCTTCCCCACTTTCCCTGTACCAGGTACTACCATCTTCATTAGTTCCGGACTCGTGCACGTGTTCATTCAATAAGTTGATATCCCAGTCCTTCTAATTTGCTATACCAGTGTCTGTAAAGGAACCAGTGATCATGGACAGGCATGTTCTTCTAGATTCCATTATTGTCCAAATTGAAAGGCCTTCTAACAGACCTTCAGGACAAACAACTATTGTAATGTAAAAAACTGGTACAGATGTCAATCACAAGATACCTCTTCTTGGCGGAGTATCACGGGATTGCGGACCGGAATATCTTGGGGTACAACGAGGATAGAATCTTTCTTGCTTCATATTGGAACTGTGACCATTTTATTGAGAAAAATTTTCAGCAATTGTTGATTGCAGAAGGTACTAACGACAGCCAAGTAACAAACACCATTATCATATATTCCACAAAAGGAAGTGTAGTTTGTTTAGTTGAGATAATAATGTAGAAGAACAAAACGGCAGGAAAAATAAATTAAAATAATCCTATATCCTTCCATCTCTCTGTCAAATCTTTTCAGCTCCACTACATGATAAAACATACAGGTAGATAATTTCTATTTAGAACTAGTATAACAATTCAAACACAATCAAGTTATTGTTATCCGTGCGTGGCTATTAACACCAATGTTTATATTGACAGATCATATGGGTGTTTTGTTCGTTAAATTAATGGCTTAGTACGTAATTTAAATTTCATCCACTTGTATTCAACTGAT
This sequence comes from Leucaena leucocephala, assembly GCA_037074615.1. NCBI lineage: Eukaryota > Viridiplantae > Streptophyta > Magnoliopsida > Fabales > Fabaceae > Leucaena > Leucaena leucocephala. The sequence goes on from CM073542.1 coordinate 183,863, forward strand.
TACGTAAGTAGGTTGCTTAAGAAATTAGCGGACTAGTGAATGATAAACGTTTTTATCTATTTATGTTTACACAATATACATATAGCCTCAAGTAATACTTGTGTATAAACAAACTCATTGCCCAATACATCTACATTTTTAAAGGAATGTTGACACGTCTATAGTTCGAAAGTGGATATAAAATTAAAATTTGACACGTACTGAGGAGAGGCAAAAGGCATTGAAGGGGAGGCTTGAACTCGAACTCTGTGAGAGCTCTTCCTGGAATCGCACCGCCATTCTTCGCTCTTCTCGCAGCTTTCACTCCGAATCGGGGTCACTGAGTCGGGACAACAGCAAGTGACTTGACTGACTCGTCGGTCGTGCTCAAAACACACCTTTCGACGTTTACGAGGATCGAATGCATGGCTATGCAGGGGAAGAAGACGTCGTCTGGGTTTGAAATCAAAATGCGCGGGGAAGCCTCTAGAACTCGCTGCCATTAGTACAGCATGGCATTGACAGACTCGGAGGACGAAGAGCGGCAGAGTATTACATATTGTGACTCCAGAATTGATAGAATGATATCACGAGAAGGAGTTTGTTTTGAGACATTTGACGGCGGTGAAATACGCGCGCAGTTTGAAGTTTGGAGTTGGAGAGAGGCGTGGCCGCGTAGGTGGAGACGGAGGAGTGGGTGACGGTGAGATCAGATCGGGCCGGGGTTCCCACCTACTCGCCGAAGTTCAATCATTTATACACGTCAGCGAAAACAGTCCTACTTCCACAATTCTCTTCCTCCGAAGAAATATTTACATAACACAGCAATACCATTTTAATACTATTTTACGTGAATTCAGTTTAATTAAAATATGATAATTTAATATATTTTAATTTTAATTAATCAATTTATATGAAATAAATTATATTTTATTTTATATTTAAGAGATCTTTTTTTATTTGTTTTAAATTAAAATATTATTTTTTCTAAAAAAATAATAAATTGTGAGCTATTAAATTGTTGTAATTTGATTATGTAATTATCCTCTTAATCCCTAACTCCGTTTCAGTTATGCCACGTGTCCAACCTTCAACCGCATCTATCTGCTCCCCTTGTGAGATTGCACGCACTTGTTCTAGGCTAGCTAGTCAAGGTCATCATCCTCCTGGACCGCATTTTTCCTGAAATATTATGTTAAAAAATATAAAGTATTTTTTAAGATATAAATCAGTTGAGAGTGATTTATAACTAATGAAGTATTATTTTTCAATCAAATTATCTTTATTGATTTCAGGCAACAATAACAATTTCAATTTAGAGGATTAAAAAGCGAGATATTTTTAAACAATTAACATATGTTTTATAATTAATTAATTAATTTTTTTTTTAATCTAAACAAATTGATTGTCAAGAATTCAATATCTTATATTTAGAATTGAATAGAGGACTAATTTAAACTAAAGTTGGCGATAGATCTAATTCCAGCCATTTATAAAATGCGAAAAGAAATCAATAAGACAAGAATAAACTGACGTATTATAACCATCTACATTAATTTAAAGGTTTGGTTCCTTGTTATTTTAATATATCAGGGTTTTATTCTTGGTCTTTGCTCTTATTACAATGCTTAGAAGCAAAAATTATCTCTTATTACATATGAGAAATAAGAAAACTCATCCTCGAGAAAAGCTAACTTGAATTGAAGCAGGCAACAAAATGCATGCATACGAGTCATTTAAATTATGCATAATTAGCTCATAATAAAGTTAAATAATTGGGATTATAAACGGTTAAAGATAGATTGTGCTTGGCCCTTGAACAAATTTTAAATACTTTTAGGTGATAAATTTTATAACGAGAGATTATTCAAAAGCTTAAAGGCATCTTTCAACCGTGGCAAATAAAAAAAAACAACAAAACATCTTTTAGCTTTTCACCTAGGCCTCTCATGGTATGCATCTAGCCCGCGCATGCATTTGAATGGGGTAGGTTAGAGTGAGAATTGGGGAGATAAAGATATTTAAATGCCTATGAAGAAGAATTTGATTAGCATTTGTGACGGTTCTTCGCAGATGGATTGGGACAACACCATTGTGAAAAATATTGCTAGGAGAAGTACTTAGAACCCAGTAACCGGACCCCTTGATCGAACTGTGCCCGAAGTCTGAGGAGAATCAAAAGCATGGTCAACTTCTGCAGGCATAATCTTATATGACAGCTGATCTTGGTCTGTTAATCTGCTTGTTTAGTTGCGGTTTTCTTTTTTATAGATATTAATTTCCTTTTTGAGTTTTAATTGAATAATTATTGGCAAATGACATGATAGATAGATAGATAGATAGATAGATAGATAGATAGATAGATAGATAGATAGATAGCGATGAAGAGCAGCGCAACTTGTAATAATTAGGTATGGCTGATTTCTGAGTTGTAACATTAGGGCAGTTGGCCCATAAAGAAAAACAGTAGTTACTAGCTTGTTAGTTCAACTGGTTTTGGGCCACTGGAATCAAATAATTAAAACAATCTAAAGTGTATGATGAATTCAGGATAACACTATATATACACAGACATTCTAGACTTCATTGGTTAGAATTCCGTTTTAGGGGAGAATTCTGGCTTTTGCGTCTACTTTCAAATATATATATGTGTGTGTGTGTGTGCGTCTATATACAACTTTACCGAAAAGCCAGAAAAGAAAAATAGAAGCGAAAATGAACAACTTGTGTATCTGACATTGGTTTGGTGGCGTCCTAAACTGTCCATCAAATAAAACGATTCCAAATGTGGGCGAATAAAACCTGCCTCGTCATCATACCCTTATTATTATATATGAAACAAATGGTTATTTTCAGCCAGTATATGGGAGGAAACAACTCCATCATGTTGGATAGGAGGCTTTGACAAGAGAAATCATTGGTTTGGAGCAAGAAGCAGCAACAGTTACTTGCGTGATTCATGAAAAGCAAGTAACATCCGCAGAGCACAATTAACGGAACCGCGTGATTTCTAGTCATATGACCGGTATGTGCATTTGCCACTTTGTTGTCAGTTTGTCAAGGAGGACCAACAAAAAAACAAAAACTGAAATGCAATGGCTTAGTAGTATAAACTACAATTAATACATGTGGGTGATTAGATTAAGAAAATTCAGCGTGTCAGAGGAACAAACTAAACGAGCGCCTCCATTATATCCACATGACTCTTTAGTGTTCACAGCTGGATTTATTCCCGGATCCAATTCCTTCATCTCTCTCCCTCCTCCTCCCTTTCTTTATATATACCTTCAACTTCCAACTGTATACATACATCATATCACTCTCTCTTAGCCAAAGGTCCCAGTAATTAATTGTAAGGTCTCCATTCCCTCTAGACATGGTCGGCGTTTTCAGCCGCTCCCTGAGTTTCCCGAACGAAATTCCCAGCCGTCCGGCTCAGAAACCTCGCATATCCCACCATATCAGGTCCATCAGTCTTCCCTGCAGATCCCACCCTTTGATCTCTCAGATCAAAGATGACATCACCGAGCTCGCCTCCTGGTCTTCTGCTTCCAAACTCCACCAACAGACAACCGCTAACCTTTGCCACGGTTTGAGCCGTCTCGCACAACTGCACAACACCCTCCAAGATATCTTCCAGCTTCCCCACACCCAAGAGTCACTCCGCCGCCAACCCCACTGGGTGGAGCATCTTCTAGAAGATCTCCTCCGCTTCGTCGACGTCTATGGAATATTCCAGTCCTCCATTCTGGCTTTGAAAGAAGAGTAATCCGCTGCTCAGATGGCCATAAGGAAGAGAGATGACTCTGAGGTGGTTCTGTACGTGAAGGCCAAGAAAAGGATGGCCCTGGATATGGAGAAGCTGGCGTCTGAAATCCGAGGCGTTGTGACCAAAAACTATGCGTCACCACGACGACGACGACGACGTTGGTGCCTGTCGGAGATGCCGAGCTGGGGGGGGTCATCGTGGATGTTGTTCGCGTGACGGCGTCCATTTCGGCTTCTCTGTTCAACGGGATCGCATCGTCGTTAGCGTCAAGGAAGTTGTCGTGGGGGCAGCTGGTGAAGCTGTCGAGGAAGGGCAAGAGTGAGAGAACGGAGCAGGAAGGCAACAAAGAACTGCGGGTGGAAAGCTTTTACAGTTTGAGAAAAAAGGGCGAGGAAGAGGTGAGATCGGCTCTGAAGAGAATGAGGGATTTGGAGGGCCCTATCAGCCTCATTGAATCTGTTAGCGACATGGTCTTTAGGGCTTTGCTCAACACTCGTACACGCATTAGATAGCTACAGCATGATCTTGAATTCTTCTTAATTGTACGCAAATATACACAAAAAGGGAAATTTAAAGGGTGTCCGCCTGTGAACACACACACACACACACATATATATATATATATCGATTGAATAGTGCAGAGTAGCATTTTTCCCTCTTCAACGTAACTCCCAATGGTCTTTGCTGACAAGTGTAATTATTCTGGCAGTTAATTTTGTCTATCTTTGTTTTCTTATGATCTCGTCATATTGTTGCCTTAATTCTCACTCAAGATCAGTCAGTAAACGTTGGAAACTACCGTTATATATTATTATGATTCATCTTTATTATATAGGGTCACATCATCTGGCATGAGGCCATGCTAAGGGAAAGAACACAGAGAGGTGTGCAGTTTTAATTAGGATTGGGGACGGACGCTCATAACTATTTCCATGGTCGTCCTAAATTGTAAGAATACAGATCTCATTGTTGGATGGATGCATGGTAAAAACATGATAAGACCACGTGGGATCAATAGAGAATTCCCGACGTTAGACCACCACCAACTGACTTTGTTATAAGGATGGAAGTATATTATCCTCTATTAGCACAATAAACGATTTTTATTATTGATTGATACGTAAATGAATAAAACTTGTAAATTTAATATGTAATTGAACCACTGTTTAATATGGGGAAATTGATTATGATAAAAGATCTGTGAATATTACTTGGAGGGTGGCAATAAGAAAGTCCAAATGTTTTTTTTTTAAATAAAAAAATATATGTCAATGATTAATTCATTAAAAATGGCAAAGAGTGGAGGCCTACTAAATTAAACAAGGAAACAGCGGCCAGGCATAGACAGCTGAGCTCCCAATCAAGTGCTCCATCATGTTACAAAAACTATACTGAGGGTTCCTTGTATTATAATAACGAGTGAATGTTGTCGGTATTAGTATGTTATTTTGTGAGCATGTGTCACGAAATAGCAAAACGAAGTCGCCAAGGTGAGCTTGTTGTCGATCAGGATTAACGGGGAAACAAGCTATAATGCATGATTGGGTATAACATGTAAAATTGTGGAAGGCCACAATCATTTTTTTTAATATAAAAATATTTATAAAGAGTTTGGGCTCAATTATAAGTAAAAAGAAATTTTATTTTCTTTTAAACGATAACAATATCAGAAAATGTGAGCTATCAGTCTCAAGAATAAAGTTAAATATCTAAAAATTGGAATACTTTTATAAAAGTCATGATTAAAATTATAATAAAATATTTAGAGAGAGTATCTCATGGCCATAAGGCTGGGATTTAACTTGGATCACTTTCATTCTCTCCCTCTTCTTTTCTCCCCAGATTTTATCGATCTCTTTCTTCGTGGCTGTCATATTGACCCTAATAGCACTGAGTTTCCTTTTGGGCGAGACATACACTACGTTAAAAACAAATATAAAGCAGTTCTAAGTAGCTAAACGTTACTGTGCTGTGAGATAAAAGTTGCTTTAAATTCATGAAATTTGGAGGCGGTTTTCTAGTTTCCTTGTGTAATTGTTTTTTGATATAGGCCAAAATATATATAAGCTCCTCAAATATAGTTTAGTTGTAGATAACTTCCCTTAACTATAAAAGTTTAAAAATCATACCCTCAATTTTTAGACCTTAATCGCTAGATCCCTATAATTAAAATGATAGTTAAATTTAACAGAAAGTGAGCTATATTAGATTATTTAGCATTACTTGGTAGATGCTGTGTATTTTTTATATTTCATCAATTTATCCTAAATTAAAATTTAGAACTTCAGTAAAAGGACAATTTTGTCATTCTACCAATAACAACCCTTAATTGTTAATTCCCATCCCATGGTCTCCCTTGTACGACAGCATTGCTATCTTTCTCCTTCGGTCTCTTGCAATAAAATTTCTCAGTTTCACAGAAAACTTCAACCCAATCTCACCCATTTTGACCCATATTCTGATTCAGGACTCTTCAAATTGCCTCGATTTAAATTTGCGTATTTGACTGCAGGTTGGAGAGGAGATGCTCCGAGCTCAAGAGGGTTTTTTAGGCGTCGTATCACCCTATATAGGAACTATTACTTGTGCATCTTGATCTAGATGCTTCAGATTATGAGGCTTGAGCTTCTGGGAATGTGATGTTTACTTGGTGACTTATAAGGGTCCAACAATGATTGCGTGTACACTTCACGGCAGAACTTGCTTAGAGATTGGAGTAGCAAGACAGTAACGCCGCCGGAGAGTGCAGAGCATGGGATGGGAAACAGCAATTAAGGATTGTTATAGGCAGAGTGACAAGATTGTCAAGTTCTGAATTTAGGATAAATGGACGAAATATAAAAAAATAAATGTCATCTGTCAAGTAATGATAAATAATCTGATATATGGCCCACATCGCCATTAAATTCAACTGTTACTTTAATGGTAGGGGTTTGATAGTTAAGATCTAAAAATTGAAAGTATGATTTTTAAACTTTTATAATTGTGGGAGACTATCTACAACTGGGTTAAAGTTGATGAGGGTTTAATAACATGAATTAAGAATATGATGACGTACAATATATCTCTTCACATATACCGTTAGGGGCGTGAAGCATCTTGTAGTAAAGCAAGAAAGGATGAATGAGAGAATAATTGGGGAAATTAAAGGGGAAAGGAGGACGATTTCAATTGAAAGGAAATAGTGGCGTTAAGGTGCAAAGTTATGGTTGTCTGTAAAATGCGTCATAGCAGCCAAGTACGGAAATTAAACTTTAATGTCTTCATCTGGCTACCCACCAACGACCCACCAGAAAAGCAACACGAACGAGGCATGCCTCCGCTACTGCAGGTGTAAACAAACATGTCTTCCCAGATAACATTGTTCCCTTTATCGGATTCCACGCACCGGGCTTTTGGTCACATGAAGGCTACTGTTCTTAGTTCGGATATGTTACTGTAGTTTTGAAAGTTTAAGGTGCTTTTTTTTGTAGATTATGGTATGATACTGTGATGTATGCATGATTCTGCCATGCAACTGCGTCAGCGGAAGAAGGCCCGTAGCAGTGATGCGAGGGTATGGTTAATCCACCTGAGTGCAGATCGAGTAGTGACAAGCAAACAAGCAAATTGCAGTGAGTTGGAATTCCACCGAGAAGGCAGATGAAAATCATTTGAGGAACGCCAAACTTTTACATATAATAAGCTCTGTTTTCCATCATTTTGCCTCCAATGGCCAAATCCTCCAATCATAAATCACTTTGAATTTAATGTAACCCCAAATCATCACGCTTGGATTCGTTCTTGTTCCTCATGATCGCTCCTTAAAAGTTTCTTTGCCCCCATCATCATCATCACTCCTACTCCAACTGATGCCTCCTTTGAATTCGCTCGCTGCATATGTTTTTGGATTTTAACTCAAATCAATATACCCTATTTTCAAAATTAGCCACACATTCCCCTTCTTGAGCTTTGCACTGCTCTCGTCACTTCTCTTTATACATGCTTTTCCTGTTCCTGCTCTCCTATGAGTCACTCACATACGAGACTAATTTCAAATTTTGTGGGATGCCAATACACTTGTATAGAAGTACAGTAACTACATCCGTTCTCATTTCTAGAACAAAATTTGTTCTATTTGTAAGACGGATTATAAAGTTCGAAGAGTATTTAATATATCCTTTTTAATGTTTCCATATTAAATGTATGAAATGACTTCCTATATATAAATGTTATATTTTTCCATTAAAAATTAGTAAATGAAGTGAATATTAAATAAGGGTTGAACAGACAAAATAGAAGTAGATTCTAGACATAATAAAGCAGTTAAGTTAATTGGATTGTTATGCAAAAAGCAGGCAATTTTTTTCAATAAATAAAAATGGAGGGAGTATTTTTAAATTAAACCATACTAAAATGTGTTAAAATTAAGAGAGAGAGAAAGACGTACATAAAAATTGCATACAATGCACTAACTTATGAAAAGAATATCTTTTAAAAATAAATAAAAAATGGGAGGGGGCAAAACTCAAAAGAATGGAAGAAAAGAGACGTTATATGGCAGCACCCGCCACTTTTCTGTGGGGAGAGAGAGAAGCGCTTAGTATAGCGGTCCACCGAGAAGTTGATGATATTTCCTTCAGTAGCAAATCAAATCGGCCGATAGAAACACCATCCGTATATGAAACTTCCCCTATTAATCCTCTTCACTTCTCTTCACTTCAAATCACAGGCCGGCCCTTGCTCTGTCCCACTACATCCCTCCTACTTACTCTCACCTCCTGCATTATGGGTTGTAATTCCTCGACACTGGATCGCCTCCCGGCGGTGGCTCTGTGTCGTGACCGTTGCAAATTCCTCGATGAAGCACTCCGCCATAGCTACTTCCTCGCCGATGCTCACTTGGCACACATGCACTCTCTCAGAACACTGGGCCCCGCTCTCTGCTCTTTCTTCCACCACCACGAATATTCCGGAGACCATGACGACCACAGCTTCAAATTCAATCAGGCCAAGTCGCCTCCGCTCGCCGCTTCACCTGATCACGCCTCCCCCTCCAGTTCTGCTTCAGATTTACCCGTCCATTCGCATTCGGATTCGTCGGAAACTGAGAATAATATAGATAATGATTTCCAATTTCTTAACCCAACACGTTATGATTATCTCAACCGCGACCCTGCTACTGATGACTTGGTTTTCATGAATTATATGCAGCCTCTGTGCCCTCCGTTTTCTCCGTCTCTGCCAAACTCAAAGCCGCCGTCACCCCCTCCCCCGAGCAGCTCAGCCTGGGATTTCTTGAACTTGTTTGAAACGTTCGAGAAATACGAAGTGCGGTACAGTCCGAGTCGTGACATAAAGGAAGAGAAGGGCAAAGAAAGTCAAAGGAGCACCCAGCACGGCTCGAAGAATGAAGCCACAGAAGCTGTAAGTGGATCCGATTATGCAGGGGGTAAGGCGGACAAAGAAGAAAATGGAGAAGCAAAAAAAGTGAAGGCTGATGATTCGAAGGAGAAGGAACAACGGGAGGCGAAAGACGAAAGCAACTCGGCGAAAGTTAAGTCACCGAAAGGAGTGTCAGAGATAATGAAAGAGATTCAGATTCTTATGGAGAGAGCATCGGATTCGGGGAGCCCAGTTTTGGAAATGCTTGACATTGGAAAACTACCTTATCATCGAAGAATAGCCGTTGAACCAGGTAGGCCCCTTTTGTAACTATTTGCCCTGCCTTTATCTGCTTTATTTGTCTTTGAAATTCAGGAATTGTAGAGTCTTTGCAATAAATCTCATGGATGACGAGACGGTTGTTGGTGTCAGTTTCTTGCAAGATGATGCATGCGTTTACTCCGTTAGTTTCCTCAAAGTCTCCGACAGTTAAAAGCACCGAATCTTTGCTTATGTGTCAGAGAATGGGATCTGGTCATCAAGATAGAGGGAATCTGTCTTCTACTTTGAAGAAGCTGTCTATGTGGGAGAAGAAGCTGTATGACGAAGTTAAGGTATATGTTACCTTCTTATCTGATTTTTGGCCTTTTATCACTCGGGCAGACAAAGCTGGTTGCTCTGTTGCCTTGCCTCATATTTTATGTTGATAGCCAGTTTCAAATTTTGTGATAAGCGTCATAGACAATAGAAGAAATTATATCAGTAAGTCCCTTTAAATCTTTTGAAAATATTCCTTTTTGCGTGTGTTGATTTGATTCGGAGAATATCTAATCAAAACAACTCGGGAGACTAACTAGGTGCAAAAGACTCATACCTTAATTCCAAGTGGTTTATATGTGCATAAAATTAGGAATATTTGACACTAAGCAATTAAAATTACATTTTCTCATTATTTTATTCAAAAAAAATCACTAACTATTCGTAGATCTAGCAAATACTACTAGTGCTCTTTGTTCAATTTCAACGAATACGCTTAATTTTCAGGTTGAGGAGAAATTGCACGTATTTTATAAAGAGAAATGCAGGCAGTTGAATCGAATGATGAATAAAAAACAAGTAGACGCTCAAAAGGTGGATTCTCTTGAAACTTTCATTCAGGTTATATCTACAAAAATGAAGATTTCAATCCGAGTAGTTGACAAAATATCAAATACGATATGTAAGTTAAGGGAAGAAGAGTTGTGGCCGCTGATCAACCAGTTTATTCTCAGGTATAATTTTAGCTGCTATTGTCAGGAATGGTCATTTGTCAAACATGTTTCTTAGATTTTTTATTAAATATGCTTGGATGGAGGAGAGAGAGAGCTATTCACAACATAAAAAGAAAAAGAAAAGAAAAGAAAAATGGTCATGAGAAACGGGGCTTTTCATCTAAGGGTTATACTATGCTAACAACCATGACAAGACGGGCAAGAAAATAGGGGAATTTCATTAGGAAGGCATATACCTTGCACCATATCAAATTATGACAGAAAATAAACTGAAACAGAATAATTAGTCAGGATGAGAACAAGGATTACAATTTTTCCTTATTGGCTTCATTATTTTATATTTAACAAAAACTGATTCATGCGTGGAAAAAGGTTTCTAGGAATGTGGAAGGAGATGCTGGAGTGTTGCAGAAGCCAAATTCAGGGAATTGAAGAAGCCAAAAGTGTAGAGGCGTGTTCAGTGAACAGAAAGCAAATAAGTAAAGCGCACGTAGATGCGGCAATAGGAGTGAAGTGTGAGCTACAAAAATGGAACATGAGCTTCTCGGAGTGGATCTACGCGCAAAAGTGTCACGTCAAAGCTTTAAACGGCTGGCTCCAGAGATGTCTACCGTATGAGGCGCAAGAAGGAACAGGAGAGGGCGCAGCGCCGTCGGTGTCCATGATCTGCGAGAAATGGTGGGAAGCAGTGGAGAAAATATCAGAGAAGAAAGTGATAGAAGCGGTGAATGAGTTCATTGGTGGGGTGAATGAGGTGTTGGACGAGTATATATCAGAGCTCGAGCAAAGATTAGCAGTGGACAAGGAATTGGAGAGAAGGGTGAAGGTGGCGGAAAGGCAGGGGCAAAAGATGCAGAGGGTGGTGAAGAAGACCATGTCTGGGGACAGACAAGAGTCAGAGGGCGGTGTGCATCATGCTCAGCTTTTTCAAAGTGGCGGTGGAGGAAGCCTTCACTGCCGTCTAAGGCACATATTTGCTGCTTTGCAAAACTTCACCGCCATCTCTGCTTCCGCATATGAACTTCTCTGCCAACACATTGAACAAGACAGCCACAATATTCATTAGTTCTTTTACTATCTAGAATCCATGCATGTTTCTACCCCTATCTGGACTCGATTCAAATTCAAAATCCTTCGAACCGAGGATGTTTCCCCCCTATTCTTTCAAGGCGAAAATAAGCACCTGTAATATAATCACGTGATAGTTCTTTTATGGGGCTGGGCCATCGGATAAACTAGACTGTTCGTAATTTTTTGGGATTCAGATGAAATATCGTAATTTCATTCTTAATGATTGCATTTGGTATAATAAAGGGAATTGAATGTTATCAGCATATTATGAAAGTGTCGCTGGCATGATAAAAAAAGACGCTTTAGCTACGTAATAAAAATGGTTATCAGGTGTATTGTTGCACTTAATTATTTTATGTACATGTTTGGCCAAAAATTATTGATCAAATTAAAATTATAAACGTGATTCTCACGCCAACTTCGCTTTAGTGCCTATTTGGATTCAGTTTTTAGAAATTAATTTTGGACAAAATTTTATTTTAAAAAAATTTAAAATAAACATCAATTTTTGTCCAGAATTGATTTTGGACAAAATCCCAATTTGAAAAAATTTGAACCAAACAGCTATTTTTATCCAGAATTGATTTTAGGCAAAACCTCGGTTTGAAATCATGGTTTTAAATAAGCTACTGAAAATATATTTTAAAACTTTAAAAGAGCTTATAAATTATCTAATTAATATTTTACCCCTACTTTTTTCTTATACTCTCTCTCCTCTCTCATCTCTATTCTTCATATTATCTCCTCTTTCCTCTCTCTTCTCTACACTCTCTCATCTCTCATATTTTTTCTCTCTCCTCTCTTCTATTTATTTTCTACAATATCTCATATCTCATACTTTAATCAAATCATACCATTTTTAGTAATTTATTAATATAAAAAGTGATTCTACTACTAATCATCCAAATATCTCTATTTTCAAAATCTATTCTTCTCAGAATTTATTTTTTCCAGAATCTATTCTCCAAAAACTAATCCAAACAGGTTCTTAATCTCTACTATGTGCTTAAAATAATTGATCAATTTTTTGCAATGCACATAAAATAATTGAATTTTTTATTGTTAATAATAAGAGACTGATGCAGAATAAATAATATATAAAAAATTCACATATTTTGATTTTGTTATGATTAAGTACTTTAAGTATATTAGATTAATATACAAGTTTTTTCTTTAAAATGTTTAATATCTACCGAATGACATTATAAAATAGAATAGATTGTTAAATTTATTTGATGAAAGGGTGAGATTGAAAGTTTTTGGAAGAAAAATAAAAAAAAACTCATTTAAATTTTAAAAAGATAAATTGAGTTTTTTAATATTAAAAATGATAGATTGGGCAAAAGGCCCAATCTATTATTTATAAATTTGTGTACAAAGACCAAATTAACATTCACTTTGATAAGGTATTTGTAAATTTGACAATACGATTTATAATTTTGCCAATGATATTTATAACTCTAACAATAGTATTTACAATTCCTATAATAATATTTATAATTTTGACAATAGTATTTATAACTTTAACAATGATATTTATAAATTTGATAATGGTATTTACAACTTTATTAATAGTATTTATAACTCCCATAGTCGTATTTATAATTTCAACAATAATATTTACAACTTCCGCAATAATATTTACAACTCACACAAAGAAGAAGAAACAACTTTGCCAATAGGATTAATAATTTTACTAATAATATTTATAACTTTATCAATAGTATTTATAACTCCCGTAATAATATTTATAATTCCCATAACAGAAAAGAAATAATTTTATCACTAATATTTATAACTCTTATAATTATATTTATAATTTTATTAATAATATTTATAAGTTTATTAACAGTATCATTTCATAGCACAATGTTACTTACAAATTTTACCAGAAAAAAAAATAAAAAATTTGCTCGAAGCCCAGCAAAAATTCTACAAAAGCTATCTGAAATACTAAATCACCCATCTAGGAAGAGATTCGATTAGTAGGGGACTAAAAAACATTCCACTTTCTGTTGAATCAAATAAATTGAGGCTAAAAAAATTAGAGATATTATCAGAACAAGATAAAAATATAGAAATCGATATCAAAAGTTATAGATCCAAAATAGTAGAATAAGAACTTCAAAAAGATAAATTTGATATATATAGCGATCCATCAACTTATCCAAATAGTAGGGCAACGATTCACAGTTGGACCGAGGCGTGATATGACTTCAATCGCGCCAACAACTTGTTCTTGAGCGATTCTTGGCTTCAGTAACCAAAGATAATAGACGCCAAAAATCCCACCCAACCCAAAACTTGTCCCTCTGGTTTCAGATGATGAATGAGTCAAATACAAGAAGTGGGGAGTTTGGGGCAGTGAGTGTCTGAGCTGATGGAGTCAAGTGAGAATATGTTGAGAGACTGCTGGGGCTATGGAATTGAGAGATTAGTGATTGACAGAAGAATGTGAGATATATTTTTTTTATTTTTTATTTAAAAAAAGGAGTCGAAACGGGACTAGAATTTCGAGAGTTAAAACAAGACCGTCATATCCTGACTCCTCTCATTATTTTAACTTTATTTTGACTCAATTATTCTCGCATTGATTCTTCACAGGACAGGACACCCCCGTCCTAAATCATTCGGGAACGGTTCAAAACAATTCAAGTTGGGATTATTTGAACACCCATATGCACGATGAGGAGGAGGACAAGAAAGTTGCAGCTCCTCATAACTCTTTTTTGGATCTCTCTCTTCCCTCTCTCACCTCAAAAGTTACAAGCGCGCGCACGAGGGCGTCTTAGAAGTCAGACAGATTTGTTATCTTCGTCCTCCCCACAAGACTTGATGTTGTCTTCTTTCCGCTATTAGTTGGTAGGGTTGGGCGCACTGAGCTGATTATCCCAGCAATGGGCTGTTGAGTATCTTCGTTTTCCAACGATTCTATTTCCCACGTCATCCCTCATTTGGATAATCACAAGAACAACATCCACAATCTTCCTCCAACGGCGCCGATAGTACCGCTGCTGCTGCTAACTTCCCGCCGTTCTTGGAGTTCTCCCTCGCCGACCTCAAAGCTGCCACCAACAACTTCAGCCCCGATCACATCGTCTCCGAGAGTGGCGAGAAAGCCCCCAATGTCGTCTACAGAACCAAAACTGCCGTTCTATTGCCGTCAAGAAATTCGCTAAATTGGCCCGACCCGACCCTAAACAGTTCGTGGTACCAATTTTTCTATTCGTACTGATTTTTCAGCATTTGCAAATTCTAATCTCTTTTTGGTTGGACCGCTTAGGTTTAATCGAGTTGTCGTAACTTGTTCATGCAGGAAGAAGCTTTCGGTGTTGGAAAATTAAGACACAAGAGGCTTGCCAATTTGATTGGTTATTGTTGTGATGGTGATGAGAGACTTCTCGTCGCAGAGTACATGCCCAACGATACCCTCGCCAAACATCTATTTCATTGTATTTTTTCTTTTTCCTCCTTTATTCTTGGCATTGCATTGCAACATTTTTTATCATAACAATCACTAGTATTGTTTTAAGAAGGAGGTTTGAAATTGATTAACTAATCACTGCTCATTTATTGCTAAAATATACGGGCTTCAAGTTTTAAGCTATTGACTTCAAATCCAATTCTATAACAGACGCGGCAATGCTTTGAGCTGATTGCCTCCCGTTGCATTTTCTTCCTTGATTTCCAATTGGTTGTACGGAGTTGAAACATTGTTTCCCGTGTATGCTACTCTGAATTCTGATGGACATGAACTTTGTGTAGAAAGGAAGTAGTCTTTTCCCTGAATCCGATTCAAACGCCTCAGACGAATCCTCGTTAACCAGTCAGATGTATCCCATAGAGGATTTCGACATGACACCTTTGTTCACGACTTTCCCGTTTTGCTTCTATGTATGTCATCTTGCTTGAATCTGCTTGCACCTTTGCCCAGTGAATTTGTTCCTTTACCTTATATGTCAAAATTATATTTTTCTGTGAGTTAATATTCTGGCTTCCTATCACGCCTTTGTATGAATAAGATTAAGATTGGGCTCTTTTTTTTTCTTGTGGGAGTTGAGAGCAATTATCTTCATATATGGCTCTGGCTTATGCAAGGCTCTTCATGCAGCCAGAGCGTAATAGATTATTCATTCTGTTTGATATGGAAATTATATTCCAATTTTCATCGGAAATATTCATATCACCTTGCGAAGTTATGCACTTCAGTCATATAAATAGCAACTATCCATCTTTCATTCAACTTCATTAAGTTCAGTTTAACTCTGCAATTATGCGTATAACATTTCTTCCTGCATCTTTGGTAGGGGAGAATCAGACAATTGA
Source organism: Leucaena leucocephala (assembly GCA_037074615.1). NCBI lineage: Eukaryota > Viridiplantae > Streptophyta > Magnoliopsida > Fabales > Fabaceae > Leucaena > Leucaena leucocephala. The sequence goes on from CM073542.1 coordinate 199,643, forward strand.
GTGGGCCATGCGGTTAAGAGTTGCCTTAAACATTGCTGAAGCATTAGATTATTGTCATAGAGAAGGCCATCCATTGTATCATGACTTGAATGCTTACAGAGTTCTCTTTGATGAGGTGATTATGGGCAACTATTTTATAAGTAAACGTTTGGAATTTGGATCAATATCTTTAGTTCATAATCTTTGTACGGTTTTGATATGTTCAATTTGTAAGTAGTGTTGTAAACAAGCATGTGAATTAGGCCGTGCATTTGTAAAACTATAATTGACAAATCTTAATTTGGATCAATATCTTTGGTTCATAATCTTTGTGTAGTTAAAAAAAGCAAGAATGTGAATCAGGCCGTGCATTTGTAGAACTATAATTGACAAATATTACTGTTTTGGCAGAATGGTGATCCCCGGCTTTCATGTTTTGGTTTGATGAAGAATAGCAGGGATGGGAAAAGTTATAGCACAAATCTTGCTTATACGCCTCCTGAGTATCTGAGAAATGGTGGCTGAATATTTTCTTTCAAATATTTTCCCCCAGTGCTGCTTAACCATATTTTATGCAGTTCATTCCATACTTTGTCATCTACCCTTTTGTGTTAATATTATTTACTAGAGTTAAAGTGGAACCTTCATTCATCTTACGGGAGATAAGGTTGCACTATCAAGCTTAGAGTATTTGTTGCCTAAAGTTGAGAAGTCTAAAACAAACGATACACACACATTTACATACAGTTGTGGGGCTGTGAATAACATCATATACAATTCATATTTTCATTTTGTGAACTCTGATTAGTATAGAAATTTGAGAGGTTTGCCCTAGAGAGCAGCTTTTTATTGTTGATTTGTGAGTAGTCATTGAATTTTTCTGCTCAGGTATATTCTTGTCATCATGCTGTCCATTTTTCAGGAAAGTTGTTTAAGCTGTATGTATGCTGATATTTGTTTTGGCGACTTCTAGCAGCAGAAATAATATATGTATCTTTTGTAGGGAGGGTGACCCCGGAAAGTGTCATCTTCAGCTTTGGAACTGTGTTGTTGGATCTTCTAAGTGGAAAGCATATCCCGTCAAGTCATGTAAGCATTCTATTTAGCCATAATCAACTCCTGGATCTCATTTTTAGAGTCATTTGGGCATCCTACCGATTAAGGAAGGCCAATTTTTGGTAAAGCGGCATTTAAACCTTTAAAGTAAAGCATGGATAACCAAGTACTTAATGCATTAGCTACTGTTGGATAATAGTTTATAGCATGAGTGTTGAAAGTAATAAAGAATAATTTATTGATTTCTTTCTTTAAAAGATCATAGTACATGTTGAATCTACATTGCTCATGATTGGTTTACCTTGTAAAATGAATTCTATATGACTAGGGTGCTTTCTGGCCCCCTAGAATGCTGTTTCAGGTGGTCATCAATTCTGTTTGGCTGATGAATCGACTTTGTTATTTTTGTCCAATATCCATTTGAGGTGCATACGAAATTCAATGCCATACTTTTTGCTTTGGTATTATTACGTCCAAAAGTAATTTTACTTGTCACTACCCAGGCATCTTTTTCTGGTACATGCTCTTTTGGTGAACATTCCTGAACATAAAAATAGATTACTAAGAAATTTGGGTTCTTTCCTTCAACTCTGCTCAGCTTCTTCTTGTTGGCAATGCATTACACCATACATTGATTTAAAGGTTTGTTTTCGTTTAATTTAAAGAAGTATTACACTTTGTACCTGCAGGCTCTCGATATGATAAGGGGCAAGAATATACTCATTCTTATGGATTCACATTTGGAGGGACAATTTTTAACTGATGAAGCAACTGTGGTTTTAGATCTAGCCTCACAATGTTTGCAGTATGAACCTCGGGATCGGCCCAATACCAGAGACCTTGTTATCATACTCTCTCCACTACAAAATAAACCTGTGAGCTTATTTTCTAACATCAAGTGCAATATGATGATTATGAAAAATAAGCTTGCATTACTAACTCAATGATGTCTTTTGGCAAACAACCTTTGGCTTGCGTGCCATTTTATGTACTTATATAGTATCTCACCTGAGCCTATTGATTCTTTTTTTTGGATAAACTATTCGCTTATTATTTGTATCAGTGAAAGAACATGTTATGGAAGTTATGACTAAAATTAAGCGGTTTTACTTATAAGGATCTTTTGCCTGTTAAAAGGGGAGAGTGGGGCAATAATTACGGTTGTCTTTGCCATCAGGTTCCATCAAATTTGATGCTTGGAATTCCAAAGCAAGAGGAAGCACCTCCTACTCTGCAGCATCCTCTTTCTCCAATGGGCGATGCTTGTTCTCGAATGGACCTTACAGCTATCCATCAAATTCTGTTAATGGCACACTACAGAGATGATGAAGGGACCAATGAGGTACTGCAAATCAAAGAGATAGAGTTATGTAATGCTTATATTTAGGGATGTTGCACTAATCGTGCATTCGTTTGTTCGGCAATTACCTGGTTAGTTATCTTTCCAAGAGTGGACCCAGCAAATGAGGGATATGTTAGAGGCAAGAAAGCGTGGTGACTTGGCTTTTCGTGACAAGGATTTTAAGACTGCAATGGAGTGTTACTCCCAGGTATCTGTTGACCACATAAAAGAATTGTTTTGAGTTGCATTAACTGGTTTTTGGAGTGTTTGCAACATTAATGGCATATTCATATGTAGTTCATCGAGGTGGGAACAATGTTATCCCCAACAGTGTATGCTCGGAGGAGTCTTTGCCATCTGATGTGTGATCAACCAGATGTTGCTCTTAGAGATGCAATGCAAGCGCAGTGTGTGTATCCTGAGTGGTCCACTGCATTTTACATGCAGGCCGTTGCTCTTTCCAAATTAAACATGGACAATGATGCTACTGACATGCTCAATGAGGCTTCCACCCTTGAAGACAAAAGACGGGGCAAAAGCTCTTCCTCGTGATAGGAACTTCTCTGTCGCAGTATCAAAAGGTGCGTGTGTACTGTACGTTTGGAATTTATTTCAATGTAACATATTTTTCATAAGTTCTTGTGCTATTTTTTCCCTGTATTTGGCTATACACTTAATTTATTCTTACTCTGTACATGTCTCTGCTCGTCTATTTTTATAGTACAAACAACGTCTGCCCAGTTGTATTTTAATGCACATAAATTATTTCTCATCAGAACTATTGCCATATGTTTTTCCAAGTAGCTTTCTACTGTAGACGTTTATTTTCCTTCGTCAGGTTCTGATTTTTGGGGTCTCTGCTGTTTTTTTTTTCTTTTTAATTGGATAGTTTGATCACTCTCTTCAATTTCTACAACTTGCAAGAATGTAATATAGGTCTTATTTTGATAGAATTTTAAAAAATGACTTATAAAAAAGTAGAATTTTTAGACAATTTTATAAAAATGGTTTTTGGTGAAGAAGAGTTTATATAGAAAAAAATTATTATAAATAAATGAGTGTTTAAATAGATATTAAAATAATTATGATTAATAAATTATTAAAAAGAATATAGAATAAATTAAAAAAAAATTATTAGTTATTAAACTCTAAACCACGCCTTTGGTTTTTCTTTCTCTTCTTCCACTATTCATCTCTACAATATCCCATTTTTTTCCATTGTTCATCAAGCATCCTCTAGTTCTTCATTTTCGTCTTCCTCATCCTCGATAGACAGTTTATGTTAGTTTTTATTTTTAATACAATATTTTTTTAAAAAAAATTGGATATGATTATTTTTTTAGTTGGCTATCTAATTTATTGGAGTTTGGTTCTGACTATATCTGAATTTGACTCGCGTAACGTATTTAGCTATAGTGAATAAATTTTTTAATAATTTTTTTATATATTACTAAGATTTGAATTCGAGATCTTGTTTAAATGATATTGAATTATTTACTAAAGATCTTAAGGGAGACCCAACAACCCACGCGACTTAGCAACCTAGAGGACGACGAGGATAGAATTGGAGAAGATCTGAATCTAGAGTTCACTGAACGGTGACACTGCTGCCAAGGGAGAAGAACGGAAAACTTTTTAAAGCGAAGGTTTTAGTTCAATCAATTAGGTACATACTTGACAGAGAACGGAAATTGGTTGATATTCGTTTTTTCAAGAGAAGATATACAGGATGTCTAATGTAGGGCAAGTTTCATCACGTGTCTTTATATAAATTTGTTAATATACTGGTATTGTATACGTAATTACTAGTACATGAGTGGAGGATAATTTTAAAAATTAGGCAATGAAATAATAGCAACCAAAAATAAATCGCATTTCGGACTTTTGATAGACGTGGGAATTTCCGCCCCATGCGTTATGGGAACCGAAACAGTATATATTCCGGAGTTTCCATTGTTGCTCAAACAGTTTGACTAACAGCACATAAACTATGTGGGGCCCTATCTGGACAGTCAAACCTTATGCACCGACCGCATAAAATAATAAAATATGGACATTCGTCATCGTTTGTTTATTTTAATTCTAGCGGGGGGCTGCTTGATTTTTAAGCCGAGAGACAGATGGAGGAAATAGATGCAAGAAGTGGATTCTGCAAATCCAACTCCGTCTTCTACAGTCAACGGAAGCCCCTGCCGCTTCCTCAAAACTATTCGCTGGACATCAACATTTTCGTCTCCTCTCGCGCCCACCATGGCAAGATTGCTTTCATCGATGCCGCCACTTCACCTTCCACCAACTGTGGCAAGCCGACCATGCCGTCTCCACCTCTCTCTCTGACTTGGGTATTCGAAAGGGCCATGCCGTCCTCCTTCTTTCCCCCAATTCCATCCACTTTCCCGTCGTCTGCCTCGCCGTCATGTCCCTTGGTTCTATCGTCATCACCACCAACCCTCTCAACACCCCCCGCGAAATCGCCAAGCAAATCTCCGATTCCAAACCTGCCCTTGCCTTCACAATTCGCCCTCTACTTCCCAAGATCACCCCTGTTCCAAACCTACCGATCTTTCTCATGGAGGAAGATTCCAACGCCCCAATCACAGAGCCTAAAATCGTGCCACGCTGGGCAACATGATGAAGACGGAGCCCCGTCCGAGCCAAGTCAGGGAGTTACCAATATGACACTGCAACTTTACTGTATTCGTCGGGCACCACGGGTCCAAGCAAAGGCGTGGTCTCATCGCACCGGAATCTGATGGCGATGGTCCAGATAGTTTGGGGTCGATTCAATATGGACAAGGAGGAGACCTTCATATGCACCGTCCCTATGCTCCACATATATGGTCTGGTGGCGTTTGCTACGGGCCTTCTGGCTTCAGGATCGACAATATTGGTGATGTCCAAGTTCGACATGGACGATATGCTATTGGCGATCCAGAAGTATCGGGCGACGTACCTGCCGCTGTTGCCGCCTATAATGGTAGTAATGATGACCGGTGCGGATGCGATCAAGGCGAAGTACGACTTGAGCTCGCTACATTCGGTTCTGTCGGGTGGGGCTCCATTGAGCAAGGAGGGGATCGAGGGCTTTGTGGACAAGTTCCCGAACGTCACAATTCTCCAGGGTTACGGGTTGACCAAATCCGCGGGAGTTGGGGCATCCACGGACTCACTAGAGGAGAATCGGAGGTACGACACGGCTGGGCTGTTGTCACCGGCCACCGAGGCCAAAGCCGTCGACCCCGAAACTGGAGAAGCTTTGCCGCCAAACCGGACCGGGGAGCTCTGGCTCAGAGGTTCCACTATCATGAAAGGTGCGCCATTATTTTATTATTATGACCATATATTTTAAAATTCATCCACGTCTCACGATCACGGATGATCCAACGGTTCCCCAGAAAAACTATGACGTAGGTAATTATTTATTTCATTTTTTTGGCCTCACATGATTCAGTAACCAGGAAGGTGGTTAGGATTTGATTAACGGTGAGGTGACGGTGATGGCAGGTTATTTGAGTAACGAGGAAGCGACCAGCTCGACCCTTGATTCAGAGGGACGGTTGAGAACTGGAGATATTTGCTACGTTGATGGCGGTGGATATATTTTCATGGTCGATCGGTTGAAAGAGCTTATTAAATACAAGGGATATCAGGTACCCATCAAAACTCTAATCTACGAGCCACAGTTGTAAAAAGTAAAATCTTATACAAGTTAAAACGCAAATTTCAATCTAGGGAACTAATTGGTGTCGTCATGTCTCTGTATCAGGTGCCACCAGCAGAACTAGAGGCCTTGTTGCTTACTCATCCTGCAATTTCAGATGCTGCTGTCATACCGTAAGTCTACTCCTGATCCAAGAGAACTGCTATATTTATCTCCAAGGAACAAATAGGGTGATTTGGGTATCTGCTTTATTTGTTTTCGGAGTCAAAGATAAGGAGGTTGGGCAGTATCCAATGGCATACGTAGTAAGGAGAAGTGGAAGCCACGTATCTGAGAAGGAAATTATGGAGTTTGTGGCAGCACAGGTTGCTCCGTATAAAAGAATAGGAAGAGTGGCATTTATTTCTCGGTACCCAAGAACCCATCCGGCAAAATCCTCAGGAAGGATCTCATCAAGCTCGCCACATCTAAACTCTGAATTCAACACTCTGGAGCTTTCCATGTTGATCATATATGGTGATTACGTATAATTCTCTTGCCTATTTATTTCTTGTCGCTTTGATAATGCTCACCGACTCATCATTATCATCTTTTTGTGAAGTGGGATGTGAACTCAGTATTTCTTTTTTATGTCATTCATTAATAAACTTGAAACAATATCAATTACCGGTTCTTCATTCCCTCTATTGAGAATACATGGCAGCCCTGTGTACACCATACTATTGTATATAAACTACTTTCACCCTCAGTAAAAGTCCAATATTTGTCACACGGAAAAAATCAAGAAGAATAAACATCAACACATCATGGGTGGCTTATCATCAAAGTCATATGCCAGGAGGGGAGTATTGTCCTGGTTAAGTTTTCTACTTAAAAAAAGGAAAAAAAATAATAAAATAATAAAATTTTCCTCCATTTAAAGCATATTAGAAAAATTCACAAGCAACGTTATTTACAGTTATGAATACTTAATAATTATACGTTAATTTTATATGACAAGTCAAATTAAAATTTCAAATAGAATTGTAATGTTAAAATGATAGAAAATTTTCATGATCATGGTAAGATCAATTTATTACGTGAGATATATAGAAAAAATATACAGAGAAAGCGGATTGGTTTTTAATTAAAGTAATTCATAAATTATTCTGAATTATTGATCACATGCATGTTAGATTCCAATTAAATAGGGAAACAGGGGCCATCAACTCGTGTTTATCTTTAGCAAAAGTTAAGGGAACAAGGGTGATGACAAGAAAGGTTTATTAAGGTAAATAAAAGGCGTAGAGAAAAGAAACTTTGACAAAAGAAGGTGCCATTCCAAGCATGCCCATATACAAAGAATCTATTGTTTAGTGGAATATTGGCGGCATGCATCGCTTGATAGTTTACGTTGTGTGTGCACCCACCACCACAGAAAAGCCCTAAAGTGGCATGTTTTTGTGTGGCTTTCTCGAGTCTTCGTTCTGCGTCAACCGAGAGAGGGCAAAAAATTGAAGGTTAGTTGGGGCTGGAGCCTAATCAAGGCATTCGAAGTTTAGGGAAAAGATGCTGATCACCCAATAAAAAAGAGTGGGAAAAGGATGGAGGGAGAGAAACAACGAGGAAGAAGCGAAGCCGGTGGGCTTTGAAGAAGAGTAGGAATTGAGATAGCTCAACGTGGTGCCATCATCTTTCTCATATCATATATGTTTGTTAAATTGATATCTGTGCGTGTGTGTTAATTCATTTATCTCCATAGGCTCTGTAGGGTCACACATCATCTCCCCACTATCAATAATGATGTGATTATGAGTGGAGCCGTTCATTTTTTGTTTGAGCCACTTCAGTCCCTTGTGAGTTAACCAGTTAACTGTGTGGCCTACATAAATAATTATAAAAGAAGTGAAACAACAAGTAAAAGGGAACTCATGCTTGCATGGTCATATTGACCAAAGTAAAGAGGTTTTGGGATAATTTATTTTGGAGAGATAGAGCAGGAAGAGAGCGAATACGACAAGTAGCGAGTAGTGCATGATTACATGGATCAAGCTGGCGGCCACTTCACCAAGCTTGACCCACAAGACGGCTGGCTTCCCATCACCGAGTCCAGACGCGGCAACTCTTACTACTCTGCTTTCCACATCCTCAGTTCCGGCATCGGCCTTCAGGCCCTTGTTCTTCCTCTCGCGTTCCCTCCTCTCGGCTGGTAATTACTTCTTCCTTACCATCTCTTCGGGGATATACTTATATACTAATATGGTTAATGCAGGACTTGGGGAATCATATGCCTCTGCCTCGCTTTCTCATGGCAGCTCTACACCCTCTGGCTGCTCATCCACCTCCACGATCCCAACTCGGAGTGCGTCATAGCAGATATCTCCGACTAGCTATGGCCGCTTTTGGTATTTCCTTTTCTTGTATGATTACCGCAACTAATGATCATAATAGTAATAGTACTAGTAGAATAGAATAATGAAATGTAAGAGGGTGGTGATGAGTGAGTTAAGAATAAATTACATGGATGTGGATGATGGTGACAGGAGAGAAGGTGGGGAAAGCAGTGGCACTGTTTCCAATCATGTACCTGTCGCGGGGGGGAACGTGTGTGACGCTGATTCTCGTAGGAGGAGGAGCCATGAGAACATTCTTTCAAACAGTGGCACACAACGGGCATGCACTGTCCCCTAAGGAGTGGTACTTGCCACTCTGCTTGTTCAGCTTCCCAACCTCAACTCAATGGCGGCGGTTTTCCTGCTCGGAGCCCTCACCGCTGTCGCCTACTGTACCCTCATCTGGGCTGTCTCCGTTATTCAGGGCAGGCTCCTTCACTGCCTGCCCGGGTTTCTGGCGTCTTCAAAGCCCTTGCTATCATTGCTTTCACTTTCAGAGGTCACAATATTGTGCTCGAAGTTCAGGTAATCAACCACGCCAAAAACCTTCCCCCCTCCTTGTTCCTGATTCTTAAAAGGCTTAATAGGGAACCTTACCTTCCGATGCGGATCGACCCTCGCACTTGGCCATGTGGAGAGGCGTTAAGTCTGCATATCTAATAATCGCCTCCTGTTTGTTTCCCCTCGCCATCGGAGGTTATGGCCTATGGAAATTTGGTAACAGTTCTTCCCATCATTAGTTTTATTTTATCAAAATTACAAGATCAACTCCTCTTGTGCGACGAAGATAAGCTAACGGTTGGCTGTTGGAGCCCAGATACCTTGCAGCGGAGGTTTGTTAAGCGCACTACACAAATACCACGAACACGACACATCCAAGTTGATCATGGCATCCACGAGCTTGCTTGTCGTGATAAACAGTGTGAGCTCATTTCAAATATATGCAATGCCGGTCTTCGATAATTTGGAGTTGAGATATACGAGCAGGAAGAAGAGACCTTGTCCGAGGAGGCTGCGGACGGCGGTCTGTGGATTCTTCGGGTGCCTGACATATTTCATGTGTCGTTCCCCTTCTTGCCAAGCTTGGTGGGTCTGCTCGGAGGCACTGCTCTACTGGTCACTCAGGCTTATCCATGCTTCATGTGGTTAAGGATCAAGAGATCCACCAAATATAGCACACAGTGGTGCCTCAACTCGATACTCGGAGTCTCCGGCGTGGTTCTCAGCGCTCTGCTCATCGCGGCCGCCATTTGGGGAATAGGGGCGCACGGCATCGACACCAACTTCTTCGACCCCCACTGATTTATTCATCTCGTCACAAACCTTGCTAACATGTAAGCCTGCGTCTCATCCATTAACAAAATGAGCTTATATTTGTCTTTGTACCAAAAGAAAAAAAGAGCTTATATTTGTCTTCCACCGCAGCTTTTCAAGACAGAAACTCATCGTACCACATATTTTGGTCAAATTTAGTGTCTTGAAAACCAGACACCTTGAGTATTTTAAAAATACATATGCTATTTACAAAAATATTGTTACTAGTTAATAAAATAGTATCGCTACTGAATACAATATAATAATAAAATATTGTGCACAAAATTCTAAATAAAACATCACTAAAAAAATCATATCACAGTATTTAAATTTAAACAAGTTAATTTTCACCCAAAAATATAAATAAGTTAATAGTAATTAGTAATCTATAGTTCAAAGTAACCAACTAGTAATTCGTCATTATAATAACAATTAGAGCAAAAATACGTTAATAGTGATTATTTAATGCTAGGTTATAGAGCAAAAATTATCCAGAAAATGAAGTTATTTTGTACCAACAACCAAATATATACATCTAACAAATTTGTTTTAAAAATACATGAACCAATCAAATCAATAACTACAACACTTTTCTAACTTTTAAACGGTTTTCCTTTTATTGATTCTATAGAGTCTCGGATCATTTTTTATACCATTTCACTTTTTCCTTGGGTTAAAATTGTGGCAAATACGCAAACCACCCAACAGACATATTCTTACATAGAGTCAAAACTTGGAGGAAACAGAAACATAAAATTTTTGCTCCTCATAGTCCGAAGAATTTCCTACGGCTCGCCCTCTTCATAGAATGAATAAACCTCCAGTCTTTAGCAGCTATCATTTGAGCATTTTATACAAAATCTCAGCTATCGGACCACTTAAAACTGTCATACATACATTATCTTTCCACAAGCATTCTTCTGATCGAATTTGAAAATCTTTCAAACGTGCTGTTATCACGGGGTCAAAGATCCCCAAGAGTAACCTGCTTTAATTGCATTGCATACATTGACGCTAACGACAAAGAGAAGCACGTACATCCAAACGACTAGATCCTAACACCTTTAAACGCCCCATCTCCAAAAATGAGTTTTCTTCCCGAACCAATTCGATGGGTTAGCCTTGATGCCAAAACATCTTTAACAGGCTTCGATCAACTCGCTTTGGGCAAAATCAGGAATTACAGAGGTCATTGGTAAAGTATGCCCGGAACCTTCACCCCATTAGAATGGGGGAATGGAAAGGAAACACGCCGAAGATCAAGGCTTGCTATCATATTTACATTGACAATGGAAGAAGCATACTCCGCTTCTGCTTCCTTGCCAGTCTTATTTGCTTTGTAATTTTCATGCACAGTATCAACAGCACTGTGACGCAGACTAATATAAAAGCAAGCCGGATGTGCCTAAAGTACAAAGAGACTGCTGAAAAAGCCAGGAAAGCTAAACTGATAAGTTCCCATATTACAAAGACAACAACATCCACCCTGCACCAGAAGAATAAATAAACAAATGGCATTAATATTTTGGACTACTGATTATTCTAAAAGGGCTTCGATAAAGAGAAATTAATCCAACAAAAAAAAATCATCAGAGTTCTAAAAATAAAAGCATTTGAAAGCAAAAAACAGAATTTCTCAGTGTACATAAATCGTGGTTGCTAAAGCTAAGTGAACAGGATCGTCCATCTCCAATTAAACTAAAGTGTAACTTTCACCTCTATCTATTGTGATTAGTAGCCCAAAATAGTCATTGGTGAAAACAATTAGCAATATCCATCTTCTGCAAGGGGAAAAGATGGACGAGGTGGCACTAAAACTGACCAGTCAACATTTTTTTACACTCCGCATCCCAGATTCGGTTAAAGGTATTGGTAAAATGGCTGTAATTTTTCAAGCTTATTAAATGTCTAATGATAATAGCATTTGATTCCATCAGATCGGACAAGCAGTAAATATACGCCCCATCAATCTAAGTACTATGAGTCATTAGTATGGGAAAAAATGACTTTATAGTAAAATCAATTGCCTCCTTCAAAAGCAAAGGAGATCATCCAGGTTGTCATCCTCAAAGCTGTTATTCGAGTGTTATTATTATTACCCAGGAGCATGCCTGCGAATAATCTAAATACAAGTTCAAACAAACGGCCGAAATGAATTGATTTCGGGCTAATATATTACAGAAAGGCAATTTATGGTTTGATATGAAAAATTAAGGTGAAAGGTGAACTATTAAATCGAATAATGGAACGAACAATATCCTAAACAGCCCAGAACACCGCCGACCCAGCCGAATTTGAGGTTGAAAAGGTAAATGACAATTTCGATCATAATCCTAAATCACATAGCTGCCCATGTGCACGACAAATAACAGGCAAAACAAAAAGGCCAGGAGCAATTATAACGAGACTAACACACTACAGGAGAAAAGTTGAAGAGAAAATAATGGGGAGAAAAGGCTTTTGAATAAAGATAAAAAGGAACGACACAGAATTTAACATGGCACAAATTAAATGCTGGACGCACCTCGAGGTCGTAAAATTAGAGGGCGTGGAGGAGAATAAGGAGATAGAAGCCCGGTCGTACTTGGATCGAATCTGATACTCTCGCAGCTGTTCGGCCAGATTCGATCGCGTTATCATCGTAGCCTCTCTCCCTTTGTCCTTCTAAGTCTCGAGGCGGAAACCCTCTTATTCGCTTTATCAGAAGGAAACGTCCATTGATGAAGAACCTGAAAACTGGACGGCGAAATTTGATCGGAGGATTGGAAGGTGGGATCAACCAATATTGGCTCTATTTCTCTGCACTGGTCATTTCCTCCTTGTAATTTGATTTAGTTTCCCTTTCAAATTTCAATCCGTTAAAAATTCCATAATCCATCTTCCCTCTCCCTCGTTATGGATTTGTAGAATTACCAAGCATAACCCAACAACGACCCAGGCCACTGCAAAAGTTTTATCCGAAGCGTAGAGGATTCGAATCATCGATCCATGTATCTTTCGTTCGCCCAGCCCAGCCCAGCCCAAATTCCTTTTCTTTTTAGTATATTGTTTTTGGTATACTTTCTTTTCAGTATTTAAACACACCTCCAGGAATCCAGTGCATTGTTTGGACTTATAGTCCGAGGAGAATATCATTGAGGGTTCCATAAGCAAGATAATAACATTTTTTGTCATGTTCGATGGATTGCAGGGAAAATATGTTTTAAAATTAAATGTTGAAAATACCCCTGAGTAATGAATAGATGCGACTTATGATAGTTAGAGATGGATTTATCAAATTTCAAACACATAAAAATATATTAGCACGAGTCTCAAGCACATGAAAACATTGTCTAACAAATGAATTGTTCAATTTTTTTTTTTGTATTATATATAGATAACGTTATCCCCTTGAGTTTTGCTTTCCCTACACAACAGACTTTTTTTTTGTACAAAAACTAATAGTTTTAAGCATACCTATAATCCTTTGTTTGACTCATTAGATACCCACAAAAAGACTAGAGCACTACAGAAGGCTCCTAGTCACATTACATAGCAAAGGCACCGAAAGAAGAATAAAGAAGTAGAGAGTTAAAAATAGGAGATGAGGGAACTTTCTATCATTTACAGACTTTCTCTTCTGTCAGTGTATTTATAACTTGTGAGGAGAGGAGTTAGATAACCGTATCTAACTCCCTCATTTTTAAATTTAAATATTCCCCTTCAACTGCTTCTCACGGTCGGTTCCTTCCCCTGTTCCTCAGGGTCAGGTTTGATCTACCATGGGTGGATCGCCCGTTTTCTTACAAAAACAAATGTCACTACAACAATCAATATGTTATTGTCCCTACAAAGGAGTGTTATGATTTGACTAGAATTTCGTAAATATATTCAGCCTATTTGGTGTAGCCGCAAATTTAAGTTTAGAGAAATATTTGGTTATACTAAAAATTAAACAAATAATTTTCAAAAGTCTATTATAAAACTTATAGATTATAATCTATTTCAAACATATATTTTTAGATATGTTGATAAGAATAACTTATAAGAGGGTAAAAGTGCCTATGGGGTGTTAAATAATCATTTTATCACCATTTTTTTTAACAATATTTATCTTCTCTAATATTTCCTCTCTCCTTGTCTGAAAATCAAAGAGGAGAACTAGGCGTTGTGTTCTTGTCACTATCATCCATATATGTCTTGTCATCACGGCTGTTATGGTTATTGTCATCACTATTTCTCCTCTCTCTACTGCCATTATCAACGGTTTTCCTCTCTGTCTTTTTAGCCTCGTCCATCTGGTTCTTGTTGTTATCTTATGGTTTGCTTACTCTACTACCTTTCGTCATCATCTCGTCTTGCTCCACAATTCATTGGCGACAGAGATATTTAAAGGAGGCTATGCCTATGGGTCCTCATCATTATCTCATCGTGTTGCTAGTGAGGGAGGTCCTTACTGTTGTATTGTCAATGACTACATGAGGTCAAAGGATCATTATCTCATTTTGTTATTATCTAATATGGAGTGAACAATGATAGACTGTAATAGGGAATAGAGATGGACAGTAATATAATTATTTATTAATTGATTTTTTCACCTCATATTATTTATAATAATTTACTAATAATAAAAATTATTTTAATAATAATCATTTAAATACTCATTTTATTTATAATTATTTTTTATATAAACTCTTATATAAAAGAGTTTATTTAAAAGAATTTTTAAATTATTTATTTTTTATAAAAAAAATCTCTAAAAACTAAATTAAATGGGTCATTATTGTCCCTACAAAAAGCTTAAATAAACATGGGTAAAAAATATACTAGTAATACTCTTTGAAAAGATTAAATTAAAAGAACTATAATAATTTTTTAATGTGGGAAAAGAAATTAAAAAGATGCCAAGCCGACCACTTGTAAAAGATAGTAGCGAGCGACACATATAAAGAGGATTAAAAAAATGGAGTCTCGCCACCCTGAAGAAAGCGAGTGCGGCCCTTAAACAGAATGACTCACCGACCAGCAACACTCTGGAAAACTAGAAAGCCTACTTCCTTCTCCCAGACGCCTATTTATTCATTCATTTCACACCGACGTTTCGGGTCCCACATTAAAGCCTCCCCCCATCTTTCTACACGTGTCTCTCTTCTATTGGCCTGACATTTGTTTATTTTTCCTCTCGTCCCTTCCTCTCTCTCCTGCTTTTACCCCATCCTTGCAAATTTGTTAACTCGATGTTTCTGCAGGGTCTGTTTCGATTGTGAAGAGAATAAATTTTAGAAAATAAATTTTGGGAAGAATAGATTTTGAGAATAGAGATATTTGGATAATTAGTAATAGAATTATTTTTTATATTGATAAATTACTAAAAAGGATATAATTTGATTAAAGTATGAGAGAGGATAGAGAATAAATAGGAAAGAGGAGAGAGGTAGAGGAGAGAGAGGATAGAAGAAAGAAGGTATAAGAAAAAGTAGGGGTAAAATAGTAATTGGATAGTCTATAAACTCTTTTACTGTTTCAAAAACTATTTTCAGTACTTTATTCAAAACTATGATTTTTACTAAAATTAATCTTAGACAAAAATTATTGTTTGTATAAGATTTTTTTAAACTGAAATTTTAGCCAAAATAAATTCCTATAAGCTGAATCCAAACAGGCATTACATTTTGCACCCATATTCCCCATATGTCCTTCAAAGCCAGCGAGTACATTTTCTATCATGTAGTGTTACACTCTCGTTTCTCCTGTGAACTTATTGCATACGTAGCTCTTATAAACAGTACATTGATTAGCTCTTATAATTGCGATTATTCACCCAATTTTGTATAGATAATTTTTAATATTTAAATCTAAATTCACCTAATTTATAAAAATATTTTAAATTCAATGCTACTGGTAACTCAATAAAATATCTAAAATATAAAAAAAATAAAAAAACTTATAAATTGTCTTCATGCACAAAATAATATTATATTTATTACTTAATATAAAAATTAGTTATATTTTTAAATAAATTAAAAAAATATATTAATAAATTAATTATAACTAAATAAACCTTATCAAAATAAATTTATATTATATACTTTATAATATATTTAAATTAATTAGTTAATTTTTATATTAATTATAATTAACTATTTTATATATATATTTTTAATATATTTTAAAAAATTAACTAATGTTTATATTAAAAAATAAAAAATAAAAAATAAATCTCTAGTAATTGTAACTATTACTATAATTTTTTCAGTGGAAAAGGAAGTTAAATTAACCTGTAAGTCGAACCCTCCACTTCCATGTTAGTGAAGGAATATCTTGCTCACCAATTTATGTTACCTTGCCAGGAAAAACTATTATCTTATATATTTTTATAATTATTAATAATTAATAATCTGTAATAATCAATAATTAATCGTGTTGGATGCGCGTCTCCACCTTATAAAGGCTCTTCAACTAACGTATCCCTTCCTCAGTTCAGCACACACCATCATCACTGCTATCTATTATTGCTCTGTCTGCTCTATTGTTCATATATTTTGGATCCTCTGTTCAAGTTAATCACTCGTCAATAGTAAATATGGCGGAGGAGAACCAGTGCAAGATCTATGAGCAGGAAGCCCACCGAGACAGAGATCAAGGACCGTGGCCTTTTCGACTTTCTTGGAAAGAAAAAAGAAGAGAAGCCTCAAGAGGAGGCGATCACCACGGAGTTCGAGAAGGTGAAGGTTTTTGATGAACATGAGAGTAAGGTGGAGGAGAAGAAAAAGGAGGAGGGATCAGAGAAGAAGCACAGCCTCTTGGAAAAGCTTCACCGATCCGACGTCAGCTCTAGCTCTGTAAGTATCCCTTTTTATGGTTATTTTTGTTTTTCACCGTGAATGAAAAGTCTAAAGTCTCGTTTACACGTCTTGATCATGGATTTTGGGGAGCTTAACTTGTCGTGCTTGACAATATATATTGCAGTCGAGCGATGAGGAGGAGGAAGGTGAGAAGGAGGAGGAGGAGGAGAAGAAGGAAGGACTGAAAGAGAATGTCGAGGAAAAGACAGGAGGCGATCACAAGGAAGAAGAAAAGTACGAGGACACAACGGTTCCAGTTGAGATGGTGGAGGTGATGCATCCCATCCAGAGGAAAAGAAAGGCTTCCTCGACAAGATTAAGGAGAAACTACCAGGTTAGCACAAGACAGAGGAGGTCCCCGCTCCACCACCCTCGGCTTCGGCAGAGAATCCGGTCCTTGATGCCAACGAGAAGAAGGGCATACTTGAGAAGATCAAAGAGAAGCTTCCAGGCTATCACCCCAAGATGGAGGAAGATAAGGAAAAGGAGAAAGAGAGGGAGGTTGTTAATCATTGAATTCAGGACCATGCTCCGTAGACATGAATGATCGATGTTGGTCTGCTCTGTTTTCATTTTGCTTTCCTTTGCGTGTCTATACTCCATACATGTGTAAACACTGTAAGCTTTTTTAATTTCCTGTGTATCGAATGTTTGAAGAAGAAATAAAAGAAAACAAAAAAATGTATTGAGAGGTAATCAAAGTATTTCATTTGTGTATATAACTGATGTCATCTAAATGTTGAAGTATATTTACTTGGTTTAGAGGGAGAAGTGATTGTAGGAAGAGAAATAGTACGATATGATAATTTATTGTCTTGTTTTGAATGCCAAAAGAGGGTCGATCCTTCTCATGCTTTAGTTAGGATTATTAATGAAAATGCTAATTAACTTAAAGACGAACTAAACTGATCACAGAAAGAAGAATGAGAAAGAGTGAGGGGTAAACAAGAATGATGACGACTACAATAACAAATTGGAGCCGACACTTTTATAACTGACTAGCTAATAGACGGGTTCCAACTAACCATGGCTAAGCGTCGAGTGTTACATTTCTAGAAGCTGAACCCGCTAAATGGATGGGCACAAAGGGATGAATGTGGACTTGATATGATGATGTAAGTCCAATAAACATTATGTTGGGGGGGGGGGGTCATGGACGATAAATGAAGCTCTCGAATGTTGCTGCTCATTATGTGTAGATAGTTATGTCAGGGTTTGAAGGAAGCCATCGAGGTAGGGGTTACAAGCCTTCGAGGAGGCGCACACATACGCGTACAATTAATTATTTGAGCCCCCTTAGACTTCCTCGCAATTAATGCGAGGTAGCTTTTGAAGAGCACGATCACTAAGCACGTACCGTGAGAATTATAATCTACTCATGTCACAAGCAATCAGTACTATCCGATCCACCTCGGCTTCGCATGCATTTAGCTTATTCATTAACCAACTATGAATCGTTAAGTAAAAAGAGAAACTACGAGCTATTAGCTTTAAAATTGTCTTATCTGATCAACCCGAAGATTAACGGTTCTCATCGTTTTACGAGCACGATCATTTCTGTATGTGCCCCTGGCCTGCCATAGCTTACGGCATAACACCCATGCATGCCAAGGTAACTTGTATCTTTGCTTTCTTTTTTGGTCAACAATCATATTTTTGACCAACATCTAACGAAGTTTGTAGGCTGCCTCATATATCTCCCCCGTCCCCCCGAGGCAAAGGTTTGCCTAATCTTTAGTGCCTATATATGAACAAGCTTATGGTAAATATTGACCTCATAATTAAGGAAAGCTGGAAATAAACTTCTAGCAAATGGCATTTATCAAACGATAGGTTAATATATGTATGCATAGAAGCAACAATAGAGTGAGAAAGCTTTACGAAAAATATGCAGATGAAAGTTATTTCTGATTCCTTCCTCGGCCATCAGCGATGAAAGAATGAGAATAGAGATCACAAAGGATGCCATTACAGTCTTAAAGAAAATTATACTTAGAAACTTGAGAACAGCAAATACTTTACAGTAGCACCGCGAGTGACATTGCCGTGCAAGGCAATCAAGAGAGGGTGTTTTATTGAATATAATCCAATTCTCTGAGTCTGTGTTAGATGACGAATAGTCTACGTGACATCGACATTATTTACTTCGCTGCGACAAGTATCACTGCGACATCGAGAGTTACACGTTTGTTTCACATGATTATTGTTTAGATAAGCATGCATCTCCCGCTCGAATGGCCATGCGGTCAAACATCGATCAGTTTATGATAGATCTAGATATGAAGATTGGACCCATCGCATGCTTCAGGCGACAAATTAAGTAGTCAGACCACTAATTTAATTTCTTCAGGCGACAAATTCAATTAATATAAAGCAGTGATCCTGACATTCAACCCTCGGGTTATTTCGCATTTGTAAGATGCTTCTAATCAAATATAATTTTAACAGGCGCATTCAATTCACTTAATTAATAATAGGCGCATCATCAGTTTAATTAAAAAATAGTACCTGTAGAAACACCCCAGCTGAGGAGCAAGCCCTGTTGGGAGGGAGAGAGGGATGGATCTTGGTGAGATTGGCAACGTCAACCGCATTTTACTAGCTGAAGCTGGAGACGAAGAGTAAGTGATATATGGGCTTCCTTTTCATGTCGGTGAATCTGCTTCCCTCCTGCCTGGGCATCCACGGCGACACCTTGAACTCCACTGCCAAACACAGGTTGCTCTTCTCTGACTTGTCGTCCTTACACTCGCCGCATTCTAGCGGGAACACCGACATCAACAAGTCCCCTTTCTCTACCTCCATCACATATTCTCCCCCGCTCTCCACGACCTTGTCCATTCCATTCTCATCATTTATTTCCCATGAACCAATCAGCATGAACTCACATTACAAAATCCATATGCTTACCTGATGGCCTCGTGGCCCAGAATTCTCGGGCAAATCCCAGGACGATCCTTCAGCACACACGAAAAAGGCATATATCTCAACGAGAAGCAAGAAATAAACAAGGACCTTAGTTGGTTAAAATATCAGAGTATTAATCGACTCGGCCAAACCTTCATCCTCCAGAATGTGATGTCACTGTGAGACAAAGAGGTGCAAATGATGCGAACCTGAGCTTCACCATACATAGGCGGTGCTACCATAATGTCCTCGATCACCAGTGGCTCGTCGACTTTTTGGCACACGATGGCTACAGTTTCATGGGAAACAAGTGAACGATTCGTCATGAAATCGGCAAATCCCAAATAGTCACTCATACATTTGCATTGGATGGGCTGCCCTTCCCTGTTGATGCATGACACTGCTTCAAGGGGATTCAGGAGAATCAGGAATTTTGGGGGTTGACTGGTTGGCGTGGTGATATGGGAATCCCTTATTATTCTTATTTAACGTCTTCGTCTCCTCCTGAGTTGACGTCAGGGGGACCCATCAACTTATGTTCACGTAAGACCAGATTCACAAATTATTTATTGATGCGAAACGTGGAATAGATAAGATCTTCATGGACTGTGGTTCATTCTTCTTAGACAGCTCATTGGCATCAGGCTCTTAGTTTTTAATCACCTCGCAGAAATTGAAGCTTTTAAAATCGGGCCCCTATAGACCTAATAAAATAATTTCGCTAATTTTGCTTGGCATTATCTCACCTGGCTATTAGCTTTTTTTCTCCAAGTTTTCATATCATATTTTTACTGAGAATATTAACAAATAAAAAATTTATATAAACATTTGTTTTTTCCAAAAATCGATCTATAGGAATGAGACTACCCTGCTGAGATAAGCACTCCAGCACCGTTGGCACCAGGCAAAAAAAGAAACCAGAGCACCCCAGTAGTAGTGATTTTTTTGTACACAAAATTTTTGTAGAAGGTGGTTAGGCTAACTACAATTTAAAAGATTGAGCAAAATTTCTTTTATTGTTAGATGATATCAATATTGAATATAATTAATTATGTTAAGTAAATAATCAAATGATTAGATCTCAAATTTAGCCTAAATAATTTTTTTATAAGAAAATTTGTAGAAAGAGATTGGGCTCAACTAAGATCCCGAGTAAAATAAAGTCTCCATTTCTTTTAGGCATTGTTTGATTGGAGGTTTTTGAAAGGGAGGATAAGGGAGGGGAAATATAAGTGTATTTGGTTGAGAAAAATAGAGAGGAAGGGAGGTAAAATTTTCTGTCTTTATGTGCTCACCTCCCCTCCAAAAGTGGGCATTTTTGGAGGGGAGAAAAGATTTCTACCCATTTTTTACCAAATTACCCATTATATTATTTTAATATTCCAATTATACTCTCATGAGCTAAAATCTTTTTTTTAATTCTCCTCACTTATGATTTTTGCTTTGATTGATGAAACCTAATAAACATGATAAATAATTTATATATTATATTAATATATATAATAATTATAAAATTATTAAGAGATAATGTTAAAAATTTATCAAATTTTTTATTTTTTAAATTTTATCATATATATAAATGAGATAAAAAATTTGTGATTTATAAATTAAGAAATAATAATTTTGATATGAATTTTGTAAATAAAAAATAAATAAATTTAAATAATGAGATAATGGTATATTTGTCAATTTTTAATTAATTCCCCTCCCATCATCTTCTGAACCAAATAAAAAATATCATATATCCTCCCCTACATTTCCCTACCCTCTCTTATATTAACCCAGCATACCCTCCCATAAGTTGAACCAAATAAACCCTTACACAATATG
The DNA here is from genome assembly GCA_037074615.1 of Leucaena leucocephala. Taxonomy (NCBI): domain Eukaryota; kingdom Viridiplantae; phylum Streptophyta; class Magnoliopsida; order Fabales; family Fabaceae; genus Leucaena; species Leucaena leucocephala. The sequence continues at coordinate 220,928 of CM073542.1, forward strand.
AATATTAGGTAAGGCGAGCCGTCAACTACCTTCAAATATAAATTTAGGTATCCAGGAGCTAGAATAACTCTTCAAATATTGTGACTGAAACAACAATAAAATAATACTCTACAATGATCGAATACACTCTAAATAAGCATATATTTTTTTTGTTTCCCACCCGATTTCCCGGAACTTTACTCTGACTATATCCAAATCTGACCCACATCGCATACCTTATTATGGTGGGTAAGTCTCTTAATGGTAATTTTCCGTATATGTCAAGGCTCAAACTCGAGACTTCGCTTAAATGATATTGAACTGTTTATCACTTGGACTTAATCCCGTTGGTTCTTGTGTTTTTTGGTACAAATTTTTTTTGAAAGGGGTTAGGTTCACCCACGATCTAAGGGCAAGGCTAAGTTTTTCTTCCATTCAGGCGATACCAATATCGAGTAAAGCGAGCCGTCTATAACCTCTAGCGTAAATTTAGGCATCTAAGAGTTAAGATAATTCTTCAAACCCTGCAACTGGAACCACAATAAAGTAATATTCTTTAGAGATTGAACACGTTTTAAATAGTCAAATATCTTATCGCTTTATCAATTAAACCCACGGACGTTGGGTACCCCATTGGTTCTAAATAATCATCTTAGCCTAAATAATTTTCATGTTGCATTGGATGCGAGACGAGCCCACTGGGCCATGACTGATTGGGCCGGACCGGTGTCCGGTGGACGATGACTAGTACACAGCGCATATTGATGCTCAGGGTGGGGACGACTTGTATAAACGTTTTGCCCCAACTTCACGTATGCTTTCCTCTCTTTGCTTCGCGAATTGTTGTCTTCAAAGATCGTCGCCTGCATCTCCGGTGAGCGCCTGTTTTCCAATTATCCCACCTGTTATATTTTACCGAACGCTCTAGAAGGTTCGAAACGCTGCGACACTGAGATCTCAGCAGCTTAACCCGTTCTTATCATTTCGCTCCATCCTTTCTGCTGCTCCATCCAATCCCCCTCTGTGCTTTCTTAGGTAGTCCTTCATGGCAATCTAGCTGTTTTCTACGATCCTATTTGTATTACGATAATTCTTCTCTATCTCCCCATAATTTATGATGCTGTTCCTATTTCGCTGCTTTGAATACTTCAATTTTGTTCTTATATTTGATTATTTTGGGTGGGTTTTCATTATCTAGGCTGTCAAAATCTGACAAGTTTTTAAGCACTCATACATGATACATTTTAAAGGGATTAACTAATCTCATCTTCCATGCTTTCGCGTGTAATGATGGAAACTAGCATAGATATGTTGCCTTAGGGCCTCTGCTGATTGATGTTTCGAATAAACCTCAAAGGCACCATCCATCTAATGGCGTTGTTATTAAGGCTGCTGTATAGCGGTGGCTCTTTATATGTTCTTATGGTGGGGAAATGGCATCAAAATCTCTATTCCCAAGTTTTTTCCTTCCCTCCCCCGGGCCGGGGGGGGGGGGTCTGTTGGTGGTTGATATGGGGAGCAAGGATGATTGTAATAGTGACGTTTTGGTTCTCTACGGGTTGTCTATACGACTAAAGCGATGCAAATGAATGCATTCTACTGTTGTCTCCAATCGAATTAGCTGTTCATTGACTCCATAATTTTACATTTTACGAATTGATGAAGATTTATGGGACTAGATTAGAAAGTTGGAGGTCCTCATTTGTTTGGGAGGGGGGGACTAGCTTTACAATCTATTTCATTGTTAGGAGATAATATAATGTAACTTTCTTTGATCCTATACGTGCATTCATTTGAACAAAGCATCTTTTAATTAATATGGTTTTGCATCTGGATTGTGGTGCAGCTACTTTGAAATCGTTTTGGTGGCACTTGTTCTTTGGAATCCCTTGGTTCAAGAGTCTGTATCTGACCTTATAGAATGGCAGGCCAGAGCTCTAACGATTGGCCCAGTGCTAGTAGTGTTTCAGCAGAATTGTCTGATTCAACTGTTCAGCTCAATATCAAGACTTTAGATTCCCACATATACAATTTTCAAGTGGATAAAAACGTTAGTAATAGCTAATAAGCTTCTCAATTTCTGTCATTTTACATTTTTCAAGACATATTATACCGCAGGAATATCTATAGGTTTAGAGTTTAACACTATAACCCCAGTTTTTTTGAATATGTAATCTTTCTTGAAAAATCATTTCAGATGCTAGTTTCATTGTTGAAGGACAAAATAGCCAATGAAGTTGGTGTTCCGGTAGGTCAGCAGCGGTTAATATTCAGGGGGAAAGTGCTGAAGGATAATCATGTTCTTTCTGAGTATCGTATCCTTCAATTCAATTATTATTTTTCCTCTTGGATTCCTGTTTAGTGTATGTTTCCGGTTATTGCATGATAGTGTATTCTTTCATGACATATGGAGCAGAATAGTCCGGGAAAGAATGATTCAATATTTATAAATTTTAATTACGGTTGCAATGTTTTTGTGGAGCAATTTAGTTGATTATTGATGTGAATGGTACCTTCTGTACGTTTCAGCTTATGATGTATGTATATTGAATGAAGCAATCTGATATAAACATTCAGCTACAGCAGTTTATTTCAATCATTTATGCGTCTTTTTTGCACCAGTTTACCTTTAGGACTCAGGAAATTGTGATACTTATTCTTTGTTGGTTTAACTCCATTATTGACTGTTTTATATTTTAAAGGATATATATCTACTAAAGCATGTTTTATATATGATCCTTAGCCAATTTTACGTAGATATTGAGAATGGGGATACGTTGCATTTAGTTCAAAGGCAACTGAACCAGTCACAGGCTCCTGGTACCAGTTCTGGCGAAACAACTGGTACAAGTGGAAACCGAGGTAAATGAGACAACAGTCACAGGCTCCCATTACTGTTTTACAGTTCTTGAGAATTTTTGTAGGTCATGTCTCTATTATAGTAACTAATCATTAATTTTTTACGTATGGAAGGAAATGATGCAAGCTCTGGGGTGCTTCATAACCGTGTTGGGCAAATTTCACACAGTGTTGTTCTGGGGACCTTTAATGTGGGGGAACAAGGTGAAGGAATTGTTCCTGATCTTAGTCGGGTGTGTTCTTCAACACTATAGTCGAGTAGTTAGCCTGTATATGCTTTTTTGCATCAAGTTTTCAGATCTCGGAAAATATGCTTCCAGGTCATTGGGGCAGTTTTGAACTCTATTGGAATTGGTGGGCAGAGCACTGGTGGTGTTACAAATGGTACACAGTCTTCTTCAGTAAGTATCACTTCTTGCTTGGAAAAATTACCGTGCAAGGATATATTTTATTCAGTCCATTAATTTTCTTGGAAAACAGAGAGTTAGCAAATAATTATTGTGAGTGGTAAGTGCCGCTGGATCATGGAATGTAAATCGTTAATCATCTAATCCATGATTTATGCAGAACTAAGCTCAGAATTGAACTTTCGTTGATGTTACTTTAGTTTATTTCTTTTGGAACATTGCGGGGTATTGCTGTCTTGTTTTCTTTCCAGACTTTTCTCCGTTTTTTCATGTTCATTGACTGATCATGTGTTGTGGCATCTACTTTATTTGGCTGGTGTTTCTTTGTGAACATTTTGTCATCCACTTAATCTTAAGCATCTTATGAGTTCTTCTAATATTGTAACCTTTGGATTTACCTTTTAATGCTATTATATTAGCATCTTTAGTTCCTCTGATTTGCTATCATTTGGATCATAGAATTATCTTTTATTTTGTCATTTGCTAGCATGCCACAGGCATCCTTTGTCAATCGTCTTAAATCTTTTAAACTCACTGGGTGTATTTCTTATCTGGAGCCAAATCCTTCTACTCGGGGTCCTTCTGGGAATGAAGCTGGGGGAATGCATCTTGAAAATCATAACCAATCAGGAAATCAAGCACAGACTGGACAAGCATCTCCTAACCAACCATTCCAATCTTTACCTCAAGTAGTTCAGATTCCTCTGGCTGCAGGATCCACAACTGTGCCATCACTTAGTGCAGTAAGAAAATGAGTTTTTCTTATTTGCAGCCCTCTTAATTGTCTTCATATTTGTTAACATTATGTTTTACTTGTTCCCTTAATATCAGCCAATTCCTCATTCACTGAATACTCTTTCTGAGTTTATAAATCGCATGGAGCAGACACTATCACAAAATGGTAATGATTTTGGGCTCATTGTCATCCCATTTCTGTTGAAAAAGACCATATGTTTAATAGTTAGATTTGCTGAAGCAGGTTATCAAACAAATTCGTCTTCACTGAGTGGAGGAGAGCAAACACATGTGGAATTACCCTCCAACCCACAAGGGTTGCCAACAGTTGAAGCATTAAGTGCTGTCTTGCATCATGCTGAACAGCTGCTCGGGGGCCATGCTATTGCTGCACTATCTGTAATGAACTCATCTATCTCAGAAATATAGAAGCCTTTTCCCCCAAATGACATAAGCATGTTTTTGCTGTATGCAATTTTTGGGGTTTTGTTGTGAGTGACAGCATAAATTTTACTGGTAGGAAGGAATATATGTAGGAGTTTATAAGAATGCAAATATGGAAGTTGGAAAGAATTTTGCTAGAAGTCCAGATCATGGACAAAATAGTCTAGTTTCGTTTTCTTAGTCACTGTTACTTTTGGAGAATATATGTGCTTTGCAAGCTAAAAGATGCCAAAATGGCTTACTTGTTGAGCCTACTTTAGGAGGTAGGTGGTAAAAAATTGATTCATGTGAGGCTGAAAAGAAAAGAATAATTTCTGTATAAGGTTTTTCTTCACTCAGTTGAAGTACTTGATACTTGATACGTCATTTATCCACTAAAAATCATATTTTTTTATCGATCCTAATCCTTATACCCTTGTCTGCAATTTTGGAAATTTGCTAATTCTAGCAGAGATTGGTCTTCTATTTACGTTGATGAGACCCATGATGTCACAACACCTTAATTGCAGAACTCTGGGATACACTTTATTCCATTGCCACTTAGGCATCGGTATTGTCTTTTAGATGCCATGTCTTGTCAATTCTAATTGGACTGTCAGACAATCTGATCTTTGAGAGATGAATTTATCGTGCATTCAATAAATAGAATTTGCTCATGTTGGTCCTCCACATACAATTTATTTATGTGTGATTACATAATTCTGTCTCTAGCCTGTATAAGTTGTTTCTATCCTTCCACTTGCGTTGATCTCATAAAGAGACATTCTGTTTTTTAAGTTATATGTCACTTCTGAATACAAAATACTTTTATCATCGCAAGATACATTATTAATCTTGCTAATTGCTATGTTTAACTTATATCTCATCATCTGATTGTTAATTTGTAATTTGTAAATCTAGCATATTGCAGGACGCTTGGAGCGAGAGGGAACTACTTCTGATCCAAATATACGGGGTCAAATACAGTCTGAGTCAATGCAAATAGGACTTGCCATGCAGCATTTGGGTGCATTTCTACTTGAGCTTGGCCGTACAATCTTGACACTGCGAATGGGACAGTCTTCTGTATGTTGCCTTCCTGTTCTATATTGGTTTGCTTTAGGTTATGCGGCAAGGCATATTATTCATTAAGATCATTTTTCAGGCAGAGTCTGCTGTCAATGCTGGGCCAGCAGTTTATATTTCCCCATCAGGACCTAATCCTATAATGGTGCAGGTTTGCTATTTATTGTTGTTATTTTGTGGGTGGTATAGATCTATTCTCATTAATGCTGATGCTGGAACATCGTTTAATTCATGGTTGATTGTGGAACCTGAAGTTGGTTAGCATGCAATGAATACTTCGACTATAACATTTATTTAATTAGAAATTAGAAATTGATTATATGACTTTCCTGTTTGATATATTTGGAAGTAGTTTATATAAAATTTTGATAAATATCCTTAATCATGTAAGCTGTGAATAATAGTTTATAAAAATGTGGAATTGATGATAAATTAGTGTGAAGCTGAATATGGTTGCATACAAACTAAATAGCAGTCAGGGCATCAAAGTGATTCTCCCTAGTGAACCAAAAAAAAAAATTGGCAGCATGATGGGATTGTTAGATTTAGGATTTTTGTTTTAATAGGATTATCTTTTATATTTGATTTGGATAGAGATTTCAATTTTCACATTTTTCTGTTCTCCCTCCTTTATTCCCTCTCTCTCCCCTTCCTTCACATTCTACATCACTGCATACAACAAATTTTCTAGAGTATGCTACTTTTGCAGAACATAGAAATCAGAGTGCTTTTAGAACTTAGAATATGGTGTTCTTTGATTCCAATATGCAACCTTTTTGTTGGTGCCAAATTCTTTTGCCCTTATGGACACTGGTTGTATGATATATCCCTTTGATGTTCCCAATGGAGATAGCGGTGCTGTTAAATTTAGTGTTGGAATATCCATTGCTTAGTGACTTGCTATTCTATCTCGTTTTCTGCCAATCTTGCACATTCTGATCACATCACTGCAAATTAGTTTTTAACATGTTATAGTTGCATGGAGGCTCCAGATCATTCAGTGTTTCGCACTGGGTCAAGTTGATTCTTGAAGTCCGTAGCATGTCTGATGTTCACTTTCTGAATCCATGAAGCCAGCACTTAATGTGATTTTTTTCTGGTGTTGCAGCCTTTCCCACTTCAAACAAGCTCCCTGTTTGATGGTTCTGTTCCTTCTTCAACTCCCGCAACATTTGGTACAGTTGGTGTTGGAAATACCCCTCGGAATGTAAACATCCATATACATGCCGGTAAATAAAATTAGTTGTTTCATTAAATTTAGAAGTCAAACCTTGCGTTAACTCCACTTACTACCAGGTACTTCTCTTGCGCCAATTGTTTCGGCAATTGGTTCTAGGCCAAATAGTGGGGAAGGGGCACAAAATCAACGTCGTAATGCTCCTGGCTCTGGTGATTTAGGATCACTGCGTGCTTTACCTGTAAGAAATATCATTGCAGCAGCTGTACCAGCTTACCCTCCTGGAGCTGGGACTAGTAGTGGCATGCAATCAAGTGGTGTTCCGACTTCACAACTGCCTTCTGATTCAGTTTCATTATCATCCGTCATAGGTGATATCAATTCTCGCGCTAGAAACATTTTAGGAAATATGCGAGGAGATAATACAGTTCTGTCAGGTGGGCTACCAATTTGTTGCTCCTATTTAAGCAATCTCAATGGCAATTGATTCTCAAGATTGTTTTTGTATCTAAACAGGTCAAGTGGAGTCAATTGACCGGGACTTGCCTGTTGAAAGGGAATCACGACCTACTCCTAGAAATGAACAACTAGATACCATGGAGGCAAAAGCTGTTGAAGCTTCCAGTCTGTCTTCAGTTGCTTGCCCATCTGAAAGTGGAGTACATAAGGTATTGATTCTGCCAAGACCTCTGGATCCATTCTACCCTCAACAATCATCATTTTTAATTGGCAAATATCTAACGTTTTAATCACTCCCAGCCCCAACCTGAGGCAGCCCAAACTTCTAACAATGAGGGGAGAGATGTTTTGAGCACCACAGTTGGTTCAACTTCTTCCAATGCACAAGAAAATGCTCAATCTGCTGATGAAAAACATGTAACTGAAAACGCAAAAGCTGTTCCTCTTGGACTGGGTGCGAGTGGCTTGGAGCGTAAGGTAAGATTATGGGTTATCTCTTTGAGTGAGATTTGGATGAACCCAGCAAAAATATTTTTCACATTCACAAAATGCTTAGTAATAACAGTCTTTTTTCAAGAAAAAAAAGGTTGCTCCTATGTTATTGTTTTTCAAAGGCATTGTTGTTAACGCATTTCTAAAGACTGCATTATAACACAGTTTCTTTTTGCTGTCCTGGATAGTCTAGATATGCATTTCCATATGATTGTAGTTTTGTAATATATTGTTTCAATAGTTTGGCAAAATATGAAAGAACACGCATGGATAAAAAATTTACGTATATAATTATGAGGAACATATATAAGCAAGACAATCACCTGAAGTATAAAGTGATTTATGATTGCGCTTAGATGGGTAGCGAGATTTGAAATTGAATGGGATGAGAACAAATAAATTTTGTCTGCAGATTTTTGAATGCTGGATAGGGAAAGCCCCACAAGCACCCCTATATCCTGCATAGAAGTTCAGTTTTAACAGTGCCATTCCATCTCTCTGAACTCTGAAAGACAATGTCCATGATTGTTTTTATTAATATATCTAAGATGTAATGATTTTTCTGTGCTGAGACAAATTCTATGGTTTTTTTTTTTGGGTGGGGGAGGGGGTGTTAATAAAACGAGATACAAAAGAAAACTGAATCAGAAGAAGCTAGAGATGACACATCCTCATGAATGCTTTGCCATTGGCATCCTCTTTCTTTTATCTAAAGATGTTTATGAACTGTGTCGATTTCTGCTTTGACATTTGCTGCATTGCATGACTATATTCTGACTCATCTTGACACAATGGCACTCGTTGTTTCATGTTGTCACACAAATTATTAATAATAAATAAATGTATGATCCAAAACAGAGGAGAACGAGACTGCAACATCCTGTAAGTAAAGGTGCTGATGATGAATCAGCCAGTTCAGGAAATCAAAATCAGCAAGCCAGGACAAGTGGTCATAATGTATTGCAAGCTCTTGGAAGTCATGAAACTTCTATGAACCAGAGAAATGCTAATGGTCCATCCCAAGTGCCCCCTTCCCCTGGTGATGGCCAGATTGATGTGGCGGGTGTTATGTCTCAGGTCTTGCACAGCCCAGCTTTGAATGGTTTGTTGACAGGGGTTTCACAGCAGACTGGAGTTGGCTCACCTGATGTCTTGAGGAACATGTTGCAGCAGTTCACACAGAGCCCACAGATGAGGAACACTGTCAATCAAATTGCCCAACAGGTTGGCAGTCAGGATATGGGGAATATGTTTGCTGGAATGGAAAGAGGGCAAGGTAGTGGCATTGACTTTTCAAGGATGCTTCAACAGATGATGCCCATTGTATCTCAAGCTCTTGGAGGTGGAATTCCTCCTCAGTCATTCTCTGCTGAAAGGAGAGATCCCCAGGCACTCTTTGGAGATGGAACGCATAACAGAGATGAAAACATTGATGACCGAAGTTTACAGGTTTGTATAGATGTGCCAACTAAATGGCATTGGTTGCTGCATTGGACTCCCTAGTTTTGAATTCTCTATGAGATGAAAAAGGAAGATAGATTTTCTGCAAGTCACACATGTGTAACCTTCAAAGATTCTCTGATTCCCACAGGAGAAAAATGTTTAATAACCCCATCTTTTGGCCGTTTTTCACTTTATGTTAAAAAGTAAATGACAATGGTGCCAACGGTTTAAACCATGGGGAACAGTGATTTTGGGCTCTCCGAGCTTGTATTCATTTTTTAAGCTTAAGATTAAAAGAAAGATTGCTTTTTATTCTGATTGTTTCTTAATCTCTTGCAAATTCCAGATCAATCTTCAACCAGTGGTAGAGAGGATGGAGCACCTTAGTGCACAGTCAGATGTTTTCCGTGTGGTGGTTGAAAATGCTATCCAGCTATCCAGAGGGGAAAGTTCTTATGATGGTCTTCTGGATGAGTTGTGTAGCGATGAGTGTCTTGCCGGGGTAAGTTGCCCTTCACGTCATTTTCTCGCTGGAAGCTGCTGCTTGCAGTGCCAAGCTATTTTCATGCGGACAGCATTGTGTTGATTTAATTTCTACTTTTCGGTTGTGTAGGACTATGTGGAGATGTTACGACATGATGTGAATCAGCGGCTGAATGGGGATTCTGGGCGAGACTAGTTTGAATTCCAGCTATTACGAGGATTATTTGTTTTCTTGTCTGCTGATGCACTTTGATTCAACAGCTGTTGGCCTTTCTGAAAGTCCTTGTAAAAAGTGAGTTTGGTCGTCCATTGGTGTCCCCCAATTATTTGGTCTGGATCATTTTGATGGGCTTCCAGATCGCTCCGTGTGAAGTTCAAAAGTACATCTCCCGCTGACGCTTGTCATATATATATATATATATATATATATATATATATATATATATATATAACATTGGGGATTTAGCAGATCATTTTATTTTATCGACTATATGATCTTTTGGGCTCAATGATGGATGCTTTTATCATAGTCCTTTTGCACACCCCTGACTTCCAAAAGAAATTGAAAATTCCAGGTTTTCTTTGTGGTTTAATTCGTTCACATGGTTTCTTCCCGGTCTCGAGGTTTTACAAATTTGGACATGTATAGCGAGCGTCCCAGAAAATTATTCAATGTATAGTTGAAGCATGAAGACTATGAACTTCGCTTCTCATATTGAATTATCTATGCCGGTGTTCCGTTAGAGTTTAGGCTCGTTAGGAAGTTTGTGAACATTTGTGTGTTTTGTTTCGCAGTTAGAGCTTCTTTATGTAATGTAGATGGTTTTTTTTAGTATAAATTTTTTTAAAAATATGTTAGGTTTTTTTATGATTCAATGGGCGAAATTTCTTTTCTTTCTAGGTAATACTAATGTTGAGTACGGTAATTGTCTATTATCTTCAGGCGTAAATTTAAATACTCAAAAAATAAAATATTTTTTTAAGTGTTGTGATTGAAACTATAATAAAGTGATATTTTATAAGAATTGAATATGTTTTAAATAGTTATATATTTTAATTTTTTTGCTAGTTGAATCGTTGATTCTAAAGTTGAGGGCATCTCTTGTGTTATATTGATTTCATCGGTTACCTCAAAACATTTTAGATTGGGAGTAGAACCGTTAAATCTAGTTTGTTGTCTCATGGCGTTGCATATTATATTTGTAGGTCCAAAGAAAAAACGATACTTATGTTTTAATTACGCACTGTTAGCATACATGTGATAAATATACTGTATTTTACTTTTTCATGAATTGAACATTATTTTCTTTTGTAGTAGCCAATTGATTGGCATTTTCTAAAATGTCTTCTATCCAATTTTCCCTCACATGATTGCATAAAACGCCTAATGAATGGACTGGTGGCATGGTAAATTGACAATCGTGTAAATCATTAATCACATCTAGCCAGCAAGCAGCAAGAGTGGGAAGTGGAAGACTCTCGCCTGCTTCCGTCCCATCTTTGGCTAAATGGCATCGGTTTAATATATTATACTTTTTATGATTTTTAATATATAATTTATTTAAATTAATTAATATATCATATATTTTTTAAAATGTTATAATAATTTTTTTAAAATTTTATTCCCTTTTTCTCTTGATTATTATTGAGAGTATTAATAAGGATAATTTAAGAAAAAAATTAATAAATATAATAAATATATCTTATATTTAAAATTAAAATTAATTTACTAATTAAATCTTATATTAAATGCAAGCAGAATATCAAAGTTATATTATGTATATAAATATATATTATAGATTATATATATTGATATTAATTGAATTATATAGAATTAAAGTTTATTGATTAATTTGAAGAAAATATAAGAATAGCCATCATAGCTGGAAGACGTCATAAAGAGTAGAGCGATTGAAAAAAGTGTATCGCTTAGCCGGAAGATTTCAGATGCGACCTTGCTTTTTATGTTTGTGTGGGAGTGGTTAGAAGATGTAATTCAAAAAACGAAAAGGCAGAGAGTGAGCACTGAGAAGGGTTTCGAAGGCTTGCGGGGTTTGGGCGTGACGTTCCCAATAATTGCGGAAGAAAATAGAATAGAATCCCCCAACCATACTCAAATGCTTTGTTTTTTTTTCGTTCCCTTCGAATTCCTTGTGCTGCGATCCTCTTAGATACATACATATGTGCGTGTGTACGCACACCCTTACTTGTCTTGCTATTTACAAATTATAAATAATATGATACAAATAGCCTTTTAAATTTTGACTTGGGTGCACATATTTCAGTGACCTCGCTACCTATTTTCAGTTTCTTTGAATTATTCTCGAGAGATTTGTCTTTTCATTCCGTTGACTCTCATCACCCACAGTTAACTGGATTCCGACTGATCTAATTGTTCTCCGGCATTTACACTTTCGATTGCCTAAAAAGGTTCCACAATTTAATTACGGTAAATAAATAAAATCTCAACAAAGATCAGACACAGGTCTTATTTAGCTACATGGCATTACAGTGAAACTCAATTGCACTATACTTCCATAATTAGACGTTAGACGACTCAATGCATGCCGATCATTTCACATCTTTGTCCTCTGTTTACGTGTCTGTCTATCGATTCAGGAGCCGTACGTTTGAATTGCGTCAAGATTTTTACAGCCTTCATTTTCCTCTCTCAATCAAACAGGATCTTACTTATTCCTTATCCACATAACAAGACAGACATCTCACGTTAAAAATATGGTATCGTTAACATGGCTTGATTGGCACAAACAATATCAAAATCACGCCCACATGCAGTGAGTCGAATAATATGTGTACTAGGAAACAATGAATCCCGTGATTTTGTTACTGTCAATGTCACACATATAACGATCGAGGCTCCATCAAAATTGTGGAGGGCGATCTCTTTCCCATGGATGGAAACCATCACCTTTCCATGGGGACTAGTTTTCGGGCAATAATGGCAAACCAAAATTGTGAAGAGCGTTCCCTTTCCTTGACCAACATTTATCTTGTCAATAACGATAAACGACCAGACCATGTTGGCAGTCACGTATACCAGGGGGCAAAATTAGACTCTTGCCACAAGTATAAAATTAAAATAGCCTGTAGACAAAAATTATAAGGTTTAACCATATGTTCATATTATTTTTTAATTTAATAGCGAGTAGTTTTTTTTATTACTAATGACACGAGGGATCTGCAGGCAATTCTCCCTAAAAAGTTGTCTTGGGCAATTTCGTTTTAATCTATTTTTTTATTAGCCTCGCCTGTTAATTATTTCTCTGATGATCATATGCGAAAGAAATTATAAAAAATGTTGAGATTTGAGGCATCCAAAAATCAAATTGGTAATGTATGATCCAACTTAATCCGGAGACCAAAGACAAGAACACAACTTGTGATGAAAATAGAGCAAATTCGATTACTAAAATATAAAAGAGGAAGGTGCATGCATGGGGCCATGAATGGATCTGCAACTCTGCATTGCATCGGAAGTAGAGAGAATTTGCTGAAACTGGCCACCGCTCACGTGTGTGCCCTTCCCTCGTTGCACCCAAACAATGACAAACCCATGTGCCAGTCACCGTCGCCGACACTCTTTTCCTTCCCTTTTTAAATTAATTAAATGAGAAAAAACTATTTTCGGCCTTTTCAATTTTTCCCTCCCTCCCTTTCTTCATCGCCTTTTACGGCTAAATTTTGCACACACCACTCGCTGTACCGCACTTTTGATCTGTGCCTTACCTAATCATTTCTTGTGCTCCTTCCCCCTTCCCTTTTAAATCTCTTCCCCCACCCTCCTTCACTCTACTTACCCACGGCAAGTCTGCAACCAACTTTGCCCAATAGAGACACGCGCCGTCTCGCTTTCATTAAGCTAAGTGGCGCCCAAATGCCGCTTCACCTTGCCTCCCTCTTTTCCCTCACTCTCGCCCTCTTTGCCTTTGTTGGCGCCGAGGATCCCTACAGGTTCTTCACCTGGAATGTCACTTACGGAGACATCTATCCCCTTGGTGTTCGCCAAACGGTTTGTTTGAATCTCACTCTATACCTCCCGAATTCCGCCTTTATTCAATGAATCTTATACACGAATGTGCATCATTACTGGATCTGAATCTGCCTGCTTAAAGTGATCTCTGTTTTCGTTGCAGGGAATACTCATCAACGGGCAGTTCCCAGGCCCGGATATTCACTCCGTCACCAACGACAATCTCATTATCAATGTCTTCAACAGTTTGGACGAGCCCTTCCTTCTCTCCTGGTACTTTTCTCTCTCCCTCCTTGTGCGAAATCTGAGACCAATTCAATTGTTCAAACCGCAACACTGAAGCATGTGATGGCTGATAATATATTTAACTAGATTCGGGCGGCCTTTCATCATTGAACTTGCCCTTTGGCGTTGAGCGTCCGTGAGGAGAATGCCTGAATGCTTTGGTTGGTTTTCCCATTAACTTTTTTTCATATGATATTGACGGGAAATTTCGACATAAACCATGTGCTGACATGGATCCAGATCTGGCTTGCCATGCGCTCTAGTTAACAATAGCATTTTATAATTCTGACAAATTTTACGCTAGAGGTGGATGCACTTCATAGATGTGAGATCTGTCACCATCACGGCCCCATTATGCTTAAATTGAACAATAATTAACCTGCATATTTAATTGGCTTTGTTGTGGAAAGAGGGATAGCAGAAAGCAACTAGCAATTGCTAGTGGGTTAAATAATAAAAAAGCAAGGGCGTTTGGCTTTTGTTACATAGACTAGGCGGCTGCTTTCAGCCTTACTTTACTCCTCCATCTTGGTCCCGCTACTGAATGAGGGGAATGGTCTGGATTTACTGATGTTTGAAAAGTCAACCTTGTCAAGTGACTTAATATTTGGTTGCAGCTCAACAATGGACATGATATTTATCTACATTTGTGGTTACGAAAAATATGCAGGAACGGGGTCCAACAGAGAAGGAATTCATACGAAGACGGAGTATCGGGAACAACGTGTCCCATACCACCGGGGAAGAACTTCACATATATTCTTCAAGTGAAGGATCAGATTGGGAGCTTTTATTACTTCCCATCTCTTGCATTCCACAAAGCGGCTGGTGGTTTTGGAGGCCTTAGGATCCTGAGCAGGCCAAGAATTCCAGTCCCATTCCCTGATCCAGCCGGTGATTACACTGTGCTCATTGGAGATTGGTACAAGTCCAACCACACGGTAATTATTGATTCCTCATTATATTTCTCTCACTTTATTATCATTTATTTTAAAACAACTCAACTGGGGTAGTACACTGCATTGGCCTCGCAAATACAAATATAAATAGAGCGCAGCCGATTTGACTTTCTCATTGCCTATCTACAACCAATAACTTGCCTTGGGACAGCTGGGTTTCCTGTCCACCAAGTGGCAACTTTCAACCAAGTCTTACCTACGCGCTTATTGGTTTATAGCTATACAGCAATGAATGAATGAAGTGTCCCCAAACGAAAAACACGCACACGCACAGTTTGACGCCGTACGTCAGAAAACGAATAAATCACTCCGAAGTCCGAACCAAAGAAAAAAATTTGATCTATATCCATTTTCCTCGTAAAAGATCAAGTAAATGTCTTGATCAAACTCCCATGTTTTTTTTTGATAATTAATTTTTTAAAAAAGAATTAGGTTTACCGAGATCTAAATACAAGGGAAGTCTAAACTCCTATCTTTTAATTAAATACTACTTTGGCAGCAACCCAGGGCCATTGGTACCTGTTTCCCACATGTGTTAATGAGACTATCATGACGAAATGCAACTTGGATGTATGACTTGCATCTCAAGGAATATCTTTTTCCTCTTCCGGCACCACACATTAGATCGTGTCTTTCCTTCAATTGTCATGATCCGTGTTTACCGAGTGGCTCTTCCTCCGATCGTTCTAATTTTTAGCATTTCCTCCCATCAGATATAAGTTTTAACATAAATCTTTAGGGTTTATTAATGCATGCTTTTAAAAATATTGCTTATAAAAAATCTAAATACTTATCATATCCTTCATATTTAAACATTCACTCGTTCCCGTGTTACTATTTAATCGTAAGTAATAATAAAAAAAAACTATTTTTTCATATCGCATGCATTTTAATTTTTTTATTTGTGTGTTTTTTAAAATTGAAACTTGTATTAATAGATGAAGGATGTGCAACTTAAATATATGAGCATAATCCTCACGAAATATACACGTGCTTTTTTATTTGTTTGCTAATTTTGGTAAACTCATCAGATTATTACTCATGTAAATGTTATATATTTAAATAAAAATTATTATTTAGTCTTGACTAGAGAGAGAGAAGGAGATCTAAACTTTGCAGCTCGTTTGTATTTCATAATTATAAGTTATTATAATATCCTTGGCCCCAAAAAAAAAAGAATCCGTTAACAGGGTATTATAATAACTTATAATTATGAAATACAAACGAGCTGCAAAGTTTAGATCTCCTTCTCTCCCTCTCTAGTCAAGACTAAATAATAATTTTTATTTAAATATATAACATTTACATGAGTAATAATCTGATGAGTTTACCAAAATTAGCAAACAAATAAAAAAGCACGTGTATATTTCGTGAGGATTATGCTCATATATTTAAGTTGCACATCCTTCATCCATTAATACAAGTTTCAATTTTAAAAAACACACAAATAAAAAAATTAAAATGCATGCGATATGAAAAAATAGTTTTTTTTATTATTACTTACGATTAAATAGTAACACGGGAATGAGTGAATGTTTAAATATGAAGGATATGATAAGTATTTAGATTTTTTATAAGCAATATTTTTAAAAGCATGCATTAATAAACTTTTTTATAAGCAATATTTTTAAAAGCATGCATTAAGTATTGCTTGTATGAATTACAGGCCATTCTTTTTCGTCCTCTTGTTGATATTTTATGACTTTGGAAGAAACTTTTTTATTCCTCCTCGGTACATCATAAGATTTTTTCTTTGTGTAGGCATTGAAGGGTCAACTCGACTCTGGCAAGAAGCTGCCTTTTCCTGATGGAATTCTCATCAATGGGCGGGGACCTAATGGAGCATCCTTGAACGTGGAACAAGGCATGTGCTCCCACCTAATCTCTAGACATCAATTGTTATATCTCTGGGCCCAGTTAATAATTACAAGGAAGCGTTACGTTTTTCATTTTTTCTTCCTGTCTTAAAATTATTATTTTATCAATTAAAGGGAAAAAAGTTGTTTTATTCGTATCCATTGAAATCCAAGTGATATTGACTCAAACTATCTTTGCACGCTTGCTTTGCACTGATCATATTGCTGAATCATTTATGCTACAGGAAAGACTTACAGGCTTAGACTATCAAACGTGGGGTTGGAGAATTCGCTCAACTTTCGCATCCAGAATCACAAAATGAAGTTAGTGGAAGTGGAAGGAACACACACCCTTCAAACTACATACTCCTCTCTTGACGTTCACGTGGGCCAATCTTATTCAGTTCTAGTTACGGCTGATCAACCTGCTCGGGACTACTACATTGTGGTTTCCACTCGATTTACCTCTCAAGTCCTCACCACCACTGGAGTTCTTCGATACAGCAACTCTGCAGGCCCAGTATCTGGCCCACCCCCCGGTGGACCTACCATCCAAGTTGACTGGTCCTTGAACCAGGCTCGTTCCATCAGGTTTTTTTCTATAATCAACTACTCTTTGTAATATGTAACAAAAAAAATCTACTCTTTACAATACCCATTCTCCATGAGTCCAATTAGCAAAAAAATAAAATATATAATTATTTAGAGCATGATCGATTCTTGGTAAATATTATTTTATTATTGTTCCAGTCGTGATATTTGGGGAGACATCTTAGCTCTTAATTGTCTAGGTTTACGCCTAAAGATAATTGACGGCTCACCCTACCTGACATTGACATCGCCTAGGAGAAAGTGAAATTTAGTTTTGCTTTTAGATCATGGGTGAGCTCAACCTCTTTCTAAGAAATTTTATACAAAAAAAAACTACTTTTTTTAATGCCAATGAGAGTTATCATATATGGTAAGAAACGGATCTATGTCCTATAAGTATGCGAGTTAGATTCTTATTGTTGTTGTGAGGGCTCTATTGGTAGACAATCTCGTAAGTCCCTTATAAGTATTCTAGGATTGTGTTATAACCTTAGATAAGTGTCAAAACTACCTATGTTTTTTTGTAAAAAGAAAGTGCTCTTCGTAAAGTTTCATGACACCTCGTATTAGAACCAGAAGAATTGTTTGGATAGGAAGAAACAGACTGTTATTCTCGACATCTTCCCATGACAATCATGTTAAATTTTTTTTTTTTGGTATAACAGTCATGTTAAATTTGATATCACATGGTTGCAGGACTAACCTAACAGCAAGTGGTCCAAGGCCAAACCCACAAGGATCCTACCATTATGGTCTAATAAACACAACCAGGACCATCATACTTTCGAGTTCAGCTGGTCAAGTGAACGGCAAACAAAGATACGCAATTAACAGTGTGTCTTATGTAGCCCCAGACACTCCTCTGAAGCTCGCCGATTACTTCAAAATCCCAGGCGTTTTCCGTGTGGGAAGTATATCCGACAGACCCACTGGTGGTGGCATATACCTTGATACATCTGTCCTGCAAGCTGACTACAGAACATTTATCGAGATCGTCTTCCAAAACGACGAGGACATCCTTCAGAGCTATCATCTCGATGGCTACTCTTTCTTTGTGGTTGGGTGAGCATTTAGCCGTATATATGCTAATCAAGTAATCATCTTATAACTGGTGTTTTAATGGTGAAAATGATCAATAATTTGTTGGCCCCCCCCACCCCACAAAAAAACAAAAAACAAAATCATCATATGCTTTCAATGGCCTGGTTACTCCCTCTCTTTTGCTGGCATGAATATTTTGATTGAGGTTGTGAACTATTTCAATTCTGTAGCATGGACGGAGGACAATGGACCCCTGCCAGCAGAAACGAATACAATCTCCGAGACGCAGTTTCACGGTGCACGACTCAGGTGAGAATAATAAGCTAAGCTATGGTCATTCTGGCCTTTTACCGAACCTGCCTGGCAATGATGGTAATTCATTTTTGTTTTCGTTTATTGGTTGGGGCAGGTATATCCCAAGGCTTGGACTGCTATATATATTGCACTCGACAATGTGGGAATGTGGAACCTGAGGTCTGAGTTTTGGGCAAGGCAATACCTTGGCCAACAGTTCTATTTGCGCGTTTATACAACATCAACCTCTATCAGGGATGAATTTCCTGTTCCAAAGAATGCTCTGCTCTGTGGTAAGGCGAGTGGGAGACACACACGCCCCCTTTGAGATAAGCAATTCTCATTACAAGGATCCATATATACCAAGTTGGCCCGTATAAGTGATTCTAGTTTTAGCATCTCAAATTTCATATTGGCTTATGAATTTATTTTTTTGGCTGCTTATCCTAATTTTATTATGCTCGGCTTCAAATGGCGAGTTATGTATAATTAGCTAAATGGCCTCAACTCGAGGTCGCCAATTCTTTCCACGAAAAATATTCTATTCCCTTTGTAATTGCTCCAGTTTTACTGTTATATTAAACTTCGGATAATCTCAACTTATCGTTTGGCCTCTGCGCGCTTAAATTGTGTTTCATGGCTGCTTCTAAAAGGTGCACTATCTTTAAAAAGGGAAAATCATGTAAGAGAATTTATTTTTAATCAAATCCTGAACCCTTCCTCCCATAGAGAAAGGGATCCGCACACACTCATACCAATTTAGGGGTAAAGTGGGGTGCTATTGAACACAATATTCTTGACACAAAATAACTTAATTAACCACATATACATTTAAAGTTGATTTAACAGTATAACACTTCATTAAATCTCTCTTAGTCTCAACTTAATATGATTGTATAAAATAAAATCATGTATACGCTCCTTGCCATCTCCTTTGTGCCCATGTTATATTTTTTATTTTAAAAAAATTGAAATTATTTTTTAAATAGATATATTATTTTTTAAAGGACATCATTATCCTTTTACTTCACTTACAATTTCATGAACGGATTCGGATTGGGGGATGAGGGGATCTAATAAAGTTAAATTTGAATAAAATATAAAAATATTAAAGTAGAAAAAGTTATACTAGTTTTTGAATTTCATGAATAAAATAATATTAATTCCATTTTTGGGGGGTTTAAGTTTTCCACCTTAGGATCAATCAAACGACATAGATTAGCATCGTCGGAGTGGATTCGCGAGCCTTCGCTGTTTTGTAGGGTAAATTTAGTTCAAATTAAGGAATAATTGATAAAGTGTGTGTTTTGAAAAAAAATTTTAAACTAGTTTATAAAAAAAGCAGATTTATAGATAGTTTATGAAAAATAATTTTTTTAGAAAAATTTATAGAAAAAAAGTGATTTTGGATAAATGAGTGTTTAGATAGTTATTTATAGAAGGGATTTTATGAGTGGTAAATTACGAAAAAGGGTATGAGTATTAAATGAGGAAAGATAAGAGATGAGAGGAGAGAGGGTGTAAGAAAGAAAAGAGAGAAAAAATATGAGAGAGGAGAGAGGGTATAAGAAAAAGTAGGGGTAATATAGTAATTGGTTAGTTCATAAGTTTTTTTACTGTTCTATAAGGTGTTCTGACTAACTTATATGAAATTTTGATTTTAAATCATGATTTAATCTAAAACCCGTTTAAATAAAAATTAATATTTAATTAGAAATTGATTTAGACCTAAAAGCTATTTTCAAATCAAGATTTAGGGTGTTACCAAACACACCCTTCAAAGTGCAAAGGCAAGGATTCCCTACACTCGTCCTTCCAAACCTACTACCATGTCTCACAACGCCCAGTTTATAACCTGTCTTCTTGCGGGAGCGAGAGACTAGAAACCTAATTGGTTAAAAAGGCTAGGGTTCGTCGCAGAGTGAACACCTGACCCACTGCAAACTTCTGTGAGTGGCGTACTCTTACTCTCTCTGGTAGTGAAAGCCCTATATTGCGACTTGGCAAGGCCCTTTCGGCGGGATCCGGAGGTTCGCATCCTCCAGTTTCTTTCGTTCAAGGTACGTGTTTCCTATCATATAAGTTGAGCTTTCTGAAATCAAGGAGTACTGTTCATTTCCGACTTGCATTTGCCTTGCGGGCTTCCTCATCCACTCATTGCTGTCTGATCGAGGCACTGTGAAAAACTGTCCTTTTGGGCTTCCACGTTTGGTTTGTTTTCCCTCCCTCTTTTGCTATGCTTTTACCTTTATTTGACGTAATTTGTTTGTCCATTCAGGTGACCTAATTTGAATTCCCGTGATGGCGGTATGTTTCTTGCTCCGAACTGTTTAATTATTTTCTGATTACTTATGCTCTATTTCCTCAATCATGCACGCGGTAACTGATATAGGTCGAGAGAATTCTTAAAGATGAAGCCAGTGAAGAAAAAGGAGAGCGGGCCAGGATGGTAAGCTTTTTAAGTTTGAAATAGTGGCTTCTAAATTGAATTAGAAACTTTTGTTAACTCTAATTACATTATATTGTGCGGTTTCTTTTGCTTATTTTGATAGGCATCCTTTGTTGGTTCCATGGCAATAGCTGACTTGGTCAAGACAACTCTAGGGCCAAAGGGAATGGTAAAACATCTCTTGTTTATTTCACGGATTGAATATCCTGTGTCGTTGATAAATATTTTCCCCCTCAGCAATTAATATATCTCGAACATCATGATTGTAGGATAAGATTTTACAGTCAACAGGCAGAGGACGTGAAGTCACTGTCACTAATGATGGCGCTACCATCCTGAAATCCCTCCATATTGATAACCCAGCTGCTAAAGTCCTCGTGGGTATCCTTGTATTTATATTTTGTTTTATTCTGATGAACAATGATGAAGTTGGTTTTGGGGCTTTTTCATTGCTATCTAAGCATATTGTTATAAGATAATAATCCTTAATGAGGGTAGACATATCAAAAGTACAAGATGATGAAGTTGGTGATGGAACAACTTCTGTTGTTGTGTTGGCTGGGGAGCTTTTGAGAGAGGCAGAAAAGCTGGTCGCAGCAAAAATTCATCCCATGACAATAATATCAGGTTCATTTATTTGATTCACTATGCTGGTCTTATTGCCCTTATGATGCAAATCCTGATTTTGTCATTGCAAGTGGACAATTATTTGGTTATACCTTCATTGGCTTGCATTCTATCAGAGTTTTAGGCTATATTCCATTATCAGTAGACCTCTATTGGGTGTCTATTGTACTTCAGTTTACCTTTGAGTGTGATATGTTGAAATGCGTGACAAAGTTTCCTCGTCTTTACATCTTCCGTTAAGATCTCTGCTCCTTTTAAAACTTCTGCGATGATATGCATATTTTCTTTTTGGCATTTTACCATGTGCACATTACATCGGCCTGTTCACCATTAATGAAGACTTCCTGTCACCATTCATGCTGCACGCTCCTAATTGTTTTGCCATTTTACATCAGAACTACGGATGGATTAGTGGATTACTATAAGTAGCCCTTGGTGTGTGCAATTTATCAACTACTTTGATCTCTGTAGTTGTTCTATCTCCTCTCTCTTGACTACTCCTTTATTTATTCTGATGGGTTCAGCATGGGTATTTCGATATTTGCCCTTGGTATTCTATGTTTTACTTTGACTTAATGAAATTATTGCAGGTTTTTGATCAATTATTTTCTAGTGATGCTTTTGTGATTAATTATGACTTATGAGAGATGTGGTGTCTTTGGCTGTGTTCAGGTTTCCGAATGGCAGCTGAATGTGCTCGCAATGCTTTGTTGCAGAAGGTTGTGGATAACAAAGCTGATGCTGGTGCATGTCTTTATCTATAATACTTTGTTTCAACTGATCTTCATATGCTAGAATTTATTTTTATCTATGATTAGTGGAGCTAATAGTTAGAAGTATGATATATAGTCAATCTGTTAGTATTGTTATTAAGAAGTCCTAGTTGTATCTATGTTTGTATGAAAGGAAATATATGATAGGATTGGCATGCTTGACTTGTTATGATTTTCTCTATAGCATTTCTTTGAAGTCTGTGATTTTTTTGTTAAGTAACATATTTAAAGGATCTGTTATCAGTTGTTATAGTATAAGCAATTGATGGATGATGTTAGTGGTCTTGATATCCTCTAAATGTATATTCATTCTATAACCTCTTGAAGATGAGTTTAGAGGCATTGTTTTGCCGTTTTGCTTGTGATGCTGTGCTGAGTTCTGAATCGAAATTATGAGAAGATTTTATTTACTGCAGTTTTTGACATGTTTTATTGTTGAGGCAGGAATGAGGCTGATAGCATTTCTTGGATTTTTAATGTCTAACACGTATCCTTGTTGGATTGTGCAGAGAAATTCAGGTCAGACTTGATGAATATTGCAATGACTACTTTGAGTTCCAAAATTCTATCGCAGGATAAAGAACACTTTGCAAATCTTGCTGTGGATGCAGTAATGAGACTAAAGGTGAAATGTGAAATTGTTTTCATTCTGTAAATTGTTTCTTGATGCTCAGATAAAAGTAACTCTTAATTTCCTGGTCTCAGTGATTGTCTTTGTAGTTGAGTGTATTTCTAGGTCTGCGCACAGACACATCTAGGCTCTAGGTGCTTATATGTAGGAAACAAGGAGAATATTTTATTTGGAACCTTTGGTGAGTAGCTGTATTCTCGTGTAAGAAATTTGTCATCTTGTTATGTTGCACTTGACTTTAAAATGTGTCTTGTTTATGTGGAAGGCAAAATCTGTTTGTCTATAGCTGTATGGGCTAAATGGCTATATGGGCAAAATCTGTTTGTCATCTTTGTAGTTGAGTGTATTTCTAGGTCTGCGCACAGACACATCTAGGCTCTAGGTGCTTATATGTAGGAAACAAGGAGAATATTTTATTTGGAACCTTTGGTGAGTAGCTGTATTCTTGTGTAAGAAATTTGTCATCTTGTTATGTCGCACTTGACTTTAAAATGTGTCTTGTTTATGTGGAAGGCAAAATCTGTTTGTCTATAGCTATATGGGCTAAATGGCATTGGTATATTTTGACGCAATATTCCCATTCAATTAATTTCTTGGTTCAGTCAAGCCTATAACAGCACATCATGGGTAAATCATACCACATGATATATTTTTACTTAGCATGCATTAAGTGTATTTCTTGGTTCTAAACACAATGAAGTTTTTCATTGATTTTTTGCAATTATGCATTTGTTGTGCATGCGTGCAAGCTATGCATGATCCAGTCATATGGTTGTGCTTCAAGAATGTTGTATGATGGGCTGTGTTATGAACAGTTGTTTTCCTGTTCTTCAAGGTCTTACAGTGACACGTCTTACCATGTTTCTTTCATTCATGTCAAAAGTTGTGTTTTAATTTATTTTTGTATCTCATTTTTTATTTTATTGTTTTAAAATGCAGGGAAGTACTAATTTAGAATCCATCCAGATTATAAAGAAACCTGGAGGATCACTAAAGGATTCGTTTTTAGATGAAGGGTAGGGTTACAAATTACAAGTCATTAGTAAGACAAGTTGTAACCTATTGTACCTATTGTTTTTCTTGGTGCGTTTGTAATGCTATCCCCCTGAGGACGTCTAGCATTTCTATGATGTTGCACTACAAAATGATCATCAACTTTAGTGCTTTCTGTCAAAATGAAACATGAGTATGCATTAATTTTCGAGATTATTTATTAGAATTACTTTTGATGAGAGGCAAGTTAGAAGTAACTTGGAGTTCAGATTGGGAGATCAAGTTATTCCACAAATAGATAAGTTCAAATATTTGGGATCAATTATACAGAAAAACGGTGAAATTTTGGAGGATGTTCATCATAGAATTCAAGCTGGGTGGTTTAAATGGAAAAAAGGTTATTGGGGTTATATGTGTCGAAAAGTACCAGATAAAGTAAAAGGAAAGTTTTATTGCACTGTTATAAGGCTAACAATGCTTTATGGAAGTGAATGCTGGGTTTTAAAAGGACAACAATAGCATAGAGTTGGGGTAGTTGAGATGAGGATGTTGAGATGGATGTGTGGGCATATAAGAAAAGATAAGATTCGTAATTAACATATACGGGGAAGAGTTGGAGTGGCATCTATTAAAGAGAAAATGGTAGAGAACAGTCTTAGGTGGGTTGGACATGTGCAAAGAAGGCCAAGAGATGCGCTAGTGAAGAGGGTGGATTAAACAGTATGGATACCGGTTAAAAGGAGTAGAGGAAGGCCAAAGAAAACGTTTAAAGAAGTCATTGAGCGGGATCTCTTGGTCAATAACCTATCCAACGATTTAGTTTTTGATAGAGTACAATGACGTCGTATGATCTATGTAGCCGACCCCATTTAATGGGATAATGCTTGTTGTTGTATTTATTAGTATTACTTTTCCTTGCAGCATTGTAGGTCAAAATTATTCTTATCCAAAATTGGTGTTATTTGCCTGTACAGATTTATTCTTGACAAGAAAATTGGTATTGGACAACCCAAACGCATTGAAAATGCGAATATATTGGTGGCAAATACTGCCATGGACACAGACAAAGTGAAGATTTATGGAGCACGTGTTCGTGTTGATTCAATGGCTAAGGTTGCTGAGATTGAAGGGGCTGAGAAGGAGAAGATGAGAGAAAAGGTGCAGAAGATTATAGCTCATGGTATTAATTGTTTCATCAACAGACAGTTGATCTACAATTTTCCAGAGGAACTCTTTGCTGATGCTGGAATATTGGCAATTGAGCATGCTGATTTTGATGGTATTGAGCGCCTGGCTTTGGTAACTGGTGGTGAAATTGCGTCAACCTTTGACAATCCTGAGTCTGTTAAGCTTGGACACTGCAAGCTTATTGAGGAGATTATGATTGGTGAGGATAAGCTGATCCACTTTTCTGGTATTGCAATGGGGCAAGCATGTACAATAGTCTTGAGAGGTGCTAGGTACTTCTCTTATATTAATCTTTTTAAAGTTTACAGTTGTTCTACCTGCATTCTTATCTGATCGGCTGTTTACTGTAATTTTTTTTAGTTTACCTTAGTCTGAATATTTTAGCTATGGGTTTTTTGTTTACTGGTTTGGTAACTTGGGAACTAGATAAATCTTTGTATGTTGTATTACCTAATTTAAATTGCTTAGTCATGATGACCTTTTAGATGCTTGCTGTGCTGTTTTATGAAAATTTCTCCTCTATATGCCTATGCACTTTATTATTTTCTGGTGGTTTAGTATTGCTGATGCTTCTCATCCCACATATTCATACACAGTTTTCTTTGGTATTATCAAGATTATTGAGGAAGATTGGATCGTATGATTGATTTGATTAATGCACTGAGCTGGAATGTGTAATTCTATTTCAAGATGGAGTTTTCATTATACATTTCACTATCTTTTCTAAGATTTAATTGAATATTCTATTTTTAGGCATATTTTTTGAATATGAAACTTTTTTATTTGTGGCAGCCACCATGTTCTGGATGAGGCTGAAAGGTCGTTGCACGATGCCTTATGTGTGCTATCCCAGACTGTTAATGACAGCAGAGTTTTGCTTGGTGGAGGATGGCCTGAGATGGTGATGGCAAAGGAGGTAGATGAATTAGCTAGGAGAACTCCTGGAAAGAAGTCTCTAGCTATTGAGGCATTCTCCAGGGCACTCGTGGCTATTCCAACAATCATTGCTGACAATGCTGGTTTGGACAGTGCCGAGTTGATTTCTCAGCTGCGAGCAGCGCACCACAAGGAAGGGTGTAATGCTGGAATTGATGTCATCTCTGGCTCTGTAAGTACTAAATATGTAAGATGTATGTAAGCATTTTATTTACATGGTGGTGAAGTAAATCAGCCTTGAGAATCATTTTTGGCATCCTGTGGCATATACCAATTTCTGATGGCCTGATTTATAAGTTGCGCTATTTTCTAGTTTTAGAATATCATGTCTTATTTTCCTTGAAGAAATACCACTTTCTCCAGACATTGGAGAGAGGCCATATATCCATACATGGTAATGTCCGTTATGGGGTTCCTCTCCTGTTTTTCTACGCTCTCTTTTCTTCCTGTCTTCACAATTGCTTCTTAGCTTTTCTTATACCCTCTTCTCTTCCAGTCTTAGCAATCACTTTAGAGGCCGTCTCTAGTGGATAGAAGAGCTTGGTGGTTTCTTGTAAACATTTTGATCTTCAGTTGGAATAGTAGGCGATCTTAGTTTTGTTTCCAAAAGCATGTTTTTGTCATAAACTTAATATGCAACACTATAATGCTCATTCTATAGTTTCTTACTTTCCTTGAGGATGCCAAATCTGGTGTATTACCTTATCACGTATCTGACTTGTATTAATGTTTAGATGAGAATGAAACAAATAAAGGGCTCTATAGTGTCATTTGCATGTGGCTTCTTGAGACATTCAAATATGTTTCAGTCAACTATAGAAATATACAGTATTTGTATTGTTTTAGAACGTGAAAATGGTACATGTGATTATTTTATATATTCATCCTATTGGCGGCAAGCTTGACGTTTGTTTCTGTCTGAACTACTTTGATTCGTTTTGTATTTTACAAAGGTCGGTGACATGGCTCAGCTGGGGATATCTGAATCATTCAAAGTCAAGCAGGCTGTGTTGCTATCTGCCACTGAGGCAGCTGAGATGATCCTTAGAGTTGATGAAATCATCACCTGTGCTCCAAGGAGGAGGGAGGACAGAATGTGAAAAATTTATTTATAGCATGTACGAGGAGTTGGCTGTAACATTTTTATCTGGCATATTCTAATGACTGATTGTAATGTTTTGTTTTGGATTATGAGCATTGAGATATCGGTATTATGGTGGTCAGCTAAATCGAAAGAACCGATAAGCAATGCCATATGACGTGGAAATTTTGTTTGGTGGGGGGACTTGTACTGTCTTCTTTACTTGGCCTTTTTGCAGAATTTTCTCTGCCTATGCAATATGAAGAGTTAGAGAGAGAAATTGAGGCTTTGTTCCTGGTTTGTTGTAATCCCTCCAACCTCCAGGGATGCGCGAAGAATGCGCGATTTCTTGGCGATGGGTTTAAAACTTTATGAAAGTCACGACACGAGCCAATTGAGTTTTTTCGTAAATTTTTTTCTCTTCTATGATTTTAAATATTTCTAGACTTCTTTTTCTTGTTATGACTTCTAAATTTGCTAGAAGCTGAATTCATGAACAGTGTTATTTTTTGGGTGAAAATAAACGGTATTATACAAGGCATGGTCTCGCCACCTTAAAATAATGATTTTTACCGATGGGCTTGAGTCTAGAGACGCTCGCTCTTGCTGATGAGATATCAGATAGCGGATGTGATCCTCCAGTAAGTACCTGTAACTTTTTTATAAGAAAAAAAAAAACAAGGAGAGGTATGTGAAATTCTGAACTAGTGTGCGTAAAGATGGGATCTCAATCCCCACTTTGTATTAGCCAAGGTTTTTGGGCTTAAGCCCACGTTTGTCCTAAGAAAAAATAAATTTCCAACGCCCTCAGGGCGAAAGAGACTAAAAATAAAGCAGCAATTTGGACACATACGCCACGACGCCGTCTCTCTTGCTGGCAAAAAAGGAAAAGTCTATTTTTGTCCGCTGCCAAAGCGTACACAATAAGTCCCTAGCTGTCCTGATTCATATCCTTCTGATCGCACAGCGGCTAATCCGAAAATACCAATTCTTGATAAATTCAGCCTAACAAAGCTGAGAACTGGTTGGAGCCTAGCTCAAGCAGCTTTAGATGGGTGGTGGATCGGAGTTTGATGCTGCGCTTGTTTTCTCTCATAGGTTTCCTGAGGTCTCTCTTACCTTATTCTTACCCACTTGGGCTTTGTGCTGTTTCTTTAGGCTGAACTATCTGTGGCCTTATGCCCTCCCCACCCCATTTGCACACAACTTGATTGTAGACAAATATATCCATGTTCACTCTGGTCTAAAATTTAAAATAGAAATGTTGATGGCTATTTTTGGTTATGGGCTTCCTTCATGCCTAAGGATTTGTTTGGATTAGTTTTTGGAGAATAGATTTTGGGAAGAATAGATTTTGAAGAATAGATTTTGGGGAGAATAGATTTTAGGAAGAATAGATTTTGAGAATAGAGATGTTTGGATGATTAGTAGTAGAATTAGTTTTTATATTGATAAATTACTAAAAATGGTATGATTTGATTAAAGTATGAGAGAGAAGAGAGAATAGAGAATAAATAGGAGAGAGTGTAGAGAAAAAATAGGAGAGAGTGTAGAGAAGAGAGAGGAAAGAGGAGATAGGATAAAGAAGAGAGAGGAAAGAGGAGAGAGGGTATAAGAAAAAGTAGAGGTAAAACAGTAATTGGATAGTCCATAAGCTCTTTTACTGTTCTAAAAACTATTTTTAGTACCTTATTCAAAACCATAGTTTCAAACTATAGTTTTGACCAAAATCAATTCTGGACAAAAATTGCTATTTGTGTGAAATTTTTTCAAACAGAATTTACAGAAGGTTTTAGCCAAAATGGATTCCCAGAAGCTGAATCCAAACAGGCACCAACTCTAGAGTTTTATTCGCATTTTGATTCTGCGAACGGACTGGACCTCAGACGACATACTCCTATACCGAGAGGTAAACCTTCTGTAAATTAAATTTTGCATACTAATTTGTTGAAATTATGTTCACGTCACGTGTTTAATGCGCTAGAAATTAGAAAATGGATAAACCTTTTTGAAGTAGATGTTAGCTCTACCTACGTTGAACAGAGATGCAGCACTTTATGCGTTAGGCGTCGGAGCTTGTGCATGGGATGCCGTGGATGCGGATTAGCTTAAATATGTTTACCATAAAGATGGTCAGAAGTATATTAAGGTATTGTTGTTTTATAAGGTAATCTTGAGCAATGTTTAAGTTATCATATATTTTAACCGATAACATTTGCAGGTATTATGAACAATTCATTTCTATTTGGGCAGTCTCAGTTGCCATGGACTAGCAAAATATTATGGATACCACTTGACCCTGCATTTCCTTCTTCCCAGGTCTTGCCTACTTTTGCTGCTCTTTTTTCACTTGGAACTGTGCCAAGTTCTGGTCTCCCAGGCCTGCAGTGAGTTCCTATTTTTAATATGTTGCTGCTACCGTTTGAATGTGTTGCCCCTTCTCAATTGTATACTCCTCCTTTAGTCATACTGCTATTGTTCACCCCTTCTAGTTTACTGACAGAAAAACTTCATTCTGACAGATATGATCCACGTCTTCTGCTGCACGGACAACAATATATTGAATTGTACAAGCCATTTCCTTCCAGCGGTCATGTAAAGCTTCTGATGAAAATTTGTATTTTATACAACTAGTTCTATATGCCAACCTTATTGTTTCTTGTGACTACCAACCATGTTTGGTATCTGATTATTTATACAATAAAATCCCCCTAATTTCACCCCTTCCAAACGAACCTTTAATTTGATCATCTAATGCAGTATTTCATGATTTTTTTTCTATTCACCATGCAAATGTTGATTTTTAATGACATTTTCTACCTTGTTCTATTTAGATAGAATCATGATACTGCGTAATTGTTTCAGATACTCAATAAACCCAGTCTTGCTGGACTACATGATAAAGGTTAAATTGCAAAAGACAGACTTTTCTATACATTTGTTTCTTGTTAAATTTCAGATCTTCGTAAAACGTATATTCTATGCGAAAGATAATGTAATTAATTTTTTTTACTCTTTCATAATGGCTTCATAAAAATTAAAAAAGAAAACAATCTTATGGCTTCAATTTCAGGAAAAGCAGCAATATTGGAGGTTGAAACAAAAAGTTATGATAAACAGTCTGGTGATTTATTATGCATCAACAGGTAAAACATTCTATAATATCTAATTTGATGTTTCTTGCTATCATACTCAATTAGCATACTGCTTGCAGGATGACTGATTTCCTACGCGGTGCTGGTGGCTTCTCAAATATTGGAAATATTTTAAATATTGTGAAAGGGTGTGTCAAAGAAAGAAATATCTTTCTGACATAACTCTTCATTGTGAAAGGGTATGTTAAAGAAAGAAGAGTCTTTCTAACATAAGTCTTCATTATGAAAGGGTATATTGGAGAAAGAAAAGTCTTTTTAACATAACTCTTCATTGTGAAAGGGTATGTTGAAGAAAGAAGAGTTTTTCTAACATAACTCTTGAATCTAAGGGACATATGTTTAAAAGACATGTCTCATAGCTTTCCACAATCTATAAAAAGGATTTCTTGATGAAGAAGAAGAACATAGAGAAATATATAGAGAATGACATAGAGAATGATACACCAATCTTCTGAAATTACTTTATCTTCCACCAGTTATATTGTCCTGTATTTTTACAGGAAGAGTTCGCTTAATCCTGGAGAGATCCGCTTCTAAATTTGATGAGGAGCTGCGAAATATCTCTTAAGGACAGTGTCCTCGGACGCGACTCGAACTATAAACTCTGTTATTTTGCAGATTTCGCCTACATCAAAGTCATCTAACCTATTTGCTTACTCCAATTACCCACCCAACCAGGTTTCAGTTATGAAATTTCCAGAAAGTCAACCTTTTTCAGTATTTGAAGATCGTACCAATCCATCTCCGGCACGTAAAATCATTCTTTTCATATTGTTTGAGTTGAATCGGCTTGTTCTTTACCCCCATTTTGGGCTACAACCCTCCTTCACTGATTGTGCTCTCTTGTCCTCGTTTTGACACATTTGGAAGCTATACTTACATATCAAAATTTTCAGGGTTCATCCCTAATGTGGAAGACCGGCGAGGCATTGCGAAGAGCCATTTTCTTTGGGCAACTTTTGAATAATTCATAGAATAAAGTGCAGTGTGCTTTAATTTATTACATTATGCCTGTCACCGGGGTGTTAATGTATTTACCTTAATCACTGCTGCTTTGGTCTAATTGATACATTTACATACTAGGTGTGATCCGTCAATATCAATTATATAAGTTAATATAACTTTCGTAACCTTCTCTATTTTGCTACCTGCTTTCTGCAGGCGTTGCTTTATAGACTATCTGGTGATTACAATCCGCTGCATGCAGATCCGATGATTGCAAAGGTTGCGGGGTTAGTACTGCCATCCTGTTCCATGAGTGCCTGTGAAATATTAAATACTAGAAACTCCAATTAGACTGTAGGTGGGTTTGTTGGATGTAGGCGAATGAGATATTTGATATTTCCTTTCTTTAGCCATGGAGTATGATTGGGCATTCTTTGCAAAAGTAGTGGCATCTTATTTCAGCCAGATAGAGTTTATCTTTGTCTGAAGCCAGGAAAGAGGAATGCTCATATGGAAGTTTATTAAACTGATGGGGTCTTTGTAAGATAAAACAAATGAGGTTACTTAGTAAACAAGCTTTGTATGACATGCATCTGTTTCTATGTTTTTCTCTCTATTTACATTCTACAGTATGGAATACATTCAGTTATATTGAGGCTGGCCTGTCTATTTCCCCCCTGCCCCCCCTCCCCCCCCCTTTTTCCTTGTTGCCAAAGATTCTCACAGCCAATATTGCATGGGCTGTGCACGCTGGGCTTTGCCATTAGGGCAATCATCAAGTGCGTGTGTAGAGGAGATTCGGAAAGGATAAAAATCATAGTAGGCCGTTTTCTTCTACCTGTGTACCCTGGTGAAACTTTATATACTGAAATGTGGCTTGAAGGATTGAGGTAGGTTCAGCAATTTCCGCGTTAATATGGGGTTGTTATCACCTATTCATTTCTAGTAACTAAGATCTGAGGACTGAGGCAGTGTTTGAAAACTGAAATTGCAGGGTTATATATCGGACAAAGGTGAAAGAGCGGAAGCGTACAGTCCTTTCTGGCTATGTTGATCTTAATGGTTTGACTCCGTCGCTGTAAAGGACTTTTATTGCATGTAAGCAAGATAGTACTCGTAGTAATTATTCCCAATGCTTGCTATTAACAGTCGAAGTATCAATAAGGCCTCGCTCTGACTATCGATGGTAAAAATATTGAGCTAGTGGCGATTTCGTTATATCCAGCTTTCACAGAAACTTAATTGGAATACACTGGTTGTTTTTATGACATTAGTTCATACTTGGTATCTGATTATTGAATAGGCTAAACCCAAAATTTCTGACGAACCATAATTTGATTTGAGCATCCCTCCAAGCAAAGTTTTAAGTTTGGGTCCTTGTGGATTGAAAAAATTTGGAAGAGCTTTCTCTTGAGTTGGGCTTTTATTTTACTAAAATTTTTGCTTGCGTGTTCGTATGTATGTATAATATAATAGTACTGCATTACGGTACGAGTAAATTCCTAATCCCATTTCAATCCATTATTTCAAAAAAGGGGGTTTTCTTTACAAAAATTGCATATAAAGTGTGTGTTTGGATGACCTGTTTTAAAAGAATTTTTAACTTAAATTTTAGTTTATAAAAATTTAAAAATAAATAATTATATTTATCTAAAAAAATTCTAAATTAAAGTATAATTTTATCATAATTTTAAATAAACTTATAAAAATACAATTTATGGAACAATAAAAAAAATCTATAACTATTTTTTTTTATACTCCTTTTTGTCCTCAACCCCATGCTCAGATAAAATCATCAGCCATCAGTTCCGCCCAATCAGACACAAGCTCCAACGGCGCTGGAAAATCCCAGATCTAGAGCATTGAGCAAGCTGAAGAAAGAAATATACGAACCGAACATTCCAACTTCAAAGATACTAGCGAAGAAATTGAGGATTTAATAGTTTGTTAATAATAATTATTTAAATATTTATTTATTTAAAATTATTTTTTATAATTTTTTTAAAAAAATTAGTTAAAAACTTTTTTTTTCTATTTTTTTTAAAAATCTATCGCGCTAAAATAAGAATTTCCCGACATTTTAGGTGAGGGGTCGCCGCCGGGGGGCATATATACAAAGCGGGTTTCCTTTCAAAAATGAGTTAATTCTAATGTCTGAGTTTATTTCATGGTTCAAATTTATTATAATTAAAAATCTACGTACTAATTCAAATAAAGTAGCGTTTATCTATACTAATTATGAAGATAATTTGTTGAGGATTTTAATTTAAGAAAAATATTCTAACCACTTCTTAGTTTTATTTTAATTATATAGACATCTTTTCCATTTTAACAATTTATATAAGCTTCTCTTAGAATTAAAACGATGTAAACTTTAACAATGTCGTCGAAGAAAAGTTAGTATATATCTATTCTTTCTTTTTCTTTTTTCTTTTGCCAACCAATATATCTATCAACTACGAAGAAAAATTACTAATTAATTTTTACAGGCTAAATCATGTTAACTTTTAAAACATTTGAATGAAAATTTCAATTCCCTCCATTTTCCTCGAATCCACATTTCCCTCAAGTCAATGCACGGTATTAATTATACTTTTTGGTGAAAATACTTTAAAAAATTATTTAAAGGCTAACCACCTATTAGCCACATCGCGAAAGTTGAGAAGGGATTACTTTTTCCAAAATGTTGGACGAGAGCGAGGCCGCGAGTAGCATGGAAGGACCTCAGTTGAAGCATGTTACGCCTACCGCCGCTCAGCACCTGCTCTCTGATGCCCCCGCCGTTGCTCCCTCCGAGTTGGACGATACTGTCCAGAGTTTGCCTTCGAACGCTGTCAAGGACTTGTTGTCCCAAGAGGTGCATTCGAAGTCGAGTTCTATTCTCGATATTGTTCACTATTATATTGTTTAATTGTTGTGTTTGTGGAGGAATTTTAAGTTGATCCAGTATGTTAGGCAGAGAACTAGACGGTTCCGAGCTTTCTATAGTTCTCAAGGAATAATGAAGGAATTTGTGAAGGTGATCGTATGTTGCTAATAAATTTCATATCATTGTGTATGTTTATATTACAGTCAAATTGTATCACAGGGTTTTATGAATATCATGTGGTTTTGTTTACCTTCTGGAGCCCGGGTTTATAGATTGCATTTATTGATGAGAAACTAACCTTATTGATCTAGATAATGGCTAATATTGATAATTTGGTGAGAATACCACATCGGTTGATAATAGTCGTGATGCAAATTATCATATTAGGTATTTTACTGATCACATCAAATTATGCTTAAAAATGGAAATCGCTCATGGCATCGTGAAACTTGAGTTCCAGATGCTTGTAAGATATTGTCACACCTTTCCTGTAATATATAATGTTGCAGATATGTGCTCGCTGCATCCTTCGGCTTTTTGGGGTCCAAGGGCGCGTCTATTCATGCTCCTTGCTTTCATCATCAACTATTAGTTGTATTATTGGAGGATCAACTGATTTGGACAGAGATACGATGGATAGTAGTTTTAGAAAATGTGAAAACTCAAGTAGTTCGAAGGAACCCAAATGTGATGCTAAAATTTGCAGCCTTTGCTTAGGGATGCTGCAGTTCAGATTTTCCTGTGACACAGGGACTCTATTGAAACAGAATACTCCTGATGCTATGGCTGTCTTAATTGCTGACATGGTTAGGGATGCTGGCCATCAGATTGACAGCTTTTCACTTGAAGTTTCAGTCCCACCTGTTATCGTTGAAAATGAGAATGCAATTCAGTAAGAGTCTATTCATGCAGATGATCACTGTGCAGGAGAAAAGAAATAATCATTCTTTCCTCTCCAAAGCATACTCTACATTTGGTCAAACTGCTATCTTCTTACCTGTTGAATACAAATGGAAGTAAGTTCTCTTGTTTTTGTAGGTCATACATGAGAACGAAATATGGAGCTGAGCCTTGGTTCCAAGAAAAGTTGCATTTTGGATGTCTGTCTACAAAGGACGCATTAAAGTTTTCAATAGTTTATCCTCTTGAAAATCTTCTTGTAAGTGAATTATTTTATCAATTCCAATTTCTAAGTTGAGATACCAGAATTAGATTTTATGCATTATATTTTAAACATCTTCTATATCATTAGTATTGGCAAGGAAATTATTACCTTTTTTTCATAAAAGAATTATGTTTCTTCCAATAATCCTTTACAGAACTGAAGTTTTGTAGGGCAGTAAATCAAGTATGAACTCCTTCCGTATCCGTTTGACATATGGTCACCCTAACTCGTCAAAAGAGGCTAGAAAGTGTTCAGATGGTGATAAGAGTTGCAAGAGAATAAAAACAGGCATGTCCAAATTTACCGCCATCCTGTATTTATTTATTTTTACTTGATTATCAAAACATCAGATGTTTGTGGTTTGTGCTTATGATTATTTCATTGAGATAACGGGATTTTCTTCAGTGCCTGCTTAATTATTATGTATTTTTGCGCCATCCAAAAGATTCTTTATTCAGTGGGCTACTGTTAACGTTAGATTGGATTTATAATTGCAATTTATTGACACAATTGAAGCCATAGCCACATTCAACTATAGGCCTCAGCTAATAGCTCTCTTGGGGATTTAGGGTGCAATTCTAGTTGCTGAGAATCATAAGCAGTCTGTGTAAATCATTTTTATTTGTTTGGTAGAGCATTATTTAAGATATAATGTTGAGAAAGAAGAATAAGACTAAGACATTTTAGTTGTTGATCAGGTTTGAGCATAAATATTTATGGATTTGAATTTTTATCTCAAAGACTAAGCTATGATGTTTGCTTATTCATGATATGTGTTCACTCTGTAGAGGTACATTCTGGTGCATAACTATTGACATACTTTTGACTGGAAGAGATGCTAGATTAGTTTCACCTAGTTATTGATGGATACTAAGGTATTATGAGATGCTTAAATCCCACACTGAGTGGTAATATAAGATGCACCAAAGTATTTAAGTAGGTTGGTCTCTTCACCTCAATAGCTAGCTTTTAGAAGAAGGTTCCCCATTCTATTGAGCATCCATCAATTGATATTAGAACATATAGTTGGCAGTTCTGGAAAGGGCTACCTATGAAGTTTCTAATTGGCAACAAAATTGAGTGAAGTGTCACTTGGTAAAGAGTTGGAGGTTTCTAATTATCAAGAAAGTTGAGCAAAGTGTTGCAAATGATTGAGTCATAGAATGTAGCTACTGAGACATGGACTCTCAAAAGGGGCCAAATAAGGAGACTAAGATAGTATGGGTTGCTTAAGTCCCATATTGAGTAGTATGGAATGCTTTGTGGGTATTTAATTGAATTAGTTCTCCCTTTTCAATAGCTAACTTTATAGGGAGAGTTCTCCATCCCATGTAGATACCTATCAATTTTTATAGCCTTATTTGATTTTATTTATGGTTTGATGATTGTGTCTAGGGTTCACATAGATCCTCAATGATAGGTACCGCTTCACTTATCACAGGAGGCATAAGAAGGGAAATACATAATCAGATTAAGTAGCTTTATTAATCATTTAATTTATTTAGTATTTTAAACCCACTATGTTAGTGGATAGTTGTGTAAGTCCATCATGCTCTTTTTTAGGTTGTTGTGGGCATGCTTTCCGATAATGTAAGGAGATTCATTCTGCTATGCATCTGTATATGCCTTTAGCCGATTAATGCTAAGGGGCAGAAAATAAAAACTATATTTAGCAGAGATCCTCTTGGCTTCTAGTTACTATCTTTACGAGATTCTTGTGAGGACAAGTGAGTAGGAGAGTTTGGTTTATACCACTTTAGTATCAAAGCCAACACGTTCATCGTCCGTTGCAGTTGGAAATCCCAACCCCAACAGCAACCAAGGGAGCATTCAAACTGCGGGAGGGGACCTATAGCAGCCAAACTTGATATGTTGGAGGAGCTAAAGGACAAAGTGGCGTCCCTGGAAGTTCAAGCCAAAAGTAACTCAGTGAGGAAACAACTGAGGCATTGGGGGGGTGATTCAGACAACGAAGGAGAAGCATACCAAAAGACCCGAGCACCTTATGCTAGGATAGAATTTCCTAAGTACAGCAGGGATGACCCGCGTGGGTGGATATTAAAGGTAGAAAAAATCTTCAGGTACTACCAAATGCCGGGAGATGATAAGGTGGAAATAACGGCCATGTATTTCGAGGGCGATGCATTGGATCTGCTTTCATGGGTTAACACAGAGCGAACTTTGCTCTATTGGGAATAAAGGAGTGGCCAGTACCTGCCAACACTATGGCACTTAGCGCATTTCTGGGACTGGCCGAATACTACTGCCGTTTTGTACCACTGACTGACCTTACCAAGAAGAATGCCTTTAAACGGTCTGCTAAAGCGTAAACGTCATTTGACAATCTTAAGGAAGCCTTGGTGATAGCACCAACATTAAAACTACTTGATTTTGTTGCTGATTTTGTAGTAGAATGTGACGCTTCTATGGAAGGGATTGGGGCAATTTTGCTCCAACACGAGCACCTGGTAGCATATTTCAGCAAAGGGCTATCGTTTTCTAACAGGTACAAGTCTGCTTATGATCGTGAGCTGTTGGCCTTGGTGCTAGCCCTCTAACACTGGTGTCATTACTTGCTTGGACGACACTTTACAGTCAAGACGGATCACCAGTCTTAAATACCTTCTCGACCAGCGAGTGCTCACCAACTCGCAGTAAGGCTTGCTCATCAAACTTCTTCTATTTGATTTTCACATTGTATATAAGGCAAGTAAAGAAAATGTAGGAGCCGACGCACTTTCCAAAGCCCTCATCAAGCAAACTTCCTACATTTAGTAGTGCCTGTGCCACTAGACTTCATGGAACTTTAAGAAGCTACTCTAAGTGACCCCTTCACAGCAACTATAGTACGTGCCTTAACGGAGGATCCCCATTCCAAGCCAGGTTTTACACTTGCCCAAGGAAGATTGTATTTTCAGGATCAACTAGTCATCCTTCAAAGCTCTCTAATTCGGGCTAAATTGATCGAAGAGGCCCATATCTTTCCTTCAGAGGGTCATGGAGGGTTCCTCAAAACTCTCAAACGACTCTCTGGTACCTTCTTTTAGCCCCACATGAGATGTCAAGTTGACAATCCAACAATGTTTCACATGTCAAAAGAACAAATATGAAACATTGACTCCAGCAGGGTTATTACAACCTATTCCTCCCCCAGAGCAAATATGGGAAGACATCTCAATTGATTTCATTGTAGGCCTTCCCAAATTAGGAGGGTACGACACTATTCTCATGGTGGTGGATCGGTTGAGTAAATATAGCCACTTTATTCCCCTGAGCCACCCTTATACAACAAAAACGGTGACCGCTTGTTTCTGTGAGGACATTGTTCACCTCCACGACATACCTTGATCAATTATCTCACACAGGGATCCCCTCTTTCTAAGCACTTTTTGGTAGGAGTTATTTAAATTAAGTGGCACCCGCCTTCAGATGAGTACTGCTTATCACCCTCAGACGGACGGACAAACGAAAGTAGTCAACCAATCCCTTGAGGCTTATTTAAAATGCTTCACTCATGAGCAGCCGTGTACTTGGAGCAAGTTCTTATGCTAGGCTGAGTACTCCTTTAATACAAGTTACCACACTTCGACCAGAATCTCCCCTTTCAAAGCAATGTATAGCCGCGATCCACCTCCACTTTTGCCCTTTATCAAAAGGGAGACCCATATTGAAGAGTTAGCCTCTCAGCTAGAAACAAGAGACGATATGTTACAGTTGTTAAAAACAAACTTGAAGAAGATGCAAGACTGAATAATGGCCTACGCTGACCAAAACTGTTGGGAAGTTACGTCTACAGTAGGTGATGCTGTCTTCCTTCAAATTCAGCCATTTCGATAGAGGTCACTCTCACATCAACGTTATTCCAAACTTTCTCCACGGTTCTTTGGCCCCTACATGATCACATGGAAGGTGGGACCTGTCGTGTACGAACTGGCACTCCCTCCAGACTCCAAAGTGCACACAGTCTTCCATGTTTCACTTTTAAGGCCAGCCCATGGGGTTGAGCCAGCCAACCTTCCTACACCTTTACCTATCAATGATGATTTTGAAATGATTTTAAAACCAGAAAAAGTACTCACACATCGTTGGAAAGGGGTATTCTTGGAATTGTTGATCCAACGGAGAGGCCACCCCACAGAGGAGTCTAGCTGGGAAGACTATGACTTCTTACAGAAGCAATTTCCGGCCTTCCACCTTGAGGATAATGCGGTTTTTGAAAGGGGAGATATTGATAGATACCGCATCACTTATCACAGGAGGCACAAGAAGGGAAATACATAATCAGATTAAGTAGCTTCATTAATCATTTAATTTATTCAGTATTTTAAACCCACTATGTTAGTGGATAGTTGTGTAAGTCCATCATGCTCTTTTTTAGGTTGTTGTGGGCATGCTTCCCGATAATGTAGGGAGATTCAGTTATGCTATTCATCTATATATACCTTTAGCCGATTAATGCTAAGGGGCAGAAAATAAAAACTATATTCAACAGAGATCCTCTTGGCTTCTAGTTACTATCTTTACGAGATTCTTGTGAGGACAAGTGAGTAGGAGAGTTTGGTTCATACCACTCAATTTCATTTCGTTTTAGCTATTCTTCAAGACTAACATATGCTGGGATTATTTGTAGGTGCGGACAATGGAGTGGGTGTTGCCTATGATTCCATGGTTTCTCACACTGAATACTCAGATTCTTTCAAATCTGAATCCAATCTAGTTGGAGAAAAGCCTTTCAACAGTTTGCCAGAAAATGAGTCCTCTAAGTCCTGTGGAATATTTCTAGAAAAGGTATCTCAATATTTCAACAGTTCATGATAATTTGGTTTACTGTGTGTTCATGATAATCTCATGTTAGTTTCACCCATTAAATTTACTTGTACAATATTACTTACTTATTTGGTGGGTCCATTGTGAGATTATTGAAGGAACTGTGTTTGTGCTGTTCTTCATGGTAAAAGGAAGTCCTGAGCCTTTGATGGCTGCCCTTGTTTGTTTGGGTCTAACATTTTATAGTATTTGTTACTAACTTTTCTTGCTTTCTAGGTAATCGAACCTTGCCATTTTACAGTCTATTGCTACAGGGCACCTATCTATTTTGGTGGAAGATACCTGAAGGTAATCAAATAGTTGGTACCTTTCCTTTCCCTTTCTAGGACTTGCTACCTATTATCTGGGGATGATTAATATTTTCAAAAATCATGTGTGGATGAAATTGGGCCTTTTTTAAGCAGAGGATAGGCCGAGGCCAGACTTAATTGCTTTTGCAACTTGAAATTGATGCTGTTACTTCAATGGCAGTATTCACGGAATGTGAGTCAAACACGCTGGATCATTGATGATGAAAGAATGGGGGAAGCATCTGTTGAGGTACCGCCTAACCTGGCAAATAGTTGTTGTGATCCTTCCTTTTGATTGGGGAAGCTGATGATGTATGCCTATTTTTTAGGAAATAATTGGGGGAAACATCCTTCAAAAGTGCCATGGTGATAGCTACAAGTTTCATGCTGCTGGCAGAGAAGATATTGATGTACTAGAGATCTGTCGCACTTGCTATCCTTTCAAACTCTTATGGTGCATGAACTTCCATTTCTCTGACCTATAACTATTCGTCCAGGTCCGAATGTTGGGTCCAGGCAGGCCGTTTCTTGTTGAGGTGCAAAATGCGCGACTTGTCCCATCTGATCTTTTTGTAAAGGATATAGAGAAATTGATAAATTGCTTGGAGAATAAATTGGTAATATTGTAGTTCTGTTTTTTGGTGTATGTCAATATGCCAATCGTTTTAGTTGTTACCGAATATTTAACAAATGCTCCTGTAGGTTAGCGTGAAAAATCTGAAGTTGGTTGGCAGCCATGGTTGGAATCTTATGCGTGAAGGAGAGGCAGAGAAACAGGTCTTGCAGTGTTCTTCTAATTGGATATTAGTTATAGTCAATGTTTTATGGTTTCCATGTATCATTCTATATCATGCCTTTTTGAGACTTTAATTATTTCAATATATGTTAATTACACATTAATTATTTCAATATTTGTTGATTACACAGAAGCAATATGCAGCTTTAGTGTGGATTTCTCGTCCTCTAACCGATGAAGATTTTCAATCTGTGTCTTCACTCAAGGATTTGGTGAGTTTTTATGCAGTTTAGCATTTTCCATCGAACTTACATTAAAGGATTAATGTATCCAACCAAGCAGAGGAGGAAATGTGATTGAGACTTGCTGATTATTAAATGGAATAGCATGAATATGTCGCTTTCTGTGCAGAAAATATTGCAGAGGACACCAATAAGAGTGTTACATCGTCGGAGTCCTTTAGAGCGTGAAAAGATTATTCACTGGTATAATCCTTTTATATTTTTGTATGGCATCAA
This sequence comes from Leucaena leucocephala, assembly GCA_037074615.1. Taxonomy (NCBI): domain Eukaryota; kingdom Viridiplantae; phylum Streptophyta; class Magnoliopsida; order Fabales; family Fabaceae; genus Leucaena; species Leucaena leucocephala. The sequence goes on from CM073542.1 coordinate 262,671, forward strand.
TATAATCAATGCTATATTGCAACTACTAACTAAAATATTTCATATTCTCAAATTTTAGGATGAAAATAGAAACTGTTGCTGGCAATTCACAGTACTTTCTTTTGCATTTGTGCACACAGGTATTCTCTCTAAAGCCGAACTGAAATTTATAATTGTGGTTTTTAGTGGCTATCCCTTCTTCTGTAACAAAGTAGGAGACTTTTTTTAAAAAAACTAGAGTACTTCGTTTGGTCTCAAGAGAGGGTCCAAGCTTTTTTTCCTAGTTTAGTTAATAATTTCTATAAAGTGTAACTAATGTTTGATTGCAGGCTGGGACTTACATCAAGGAATTTGTTCATGGAGATCTTGGACGCACCCATCCTAGGTATGTCTTTATCCATTTCTGTTCTCTTAAAGAGTTATTTATGAAGATTAGGACAGAAGATCCCGTACAGCATGTGTTTTATACGCTTTTGTTTTGCAGTATTGGATCAATTTTGGGTTGTAGAGCTGAAATTTTACAGCTTGATGTCACAAATGTCAAAATGGACAGTTTCCTTCCTTAGTAAGGTTAAGTATTCTATACTTGCCTTATGGTTCAAGGGACAAAACTAGCGCATTGCTAATTTGAACGGCATCCACAAACTGTATCCTTCGATTGGTTTCATCCAACAAACCAGGGTTCCGATTGATAAGAATGAAATTTTTATTGTTCTTTATGACATTGTAATTAATATTTTATAATGTTTATAATTTTTTAGAAAAAAAATACGTATTTCCGTTTGGTAAGATTGACTTTTTGTATTTTGATCGTTTACTCACAGTAAAGCATCTAGCAGATGCTCAAGTCATGCTCAGTTCGCAGCTAATTTACATTAGAAAAGTCACATCATATCTGCCTTTTTTGTTGATTTTTTTCCCTAAAGAACTTGGGCCAATTTTCACTGTTGGTTCATGATTTACATGGAAAAACCTCATAGTTTTCAGGACAAGGTCCGAACTATTTAACCTGTAACTTCAAATTACTTTGGATTGTATATAAAAAGAAACCGTTAATGCAGCAAAAAAAAATAATTTTTTTAGATAATTATTTTCCTATTTGAGATACTATTGGGATTAAATGTGAACATTTTTTTTAGCAAAAAATTTAAAAATTAACTCTATTTGTTAGATCTAATTTCTATTGATAGAAATAATTTTTTATTACAAGGCTAAGCAAAAAGATTTTGAATTAAATTCATTTTTATGACAAGTGTGCAATAGAAAGCCACATTTTACTAGAAACTACTTTGTGAATGGAATGTCCCGAGTTTTTTCCCGGCTTTGTTTTCTATTTTTTTATTTGTAGAAGAGGGGGAGGGGGTTGCATCGTGTTTAGAATTTTTTAAAAACTACATATAAATATAAACTCCGTAGTGAGCACCATTCTCCAGATCCCCGATCTTTGGTTCAGAAAATACAAACACCTAGAAAATGAATCCCTAGATTATTCCAGGGCAAGCGCATGGAAACTGAGTGTGTATTTGTTTCCTTGTACGGGTAACAGAGGAGGAATGAGGTGCTTGGGAGTATTTGCTGAAAGGAAATGATCTCTTACATTTTTTGTCTGATTGGCCACTAGTCGGTCCAATGCACGTCTAACATTTTTGCCATGAAAGCGTAGCGGTCAGCAGCCTCATCAATCTGAGGATAACACATTCAACTCGTCAACTTAGAATATGATACGGGAGAGAAAATTAAGGCAACCCTCGAATCATAATTTGTTACCATTTTTTGCGTCGGTCGGCCTGCCCCATGTCCAGCCTTACATTCAATGCGACCTATTATAGGGTTTGTCTGGGGACTTTTTTCTAGGCTCGTACACAGAACATACTGCGTGGTCTGATGATAACACGGCGTATTAAGATACTCGTGAGTTTGGGTAAGAGTTTATCATACTTCTTTGAAGCTTGCAACATTACTTCAATAAAAGGATAAGAAGCATATGAAGACATACCGCCAGTAGCTTCAAAGAGTGCAATGGTACAACACGATCATCATGATCAGCTGTTAACAGCATGGTTGATGGGTACTGAATTGACTTATCAGGATTTTCTTCCCATGGTCTCCGCACATTATGCAATGGCGAGTACCTGAAATGCGGGTTAAAGGTTAAATTATAAATACATCATATACATCAAAGTAAAATAACAATTCATTTTGCATGATTCGGCTAAATGTAAAAAGCTCATGCATGGCAGCAAGAGCAATCGACTAAATGGATATTAACAAGATCTAGATCTATCATGATAGAATAAACCTTACTTGATAAGCCAGTGAAACTCTTCCTCCTTGTCTGAGCAACCATAATCTGAGGTCCAAGCATGACCTGTAACGATAATACATCAACATGTGAGATGCGTTAAAAAGAACTACCAGGCACAACAGATCCAAACTAACCTATGGTGAACTTGTGAAATCGCAGCATATCCATAACACCCACATGTGCCAGTGCGCAGCCAAAAAGATCAGGTCTCTGGATGGGGGGAAAAACAAAACTAACATAAATGGAGGGCTCAATAAAAGAGGCCTACATAGGCTGAATGGTAAGATCCAAACCTAAAGGTCCTAGGTGCAAGTCCACATGAATAGGACAACTGGGAAAAAGAGGGGAAGACGGGGCAGATGAGTTAGACCTGATTTATGCAAGCCCCAACCAGAAGTCCACCATTGCTTCCACCTTCAATGCACAACTTATTGGGTTGGGTATAACCAGCAGATACAAGGTATTCAGCTGCAGAAATGAAGTCATCGAAACAATTCTGCTTTTTAGCAAGGGAGCCTGCTTTATGCCATTCCTCCCCATACTCTCCACCACCACGTATATTTGCTACGCAGAAAACAGCACCTAGATGTCTTGAGAGCACAATACGACTGACACTAAAAGATGGAGTAAGACTGATGTTAAAACCGCCATATCCATACAATAAACAAGGGTGCGAGCCATCCAAAACAATATTTTTTCTGGCAACAATGAAAACTGGGATCTTGGTACCATCCTTGCTGGGTACAAAAACCTGAAATGTGTGCACATCACACGTCAAAATTTCCAAGTGACAGCAAGGAGCAGATTTCAGATAGCAATGCCTCTATACATACAGAATAATGAGATGTTATTCAAGAACCTAATAATTGATTTGAAACTAGATACAAAATAACAGCATATATAAGCACTAGTTGGAAACAATTTCTTTTTACCTGGTTGGCATGAAACTCAAAGCGATCAAACCCAGGGACAGTAATTTCACGGAAGATCTTCATATGAGGAACCTCATTTTCCAAATCGCACTGATATATGATACCAGGAGTTAAAAAGCTTGTGAAGCCTATGAAAACCACACTATCTTCTCGCCGTGCAGAAATTCCATAAACTGTGCCAATGTCAATTGGTAATTGATGGTGCAAGGAGCCTGTTTCCAAGTCTCTCACTTGCAGAACATACTTCACATCACTCAAGTAGCTCACAATCATTTGGTTACCATTTACAGCGCATGCTGACTCAAGTACATCTTTTTCAGATTCTGGGAGAACATCAGTCCATACGGTCGGTTCTTTCAAATCAACTTGAACTAGTTTATATTTTGAAGCATCTTTATTTGTCAAAAAAGTAAATACACTGTCATCATTTGCAATGGCTTGATACTGTGCATCAAAATTATCAATAAGCTTGACAAACGGGAGTAGGGCATTATCATTCCTAAGACTCGCCAGCCCATTGGGAAGAGCAGTCATGTCACAGTAGTAAAGTTTGTTAACTGGATCACACCCTTCTTCAATATAAAGAAGGACATACTGAAGTGTCAACAGAGAAGAGCGCTTCAGTGTCACATAAAATTTGAGAATATATACATCTAATATCTATTGTGAGCTTTATTACACTATTCTGCATGATGAAGGAAAAATCCAATTACACCTACCATCACGCCTTCATTTCCAAAGCCATAAAACTAATAACCATACATTCAAATTACACCTTTTAAATCATAAAGGACTAAATAGTTGTTTTTGTAAAAAGTACATAGATAGGGGAGTAAGAACCTGCAATGCATGATTTCTATGCAATCAATTACATGTGAGTCTACTAAAACATCACAAAAGCACAAAAATATAGCTGTAAATTTTAGTATTTCATGTCATATAAAAAACTATAGATTATTTCACATATGTCTAGGGCAATGGCAAATATAATGCACCTTTCCATCATCAGTAACACTTGCTCCGAACATATATTTAGGGTTTTCAGGATCTCTCCAGCAAAGAATATCTTCTGATTGATCAGTACCCAAAAAATGATAATAGAGCTCATGATAAAGATTAGAATTTGTCTCAGTCCCAGCATCCCCCACTTCTCCATCTCTACAGTGTTAAAATTAACCATAGTCATCAATTCAATTTTTCAATGAAGAAAGGATGCAATAAATCCTACCAGCATCATAACGGATGAGTTATTGACAAGATATTTATAAAACAATAAAAATTATATCATCCATGAAAAAGCAAATCCATCACCGTGATTGGCAATCAGATAGCAAGCAGTTAGAATGACAAGTTCCTCTGTTTTACCTTCCCTAGTTTCTATTTGCTAAATTCTCCCACATTTCAACAGACAAAAGTGACAATTAGAAGTTTCAAGCCTACATCCAGTTTCCTATTTCCTGGAAAAAATGTGAGGATAGGACATCACTTACTTGGGAGCTGGGTAGCGACTGTAAAAGAAACCTTCGCTATCATGTGTCCAGCTTATAGAAGAAAACTTGACCTGAAAACATGGTATTAATAGCCGTGAATGATTCATTTCTATACTCATCCCCCTTTCTATAGCGACGAATTGTGACACTCACCCATGATAAAATATCAGGCTCAGCATTCTTGTCCTCAATACGCAGCACCTTTATTGTCACCCAATCACTACCACTTGAACTTAGGCCATAAGCCAAATATTTTGCATCCTCGCTCACCGAAAGTGTGCTCAACGAGACAGTTCCATCTTCACTGAGAACATTGGGATCAAGCAAAACCACTGGTTCTCCCTCCAAAGTATCCTGAAAAGTTACAGAAGACCATGACCATGAAATGTAAGAAGCTTAGAGTTAAACCGGGGGACGGGGTGGGGCAAAAAATGCCTTAATGACTAGGCCAAATGTACAAATAGGCCATTAAACCTGCATATAAAGGACGTCTTGTGGCTGAAGACCGGTATTATGAAAATAGAAGTACTTATTTGCTCGCCTAAAGGGAGGATTATAGCGAGGATGGTCAAAGAGTTTTGTGATATTTTCACGAAGCTTCTCCCTGGTATCGCATAGCTGAAGCACGGAATCCGTCAATTTAACCTGCTTCTGTACAAACTCTTTGACTTCTTCCGCATCAGGATCCTCAAGCCTACGCATAGAAAATATAACTTGACGATATTTAACTTGAGCATTTTCAAACAAACGAACATAAATCACAAATACTAGCGAGCTCAATCTCTATCGAAATGAAAGAAGAGGAACATATATGGCACTCATAATGTATCTTTGATAGTTTTTTGTTTTTTTGAGAAAAGCTGGGTGGAAGAATTCTTCATAAAACGATCAATGAATTGTGCAAGGAGACATAAGTAAACATAACGCAGGTACCATCTATAAGGATCGGCAATCTTAACGCCATGGAAGTCGTCGACGACGGACTCGTCTCTACGAGCAATAGGATAATGCAGAGGATCGTCTAGGGCACGGAGGGAACCCATTCTCGGGCCTGACAACCAAGAAGTGAGAGCAGAGGAAGAGAGAGGAAGATGAGATTTGAATAATATGGAAGGGTGACTGGGCAAGCGTTTCCGGGGTGTCCAAGAATGGAAGCTGCAGGAGGTTAATATAGGGAGATATTGAGGACGCCGAGCAGTTGGGGGAATCACAAAGAAGGTAGGTGAACTCACAATCTGGCGCGCGTGGCGAGCGTATGAGGGCATAGTTACTTGATTTGTGAGTCGCTTTGCCCTCCCAACTCCCCAAATGGGCTCGTTCCTTGAACAACTTGATACTCGGATGTCGCCATTTTGAGTCCATTATGGCCTCTACTATATCTTGACTATGAGCAGATAACGTTGTAAGTAGCAAATAATCCCGCGTGGAAGATGTGCCTTTTCCCAAAAGAAAAGGAATGGAATACGCTGGAATGCAGGATTTCGACCTCTTATATTCTGTTCACCGTTGGCAGAAAAAAATAATTAATTTTCATGTTCTTTTTTAAAATATTTATATTTAAGTTCATTTACAACATCTATCTTATTTACTGCACATATAGTATTTATTTAGATAGATTTTTAAAAAATAATTCTAAATAAATGAGTGTTTGGATAGTTATTATTAAAATAAATTTTATAATTAAAAAATTACTAAAAATAGTATAATTTTATTAAAAGTATAAGAAATGAGATAGGGTAAAAAAATAGAGGAGAGAACATGGAAAAAATAAAAGAGAGATGAGAGATATTTGAAAAGATATAATAGAGAGAAGAGATAGTAGAAAAGATAGAAGAGTGTAAGAAAGGGTAAGATAGTAATTGAGTAGTCTATAAACTCTTTTAATGTTCCAAAAACTATTTTGACCAACTTATCTTAAAATATGATTTGATCTAAAAAAAATTTGAATAAATATAACTATTTAATTTAAAAAAATTTAAAATCAAAATTTGAACAAATTTTTTTTTAAATTTAGGTTGAAGTCAAACCCATAATCTCATTATAAAAGTTACATCAATTTAACTATTTATATTTTAATTATAACAAAATTAATTACGAGATTGTATAAAAAAATACACTTTATATGACAGGAGATAACAACCGTGAGTCAATGAGCAATGGCAAGATGGAGGCCGGATCCTGGATGCTTCGAGAAAATAAGTAGCAAAACTACGAGTAATTTTATAATTATTTTCATAAAGTATTGGAACTAATGCATAAAAAATTTGTTTTACAGCTCTGTATTGGGCCTTCGCACAGACCAAGCCCATCATTCCAGTCGGTATAAACAGGTCAGTGCTCCGATGGATCTCCTAAACTCAACCTTGTTTGGTATGTAGCATTGAACTTTGAGGGATTGGGATTGGGATTGGGAGTGGCACTGGGGCTTTAAAATTACGTTTGGTTTAACATGGGATTAGAAAATAAAAGTGAGGCCCAGATCTAACAAAAATTAGACAAAAGACACAATTGCCCTTATCATGTTCACTCTTTATTACTTTCATCGAACTCAAATAGAAGATGGGAAGACGTCATACCAGATTCAAACACATACGGAATATTAAATGAAATCTAATTTTAATCTAAATAAGCATTCAAAACCAAAGAAGGAAATCTCTATATTCAAACACAAATGAAATAAAGAAACCAAATAGAACTTGAACGAACTCAACGTCAGTGAAAAAATGTCCAAACGCAAAATGAATAAAACAGATTTGGTTCCCAATCATTTTGATTCAAAATATAGTACAAGTTCAAAGCAAATCTTCAAAACTAGATTTGAAGAGATTTGCAATCATGAAGGAAGAAAGCGTTGCCGTCCAGATCTAATTTGAAGATACCTACCTCGTCATGACGGAGGACGGTGATGACAGAATCACAATGAAAGATGAAAATTGCGAGGGAGGATGGAAATAACGAAATAACAATGGAAGATAGAAATAATTAGGTAAGACATAGTCGGAGAAGAAGGCTCTTGACGGAATCGCAAGAGAGGATAGAGATGACAGGAAGAGGACGTTGCCGGACAGAGATAGTCACTGACGGAATAAAGGGCGATGAAGAAGGTCACTGATGGAGGTGAAGGGTGATAAAAAGGTTAAGTGTGGCATTAAGCAAATTTTAGGAGGATATTTTGGTAAGTAAATTTTCAATCCCAAGATTAAAATCTCAATACTAAGGGGAGAGGTGGGTTTGTCTAATCGCATGTATCTGGTATTGTCCAATCCCAAGGCATTCTCACCACCATGTACCAAACACTATAAATTGACTTATTCCCTATACCAATCCCATACCTCCAAACCCAACGCTATGTACCAAACATAGCCTTATCATGTTGGTAAGCATTACTAAATTTTGATATACTTGAGAATATGATTGGAATTGAGAGTGACAGTGAGAGTAATTCAACTAGCTAAGGATCTCTATAGAGTACTATTTTATTATAGTTCCAATCATGACGCTTGAGGAAGTATCATAACTCTTAAGTACATAGGTTTACGCCTGAGAGTAATAGACGGCTCGTCCTGCCCAATATTAATATTACTTAAGAGGAAGAGAGACTTCGCCTTACCCTTATATTGTTGGTGAATATAACTCTTTTTTACAAATTTTTGTACCAAAAACAAAACAGAGAGTGAGAGTAAGAGTAAGAGTAAACGTAAAAATAGGCTTTTAAAATTATATTTAGTATATAATAATAGTTAGTATAAATGATTATATCATATTTATTTTTTTAATTATATATGAATTATAAAAATACACAAACTCCCTTCTTTGAAATTTTAAAGATTAGAGTGTTTTATAAAAAAAAAATTGTCTTTAAGGAAGAAGGCTAGAAGTATGCTCAAGTGTCGCATGCTCAGCAATGGCTGATACGAGGCCATATGTGTCGACGGCACCAAACAGCTCTGTCATATCCTTGGCAAGATGCACAAAAAGTTCTAGATTGCCGCCAATGATATAATCCTCATTAGCCTCTAGGATTATTAGGATGATAAGGCGGATATAATCCTCTAGTACATGCCCAATGAGGCTAGATTACTGAAGACTTGTGGAGAGTTGCTCGACAACACTAGGCTCAACAGAGGTATTGGCGGTGGATTGGATGAGGAAGATGAATGTACTAGCAACAATTATATCAAGTTTGAGGACAATGATATTGATAAAATTTAAGCGCTTGAATTTGGATTAGTTTTCGAGTTCATTGATCTTGGTCTCCCTTATTTGGTTATAGCTCCTGTTGAATTAGTATGGATAGAAATATTTTTGTCTTAAAAAAATGTAATCTTATGATTAAAACACACCTATACGGTATTATTAAATCTTAAAAAAAAATTAATACTATATACCAAATGGCTCAATTTAAGCAATTTCTTGTCTCAATGTTATATACTAAACATGACTTGAAGTCAGTTGAAGAAAACTCTTGATTTTGTAGTCTTAGTTGCAAGCAAAGTTTCTTCTATCATCATTATGACATAATCAAAAAAAATTAACAATGGTCATTCCTTCCAACCATTAAATTTGGAGGGACAATCGTTCTTCGCCATTCCCCAGCACAGTGTCTAGAAACTACCTCATCTCCATAACCACATACTCTGCTATGCTTTGCCTTCGTTCCATTACAACTCAGCTCTGCCTCTTGTTTGTCCCGCTCTGTCACGCTTCCTTTTGTCTCATATTTCTTACTTGTTTATTTTCGTGCACTTATAAGGTATGTGTGGTAAAATATAAGTACAAGTAGAAGAAGAATATTTTATTTTTTTTATTTAATATAATAGAAATTATTTTTACTTATAATATTTTATATTATTTTAATTCTATCAAAAAAATTTAAAAATTAGATAATAGGAATAGAAGTAAAATATTTTAGATTATTTTACTCTAAATTATAAATTTTTTAGATAATTTTAACCCTTCATAAATTATAAAAAAATTATTTTAAATTATTTTATTCAAAATTATAAAAAAAAAATATACTATACTCATTTCTATCACATTAAATAAATTTTTTATTTTATTTTATTTTTATTTCTACTTCTATTATTATCATCCTTAGCAATCAAACAAACCCTGCAACTTTTTAAACAAGCTAAACCAAATAACTGTGTAATTCGATTGTAACTAGGTCATAAAACCATTAGTTACAAAGAAAAATATTGGGTGGAATACATGGGAAAATGTTGTTGGTAATATTAGTTATAAGTAAGAATTTTAATAGTTTAAATATAAAATTTTAAATTTAAATTATATAAATATAAAAATTATTTTAAAAAAATATTTATATTGAATCTAAAAATATTTAAATATAACAAAGTCAAATGTTATAAAAAAAACAAGTTTGTATTATTTTCAAAAACAATTTCATTTTAAAAATAACGGTATCTAATAATTGTAAGGAATTAGAAGACACGCAGCGGAAATTAACTTAAATTTTTTCCATTCCTTGCCAGGATCTACCGTATGTGTTTAAGTCAAGTGAGAAAAAGCATTACCCTCAGTGTTCCTCAGCGACTTCCACAGCTTCTAGTCACGACGTTCACAGCTTCTCTCCGCGGCTCGTGCTCCCTTTCTGATCGCAAGAAGTCGACGACTTAGGTCGACTTCCTCTATTGGTATCCACACGAACAGCGTTCCAACTACGAACGACGTACTAGCGTCTCCTGTCTCTCTAGGGCTTTCTCAAGAATCCGTCCTCTCCATCTCTATTTCGGCAATTTCTTATCTGTAAACCTTTTGTAGATTTCCCTTCGGCCTTTCTGTGTTCTATATGTTTTAAAAATGTAGCTTCTAAAATCAGATATATAGGATGCTATGTGTTTTCCTCTACCAAATTAGATTTTGGAGTTAATCTTATATTAATTATGAAATTAATACAATATCATATATTGTATAATTTGATAAGAAATTAATTAAATAAATAATATTTATATTAAATCCGTCCCACATATTTAATTTACCTATTTATTTAACTTAAAATAAAGATAAGTCTGAACTATATTTGATTTATTCTCATAAGTTAAATTTGAGATATCATATCAATTTAAATTTTAAATTCAAATGTGATAGAGATTTAATTTATCCTTATAAATTAAATCTTATAAATATATCTTATATGAGATATCCTATCAATTTGAATTTTAAAATCAAACGTGATAGAGATTTAATTTATCCTTATAAATTAAATCTTATAAATATCTCTTATATGAGATATCCTATCAATTTAAATTTTAAATTCAAACATGATAGAGATTTAATTTATCATATATCTCTTATATATAATGTATATATACGAATTTATATATACACAAATATAAATATAAATAAATATATACATCCACCCTGGATCATTCATTGAATCTGGACATGTCTTAGATTCAATGAATTTGGACATCATAGCTCGTGTTGGGCTATTTTGTGTGCGACCCTGTAGGTCCATATGAAGTTGGTAGTGGGCCATTTGCTATACTGACCCACAAGTCGCAAGCGGTCTCTATCAAGACATAATGACTACCAAAATCATAAGAGGATCATTAAACGATGTAACCTTTTATACAACAATATCATGTCCCTTATGTCATGTGATATTTTGGTCATGGATGAGGTATAGATAATGTCATCCTCCTATTCCTGACCGTTACTTTCTCGATCCATGAGTAGTCTGACTATAGAAATAGAACTACCTTTCCATTACAGTATGGCCATACATTTCTCAGACTCACTCATCGAGTGGCCCAATAATATCTCTCTACAAATGTGAGGGACAAATTCCATCTTGACCATTCACATTCCTCCGCATGAAAACCCACTAAACCCGAACATAGTCTTTATGATCACTCGGTCAAAAGTGACTTTTAACTATGTCAAAGTTGAGCGTTTTTCATGTAGGAATCCATGATGATCTCAGGTCAAAGGGCATGGTGACATAGTTTGTATATGAGATAAGCTTATGACGTAACCCATGCAGCTCTCTTATAGCAGGTCGATCCAACACCATGTACTCTTACATATGCCTATGACTTTAATTTATATCTCTATACATCTTTAAAGTCATACTGGTCTTATTTTATCTCTGCTCCCGCATAGATGACCGATCAGGGACATTTAGGATAAGATCATGAATTATCTAAGGATGATCATCACAGTAAACATGCAAATAATATGATAACACAATTAATAAATTTATAAATCAATAATGTTCATAAGACAATAATTGGCCCCTATAGCACGATTTCCAACAATAATATACATCTTTTTTTGATATTTAGATGATATTTTTTTCTTTTGTGTTAATTTATAAATATAAAATTACAATATAATTTAACTACTTTTTGTAAGATTAAAATGTAAAATAATATTAAATATTTTAACGACTAATATCATAATCTTATTTATGATATAATTTTACTTATCAATTTTTTAATTTAGTATAATTTTATCTATAATTTTATTAATTTAGTATATTTTTATCTATAATTTTATTTCTTAAATATAAAGAATTATACCATATTAAAAAGATTATATATAAAATTAAAAATATTATAGATAAAATTATATTATAAATAAGATTATGATAGTTGCTGTATATAAGAAATAAGATTAAAATATTAAATATTATTAAATATAAGCTTTTATTTCACCAAACAAATGTAGAAATTCGGCCAGTGGTTGGTTTCAACATAATTTGAATTTTCTATGATAAACGCATGTCGGAGTAAAGGGAGGCATATTTTTAAAAAAAAGTGAGTCATTATCCCTTTCTGCCAAAAGTATGTGTTAGTAAGCAGAGTATCTCTGGGCTGTAAAAAGTATTGTTGACTAGACTCTACAAGTCATCTGGAAACGCTCCACACCGCTCATTTTATAATTTTTACCCGCAATATATATATATATATATACTTAAAAGTGGGATTGTTTTAACTTAAAGTCACCAACTTGATCTTTTGATAACATGACACCTTAGGAGCTAAAAGCGTAACTTTTAATAGTTTCATATTTTGATCTAGATTAACTCAATTTATAATTTCTATATGGGTTAACTAAGGTATCAAGTGTTCCGTTTTGAAAGGAAATATAATGCAATGTAAAAAAATGTAATAAAAGATAAAATTACTATAGAGATATGGAAAGAGGTTAAAAAATTTATAATTAAGAATTAAGAAACATTTTTTATTCATACTCTTAAAAAAGTGTTTAAAATAGTTAAATATTACTAATTAATTATTACAATTTTACATATTACTAATTAATTAGGAGAGGAGGAGTATTATACAAATATTTCAATCACAATACTAATCATGATCAGATTACTCCTCCATGTAGGACGTGAAAATTGACCTAAAATTGGAATGTCGTAAATTTATTGTAATTTTTAAAAAAGAAAAAAATTCTCGTGCATCAGTGTAACAAACATATGCATGGACGCGCTCGTAACCAAATAAACTTATAAAAGCATAAACTTCAAATTCTCTTGGCTAATCACCTCCTGCGTCAAGCTTATTTACACCAAACCAAGGGATTCGTTTCCTACGCAAGGAAGAGATCGAAGTGGAAGAAGTAGGCATAAATCCGGATGCAGGGCACGAGAGTAGACGGAGCCAGAGGGAAGAGTTTCAGTTTTTTTTTTTTTTAATGAGAGAGAGAGAGAGGAAAGCTGAAAAGTGAGTTAGAAAGGAGGAAGATGACGCAGTAAAAACAACAATGGGGACTAGCGACTAAGTACAGGCAAAGGCCGATAATGCAAACCCCTTTAAGCGACTTTATCCTCTTCCTGTCTTTTGGTTTCCCACTGACCATTGTCTTGGAAAGCATGGGTTGTTGAGGTCTCCGATTATCAATAGAGTTTGCGTCACAAGCTCCAGAACGCGAGCAATGCCAAGTGTTTCGTCTCCAGATCAACTGAGCGAGCAATTTCAAAGCCACAGACTGAGTGCAGATGCGAGCAGCTCCATAAGCTTAAGCAGTTACGATCATAACCATTCCATTTCTTTATAACAATTCCATTTCTTTTCCTATCACCCCCACTCATCATTCCAGTTTCTCGGCGCCGAAGCTCGGTAATCTCTCGACTCTCAAATCTGGACATTTTCTCCCATTTTTCATGTTCTTTCCCTTACCCCCGTCTCCTTTGATTTTTGTTTTACTTTTACCCTTTGATTTTCCCTGAGGTTTTTGCATGATCTTGGTGTGATGTAGAAGTTGAAATGATGGAAGAGCGGTTTGCAAAGCTTCTACTGGGAGAGGACATGTCAGGCGGAGTGAAGGATGTTTGTTCGGTACTCGCTATTTCTAATGCTATAACCAATCTCTCGGGTTGGGGGTCTATTGACGCTTGCTTTTGGTTCTTGCTTTGTTAATTACTTTCGTTTATTAACTCAGGTGAGTAGAGTTAGTTTGGCATTCGGATAAAATTATGTGAAATTTGACAGCTAGAGTGTTTGGAGAGTTGTGGAGCCCTTGGCGCCACAGAACAGATCCATGTGGGAGCGGGAAAGGATTGGCCGTTATGTGAGTGATTCAATTGTTGAGCTGGTTCCTTCACTTAAGAAGCTTGATCGATTATGGCGCCCAGGATCCGACCTGATATACACCTAAATCTTACCAGCACTTAAGAAGCTTGATTCCATGCTGCTGGGCATTCTTGACGGATTCAGGGGTTGAGAGTTTTATTATGTTGATCGTGGGGTCATGGTTGATGCTGATGTAGCTCTTGAAAGTGAGACTAACAGGTTACCTGTCTCTGCATCTTCTGGAAGGCCATCAATAAGGCACGAAGAGAAGTTGTAACTTCTATTTCCCAAGGTGCCCCAAAGTGGTCTCCCTCCAAACATGAGGGAGAGATTGCAACAGTCCAGGGAATGCAGGAACCAGATTATCAAGGCTGCCATGGTTATTAATAGCACTGTGCTTTCTGAGATGAAAATCCCACAGGTTTACTTGGATAACTTGCCCATATAACTTGCTCTATCATGTGAAGATATACAGATCGATGAAAAAATAAAGAAAGAGATTGGGTGAGGTTATGGAGTAATTTCAGTTTTATCTTCAATTATTATTGCACTTGACACTGCTTGATACAGAGCATGAAAGAAAAATTGTGACTTTTTGTTTATTTTTCCTGCTATGTCTCATGGGCCAAGATAACATATAAAAAGAACCACACATCATGATGGCACTCACCTCTCACCTTTAAAACTTGAGCCACAAAGATAAGACCAGAGTCAGTTCGTTCCTTATTTGATCTGTAAGGAATTTGTGTATGCTAGTGAATCTTTAGGGACCCTGAGCTTCTACAAAATAATAGTATATTCACATTAGATTCAAACTCAAAACTATTGGTCGCAACTCTGCAGGAGAGATTCTTGCAGCAGCGTGAAAAATATCAAATCAGTACAATTCAAAAGCTGCTTGTGTAAACTTTCCTCTTTCTCTGCTTATTTTCTCTGTTGTAATAACATGAGTCAACATTATGTGGTGTAGGCAGAGCTTTGGTGGGGGACATCATATATAACTTGCTATGTGCTGATAAGTTCTCCCTCGAGTGTGTTATGGATTACCTAGACCTATCATTTGAATGTTCAACTCTGGAAATAGCAAACAGAATAGAGGCATCCGTGCACATCTGGAGGCAGAAACACGTAAAAGGGCATGCGATTCGTAGGAAGGGTAGAAAATCTTCGTGGAGTGGCAAGGTCAAGGGCATGGTGAGTCACACGAAAACGCACAAGCACCTAGCACAGCGTGCTGAAAGCCTGCTGCAGAATTTGAAGCAAAAGTTCCCCGGCCTTCCCCAGACTACTTTGGACCTGATCAAGATACAGTACAATAAGGTATGTCTCTCAAAATACACCACCACTATAAAGGTACTAGTTCTTTAGAATGGAAGTATGACCAAATATGGGATGTGATGTGACAGGGGATGTAGGGCAAGCCATCCTAGAGAGCTACTCGAGGGTTATGGAAAGCCTGGCCTTCAATGTATTAGCAAGGATAGATGATCATAGATGATGCCGGCAAGCAACATGCATCATCCCAATCAAAATATTTATTCCATGAAGAGAGTTTAAGTGGGCTGTACCAATACAAAGGCGGGAGCATAAAGTAAGCTCCCACCGCAATGCTCGTTTATTTCAAGCATTGCTTGTCTGAGATGGATGGATTGTAGCCGACTTTCTTCGGCCTAGTATGTAAGTAGTAGTAGCTAGGTGTTTAAATGAATCGTTCATATGTGAATCCCTCGAGTCTCAATATGGTGATCTACTAATTTAGGGTTATTCAGACACATGGTTGCTATGGATGCATAAAAGCATCAACACTAGAAGGCAACGCTTAGGTAGCTTGGTTATTCCGCTCGCAAGCCCCCCCGTCCTGACCGCTTAATCAATCAACATTAATTTTAATTAATTAATATATAACAAAATATGTATAGCAGTCTATGGTAGTTCAGACGTGACACGTCTTGGTTTTATCAAATGAGGTCAATGTTTTTGTGGAATACCACATGGAAACTCTCCTATATAGATACTTGATTTACAGATAAATTGTGAGAATAATTTACAAATACTTGATTTAGATTGGGCACCATGGTGAGAGGAAAGATCAATCGCGCACATGGCGCAGAACAAACTAGAAGAGGAGTTAGATTTAAGTTTAGAATACTTAGAATCAGACTAAAAATAGATAAAAATTAATTAAAATAATAACCAATTTTTTTTTTAAAAAAATAAGTTAACCCCGTCATCTCGACAAAGACAAATTAGCCTATTTTTCAGAGAGTTGATGGACACGATTAAAAACACCCCTACCAAAATAAATTTTTTATTTTTCAACCAAACTCTCGATTGATTGCCCAGCCCAAATTATTACCTTTTTTTTTATAATGTTTTTTAAAAATATTAAATTTATCTATAATTTAAAAATAAAATAAAATCTACTTTCCTTTTAAATGATTGATAAATTATTTATTATTTTTAAATATAAATCTAAATATTTAAAAATTAAAATATTTTCTTAAATATCATAATTAAAATTACTTTTAAATATGTACTTCCCAAATTATTACCCCTTATTTTAGATTGAGTGGCGACTTTTTGAGTACGACGCAAAACGCATTAGACTCGGTCATAGTTGCTCAGTCCGTTTAGGATCGCAGCCCAATCACAGTGAATGGCAGGAACGATGCCTGCAATTATTATATTGCTTTGACGAAGCGGGTTTGACTCTAGGGCAGCCCACTTTAAAAAGAGCTGGGGAGTCTAGGCGACGCGCCATGAAAGAGCGTGAAAAGAGCTTTACAGTCGTTTGTAGGGGTGGCGGGGGGGGGGGGGGGAGATGGGAAGAAGGGAGTAGGTTAATGTCAGGAGTCAATCATGAGGCTACGTATAAGGTATTGGGCAGTAGGTCGGGCATTAATTCTGCGTTTTAATGCCTAGTCCCATCCCTTTCCTCCCTACCTCCCCCGGCCATTTTCATCTCAATTCATTCATCAGCAACTTTTCATAAATGCCTCCGGCGACTGCCTTGCTGATCTGAGATGCTAGGACACATCGACTTGGCCTCCGCCGATGCATGAACTTAAAAACCTCATCAAATTAGAATTAGATGCTCGACAATCAAAAGAAGAAAAACGAGCAGGTAGACTGGCTCTCCCTCTGCAGCATACAATCTCAAGATAAACTTTTGAGCCTTGGTACGGAGTATGCACATGAAGTCATCGATAATCGATTCCAATATAAAAAAGGAATAGGGTAAGAATATTATAAAAGCTCCAAGAAGAATAGCAGGATACCGAGATGCTAAACCCGATTCTAAACACAGGAGGATAGCAGGATACACATCCACTCAGAGACGCAAGCTTTCAGGATCATCAGTGCAACAAGACCGGTAGTAGAAGGAATTAAAAGAAAGTAACTCAAAAGAGAAGGAAAGTAGGGTTTCCAAAGGCAGCGGCATCCCCTACAACCAAACTGATAAGCCAGCAGCACCGGGATCCTGCAGAATAGACGGAGAATATAAAGTTGTTGTTAGTAAATAATCGTGGCAGAAAGAAAAGGAGAGGAGTATGGGAGAGAAGATCAGGAGGGCTTCACAAAGGGGAGCGAGCAGAGCTGAGTTGGCAGTATGCCCACCTCCTTTTTGGACGGATGAAGGGAGACAGAGGAGGTGGACAGAATGCCAACAAACTCTGTAAGCATCCCTTCGTCAAACCAACTTGAACACAAATCGCCGATCCAGATTATAGCAGAGAGCGGAGGATGCGTGTGCTGCTCTTTAAAATGGGGAAGGCAGCCAGTAAATATTAGAGAGGAGGTGGAGGAGGTGGGTGTCATTAATAAATGTGAGATTATAATATTATTTTTATGAATTAATTTATAAAAGAAAAGGGTGGGGGGAAGGAGACGTAGTTGCAGACTCAAAAGATCGACAAGCAATCAGACTGTATGGTTCATTCCCTCGGACGGAGAAGTGAGAAGGGCATATTTAGAAGGATCAAAGGATCATCGTGCTTATTCTCTGGCCCTCGTTCTTGATGAAACTGAACCACCCACTCTCTGCTACTCTTCACTCCCTCTCATTCATTACCACTTTCCCGAATCCCTTTGGCCTTTTCACGCCCTCGATTCTGATGCACTCTCCCTTTGCTCTCTTGTATTAGACGGAAATATATTTCATTAAGCAACTTCTCAAGGCATTCATTGCGATTATATTTAATTTATTCCGAAAGAGTAGTCTTTAATCTTTGAAAAAATTATATTTAAGTTTCACATAAAAAAATTAATTATAAAAAAATTATTAAATTATTATAAAATTTCATAAAATTTAAAATTATTTTTTTTGAATGTGAATTAACATAATTATTTCTATAAAAAATAATTTAAATGATAAGAATGATAATTTTATAAATAAAACAATAATTCAAATAATAAAAAAATTAATAATTTAAATAATATAAATGGTAATTTTTAAAAAATTAATAACTGGAGATAATTTTATAAATTCACAGTTTTAACAGTAAGATTTTATAATAATTTAATAATTTTTTTATAATTAAATTTTTATATAAAATTTAAATACAATTTTCCTCTTTATCTTTATTTCCATGGCGACTGGAGAGCGGGTGGCAGTCCTATCGTCTACCTTGTCAACTCTGTCTCTCCCCCTCTTTTATTTATTTTTTCGAATGACAATGTGTTATATTTATTTATAAAAAAACTAGTTTTTCCTAACTACAAAGTCCAAACCTCAATTTTATACAAATATCATTACATCGTTTCCATTCGATTTAACTATCAATAATAGCTCCCCAAATCTTCCTAGTTGAATGATTGGTAATAATATTTTTATTTTACCTTGAATTTTCTAATATGCTTTTAATTTTTTTTTATTTTTTCCATTATATATATATCATTTTCTCTCTTATTATCCCTTAATTAAAGGAAATAAACATAGGAATATAATTGAAAAAGTAACAATACTTGATAAGAGAGTTTTGCCGTAATTTATGATTTTATTTGTATCGATTATAATGGGACTAGGCAGACTTAAAGATAATGGGTGATTCAAAGTGAAGAGGGGAAATACTAACATGTTACCCGATGATAAAGTTGGGGAGGAAAAAAAGAGGGCAAGGGAATTTCTTATTCATTTGTGAGTGCTAGTGCCTTAGCTTGTACATGATCTATATCCATAACTTCCAGCTATTAGCTAGGATTCTTTATCCTTCAGTGTTTTAAGCCTATCCTTAAGCGTATTCTCTTTATTATTTTTTTTTTGTAAGTATTTGATAAATTATAGACCTATAAATAAAGATTATCTACAAGGTACTAACACTTACAAGTGAATAAGAGATTCTCTCATAATATCTTGTCTTGCTCTTTTTTTTTTCCGGTACTCTTCAACCTTATCATTTTGTAACATAACCAATATTCTTTGAATATTTAAAATGTCAGTTAAAAAAAGTATAAAATAACAAAAGTGAACATTTAAAAAGAAATATATGGAATACAGAGACATTATAAAAACAGTTAGATGACGAGTACGAATTTTAATAGGTTCAGCTATTCTTCCGGAAGAAGCTAATGAATCAGTTCCGAACTAAAGAGATAGATTTCTACGTATTTATGAAGACATTTGAGTCTGTATAGAGGTCACACGTACTCCCATATTTCCTATATATGCTCTGGAGAGAACTGCCCTTGGCACCGTTTTTTTTTTTTTTTTAATCATCAGTTCAGGCGGTGTTTTCCGCTCAAAAAAGCTGTCGATGATTGTGGGGAGTTTAATTTGTGGAATTTCTCAAGAGAATGAAACTGGAAATAAGGTCTGATGGAATCAAACAAGTACCATTTTTTCTTCGATGTTAGATTATCTTCTTTTGCGGGCAAACTCGTAACAACAAATTAAATATGGAAAACTAAATTCAGTCTTAGCCGGCTTCATGCGAGGTGAATGGTTTCGACACATCCGATAACTATTCTGCGGACTGATCTACTCTTCCATATTCTCATCAAAAATCAAGTTAGCACAAGCACCGTTAATGAACAAGGGGGACCATACGATCCTGTTTACATGCTGCCATGATCCCAAAAGCACACAGGCCCATCGTTTTCCATTCAATGCTCATATTGTGCATCTCTACTCCTGCCATTTATGATATGCTTTTCATTCCCCTGACAATTTAGTCTCTTTTATTGTTCGCCTAAAGAATTAATTTTTATAAACACCACGGCGTACTGGTAATGCATTCCCCGACGCTCTAGAACGATGCCGTAGGAATGAGGAAGTGATTAACTGTTTCCTCGTAAGGTCTGCCCCCAAAGGAAATATGGGTGAATTTGTAATTGCCCAAGAAGAAATGGATAACGTGTACTGTCAAAAGGGAAAGAGAAAAGAAAGGAAGTATGTGCAATTAAAGGGCTACCTCTTCACTGAGGGGTCCTACCGCCCCACTAAGTTCAGAATCCAAGGCATCCTTCTTCTGTTCAATTAACAAGAAACTTAAAACATTATTTGCAGTAGATCGAACAAGATGCTTTTGAGGCACTATTTAGCACACAGATGAGAGACCGAACTTTTGTTTTATTATTAATATAGAAAAGTGAGTACAATAAAACATTACTACCAGAGAAAAAGTAATGAATGAAAACATAGGTCAATCCCTTCAATTATGATATTGATTGCCCACGAGACAGATATGAAATCCTCCCTTTTGTCCACCGATACGTCGCACTCATAACCCCCACATGCACAACCCAAGCTCACCTCCCCCCTCTCCAACTTCAATATTCTTATAGTAGGAGCATGATCACGAGACCGAACTCTCCCACATATAATTATGTGCTATATTCGCATTTATGAGCCCAACCCCTCTCTTTTCCCTTATTTATTGCTCCAAATCTAACCCCTCCACTCATTTACTTTCCCTCTCTTTTTAATTCCCCACACGTTCAAACTTCAAAGAAAAAGGTCTACCATATCATTTTTTGAAGGCCTAGCCTGTATCCGTTCAATGCTCTGCCAGTTACTGAATTCCTGGAGCCATCATGCGGTATTGGGACAAAGGAAAATTGTAAGCACTTGCACAGTTGTATTCCATTAAGAATTGGGGGGAGCAGTTTTCAACGGCGAATTGCTCGAAATTCTTCTGTAAGTATTTGAATTCTAGATAGAAGAACCTAAAGCGTTGGATGCATGGATGGTTTATTATTATTCACCTGAAATCGAAAGTACATGCATATATAGCACGTACTGCAAATGATTCAAGTCTGGTGTCGTTTATAACTATCACACAAAGCAATACGGCACCAAATGCCTTATAGACTAAAATTGAAAGCCAAATATAATATAAACAGTGTGGTGGATTTTCAGTTTGCTTTTGTGAAATAATGGTCACTCTGATATGGTTTGACCCGCCGAAGGATTGTAGTACGTGGTTAGAGAAATAAACTTGGGTGCTTTCTCCTTACTCAGGCTTTGGAAAAAGTATATGCGCTTTGTTCCCTATGGTCGATGCAGTATAAGCGTCAACTTTTATTCTTCTCTTGTTCCCTTTATGAAAAAGGTCTCAGGGTGGTGCAATGGTGGGGACTAGGTTTTCTATTCGCCAACTATGTGAGCAATGAGTGGGCTGGCTGTTGGAGAAGCACAAAAGAAGGAAAAGAGGGCAAAAGTATTTTTACCTTCTACCCCTTTGCTTTTACTGCACCGAGATTTATATACATATACTCTGAAACATGAAAGACGACCCGTCATAATGAATGGGAGGTGGGTTAATTAATAAAGTTGTCATTGGCCCACCGAATGAATATGCAGATCTGATGAACTAGTAATGGTTGAATTATGAAGGCACTTGGGATAAACTATAGTTGGAACTGGGGACTAGGGAGGAATACTTTTAGTGAAGTTGCAGAAGTCGATGCAGAGGAATCCATCCACCATGGTTCATGATTATGAGCCATTCCTGAGCGTAGCTCCAAACAAAACGCCATTTTGCAATTTTCTGCTTTTAGAATAAAGGAGTGCCCACCATGCTTGCTGGTTGGTGGTGCAGGTCAGTGATTCCAGCACAATCCCTACTACTTTGGCCTTCGGACTCCATTTCCCATTTACGTGTCTCACTTTCCCTGCTGAGATTTGGGTCTCCATCAAACCTAAGTTAATCATGTTTATGGTAGGATGGTACCAGGGAACCCAAGGATCAGAACTGTGTTTTGATTAATTAATAAGTATATATAATGGGGTGGGAGGGCGCGTCATTATATATATATTGTGCTTCCTGGCACCATGCATGCAGTAGCAGCATGTACCAAGAGTGATAAGATGTGAATCAGAGTCACAGAGAATTGCATAATTTAACTTAAATGGATCATGCATCCATCAATTCCCGTGCTCCCCAATACTTTAAAAATATTATAAATGTAATCATTCGCATCTCAGTCATGTATTATTATACATGCGAATTCTTTTGGAATTTGTTAATTAATTACTTTCTTCTATCATTAATATTAATATAGGATATGGATAGCTAATTTAATTTACAAGTGTTAAAAAACTTAATTAATCAAGTCAATTGTTTATAACATATGTGAATTAATTAATCAATAATTCAATTGACTAATTCTATAATATTTTAAATTTCTAACAATAATAATAGTAATATATAATAATTAATTAATTATAACATTTTTATTATTCCCTATACAACGCACATTGTGAATAAGCCACTTCAATTCTCAACCGCCTTCAAAACTCTATTCACGCGATCTTGCAGCAGAAACAGAAGATGCGGAAGAAGGCTTAGTTTATTAGTCATCTCAGTGGTATTTATACAGACTACAACTTGATTAGCTCAGCTGACTGTACATAACAAATTCAAACTTGGTTAATTAAAACCGGCCACTTCAGAAAACATCTAACTAACTAAGCTAACTAACTCTCGTGTCGGGAATTAGAGCGAAAACAGCCCAACAGCTGATTACCGAATAAACGCATTTAAAGTTTCGGTAAATTCGGCCCATTAAAAATAAACATACAGCAGCATTGTTCAGAAAATAAAGAGGAATTATTAGGAGCAAAGCATCTACATTTCCATCCGAACTTTAAGCTCTCGTAGTACGCTGCTACTCTTATATCCCACTCTATGGAAAGATAATTTATGACTTGTCATCCTATAATCGAATCTGGGGCTTGCGAGATTAGGGGAGTAAGGGAGAAAAATGGCTGGGCTCTGGTAAATTGCATCTGACGTGGGAAATGCTTATCGGCTGGTAAGAAATTAACATTTGAATCGTTTAGATCATATTTGATTATATTTTTAAATAATATTATTTAAAAATAGTTATAATCACGGTATTTAAACAAATATCTTATCTCATAAATATTTAGATTTATATTTAATAGTATTAAACAGCTCGCCCTACCTAATATTAATATTATTTAAAAAAAAAGAGAAATTTTATTTTACTTTTTATATCATGAGGCAAATTCCTTTTAAAAAAGTTTTGTAACAAAGGAAAACAAATCATTTGTGGGCCGAAGCTGGCCCACAATTCACCCTCTAACATCTGCCTCATTGGAAAAATGGTGAAATTGGTATTATTTGATGAGGCATCCTAATTTTTTAATATTTAGATTTATGCATGAGAGTAATAGAAAGCTCATTTTGCTTGACATTTATATCATTTAGAAGGAAGGGAGACTTCACCATGCTCTTAAATCATGGGTGAACCTAACCCCCTTCTAAAAATTCTTTTAATAAAAAAATTGGCAATATTGAGGATAATAATGAGATAACTTGCCACCTATTACTAACGGGAGTTAGTTTGAGTGGTAAGCGGCTCGATATCATTTAAGCAAAATTTTAAGTTTGAGTCTTGGCGTATGCAGAAAATCCCAGTTAAAAGACTTATCCACTATAGATAAGTGTGCGACGTGGATCGAATCAGGATATAGTCAAGGCAAAGCTCCAGTAAACTTGCCACCTATTATTATCCGTAGATTTAACTTAAAAAATGGTGATACATACGACTATTTAAAATATATTTAATTTTTTAGGAATACCAGTTTATTGTGGTTATAGTCGCGACGTATGGGGAGAGATCATATCTCCTATGTGCATATATTTATACCTAAAAATAATTGAAGGCTTGTTCTGCCTAATATTAGTATCGCTTAAGAAAGAAATTTTTTTTCCTATTCTTAGATCGTGAGTGGTCTAATTTCCTTCTAAATTCGTTTATAAAAAAAGTGAGATAACATGCCAAGACCGTATTGGGCTTTTGGACCCTATGTAGTTATCGGGTTCAGGAAAAGACGATATATAAAATATAATACATAAATGCAAGGGAAGGAAAAATACATCAATAAGAAAAAATATCCATAAACAAATATCAGTTTAAAATTTTTACTGTTTATAAATACCTGAATTTTGAAGCATTTGAGTACTATTTGTATATAAAATTCTCTATTGATAGTTTCTATGTATAAAAATATACTAGATACTTGTGAGAGTTAAAATTTTCATACAAGTACTGATGGGCAATTTTTTTCAATTAATAAACTAATAATCTTCTCAACGCTTTCTTTGATTTGCTCGTTTTCTCTCGGGTTTAATTGCTGAGTCGCACCGGAGCTTGTTGCAATTTACAGCATCATTTCACATGCAAGGATATCATACCTGCAGTAATGGCTGTTGGGATGCTTGTTTGACTGTTTCAGATGAATACTTTTTTTTTAAACCAAAAAAATGATATTAATATATTCGCATTGTGCAGTTTTGCCCACTCGCCAAGCTCGGAGAACTCACTATTTCGGGTGGCTTTTTCAATTATTTCAGGACGAGACTTTCTCTTCCCAAGGTGTCTGTTAATGTCGTCCAGTCAGGGTTACACTGTTCGTTGACTTCGTTCAGCATGATAATCAGAAAAACAAAAGTTTTCCCTCTCCCTCCTTTCCTTTTCTGGTTCGCTATTTCTCTTCATTCTAAGTCAATATACTACATCCAATAAGAAGAATGAATTGATTTATTTAGTTAGTTATATGAAAACATATATAATTGAAATAATATGGAATGCTCGTCCGCAACAGAAGAGATCAGGAGAAACGTAGGTCACCGGGAATAGACAGGGACAAATACAAAGACGTCACTCAGACGTCAAACACGCGCTTAGTTACATATATCCCCATTAAGTGATTCGTTACAAATTGTTGCAGACTGCCCGATGAGTTTAACTAAGCAATAAACCCCATGGAGTAGAAGGGGAGGGAGGTTTGCATGAAAGGGGAAGCATAACACAGAGGTGGATCACCGTCGACGTCGAAGTGCAATATGGGACAGTATTCAAGTTCCTTGTCGTGGTCGTGCACGAACTCCGGAATCTTGATCTCCCTCCTTTTCACGTGCTCCCACAGGAACTCTACTCTGTCCACATACTTCACTTTCCGGTACAACCTGTTATTCGTTCACTCGGTTAGTATATAGGAGTATAATATAATGGCATGATGACTTGGAGAGAGAACTGGGAACATACCCGGCGCTGAAAAGGAAACGGCCGAATGCGGCGAAGAAGAACCTGGCGGTTAGATCAGGGTGGAGGAAATAAAGGGCCTGCAAATTGTGTTTGATATGGAGGGGGATGGCATCGTACACGGATTTGAGAGGCCAGACTCCGAGGAAGTTGTCGCCTCTGTGAACTCCAGTATGTATGTACACCACTGACCACGATCTCTCTCCCAGCTTTGGGAATATATTGTCCTCCAGGTACTTGCTCAGTCCCTCCATGCTCACTAACCAAGCTGCAATTCGTGTAGCAGATAATTAATTCAACAGTCAAGGAATGAATAGATGGGAGCGAAATAGGTATATATGTACCAGGGAAGAGTTTGCCCACTACAGTGAGAACGGGGCAGCCTCGTCGGTCGTGGGCTTGGAGCTGAATAGCCTCGAGTTTATGGAGCAGCTTCACTTGGTCCAACACAGAGATCAGCCGAATCGAAGAAGGAGGGTTGCGCATTATGTTGTTCTAGTTGTAGGATATTTTAGGTCGCCACACGAGGGAACCTATTTATAGATATACAGTGCACCCTGAGAGATTGGAATGGATAAATTACCCGCGTCGGAATTGGGTGGAGCTAATGTTGCATCCTTTTTCTGTTTCCATTATAGTAATTATTTTAGGAATTTTTCTGACATGTCACTAACCCATTGTCGAATTTCTGTATACTACTATTGTTGTGGTCGTTGGTGTTGAGTGGGGATGGAAGCAGCCCCTCTGGCAGAACAATAAGATACATTGCGAGTGACTTTATGCTGATCCGAAGAGAAAGCGAGCTTCTATGTCTTTTAGAACGTCACATTAATTTATGTTGGACTTATCGTCCAGCTACACGACACTCCCGAGGAATAGAAAGCAAGCGACTTCAGTGGCCACTTGGCTCCCAAACCCCACTCCCTCCTTATCCCTTATTTTCCCATTCTCATCTTCTTCTCTAATCCTCTTGACACGGCAGAAGTGTCATTTATAGCATTGCTCGCTTTCATTTTCTCTTTTTATCTTTTCTTCTCTGTAAAAAGATATTAGTTTATTTTTTAGTATAATTTTTTTAAAAAATAAGATTGAGCTCACTCAAATAGTAAAATAAAGTCTCAATTCCTCATAGACAATATCTATATCAGGTAGGGCAAACTGTCTATTATCCTAAAATATAAATAAAAAAAGAAAATATTAGTTTGATTGTTCCAGTAAGCTCACTTGGATCTCTATCCTTTCAATTAAATTATTTCATCATCATGCTCTTCTTTTACAACTAATTTAAAGAAACAGGAAATTGAAACTACAATTATATCATCATATATATACGCACTAGCTATTTGCGTTAAAAAATTCTAATAGTAATATATACACCTGCTTCCTTCTTGTATAAATTAAACTAGCACTCTATCCAAATTTTGAACACAATAATATCTTCTTCCTAAGCTGCCTCGTATACGGTCTATTTAATTTTATTGGCGTCTTCTCGTGAGAGTAGCAGCCAGTGGGTTTTCTCTTTATCCGGACTCTTGAATCAAGATCCATTATCAGGTTGGGCCTCACAAGCATCGAAGAAGTATGCTCTGAATGTGGGCCCAAAGCCACATAAGTCCAGGATATTAGATAGGTAGGCTGAGGCTAAAGCCTAAAAGCCCTAACCAACCGACAGGAGACATTTGGCAGGTCAGCAATGTCAGACCACCCAGTCCAGGTTATACATGAACGGCCGAAACATTTTTTGGATGGATAGACGTGGCCCACAAACACGAGAATCCTTGCTCGAACCCTGCGAGGACCCACTTACCGATGCTCTACAAAGCTCCTTTGTTTTTAATTACCCCAACCTTAAAAAAGAAATAGAACTATATATTACCATCGCTGTTTAACGAATGGAGAAAAGGGGGGGGGATGTACGGCTCAATGAGAAGAATATATAAATAAAGGGTAGAAGAGTGGCGTTGGGATAGGATTTGATACCCAAGGGGGGAAGGGACCAGAGTGAAGGGAGAAGGGAGCTATAAATTGTAGTATAGAATAGGGATAGGCTTGCCTTTTATACCCGTTTGAGAGAATCAAACCCAAGTGCATGTCAACGTTTGGACGCTGGGGCATTGAGAGGAGGGAGCAGGGAGGTGTCAGAATAGAAGAAAGCAGACGGAGAGAGAAGAGGGAGGCGTGTAATTATGAACATAGCCTGCAATCAAATAAATAAGACTTAGGACTTTTTGCCAGGAAATGCCAATTCTGCGTAACCGTTAACCCCACGCGGCAAACCATTTCACGTCCCCCTTTAATTCTTACCCCTCCCTCTCCCTCTCCCTCTCCCTCCCCTTTCCTTAATTGCCATCTCTTCTCGGTATTATCATCCCTTCTTTCACACTCTTCTCCCTTGCTTTTCTGAATTTCTCTTCCTTCCTACGCTTCTTTCCCAACCTTCTTTATCAATATTCATTCTTCATTTATTCATTAGTCCATTCTTTTAGGCTCGTGCTCGGCGTTCACCTTATATGTCGCCGGCGGAGACCAACAGGGGATGGTGTGTGGAGGAAGGCAAGCATTACCCTTCCCCACTCGCGTCGCACGAGGACGTGGTCAAGGACCCCACCCTATTCTGGGACACTCTCAGGCGTTTCCACTTCCTCATGGGTACCAAGTTCATGTAAGCTTTTTTCTTTTCTTTTCTTTTCTTTTGGGATATGTCGCATTGCCAGACTAAGAACCCAACTTAGGATTTGATTTTTAATCCCACGGCTCGCCTCTTTCCCCGATACCATTTTAATGGAAATAATGTTGGTGATGCTAAATCTTTTTGGTCCCAAGGATTCCCGTGATTGGAGGCAAGGAACTGGATTTGCACGTTCTTTATGTGGAGGTTACGAGGAGGAGTGGTTATGAGAAGGTGGGCTGCCGACAATCCATCCCCCACCAGATATAGTATTGCTTACTTATCGTTAGTAAATATTGAAATGAAAATTGTGGGAACACGTCTGAGTAACTCCCACCCTGGTGGGATTTGAAAATGCAGGTGGTGGCAGAGAAGAAATGGAGGGAAGTGGGGAACGTGTTCAAGTTCTCTCCCACCACGACCAGTGCTTCGTTCGTACTGAGGAAACACTACTCGAGTCTTCTTTACCATTACGAACAAGTCCACTTCTTTAATGCTCGGGGTCCTCTGTACACCCCATCTGCAGGTAGTTGACTGCCCGTTCCCCATTCTTGCTCTTTGTTCTTTGGGTATCGATGTTCGTGTTGGGTTTTCCACCCTTCCCTTACTGGTACTGGACGATCAGGATCCTGCTTCCGCTTGTTTTCTATTATTTTTTCAATTTCATTGCCTCACGAATGAGTTTGCTGTCCTGCAGCTGCATTTTCTGTCACCAACCAGTCATGGAGACCCGAATTAGCTATTGTGGAATACTCACCCCAGCGGATAAACGAGTGTCCCGAATCCCATGACGAAGGTATATAAATTTAACCCACTCGATAATTAATCTGTTTCGTATTTGCTTTCGCGGGTTCCGAGTTCTGCTATGATAATAAACTTGATAGATAGAAATGGTTATGTTGTATGCACATTTGCGGAGTATGTTGCATGTTGAAACTTGATTTTTCTCGAGATGGGAACAGAGTCCAAAATGCAGCTACTATCAAGGCGGGCTTCCACTTGATAGATAAATGATTAATAGGGTAACCGTAGCGGGCAACGATTGATTATGGGAACAAACAAGTCGGCGGTTGACATAGAGTTTGGGTGCAGATGCAGATAATTGGGGCGGAGAGGTGAAGGGAATGATAGAGGGGAAATTCGACTGTGGGTATTTGGTGTCAGTGAAGGTGGGGACAGAGGTTCTGAGAGGGGTGCTTTACCATCCACAGCAATCGGAAACTCCGCAGAGTAGGAATGCGATGGTGGCCTACAATGGAAAAGGAGGGCGCGCGGGTAGGAGGAGGAGGAGCAGAAGGAGGTGGGACCCAAACTACCCGAAGCCCAACAGAAGTGGGTATAACTTCTTTTTTGCGGAGAAGCATTACAAGCTGAAAGCCCTCTATCCCAACAGAGAGAGGGAATTTACAAAGATGATCGGCCAGTCATGGAGCAGTCTTAGCTCCGAGGAGAGAATGGTAACACACAAGCCATTGCCATGGCTCTATTTTCATTTTTGTTTTTGTCAGTTGGTTTGTAGAAGAAGCATAATGAGGGGACGATTGATGTGTCGGTCGGACAGGTATACCAGAGCATTGGGCTGAGAGACAAGGAAAGGTACAAGAGAGAGCTGAGGGAGTACAAGGAGAAAATGGAGCTCGCTCCCGCCGGCGGGCTTTCCAGTATTTAATTTTAAGATTTACTCCTACAGGGGGTTATATGTGTTGCCTCATGTGATGAAAGAGTATTATAAGTACTACATTCAATGGATATTGTTGTTGACTCATCACTAGGAATGCTCTTTGTGGATTCAGTTTTTGTGCCCAGTCTGAACTCATCAGATTAAAAAATTGCACGATTTAGATTTAATGACAATTTATATTTCTTATCTTTAGGTGATGTGAAATCTGAAATAAAAATAACCTAAAATTATTTAGTTATCTAAAAGAGATTTTAAGTAACCTAAGTCTAGTTGGGATAGCTCAAATTTAAGTGGTAAACACGGATTGGACAAGTTTTTATGCGGTTGACGCCATGATCAGGTGAGCACCCAGGCTAGTTATACTTGGTCGTTGGGGTGCGTATTGAAATAATAATTGAGGCCGATGCACAGTGCAAGAACTAGGAGCTGGGAACGTAAGGAAAGGATGGTGAAAATCAAGTAGAACGGTAGTTGTTGGATTACCCGTTACTCACACCAATGACTACTTTTAATTGGGGGCTAACGCATTCGAAGGCTTACCTACGTACTCCATTGATCATCGTTTATTTCTGGTTTTGTGATCTTGTGTTCTTCCCCTCTAGTTCTATACGAATTCATAAAATAAATAGATATTGTGGGACATCCATCATACGGTATATTTCATGATAAGGGATAAAACATTCGGTCAGTTGAAGATAATGATGCCAGGGTTTAAAAGAATTATATTTGTTAAAATATGTATGATCAAAAGAATACCAACAATAACTACGTCCAAAGAGGAACATTTATATTAACTTAAACTTCAACGTTGATCCGGGGGTGGGTCCTCTATCTCGTGCCAGCAACTCAAAAATAATGGCTTCCTTAGTTTCGTCTGTATTCGGAGCCACGCCGCAAGCAACAACCTGTAGTTGCGCTTGAACTATGCACATTCTGGTTTTGGTGACACGTCACTATGAATAGCATCCCCTTCCACGGAAGTGAATAGAAATGCTGCATATCTGCTCCATCACCTTTTCGTGGATAAGGATATCAGGAATGCAGCGAGTGCAGGAGCCTCTTCTGATTCGTCGCCTGATTACAATATTCATTATTAGTCAGTCACCCAAAGAAAGAAGAAAACGACGGGCACATAAAATGGGAGGGTGACACCACCGTTTGGGAATAAATCAAGTTATCTTCTGACTCCTCCATAACAAGCAAGGAATAATTGCCCTGCCTTATGTGTAATTTAATTATATTAAAAGCTATTTAGCTTTTTTGCTAATTGTATCTGACTCTGAAGTATCGAATGATGCATATATTATTGTGGGAAATGACTCAAACAAGCTACGCCCACAGCCTGGTTTCGGAGTTATGGTTTGGTGGGTGATGCTATCAAAGGCATTATATATATATATATATAAAGGATTAAGAGTCGTTGTGATTATCATCGTCAATTCATCATTACTTATAAAAATGGCCGATGCTATTGCTTACAACAAAAGAGGTGACACAAGCAAAGCAAAATCGCATTGTTCAAAGTCCACGTCGCCATGCGCCTTGCTCCTCCCCATGGACCTTCGTTTTAAAGCTCAATTCATTGTATGATGAGAAGAAAGACTCAAATACGAGCAATTAAATAATTGTCTGTATGATTCATGCTGATATTAAACGGTGAGTATGGGAGACACAGAGAGTTGCAGTAACAGCGGCCAGAATTTAGGGTGGAATAATAGTCGGAAGCAGAGTCAGAAGGTTGAAGTTTATAACGAGGTTCTTAGTAGACTTAAGGAATTGAATGTCCCGGAGGCTGCGGTTCCTGGCTTTGAGGATGATCTCTGGACGCATTTCTGTCGACTTCCAGCTAGGTACTTCTAACTCTTTTTCAATGCTTCTTCATCCTGTCTCTCACTCTGACTTTTTCTGATTCAGAGACCCGAAACTAGTATTTTGATCGTTTCACGTAAAACTCAGAATTCTGATTTTTTTTATCTTCTTCTTTTGGTTTCCGAGCTCTTGGATACGTGGATCTGGTCATTACTTTTTCTTCTTCTCTCTATCATTTCTTTCATAAATCAATCACGACATGAAGCTCTGTAGAATTCTATCGCTGGTGCATGGAGCTTTTTGTAACTGTAAATATACATGCGATAGGTATGCTGTAGATATGGACGTGGAGAGAGCTGAAGATGTCATTGTGCATAAAAGGTTGCTTCATATGGCACATGATCCCGCTACCAGACCTGCTGTTGAAGTCCGTCTAGTTCAGGTAAATTAAATTTATGTGACGAATCGTAGCAGCTGGAGCTTAACCCTCGATACTTGTACCGTTTTCTTTTCATCTGTGCAACTGATCATCTCGTCGCAGCATCGTGTTTTCAATTTGAATCGGTTCTATTCCCTGAGCTTGGACTTCCCCACTAATAAAGGGTAGATTAGTCAGGAAAGAAAGAAAAAAGAAAACTAGCACCCTGCTTCATGTGTGGATAACTTGTGACAATCTTTCAAACCAAGAAATCATCAGTTTCCCTTCTGCAACGTTTTTTGGTTATTTCTGATTAGTACGAGTCACCCGTTACCGTTTATGGAGATTGCCATTTTCTGATTTTTCTAGAATAGTAGTATCTAGACAAGTATTTTCTTCATTTGACCAGGACATGGGAACTTTGCTGGTACCTGAATTAGCCAACTGATTTGCCGGATCTTGGCAACATATCTGTTATGCAGGTTCGATCTGCTTCTGGTGTGAATTCTAGTGATTCTCTTCATTCAAACTCACAAAGCAAAGCCAGTCATCAATATTCTCATATGACAGGCAACATGAGGCATGGTTATTTGAATATATTTACTGAAAAGCTAAATATGTTTGCTTGTCCTTGTCCTTTTCCTCTTTACACTTTTCTGCATTATTCATACTTACTGCTGCTTTTCCATGGATTTTAGCATTCATCTTGAACCGGCCTTTGGTTCCTCAGCTAACTTTGAACTTGCTCTTGAAGCAAGCCAGTTAAAAGTTCAATCTAATGGTGGCAATTCGAAATTCTATACACAATATTCCCGGAAAAACTTGGATAATGATTGTATTCTTCGAAATTCTTTTACCTATTTGTTCTATGAACATCACAAGTTCTGGTACTTTCTGTCTCTATTTTTATTGCCAAAAGAGGTGTCATATTATTATTTTCATTGCTTGCGACACTTCCTGCTGTTCATCAGTTTCTTAAAATTATTAAATGATCGAAATGGCAGACCAATGCATGAGATCACGATATCAACAAATGACAAGCCAAAACTTCTCAGTCAGGTAGCTGATCAACAGCTATGCGAATATTTCTTAGCTTACTTGTGAAATCCAAATCTTGTAGTACCTTTTAATATGTATCAGCATATGTGTTCATTGGTTACAATTTTCTGAGACAAGTAAAATAATTTCAGCAATATAATTACAGGGCAGTGATATTAAACTTTTCAACATGTAAGAGAATAAACAAGGTAGACGTAATATCACTCAATTATTAGGATTTGAGTGATAAGTTCTCCCTTTTAGCTTTCATTCTTTCTCACCACGCTAGCAATTATGCATTGCAGTTGACTTCCCTGCTGTCGGAAACTGGGTTGAATATCCAAGAAACACATGCTTTTTCAACATTGGATGGTTATTCATTGGATGTTTTTGTTGTTGGTGGCTGGCCTGTTGAGGTACTTTCCCTCTTTTTCTTGTTTGTATCATGTTAGCTTGATCTATTGAAAGCTGACTGGGAGAAAATTAGCTCGTCTTGCTAAACTGAAACTAGAGGGTCCTTTTTCTAGAATCCAAGGCATTCATTTTAAATCAAATGCATCTATCAACTATCATCCTTCCAGTATTTCAATTTACTACTGAAATCTATTTTCATCCCTTTCTATTCATTGAAAGCTTCTTGAAATTTATATCCTAAAACTTGTAGGAGACTGAGAAGCTTAAACATGTGCTGACAAGAAATATTCAGAAACTTGAGGTAGGCTCTTCACGTCCCACTTGTTACAGCATCCGTCTCAACAAAGACATGATCGATTTTTTTGACACATTTGATTATATGGAGAGTTAGCTTTTTCTCATCTTCTCATTTTCGCTTGTTACAGCATTCCAGATTAATTTTAGCCTTTTGTACTTAATTGGAAATTGATTGTTGCTGGATGATTTGGGTGGAAATACAGCAGCCCTTCAAGAAAATTGGCAGTCAAACTGCAGAGCAAGAACAAATCAAGATCAATTGTATCTCTAATAATGGGAATCTACCTTTATGTGGAAGCGTCGCCTGGGAAATCGATGCAAGCTGTTTGAAATATGAAAGGAAAATTGCATCTGGACCTTTCTTTGATTTGTGAGTAATGTTCTTTCATTCAGATGATATGTTTCAGTGTCAATACGAGTTGAATGACCCGTTAGTTGTTGACACAGATATAAAGGCGTTTTCTGTAACCAACAAGTAGGTATCAAAGTTCTCAAGACTGAGAATCTGAATGAAAATATACAAAGAGAGTTTGCTCAAGAGGTGTATATTCTGAGGTTTGTTCCATCAGAACTCTTCCACCAGAGACGCACGCACAAAGATGCATCAATCATCTTTTATTAAATTTATTATAGGTGACCCTTTCCTTGGGGCAGCCTTTCTGCAGAGTGGAATTATTTAATCAGCAGCCCATTCATGGGAATGTTAATGGTTCTCTCTCTTTTTTGGTATAATAATGGTTCTCTTTTTAAATTGTATATTGCAGTAAATTGTGTCACAAGAATGTGGTGAAATTAGTGGGGGCTAGTACACAACTTCCAGACCTTTTCATTGTCACGGGTAAAAGTTTATGTTAATAGATTAATTTTGATATTATAATTTATATTTTTTTATAGTTGATGTTGATTATATGTATTACATGAAATCTGAAAAATGAATTCCGTTATTTATAATTTATGAACAATAATGCTTGTTAGAGTTTTTATATTATATTTAAATTAAATTGATTGAAATACAAGTATAATAAGTGAAGTATTCTCAAATTAAATGCGATAATTATATAATTTTTTTCCTTTTC
Organism: Leucaena leucocephala; assembly: GCA_037074615.1. Lineage (NCBI taxonomy): Eukaryota > Viridiplantae > Streptophyta > Magnoliopsida > Fabales > Fabaceae > Leucaena > Leucaena leucocephala. Next base: position 297,840 of record CM073542.1, read on the forward strand.
CTCAGAATACATGTTTGGTGGGAGTCTGTATGAGTTTCTGCATATACAGAAGGCTGTGCTTAGTCTACCATGTTTGCTCAGAGTAGCAATCAATGTTTGTGAAGGAATGGACTATTTGCATCAGAATGACATCATACACAGGGACCTCAAAACCGGGAATCTTTTGATGGATGAGAATGGGGTAATTGATTATATTTTGTGCCATCTACTATGAAATTTGCTTAGGTTTTGTTTGTCTAGTCCATGTGACTTGTCTTGGAATGCTGTGAAACAGGTGGTGAAGGTAGCAGATTTTGGTGTAGCAAGGGTGGAAGATCAGTCAGGCATCATGACTGCAGAAACTGGAACTTATAGATGGATGGCTCCAGAGGTGCGCCTTAAGCATGAGTGTAATGTTTAATGCTTCCTGATCGTTTCTTTAGTCTTATCACATGCTATGAAACTATGCCTCTTTGTTAAATCAATCATCTAAGGATAGTAAGACTTGAGTAAAGGATGTGAGAGGTGGCATTGTGTGTTCGTTAGATAACGCTGACGAACATAACAATGCTTTGGTGGAAAGCTAATATAATTTTCGTGACTGTTTACTTGTTTGGGTTGCTTTTGTGCATTTGCAAAAGGGTAGTAACATTGTTGAAGCATTACAAGAGTGGACTGCACTCAGAATTCATTCATTCTCTTGTGTTGGCTTAGGAGGAAGTAGGAAGTGATATGATGTTGCTTTTACCACACAATAAATTGATTGTAATAACTTGTATGCTTCGCTTGATATATGGAAGGTTATTGAACACAAACCATATAATCACAAAGCCGACGTGTTCAGCTTCGGAATTACTCTGTGGGAGCTGCTGACGGGGAAGGTACAAGCTCTAGGCATTTATTCCCTCGTCCTTGCCAGTAAACGGAAGTTTCAAGCAAATTTTGGAATACATGAGATTACGTATCAGATTTGAAACTCGTTTTGGATTCCATCCCGTTTTAAATTAATAGTTGTAACAACAAAAGATAGTTGAATTTAAAGTAACGAAAAGGGGGTAAGTTTGATATGCTTGCTATTGTGCTTTTTTGAGTGAAGCAGCTTCCGTATGAGCATTTGTCACCATTGCAAGCAGCAGTTGGAGTGGTCCACAAGGTATTTTATTCTTTCACAATGTGTACATTTATCCCATAGGCATATCCTTTTCTTTTCTCCATGGGCTCTAACACGTGAACACGCAAGCCCATAATTTAATAAAGCTTCCAATATACAAACATTTCTGAGGTATGCGAATTGCAGGGGTGGAGACCCAAAGTTCCGAGGCATACACATCCAATGTTAGTAGAGTTGATGAACCGTTGCTGGTACCAAGACCCTTCTTTCAGACCCGAATTCTCAGAAATTCTGGAATTTCTGCGCCATTTTCCCCGTAATGTATGTAGAGACATTAATTGTGCCCTTTATATTTAATTATTTATTCAAAGCTTTGGCATCAAATTTATTTACGTCTTAACAAGAATTATGTCCCAACAGGTTGGAGGCGAAGTTGCGATTGACGCCATAAGAGAGAGCGTATAAATGCGTCATCTTTCTCTATTACGAAATGATGTTAGAATTTAGATTAGTTATCCATAGGCAGCAATGCTATAATTTTCTGTAATCAAGACAAGGATCACGGCCCCAAAAAAACCTACAAGGATCGCTCATTATTCTGTTTACTTTTAAAGATAAAGTGATGAAATGGAATATGGGAACAATGATCATGTTTAGTCCGTTGATGGTTTTGCAGGGCTGCCCGATACAAGTATTTCTATCAATAATCAATAAGTAACTAATATGCGTCTGCCTTTACGTGTTTAATGAAATAAACATATAATTATTTATTAAAATCATATTCTTCTATATTTATATTTTATGAAAATATATATTTTTATATAATTATTTTAAATCAAAAGACGTATGCATTTTTTTCCGTTTGAAAGAACAATCCAAAATTAAGGGGGAAAAGAATAATTTGAATTATCCCTTTTCTTTTCACCGACAAAACATATTTTAGAACATAGAAAACTCAACATTTTTTTACAGGATTTCACATCAATTTTTTATTAAAATTAAGGCTATAAATTTAAAGAATATTTATAAACAATTTATAAGATTAACTATTAAAAAAATTTTATGATAATAATAAAAAATAAATTCATATTTTTATAAGATATAAATATATTTTTTATTAATTGTTAATAAGGAGAAAACTCAAAATTAAGGGTTTATTTGGTTGGGGGTTTTGGAGGGGAGGGGAGGGGAGAAGAAAGTGTATTTGGTTGAGAAAAATGGAGAGGAGGGGAGATTTTTTATCTTTTTATGATCCCCTCCCCTCCAAAAGTGGGGGTTTTTTTAGAGTAGAGAAAATTTTTTATTTTTATGACCAAAATACCCTTGATATTTATTTAATATTCTAATTATACCCTTGAACCTTTTTTTTATTTTTTTCACCCCTAATTTTTTTAATTGTTAAAATTTAATAAATATAATAAATTATTTATATATTATATTAAATTATATAATTAATAAGAAATAATATTAAAATTTTATTATATTTTTTATTTTTTTTAATTTTATTATATATATAAATGAGATAAAAAATTTAAAATTTATAAATTAAAAAATAATAATTTTGATATGAATATTATAAATAAAGAGTAAATAAATTTAAATAAAGAGATAAAAGTATATCATTAATTTATAATTAATTTAACTCCTTTCTCTCCTCATCTCCCTTTTTAAATCAAATAAAATATATTATTAATTAATTTTTTTTATGTTTTTTTATTTTTTTTTAGATTAATCTAACATCCTCTTGCCGCTGAGTCAGAAAGAAGCGACACAAAAAGCAGTAATCACCCATTGGGTGTGGGCAAAAAAAAAAGAGAATTACCAAATTGGTAAGGAAAATGAAGTGGACAGGACAAGTCCCTAAGGCCACGTTTGGTATGCGGACCCTTTATAAGCCTTCAAGAGTACTAACCAGACCCTTTAAAGAGTGTCAAGGGATCGGATAAAGCCAGAGGATCAGGTTCTGCTTCCCTTCTATGGTGGAAAATTTTCTCAAGCGAAAGGAAGAAGCAGGACTCATAGCAAAGGGCTTAGGCATTCTGCTTCCAAGTTAGAGATGGCAACGCCGGTTAAAGTGTACGGACCAACATTGTCCACGGCCGTGTCCAGGGTTTTGGTGTGTCTCATCGAGAAGGACGTCCAATTCCAGCTTGTTCCTCTTAACATGTCCAAAGGGGAGCATAAGAAGCCCGATTTCCTCAAGATTCACGTATTTTCTTTAACATTTCTTTGATCTTGCATTTTTGTTTGCTTTTTCACTGATTTTGCCGTCTTCCTCCCAGCCCTTTGGTCAAGTACCAGCATTCGAGGACGAGAGCATTTCCCTCTTCGGTAAGTGCATCGAGTTCTCTTTAATTCTCCAATTTGTTGTTTGTTTGGTTATCTCAAGTCCCATGAATTCAGAGTCGAGAGCGATATGCCGATACATTTCCGAGAAGCATCCGGAGAGGGGGAACAAGGCCCTGTACGGCACGAACCCGTTGGCGAAGGCGTCCATAGATCAGTGGTTAGAGGCGGAGGGGCAGAGTTTCAACCCGCCGACCTCAGTTCTGGTGTTTCAGCTCGCATTTGCTCCTCGAATGAAGATCAAACAAGACGAGGGAGCCATCGGTCTCAACGGAGAGAAACTAGCCAAAGTGCTGGATGTGTACGATAGTAGGCTTGGGGAGAGTCGCTTCTTGGCGGGCGATGAATTTTCTCTGGCGGACCTCTCTCACCTTCCCAACACACAATACTTGATGGGCACCGAGAAAGGCGAGCTGTTCACTTGCAGGAAGAATGTGTCCAGGTGGTGGTCAGAGATTTCCACTCGAGATTCCTGGAGACAGGTGGTCGATATGCAGAGCACTAAAAATTGATGCTGGTCTGATCCGCCTTCTGCTTATGTGCCTCAATTCTCAATTATGCTGTTTGCTTGAGAAGACCATAAATTTCATTCTCCATTGCTTCTAAATTTAATGTGTTATGTATTTGCCGTCTGTATCTTTTTCTTGTTTTCATCCTACGCTTCACGATGCGCGGGCTGGCCCTAACGAGACAACCAACTTGCTTCGCATTGAATTTCTGATTAAATTTGGTTTCATCAATCTATTCATTTCTTAAGTAACCGTCTTCTTAAATAGGAGGGATGGCCATAGACACGGGAATCTTTTGGGAATTACCAGTTCCTGTTAATATTTAAATGTAATTAAGAGTTATAATATCTAATATTTTTTGAAGATTAAATACACTTTAAATGTGAATTTGATGAAACAACACAGATTGTTGATCTTGAGCGAGAGAGCTTAGCTTATTTTACATATGAGAACACATGCAAGTGGATCAACTCAAGCTTCTTGTTCTTGTCTGTATCTCATACCCTTCCCCAATCAACAACTCTTACCATCGGCCTGCAAATTTAGCTGATACTAAACCCACTAAAGGCCTGTTTGAAAATCACTTTAAACATGATTTTTAAGAGTTTTTGGGCCTAAATTTTAATTTGAAAAAATTTTAAAATAAACAGTCATATTTATTTAAACGGACTTTTCAATTAAATTATAGTTTAAAATCAAAATTTCAGATAAGTTGGTCAGAGCAACTAATGAAATAGTAAAAAAACTTATGAATTAATCAATTATTATATTACCCCTATTTTTTCTTACAATTTCTCTTTTACTTCTTCTTACACCCTCTCTACTCTCTCCTATTTTTTTCTATTTTTTTTACACTATCTCTCCTCTCATCTCTTATCTCTCCTCATTTAATACTCAAATAATTTTTTATAATTTAATAATAATAAAAGTACTTTTGAAAATAACTATCTAAACACTCATCTATTTAAATTTTTTTTTTCATAATCTCTTTTTTAAAATCCTTTTTTTATAAATTGTCCATAAATTTTTTTTTATAAATCTATTTTTAAAATCCTATTTAAATACATGCTAAATCACGGCAACAAACCATATCACCAAAATTATAGACTATTATATTGGAAACTTTTTACTAAGCCTTTTTGTTTGCTAAAAGAATATTTTCATGATAAAAATTGACTCGTGAACAAGGATTCACGGTCATGAACATTTTTCACGCCACTTTTATTTTGTTTTTTGTTTTTAAAAAACTTACATGGATTTTCAATCTCCAATTTATAAAGCCGAATTTTGAATACTAGACCGATATTTATGAGCCTCTTTTATAACACGCGTAATTTTTTATAAAAGAACCATATTTAAGATAGATTAAAAAAATTAAAATGACAATTGTAAATCTTGGTGGCAAGACTTGGAATTCTCCCCCAAAATGCTGATGTGACATTTGTTAAAGAAGTCAATTAGAAAAATCTCCCACGGCCAGCCAAGAGGTGGCGATGGTGGATGGGAATAGGGGTGTTCACAGGTCAGGATAGGATTAGGATAATCTCGTCTCGTGTCCTGTCCCGATACAGGACACGGGACACATTTTTTGTCCCGTGTCCCGTCCCGTCCCGAATATATCCCGGTTCCCTTCGGGACCGGGACAAGTCGGAACGGGTTCGGGAATTCCCTAACCCCTTTTTTTTTAAAAAAAAAAATATAAAAATATTATTTTATAAATTATTCTATATAAAAAATTATAACAACTTCCTCTAAATATTACTATTATTCCCTTATATGATTTATAAAAGGAAATTTACTCTTCATTAAATATAATTTATAAAAGAAAAAAAGAAAAAAAAAGTAGGGACGGGACAGGACGACCCGAGGGTCATGCCGAGAACCGTCCCGTCCTGATATTAATATTGTCCCGTCCCAAAGAGAACCCGTACCGATCCATTTCGGGATGGGACAGATTCATCCTGAAATTTTTAGGATCGAGACAAGTCATCCATGATCAGTCCTAGGTGGGAGGACTTTTTGTTTTCTTAATATAACAAATTTTTTATGTTTAAAGAAAATGACCCACATCTTTTGCAATATTTTTCAAAATTCAGCTCCCCATTCGTGCTTACTTTCTATTCCATGACTTTTATTTGTCATGGTCAATGATTTAAAGATAGGATGATTTATCAGAGCTTATATATTTCATTTAATTTTTAAAAACTTTTTATATCTTTTATAAAGGGGCATACTATTTTTTTTTCAATTTCGCATTGCTTAATCTAGAATAACTGACCTTTTTCTATAGCATCTTTTGATCAATTTTTTTTTAATTTTTTTTGGTCAAACCTGTTTCTATAGCATCGATTTACATTTAAAGTAGTGTTTGAACGAATTTTGAGATTATTTATATTTTTCTGAAAGAACGAGAATTTGTTGCATTGCATCATTAAGGTTTACACAATAATCCCGAAATAGTATGTGAAAATTTCCAGGTAAAAAAGAAAAGGTAGAGATAAGAATCCGCAAAAAGGGCAAAAAAAAAAAAACTAATTTTTAAACCTGAAACATCCTCAATTTTATCCACGTCTAATATAAACTTTATAAGATGTATTACTTTTAAATTTCACAGGTAGTTGTCTGCAACAATCAAATCTAATTATTAAGTAACGTATTATCCTAATTATTATTTTCCTGTTAGTTCGGTCTTTTCACATGTGTTTCTTTTATTATCTTGATTACTTATTTTCATAAACACGTGGATTTGATATATCATATATAATCATTTTATAATATGTTGATTTCTAAGGTTATCTTCCATAGTGTTTTTTTTTTTGGAGAATTAGAATGAAAGACCTAAAATAAATTATATTTACTAAAAAAATTATAATAATTATAATTATTTAGAAATACTAAATATTAAAATAAAAAAATTAAATTATCCTTTACTAAAATTCTCTATATTTTTTTCCACATCCTATTTTTAAAATTAATATAAAATTTTAAATCTCAATAAATTAAATAAAACTTATCTCAATGTTTACAACTTACATAAATATCAATTGAAAAAATAACAAAAATATTGTTCAATTTTATCAAAATTATAATTTTATTTTTAAAATTGACACAGACTTTAATTAAAAATAAAAATTATACAACTTTAAAAAAAATTGAAATCTTTTATAATTTATTATATATGTTAAAGAAAAGTTATACGTACCTAAAAATTTTAAAAATTTCATAGTTAAACCGTTAAAAGAAGTTTGTATAATTTATTTTTATTTCAAAAAATTGTGAGTTTAAAAAAATAAAAAAATTCATGTAATGTTAATATATTTTATTAAAATCTAAATAATTTAATATTTTTTAATGTAAAAGTGATAGTCATGATCATGAGGGCAGAAGATATTGTCAATAAAAATTTTAATATAATCTGTAAAATTAATATAATTTTTCAATAATATGATTTTAGAAATAAAGCTTTTTTAACATCTTAATATAATTTCTTGTTGGTATGACCCTTAAAAAAAATCTGTCATGGATGATTTTGGAGGTTTTAATTTTTGTAAAAAATAGAATTTATAAAAATTTGGAAAGAGAATATGGGAAACAATGTAGGAGGTTTAAACATTCATATTAATTTTAAAAATAAAATACTAAAAAAATATAAAAAGTTTAGTAAGAGACAATTTCTTAATTTTAAATTTTTATTTTGATATTTAATTATTTTAAATATTTATAACTATTATAATTCTTTTTAATAAATATAATTTATTGTCGTTTTTTTATTTTTATTTTTTTTGTTTTATATAAAAAATTTAAATAAATTAGATATTGATATTAAAATATAATATTAAAGCTCAAAAAATATTTATAAAAAAATTATACAATTAACCATGAAATGAATTTTTTATAATAATAGTAAAAAAAAATTAGGATGCTATATTTTCCATAATTGTAATCATAATGAAGCAAAAATCCAGGAACAGAATCAAGCGGATCTATACCCGAATTAAGGCCCAAAGAAAAAGTAAATACCTGATGACGGATAGTGGCGGAATGTAGTGAAGCGGTAAAAATAGGGAAGAGGTCAAGAGAAGGGCGATTCACGCGGGACGCACGTGCCCTTATCGACCAGTGCTTCTACTACTAACCCTCTCTTTCACAACAGCACGCTTTCTAACCCCAAATCTCTGCTTTCCCTTCACTCCATGGACTCTCTCGCTCTCTTTTGTACCGGGGCTCTCCTCGCCGGCGGCCTCTACTGGTTCGTCTGCATTCTCGGACCTGCCGAACAAAAGGGTAAACGCGCCGTCGATCTATCCGGGGGCTCAATCTCCGCCGAGAAAGTCCAAGACAAATATAAACAGTACTGGTCCTTCTTCCGCCGCCCCAAGGAGATCGAAACCGACGAGAAAGTCCCCGACTTTGTCGATACTTTCTACAATTTAGTCACCGACATTTACGAGTGGGGTTGGGGCCAGTCCTTCCACTTCTCTCCTTCCATCCCCGGTAAATCCCATCGCGATGCCACGCGGGTCCACGAGCAGATGGCCGTCGATCTCATCGATGTCAAACCCGGAGATCGAATTCTGGACGTCGGATGCGGTGTGGGCGGACCCATGCGCGCTATTGCCGCCCACTCGCGTGCCAAAGTTGTTGGCATCACCATCAACGAGTACCAAGTGAATCGCGCCAGGTTGCATAACAAGAAGGCGGGACTGGACTCTCTCTGCGAAGTCGTGTGCGGCAATTTCCTGGAGATGCCCTTCGCTGAGAACAGCTTCGACGGCGCATACTCTATCGAGGCTACATGTCACGCGCCGAAGCTGGAGGAGGTGTACGCGGAAATATATCGGGTGCTGAAGCCGGGGGCCCTCTATGTTTCCTACGAGTGGGTGACGACGGACAAGTACAGGGCGGAGAACCCGGAACACGTCGAGATAATACAAGGGATTGAGCGAGGGGATGCTCTGCCGGGGCTGAGAAGCTACGCGGACATCGCGGAGACGGCGCGTAAGGTGGGGTTCGAGGTGATGAAGGAGCGGGATCTAGCGAAGCCACCGGCTCAGCCGTGGTGGACGAGGTTGAAGATGGGGAGGATCGCGTACTGGCGGAACCACATTGTCATCACGTTGCTGGCCGCATTGGGAATAGCGCCACAAGGAACGGTGGACGTTCATGAGATGCTATTCAAGACGGCCGACTATTTGACCAGAGGGGGCGAGACCGGAATTTTCTCCCCTATGCACATGGTCCTCTGCAGAAAGCCCCCGTCCCCGGCCTCCCAGCCCTGATGAGGTAAACCCCTCATTCCCCAGGGCCTATTCTAGCTTTTCAGCTTTATTGTTTTTTTTTTTCATTTTAAATTATTACTATGAACTCTCTGTAATTTTGTTCTTGGAATTTGTACTTTAGATCCTGAAATTTTCTGCCAAGCGGTATAGCGTTCATCGCAATATCTGTGTTTCTATCCTAGTTAGCAGAAAGATAGGTTGTTGTTGGCACCGATTGATAAGGGTAGTTTGAAATTTGTTTTAAACGGCAGGGCGAACGGAAGGCGCCCATCCCTGTTGTAGGCTGATTGATTCTTCGGCACCAGGAAGTTCATTTTATTTTTTAGGTTAGACGTTTGTCTGCGTGTGCGTGGGAGAGAGTTAATTAAAGTTGATGGGGTTTAGTGGGAATGGGAATTTTAATTGTAATGTATAATTAAGGGGGGAAGAAGGTGCATGGCTGGATAGGGCGAGGGGACGGAGGGAAGAGAGGAGAGTGGTAGGAGGGGAGCACATGAGTGACAGACGTGATGGATCTTAGCGGGGGAGAGGGCTTAGGTGGCAATCACTAACACACACTTTATTCACTTGGAGGATTTTCGTATTAATAAAAAAAGATGTAAGATTCACTAAGGCGCTATTTTTTTGGGAATAATTTGTTTGATATAGATATTTTGGAATATGACCCCCCCGCCGTGCTTCTTGCTTTGGATCTATCAACGCTCGTTTTCCTTGTCATGTTCCCCGTGACGCGTGCTCGCCTGCATATTGGCTTCTTTTTATCCAAAATAACTCTGTTGTTCTCCCACAGATCTTTTCTTTTCTCTTGTGCGGAGCGAGGGGATCCCCGTGTCCAAAAGATCCCTCTCTCCCGCTTTCCTCCAACCTCACACTTCCCCTCTGGATTGTAGCCCTACCCCCAACTCTATTTGTGAATCACGAATATGCTCCTTGCTGCCCATTCCCCTCTCACCTCGGATTCAACGCCCACACTCCATTGGGCTCTCTTTCACCTATCTTCTTACTTTTTTTTTTTTTATAAAATTTTTTAGAAAAGAGTTAGACTCACCTACGATCTAAGGGCAGGGCGAAGTCTCCCTTTTTTCTAGACGATACTAATATCGGGCAGAACGAGCTGTCTATTACCCTTAAATATAAACCTAGATACCCAGGAGTTAAAATGTCTTCCCAAATACCGTGATTGGAACCTATCTTTTTGCTTTATTCCTTTGCTACATTCAATTCTTTTCACTCCCCTTTGCTAATTTCGAATACTCGTTCCAAACGTTTTCGGCCAATTACAAATGAAACGGAGCAGGCGGGTCTCCTATCAATACTTCAAATTTCACAGCGTTAGATTTGCTCCTAAATTTCCCCGCCAAAATGATCACACCACAGTTCGCGCCATTATGTAGTTTGGAATGTTTTGAATCTTAATGCAAACAGTCAAATGATTGAGTCTATGGACAGGTCTTATATTATATGCATAAGATGGGAATCCATTCTATTGTTACGGTACAAACCGAAGTGACATCTGGTATCCTACCATTGAATTTAGCTGGCTTTTACAAAAGAAGTTATCATTTATTTATCAATAACAGTCTTAATTTTAAAAATCTTGATCGTGTATGTCATTTAGAAGTTCGAATCCATATTTATTACATTATTTCCTGCCGATTGGCTTTGAAGAATGGGACGAGTCACTCGTCCACTTCGGCATCTTACCAAACAAAAATGGTTATGGTTATTACATTCAATTTCTCGAGTTATTAAATGGAGCGAAACAAACGATTTTTGAACCGATGTACAAAAGAACATGAATTGCGGGTGCTGTCACAAAAGTGGCTCTGAGGAAAGAGTTGTTCTCAATAATCGAGTTCCATGCTTCGAGCAATCAAGTCGACGCTACGGGCCCAAAGAAGTCAGCAATCTTATAGCCCAACTCCCGATATAATGTACGAAAAAATCTCAGAAAAATTGCCAAGAAAAGATAGAAAATTGAGGGGGGGGGGGGGGGGGGAAGTCAAAGCAGAGGGAGGGCGGGGGAACAATATGAACCACACGCCTGGGCAGCAGATATGGTTTTTGAGCTGGGGGCAAGGCAAGATGGCCCTACTCTTGCTCCTTCCATTGCTATTCCTTAACGGCGGCTATACTGGCAGGTCCAGCTAATTAGCCTCTGCTACCCTATCTCAATCCCTTCTTCTATGGCTTCTATCACCAATTTCGTCGTCAAATCACCCTTCTCCCTCTCCACCCACCACCCCAAGCTCCTCCCCCTTCATTCCCGTTCTACTTTACCTTTTCTGCCGCCTCATACTCCTCCGCCACCCGCCCTCAGAACCCCCCACCACACCCGCTTCATCACAAGAGCCACGGCTGCCCCCGGTGCCGAGAAAGTTCAAAGCGACGAGAGAGTTCAAAAGGTCCACAGCATCGAAGAATTCGACCAAGCCCTTCGATCTGCCAAGGACAGACTGGTGGTGGTAGAATACGAGAGCAGGGACAGCGATGATAGCAGCAAGATATACCCTTTCATGGTGGAACTGAGCCGATCGTGCGGCGACGTGGATTTCCTTCTGGTGATGGGCGACGAATCGGAGAAGACGAGAGAGCTGTGCAGGAGAGAAAAGGTGGAGAAAGTGCCTCACTTTAGCTTCTACAAGAGCATGGAGAAGATACACGAGGAGGAAGGGATCGGTCCGGATCAGCTGATGGGAGACGTGTTATACTACGGAGATAACCACTCCGAGGTGGTACAGCTGCACAGCGGAGAGTATGTGAAGAAGCTGATAGAGGATCACAGGCCCGACCACAAGCTGATCGTCCTGGATGTCGGACTCAAGCACTGCGGGCCCTGCGTGAAGGTGTATCCCACGGTGCTGAAGCTGTCGAGGCAGATGTCTGACTCGGTGGTGTTTGCCAGGATGAACGGGGACGAGAACGACAGCTGCATGCGGTTCTTGAGGGACATGAACGTGGTGGAGGTGCCCACGTTTTTGTTCATCAGAGACGGTAAGATTAATGGGAGGTATGTGGGTTCTGGAAAAGGTGAACTTATTGGCGAAATTCTGAGGTACCAAGGGGTCCGTGTCACTTATTAGATGTTTTTGGCTTCACTCTTGATATATCCTCATAATGTCTAATCGAGTGTTTTTCTTTTGTTTTTGTGCTTCTAATTGTGGGTGTTTCTGATTCGCTTGTTTAATTTTGAGCCGGAGGAGTGCATATATATATATATATAAAACGCAGTGGAAGATGACGATCGATCGAATGAGTTGGGTAGGAGACTTTATAAAGAACCCCTATATAAGGAAAGGAGGCACTTGATTGCCCACACGGCAGCATCAACCATTGGCTTTGTAAAAGACATCCACGTCCATCCATAGTCTTGACGGAGCTATATATTAACCCCGAATGAAATTGGTGAGCATATACATGTAGCTGCAAAGATAGCAAATGATTCCTCGTGGAAGTTAGAATAAATACCTGCATTAGCGAAACTGGTGCCTCTCTTGATTCTTCGACTTCGCATTTATAGCAATTGAGGGGGAAGTGATAGGTAGTTGCATAGAGGATTCGTTCATTCATTCACGGCCACAAACACAATGGCCTTACAGCGAAATTTGCAACTCATGACCGGGAGGGAAACCGGCCGCTCCAATGTCTCAACACACTTTATTTCCACTGCAACGCCCATTTCTAACTATTTGTTACAGCTGCCTTGATAATGACCGCTTATCTTCATCAAAAATCACATTCCACCCTCTGAGCAGTAACCCGAGTAGTCGTTTTTTGTGCACTATACTCGTATGCAAATTTCACGTGCCATACATATTTGAAACTAACACATAAATTCAGTTTCATTCTCAACTTTACTATTCAGGTACAATAGGAATCTCGAAATAAATGACCGGTAATTGACCTGTTCATATATGGTCGGCTGGATTTGTACAATGGGAATATGGAGGCGATATTTGATTTAAACACACAAGGTTCATATTTTTGTCCCATCGCAATCCATCATTATACGTAGAAAATACACGGCCATCGCTTGAGGTGAAATTTACATCATATAGAATATATCTACAACCATATGAAGCCCCAAAAAGCGTGATGAAAAAAAAAAATCACAAGGTACGCAAACTTACATTCTCAATTTTTTTTTTCGCTTCATCAAAGAATCAATTTGCTCTGAGCACCTGTTTTAATTGAAGAGGCCTCGGCGGTTCCATCGTCCTTCTCTTCCATAGATTAATTTCCTTCCTTGGCTGTAAAGGCACTCGTTCGCCGTGACAACCATCGCCTGGCATAATAGGTGCTGAGAAAGGGATTATGACCTCCTCGCCTTCTGCCGCACTGTCTCCTCTGTCTTGATCTGAAAAATAACCGTTTTGGTCCATGTCTGCTGCTGGCGCATGAACCTTCCAATCAAACTCGGTCAAATAATTGCTCCCACTGGCAAAGCGCTTCATCGCTCCCAGAGCCGTTGGCGGCGCTCCTCCTGAAGCGGAACGTTTGGCGCCGTGGAAAGCGGAAGAATTCTCCTTGACCTCTCTGCCGTCCTCAGGCAGCGACATACTCTTCGCCTTGGCTTTCTTGATCTGTTTCTTCTTGTGCTTGATCTGTCCCATGCACGACACTTTAGGAGAAGTGGGCTCTCGAGAATCAATAGTGCTTCCTGCATCGTGCTTTGCTTTAGTTCTTGCTTCATCCGGAATCATTGATACCATTGAACCACCACGCTGCTTAGACCACCTGGACCCATGCTCGAGTCTTTTGGTGTGATGATCCCTTCCAGGACTGAAAGGAGGGTTTTGAAATGTGACTCTGACTGCCGCCGCCGCTTTTGGCAGTATCTTCAAGATCCTGTTCTTCAGGTTATGTTGTTTCTCCATCGTTCAAAAGCCAAATAATATAATGGTTGGAATGGGTTCTATAATCTCTCCTCTTTATATATAATGATGAACAACGTTCACATGTTCAGCCATAACATCGTGGGGGTGATCGGGGTGTGTATTTGACTTTGTCAAGAACGGCGGGAGACGGTGATGGGTTTTGGTCAAATAAAATCGGTGTGACTGGGCAAACACTTCTATTTATTAACAAAATCTTTGATCTGGTAATAAAAGGCAACGATTAAAAAGTCGCATTTGCGCGCCCTTATTATTATTTTTAAAGTTCCCATGTGAATGTAGAAATTTCAACCCTTTAAGTTTCAGTTGACGCCCATTTGCGCAATCAGCTCTGCCCACTGTCCGACTAGTTAACTTTTGATCTAATCATTAAGATGCCACGTGACATCCAAAAATAAAATAAGAGGGCTACGAAAGAATGGTCCTTTTCCAGTAAGACAAGTCTTGCTAATTAAATCCATTAAGAATTTTAAATCTCTATAGGAACGTGAATCGAAGGAGAAGCACAAGTCATGAGGATCAGACGGAGCAATTTCTACTATTTTCCAGTCTCAACTGATCATAAATCATCAATGTCCGCAAATTTAAATTTTATTTAAAATTTAAAATAAATAATTATATTTGTCTAAAATTTTTTTAGATTAAATCATAATTTAAAATTAATATTTTAGATAAACTAATTAGAGTAACTTATAGAATAATAAAAAAAATTATGCAATAACTAATTACTATATTATTTCTATTTTTTATACCATTTCTTCTTTCTCTTCTACACACTCTCTCATCTCTTTTTTATACCCTCTCTCATCTCTCTTCTACACTATCTTTTCTCCCTCATATATTTTTTATATCATCTTTCCTCTCTCATCTCTCATATATTTAATAATTATATCGTTTTTCATAATTTATCAATAATAAAAATATTTATAAAAATAATTATTCAAACATTCATTTATTTAAAATTATTTTTTTATAAGATCTCTCTATAAGTCTTATTTTAAAAGCTACCTAAATTTTTTTTCTATAAATTATTTTTTAAATGAGGGCTCATCTTTCTGGCAAACGGTGGCTGTGTTGCGCAGAGTTATAGTAAATGATTTATATCCTACAGATTTGCGTAATTTTCTATAAATACACCAGAAGGAAAAAAGGGTAGAGCCTCTAAGTTCAGCCAAAAAAAAGAAAAGAAAAGGGGGTGATTAGAAAAATAGTGTGCTTTTATGAAAAGCAAATGCTGAGATTCCAATAAAGCGAGGAGGATCCGATCCAGTGAAATATACTGCCATGCTTTTTTTTTTTTATTAGAATTCTTTTTAAAACAATAGATTTATTTACCATTTAAAAGTTAGATAATTTTTTTTATAAAAAATGATACTAATATAGTTATGTATTATTTTTATATATAAATTTAAATATTTAAAAATTAAAGTATTTTTTTAAATTTTATAATTAAATTATAATAAAATAATATTTTTTAAAAATTAAATATAATTATATATGTCACTTTTTCATAAATCTAGATTATGGGTTACTGTCATGATTTTGAGTTTAAGGGTGTGTTTGAAAATTTATAAAATTTAAGTTTTAAAAAATTTTAAAATAAATAATTATATTTATTTAAATGAATTTTTAGACTAAATTATAATTTAAAACTAAAATTTTAGATAAACTAATCAAAGTAATTTATAGAACAGCAAAAGAGTTTATAAACTAATTAATTATTATATTACCCTTACTTTTTCTTACACACTCTCTCTTACTTTTTTTACATCATCTCTCTTCTTTATTACTTTTTCTTATACCCTCTCTCTTTTTATATCTTATTTTTTCTTATTTAATACTCACACTCTTTTTTATAATTTATTAATAATAAAAATATTTTTAAAAATAATTATCTGAATATTTATTTAAAATTATTTTTTTATAATTTTTTTAAATTTTTTTTTATAAATTATTTTTTTTTTTTATAAATCTTTTTTAAAATCTTATCTAAATATACACTTAGAAGCGAATTCCATGTGCAAAAACAGGTTGCGCTGTCCGTAAAAAAAAAGAAAGAAAGAAAGGGTCGGCAGCTCAAATTCCCAACTTCTCGGACCAAAACCTGAAAGCTCAAATTCCCAACTTTACCCATTCGATTGGTTATTTTTATATTTACGTCCAAACGAGAATAGGGGAGAAATGATTGATGGAAGTCGGGGGTATTTACGTCATTAAATAGCTATGTACTGTTTTTAATTTTGAGGGACAAAACAAAATTCGCGCGAGAAGACTTCCATTAGACACTGATTATATGAATTTATTTAGCTGTGAGGAACAAGCTATCGTTGCATTCCACTTGCATTTCCCCCCTCTCATTTTATATTCGAACAAATACTTGAAAGTGGAATGGTTACTCGTATGGCTTGTTTGAGTGTTCTTTGTTTTTAGGGTTTTGGCTCGATTCAGTAATGGCGACGGGAAAGTTTGCAAGGTCACAGGGCAAGAAATGGTCTACCTTCACCCTGGTTTTCTTCATGCTTTTCATGCTCTCCGTCGTCCTTCTCATGCTACTCGCTCTCGGGATCGTTGCTCTTCCAATCACCACCGACGATTCTCCGCCTACTGACCTCAGTGTCTTCAGGCGCAAGATCCCGGAAAGGTATCGTCCTCTATCTGTCTTACTTGTATAGCATCACCTGGAACTTATTTCTATTCGTTCTTGTGCTTTCTCTGACTAAAATACATATTTCTATATATTGCTTTCGGAAGGGGTGACGGCTTGGGAGTAAGAGGGCAGCAGTGGACCGAAGTTCTCTCATGGGAGCCTAGAGCCTTCATTTATCACAATTTCCTGGTCCGTTTTCCATTACTCGATCACAAACTCTGGTTTCTATATTTTGCTTTTCTGTCACCTGGTTCTTTTTAAATTTTGGACATATCAAGATATGATGCATCTTTCAATCTATCATTTTGAACATTAGTTCTGGCAATATGGTGTTCCAAGTCAGTGAGAGTTTTATCTTTTAGAATTCAGTCATTTTTAGAAGAGGTTGAGTAGGTGGTCATCTTTAGTTTCTTAAATTCTACTTCTTATATTCTCATGGTTGTCAGCTGTTGAGATCTGTATTTTATGAGAATCTTAATTCTGATTATCATTTGGAACAGTCAAAAGAAGAATGTGAATACCTGATTAGTCTTGCCAAACCTTTTATGGAAAAATCAACTGTTGTTGATAGCAAAACCGGACAGAGTAAAGACAGCAGGTTTACACTTGCTTCTCTTTTATAAAGTCCCCAAAAATTGTGGATGGTATTTTTGTTTATATGCTTGTGTATGAGACATCAGTACTAATGCTAGATTCTTCATATCCCCTGCTTGCAGAGTGCGGACTTGTTCAGGAATGTTTCTGAAGAGAGGGTGGGATAGAATTATCCGAAATATTGAAAAAAGAATAGCTGACTTTACCTTCATACCTGTAGGTACGAGATTTTACATGCTACCTGTGTAAAACTGCTTATAACATTCTTTCTGAGGAACTCATTCCCTCCTTTATTGGTGCATTCTGGTTTACTTGCCCGTTTGATCTGTTGAAAGATTTTATGTTCTCTAGCATGATAGTACTTAGTACTTACTACTCTTGAGATAGATATGACTGCTTATTAACCATTTAATATTCAGAGAATGGAGAAGGGCTTCAGGTTCTCCACTATGAAGTTGGGCAGAAATATGAGCCTCACTATGATTACTTTCTCGATGAGTTCAACACTAAGAATGGTGGCCAACGTATTGCTACTGTTCTTATGTATCTGTAAGTTTTTGTTCTCTTTCCCAATCACAGTTTTGCATTTTGCTTTCTGATGGGTTTGTGCGTACTCTTAATTGTCCACTTCTGCTACTCATTTTATTTCTGCTTCTGGGTCAGGTCAGATGTTGAAGAAGGTGGCGAGACTGTCTTTCCTGCTTCCAAGGCAAATTTTAGCTCTGTCCCTTGGTGGAATGATTTGTCTGAATGCGGTAAAAAGGGTCTCTCTGTGAAACCCAAAATGGGTGATGCTCTGCTCTTCTGGAGCATGAGACCAGATGCCTCACTAGATCCTGCAAGTTTACATGGTTTGAAACTGCCCAGAATATTGTTGAATAAGCAATTTTAACTAAGCGAGGATTTGTAAATTTTAGTTAATTGATCTATGCTTCCAGGTGGCTGTCCCGTTATTAGGTGAAACAAGTGGTCTTCAACGAAATGGATGCATCTTGAGGAGTACAAGGTCTAAGACATTAGCTGTACAGGTACATATTGAGACTAAGTGCTTGTTTAGGTAAGTTTAAAACTTTGGTTTAAAAGGACTTTTGGCCTAAATTTTAGTTTGAAAAATTTTAAAACAAATAGCTATATTTGTCCAAAAAAGCTTTTAAACCAAATTAAGGTTTAAAACTACGGTTTTAAATAAGTTCTTGATAATAGTTTTTAAAACAATAAAAATATTTTCGGACTGCCCAATTACCAGTTTACCTCTATTTATTTTTCACCCTCTTCTCTCTCCTCCTATCGTCCCACTCATCTCCACGGGGGCGATTTGGGAGACATTATAACTCCTGAGTACCTAGATTTACGCCGAGGGTAATAGACGGGTTGTTTTGCCCAACATTGGTATTGTCTAGGAGGAAGGGAGATTTCATTCTGCTTTTAGATTGTGGGTGAGTCTAACCTCTTTCTAAAAATTTTTGTACAAAAAAAAAGTGAGGACTGGGGAGTATGATTGTCTCCCAACCTGAAGGGTTAAGTTACATGGTTTACATTGGTATTGATTTCTCATCAATAAATCAATAATCAGTAAATAGTAAATAAATGATAGGAAATAAGTATTTTCAGATTATTTTAATTTTATATAATATATTGATGGATATGTATTGCTTTCAAAACTTTACATGAAGCGCTTCACTGACGGATCAGTTCGCCGTGGCAGTTTACATTTTCTTCTTCTCACTTGGTAATTTCATATCGCAGGATTCACATTTTACTTGCTGGACTGCCTAGTGACATTTTTGTCTTCTGAGGTGTGCTTCCGTATTCTTTTTCGCCTCTACAGAAGAAAAATAATGCTTGGTGATTTCTGTGGCTAGTATGGTCTTAGCGTTGTCGTTAACCACTTGGGAGAAGAAGAAAGGAATATATTATTGTCATTTCCCTTTCTATCGAGCATTTTTTTTTTATTTAATTAAGGTTATCCCACGAGTCACTTGGAACTTGAGATTAATCCTTCTCTTGCCTTTTCAATTTTACCTTACCTAATGTGTTTTAGGTTAGGCTATTGGGTCATCTGAGGTAAGACAATAATAGTAATGCCGTGTAATTTTTTTAAGAAAAAGTGGTGGATCTTATCTCGTCACCGTCCGACTGATGTGCATTCTCGAACCTCAAAACGGCTGTGTCTTGAATCACAGATAAAGCACAAACTTCACCAAGTTTAATATATTGTGTTTTGGCTGCTGAGTGCTGACTTACTTACAAGTGTATAGTTGTTCGAAGAACCAAAAGGGGAGGCAATGTTGTTTCGTTAATATTATTTGCGTCCGTTTTAATTGTTTATGGTCCTCATTATGTCACTAACTCTATGGAAATTAAGTTTATTTACCAATAATTAATTTTAAGTTGATGTGTCCCATGTAATGCATGGGTGGATATTTAACAGAAAGATATATATAAATTGGTAGCATAACAAATTATCTCACGTAATGAACACGGTGACGCTGTCATATAAAGGAATTAGGGAGTTCATTCAAAGAGAATAGGGATAGATATAATTGAGTGTGGAAATGGCAACAATGAACTTTGAGGGGGCAGAGAGGAAGATGAATGATGGCAATCAAAATCCATAATGCCTTGGGCTGATTATCGTGTTGGGCACATTATCTCATCCCGCGCTCTTCATCATAGCTACAAACTCTTCGTAATTGATTCTGCCATCCTGCACCCGAAAATGGAAACTCATCAGACCTCGCAACGTTTAATATTAATTAACAAAAGTAAACCAACGCAGTTCGACTTACTTTATCAGTGTCCACATCGTCAATCACTTCATCTATTGTAGCTTCATCCCCCATTCCATATTCAGTCAAAGCCTGCCTGAGCTCCTCTCTTGTGATGAATCTGATCATTGATATCACCCAATTAACACAATAACTTGTTCATTTATGATTCTGATTCACGCGCTATAATTTCGTAGAACAAACAGTTTCTGGTAATGAATGCAACAGGCATTTATGCTAACCCGCTGTTATCCTTGTCGAAGTATTGGAAAGCCTTTAACAAGTTCTCTTCCTTCTCAAGTCTGTGCCGATGCATGGTGGCAGTTATGAATTCATAATAATCAATAGTTCCATTATTGTCAACATCAGCCTGAAAACACCACAACCACCAAAAATATGCATCACACAGATTTTCTTTTCTTACAGCATTGGAAGGAAGAGGCTCAAAATTCCACTGAAACTGAACTTACAGCATCCATCAGCTGCCGTATTTCAGATTCGTTGAGTTTAGACCCCAATTTGGTCAATCCAGCTTTGAGTTCTTCAAGTGTGATCGTGCCACTGTTATCTGTATCCATATTGTTGAACATCTGTTTCAAGCCCTTGATTTCTTCCTCTGACAGGTTTTCTGCTATTACCTTCCAAAAAATCCAACATTCGGTTACTAAAGGGTAGAAGAGGGAAGCGCCGACTAAACTAGAATGGGACGTACGTTCTTTTGAGGTCTTTTTCTTAAACACTAACAGGAATTAGACTACAAATCCATGAAGAAACTATTTGTAATTCACTTGCAAGACAAAAGGTTGGAAGTTACCTTTAGGGCAAGTTTCTTCATTTTGTTCATTGCTCTGAACTGTTTCATCCTAATTAAAACGGCACTGTCTATAGGCTTGTCAGACGCTTGACCACCCACCTTCATCCATGGATGTTCTGTTTCATATGCATAGCAATAATTCGAATTTTTTTGCACTAAAAAACTGGTTTATATACTAAACATGACAAGTTATTTGTTGGAATTAGTATCTTAGGGACGGGGGGATGACAAGATCCACTATTTAGAAAGAGTAGATAGAGATCATAACATAAGAATCATCAAGATAAAGCTAGTCTATAACATGGAAGATGATACGTTTAAGCTCAAGTACATACTCACCAAGGGCATCAGCAGCTGTGATGCGTTTCTTGGGATCATATGTCAACATTTTCCTGATCAGATCCTTGGCAGAAGCTGAAATAGAAGGCCACGGTTCACTTTCAAGTTCCAGTTTGCCTTCCAGAATAGCATCAAATATGCCTTTCTCGTTCTCTGGAAATTGTTAACCCGTGATGTCAATAAACCTAAGATATAAAACTGAACACAGGAAATGTGAAGGGAACAAGAGAGTGAAAGAGACATTGCATAGTTGCAGAGTACGGTTGTGAGCAAGAACAGAGCTGGCATTATGTACTTACCAGCCCAAAATGGAGGCACCCCACTAAGGAGGATGCATAAAATGACTCCTGCACTCCACACATCTATCTCCTTTCCATAACCGCGTTTTAGAACCTCCGGAGCCACATAATACGCGCTTCCCACAACTTCCTTATACTCTTTACCTGCATCCAATCTTATTGTTATTATTATTATATTGCACTTTAGAAAAACTTGCTGCCAAAGAAAGGAATTGAAATTGATAATGATGCTGAGGCATTTTGCTGCTGCTGGCACCATCAAAATGCAGATAACATGCGTTTCTTGATCAGCAGTTACAGCTTACAGTGGCCAGCTTGATGGCTCATTTCAGAATTGCTTGTTTTTTATCGTGTTGTATATTTTCCAATGGCCATTAGTATGGTATGGTCTCAGAAAATCACAAGTGACCATGACGGTCCCACTAATCTGTGTTTCAAAAATCCGCTCTCTGCTTTTCCCCCACTAAATGTGAACCAGTTTACTCCGTCTACCTGTCACTTTCCGACATTCGCACAGAAGATCGTTTCCTCGGTTGACTACTCGTTTCCCTTTTAATCGACGACTTGATCAATCTCTCATCCTCTCGCCTAGTCCTTCAAATTTATTAGGCTAAATTCCATTCTTAGTTATGCGCAACTCATATCATCTTCTCTTTTCATTTAAAAGTCACGCACTTGCTCATGTTAAAATACGCTGTTTTTTGTTCAAAAATAATAATTACGACAGCCTCCTAATTGTTATACCATTATTTATATAAATATATAACCAAAGTTAAGCATATACCCATTCATTATTCGTTAGTATAAAAATAACTAATTTTATAAATCCAGTATCAAAATAGAAGATTTAAAAGAAATTCTTTTTAAAAAAACACGTCTTTTGATAAAATCAAAAGGTTGTTATATTCCATGTACGCGTAAGGATCATGGAAACCAAAAATATCTAGTAAATCCTCCAAACATTCCCCTCTTTGAGGTTAAAAAAAAACACATTTTCCCCCTTCCCAGAAATACTGTTCTGTTCAGTGGAGACAGTAAACAAAGGCTGTGTTAGTCAACGCTTTCATGGCTTGTCTCATTGCGTAGCGTAATTCACATTTTCACAGATGGACTGAGCTTGAACAGTGTGGGAAAATAGTTGGAAGTCTAAATTGTTTTATAGAATGGAAGAAAATCAGAAGGAATACGGAATTGAAAATCTTGGGGAGGAGGAAAATGGGGAAGAGAGGAAGAAGCGGAATGACAGAAATTGGAACAAACCTGGCTCAATGAAGACAGAGAGGCCAAAATCCATGGCTTTCAAGGGAGAATTGGGGTCCCTGGTGGCCAACAGGAAATTCTCGGGCTTAAGGTCCCTATGCATCACGCCCATGAAATGACAAACGTGAACCACGTTCACCACTTGCCTGAATATGACGGCAGCTTCGTCCTCCGAGTAAACCCCTTTCGCAATAATCCGATCAAAAAGCTCCCCACCGGAACACAACTCCATGACCAAATGCACGTGATGCCAATCCTCGTAAGCTCCCTTGAATTCCACAATGTTGGGCTGCCACGTGAGGTGCTGCAGGATCATAATTTCCTTCTTCACGTCGTCGATTCCCTTGCGGCTACTCAGCTTTCTCCTTGATATGGACTTACAGGCGTACCTGAGTCCGGTGAGCTTCTCGGTGCAGAGATAAGTGATGCCGAATTGGCCTCTCCCCAATTCTCTGTCCAAAGAGTAGAGCGTTTTCATGTCAAAATACGGTTTGCCCAAAACGGGACCGACTTGAGGGTGGGAGTAAGAGGAGGAAGAAGGGGCGGGGTGTGGGGGAGGATGTTGGTAATTTCTCTTCGGAAGCTGCTGGTGGTGACGATGGGCTGGCGAATCCGAGGAGGATTTGCCGAAGCATAACCCCATTCTTCAGTTTTTATTGCATAGTGTGAACAAGAAGTTGGGAATGGAGGAGCATCCTGATGAGAAGAGAGTGCTGTGATCCTCTGCTCCTTTCAGGGGATGCCCTGCTTTGTACCCCTCCCCGCCATGGTCCTCCTCAGCATTATTCCCTTCTTGTTAGCACTACGCTTTGCTTTCCTTACTCCACCATGCGTTTCGCTCTTGTTTTATTCTACCCTATGCCCTTTCGCCCGGGCCCCACCAGACAATATTATTCTAATTCCATTTCTACCCACCAATTAAGTATATATGAAAGTGAAGAATGAAAGAGAAAGGGTAGAAGAGAGGGGACAGACCGGGCTCAATGAAGACGGAGAGTCCAAAATCGGTGGCTTTGATGGGGGCGTGATCGTGCTCGCTGGCCATCAAGAAATTCTCAGGCTTCAGGTCCCGATGCATGACTCCCATGAAATGGCACACATGAACCACCGTCACGATCTGCCGGAACAGCGCCGCTGCTTCCTTCTCCGAATAGTTCCCTTTGGCGATGATGCGGTCAAACAGCTCGCCTCCGGTGCACAGTTCCATGACCAGGTACACGTTCTGCCGGTCCTCGTATGCGCCTCTGAATTCCACAATGTTTGGCTGCCCCGACAGATGCTGCAGTATCAGTATCTCTCTACGCACGTCCTCTATTTCCTCCTTCCTCGTCAGCTTCCTCCTCGCTATGCTCTTGCACGCGTACTTTCTCCCCGTCGTCTTCTCTGTGCACAGATATGTCACCCCCGATTGCCCTCTCCCCAGCTCTTTCTCTAGTTCGTACATCATACTTATGTCCACGTACGGTTTGCCCAGCACCGGCCCTACTAGTGCTTGCGAATGCGCAGCCGCTTGTTTAGGCTTAGAATTCGAAGCAGGTACTGGTTTGACGACGTCGTATTCATGTTCCCTGGACCTCTGCCTGGGAGGCCGCACGGGAGAGGAGTCCGACGAGTCTATGCGAATTTCATGATGATCGTTGCTACAGCAAAGCGCCTTGAAGAAACCAAGTCCCATGGCTCCTTCGATCTCTCGTAATTTGTTCAGCTTAATTTAGCCGCCTGATGACTTCCATTAGAGGAGCTTATACACACACATATTTAGACATATATGGGGGTGTATTTCTTGTTGGGTGTGATGAGAGGGGAGGGAGAATAAGTAAATGGCTTTGCGCTGAAGAAGAAATCCGATTCCATGAGTCGTGGGTGGGTGTTGGTATGGGAGAAGCAGGAAGACATGCATCTGATGCAAAATCGTCTGCCAGGCTATCATTTTACGTTATATTGCCACCCACGATTTGCATCCCCGCCCCTCTTTATTATTTATATTCTTAATTTACACAACTCATATCCATTCATTAAATAAAGTAAAATACATAATCAACTAAATTTCACAAATTCACGTGCATACGTACATCTATCTCGTATTTGTTGCGACTTACACTAAATATTTATACACACACAGTATCTCGTCGTCCATTGCAGTGATAAATAACCAAAGAATGATGCTGAATAATTTGAACATATTTAACTGATAACAAATACTATTGCTTAGACTAGAGCGGGTACAGTGCATATAAATCATGCATGCTCTGTAGATTTTAAGATCACCTTCTAAATTCCATATTTAATCATAAACTTAATTAGCGAAAGTGGATAGGTGTGGAGCTCTTGGAAGCTGAGGCATGCACCCAACAAAAGCCGTCGCTAATTAATTAGTGAATAGTACATTCATAATATAAATGGAAAGGGAAATACGTGCAGATGAGGGCAGATAAGTAAGGGATATATATATATATATATATATATATATGTCAAGTAACAATAGCGTATTGAAGTGAATATAATAAATATGAATGAGTGGAAGAGGGAAGCTAGCGATCCAAATGGGTGATGCATTTTAGGTGCACTTGGTAGCCACACTTGAGGCATTGGTAGGCCCAGTTGGATCCCTGTTCATCACACACACAGCATATGAAGGGCCCCCCTCCATTGCCGTCTGACACCAGATTAAGATGATGGCGATGCCCCTCGTGACTCACCAATCTCGGAAGCCCCTTCGCCTCTTCCTCCATCTGCTTTTCCAGCAACTGCACTCTCGCATGCGTGAACGGGTACGCATTCTCCTTATACAAGTTTATAAGGTTTCTGCCATATCTCGTTATCGTCTTCCCATTGGGGTCTATTATCACGAGGCACGGTATTCCTTGTACGTCAAAGTGCCTCGCCAGCTTCTTCATCGTCGTGTCTCCGTACGGTAGCCCCAACCACGGCATGCTTCCGAAATATGACTGGAAAGACGCCTCGTCCCTGTCATTGGAAATGAGCACGATCTCAAAGTCCTCCTCCTCTCCTTTCTCTGCCAGCACCTGCTTGATCTTGTGGTATATGGCTATCAGTTTTGGAGTGAAGTTCTGCCCCGGCACGCACCACTCCGCTGAGAAGTACAGCCCTATTGTTTTACCCTCTAAAGACGCCACCGGTACCTGCCCACGCTACCCCACACCCCTTCAGTTTCCCTATCACCATTCAAATGCCCCCACCCCACCACCTAAACCTTTACGGCTACCTATATATTCTCATTGGATCCGTGTTCCTACTATATTTGTTTTGTTTGCTTAAGGTGAAATTAAGCAATAGCGTGCAAGTATTCATGAGCGCATATGTAAATAACTATCCGCGATATACATGTGCATGCACGATATGTAACGTATAAAATGGGATCAGGATGCACGTACATGTGATATAAATGAAGGTGAAATAATAGTTTACCTGCCGGGATCCCGGGTGGCCCAGAACATAGTCCCTGTCGAGGTTGGTCAGTAAATTAGTGAGAGTCTGGTTTTCATGCTTGTCCCTCTCTTCCTGATGCAACTGCTCTAACCTTTCCTTAGTAAATGGATAAGCCTGCGCTCCAAAACGATAAATGAGATTAACTCCGTCACGCAAAGTCCATTCCTCTTTACTGTCATCGGGTTGTAATATCACCAGGCAAGGAACACCTTCCACGTCGTACTTCCTATTCAACGCTTTCTTTGTTTCCAAGTCAGAAAATGGAACTGCCAGCCATGGCATTTGCCCGTAGAAGCCATCAAAGGCCTCCGTGTCTTCGTCAGACGACACGTAGATAATCTCAAAATCTGATGCATTCTTCTTCAGCTCCTCGTAAATGCCAACCAGCACTTGGGTGAATCTCCGGCATGGCGGGTACCAGTTAGCGGCGAATAAGAGCCCCAATATTTTTCCTTCAACATCAGCAACTTTCACCTGCCCTTGCAATTTCCAACTACTACCCAAATTAGCTATCAAAACACATCTTATATGTGTGTATTATAGGAGTATTCCATATACCTCAATGATCTGATTCATCTATAAAATGCGTGTAACGAGAGACATACGTTCTCCAATTCAATAGAATATTATTCTCATTAAAATTTTTATTCAACATCTATACGCGCGCGCGAGTATATATATTAGCTAGCTAGTTTCGTTGGAGTAGAGGGTTGGGGGGAATTGAGGTAGGACCACTCAAACTGGGTAACATTTTGTGGATTTTATAAAAGTTAGAAATGAACAAATTAATCGGCATTGTAGAATATATAGACGAAATGGGAGTAGTACGTACATGGGGCTAAAATCACACCGACAAAGGAGCAGTACAAAAGGTTATGAGAGTGGGGGTTCTAACAAGAAATCAAAATCTTGAAAGGGATGGGGTACCGAAATGGAACACGTGTTGCCCTAAAGGAATGATTTAAGGGACACTTGTCCCTTCGCTAGAGATATGCTTGGCTGTCTCCAAATAAGTATATGTTCCAATAGGTGGTAATAAAAGTTTAGTTTAAACGCTCACACCTTTTTGTGATAAAAATATTAGTTAAACAGACAGTTATAATATATTTTTTTTTATCAAATATGACCTTTTGCAAAAGTTAATACTATATTAATTATTTATACATAAAGATTAGTTGTATTTAGGTGAAATAGGGGAACAGATATTAAATGTTCTAAGTATATGTTGTTAAATTCGACCTAATTTTAGATGAGTATATTGAAAGGAACTGCGCTGGCCAGAAAGGGGGGAAAATTAAGGAGTTACAAATATGAGTGGGCATGTTGTGGAGCTCGTGAGTGTTAGAATGTAAAGTGAGCCACTCCGAAATCATCAAATCAACCTAACACCACTATATATCACAGTTATCTGCGTCTCTTGAATATTTCATCTCCCTCTTAGGCAATGCTGTGAACACGCTAGCTAATATTTCATTCCCAGGATTCATACTGGTAATATGTAAATCCCTATGATTGATTGTGGGAAGAAATAGAATATCTTAGTACCCGCAGAAAAATACCATTACACATAAATATGATACATAAAATATGGATATAATCTATACGATCAAGCTTATGGATAGACCAAAATAGTCAGCCCTTTGAAATTGAGCACCTAAATCCGGTGGAAAGAGATCTTAAGCCCATCATCATATATATATATATATATATATATATATATATATATATAATGTTTCGAACCCTAGAACTATTGGGAAGTAAATAGCAATAAGAGACCTTACCTTTTCTCCTAGATTAGGGCTGCACATAAATTTAAGAAGAGAAGGCCGCGTACGAAACATTTCTCAGAAAATATAGGAGGAAGTTCCGGTTTTCTCGACTGTACAATTAATTAGAGTCTCTCTTGGGATGAAATTGCAAATCGTGGTATATAATAATACGCACGATTAATGGTATATTGTTAGTGATCACCTAATCAACACAAGCGGGTCATGGGGCAAGGCAATAGCAATCCACCGGACAAAGGTTTTGGTTAACTATGGCGAGAAACTAGTACTGTGGTTTTGTCGGGAGGGCCATTTGCACGAGAAAGTTTTGGAAAAGAGGAAACATACAGTCTAATCAGGGATAAAGGCCACACACCCTCTCGGACAAAAAAAGCTGAACCAAACGATGGAGACAGGAATATCATATTAAAAGATGGCATATTTCAGCAGTTAGCTAGAGATCGAGAGAGAGAGCACCTGAGCGCGAGTGGGAGCGAGCAGAAAATCACGATGGTTGGAAGCGAGGAGGGAGGGGAAGCGGTCGGGAGAAACGTTACTGACCGGCGAAGGTTGAGTTTCATCCTTCATCTCGGTCGTCGTCGGAGTCATCAAGAAGCAGCCGAGGCCTGCTAGCTAGCTTTACCCTTCGTCTCCTTCCCTCACACTCGTGTTGCTCGGAATCACATGTTATGATGCATTCATTCATTCCATGCTTTAATCAGCTGCCCCGCATCCACATGGAGCATGATGCTGCGGCGCTCCTATATTGCTGCCACGATATGACTGCTTTTAGGTATTATATGATGCCAAGTGAGAATGGGGGGAGCGATAGGGCCACCTGTATGGCCCAAGGCTCTCTCTCTCTCTCTCTCTCTCTAATCTAGCGGAGAGACAAGGTCCGTGCAGCTCTCGAACACTTTGACATTTGATGTCACCTACGCAAATACGAGTTCCTGGACACCTGTTCTCCCTTTACATTGCTTTATTTTATTTTATTACCCATTCTTTAGCTACCCCATTATTATGCAATTCACAGTTTCCCGCAAACATGGCCCCGTGTCTGACTTGTATGTCCAAGTGTCAGGACAGTGATATTTCAAACAAAGTGCGCTGCTTAAATAACAAGAGATGATCCATATTCATGCATTCAAGATTTGAAACTTGGTTATTTTATTTTATATATCTGCGGTATTCTCTTTCGTCTGTGATTGTCTGAGTACTTGTAGCTACTAAGTTTTGTTTGGGGGGTTGTACTCTGGCCAATAAAATCATACCGCATATAGAGAAATAATTTTAATGAAGATAGATTAGTGTGTGTACGTTGAAAAGATAACAAAAATTGGAATTTATATAATTCAGACCCTTTTAATTAGCTAAGGTATGATAATTTTACATAAATTTAATAATTGGGAAAACCATTCTCCAGCTGCCTACTATAATTTCACACATCATCAGTCAGTCCGTATAATTAGTCAGTTTAAATAAAAGTCCTTGCACATATGCCACGTGGATAAATGTCCTTGGCAAAATGGGGATTGGTTTGACGGATAGATGACTGGGTTTAGGCTACACCCGAATGCTGGTTGGAATCCCATAATTCTCATGACACGTCACATCAAGAAGGGGTCTGATATTGCTTTTACACAATACATTCACTATATTCGATAACTAATTTTAGAATATTCAATCCGAGCTCAAGAAAAGAAAAGCGGGAGCATGAATAACAAACTAACGTCGATGAATAAATCTTGTGAACTTTTGTTCTTATACACACACACACACATCCGTGCAACATAGATGTATGATTTGTCCCTTATATGAAAGATGGGGGCAAATGAACGAAGGCTTTGCCAAGTAAAGATTAATAAATTTCTTCCAGGAATAACAACCAAAGCGTAGATGTAGAACACTTGGAATATAATGCTGTATGCTTTACATGATTAACTTAACCCTTATATAAGTTCTAATCCAAGTGAAATTAATTTTGGCTATTCAAACACTGGGTATAGATTCAATTTGACCAAATCAAAAAATAGTAGATAAAGAAGTGAAATTGTACTCTGACAAAGTCAGTAAACTCCATTCCACAATTTGTCAACTTGATAACAGGAATTACGTGAAACCATTTTCCTGTTGCCTAGTTACAGGCTAGAGAAAGTGCCCGTAGTTTAGAATAATAATTATTTTTTTCCTTTTGATAGTTACTTTAGCAGTACTTAGTAATAGAAAGTTCATGAGTCGAACAATTATGCACAAAATCACTGCCACGGTGGCGCCTGGGAATAGAATTTACGTATGCAGTATCAATTTTTGTCATCCCAATACCCGACCATGGAGACATATAAAGTTTCCGATATACTAGCTAAACCCAACCAGAACAATGACTGACTGCTACCTTGCATGCCGCTCCTAACAAATGGAAGGAACAAACAAAATGGTAGCTTTTGTCAAACCAGGATAATGACATCTGAAGGTTTTGAACCTGATCTATAGATAAAAAAGAAGTTAGTTTCCCAAAACTGATAAGAGATACTCTTTATTTGAAAGGTCATTTGCAAGAACAAGTATCAATTTTAGTTCATACACACACAGACATTTACATATTTGAATTAGTCTGAACATGTTAGGAACTTGATAAATAATACAATAGTTTGATATGTTGAGTAAAAATCTTTTCCCTTTATGTTCTGTACCACTTTTTCAATCATTTGTGGAGACTGATTCGAATTGTCAAGATCTGTTCAAGCATTTGCCTCGTTTAATTTGATGCTTCCTTGCCCTGTTCTTGATGCCTTTTGTCGCTAACTTTTTCCTGGTATGGAAACAGTTTGTGCGTTGTGCTTGTTCCCAGCATCTGGGACTCATTTTGCTTCAGCCGTTTCATTGGATACCGTTGAGTGGATTTATACATTATCATAATGAAAGAGAAGGTTCGAGATTTAGCATAGCATTGAGTTGATATACATTCAAAGGAATAGACGAGGGAACTGGACAGTTATATGCTAACTGCAAGAGGTTGTACCGCTAAAATGATGTTAAAGGTTGAACCTCATTTTATATTTATATTAGCATGTGTGGGATTTTGGAAGAATATGTCTGCATCGCACCATTACATTTAACCTACCAGTTGGATTGCCACAAAAGTAGGCATTACAGCTTGACTACAATATCAAAGACCAAATTCAGCATAAGACAGCTCCATATAAAGGTGAACAAATAGTCATTGATACAGAATATGCCACGCCCAAAAGGAGCATAGTAGCTTCATCATGAACACTATATTGCCACTGACGATAACAGAGAGCAGTATCTTACGTTCTGTAAGTGTGGTAGTCACTGTATGGTTTTCATCAATGCTCCTTCCACCAGGGCAGCTTTCTGCAGAAATTGTTTTGAGTCACTCCATCTAATTCCAGTTCCTCTTGCTCATAGGTGGACTCCATTTTTGCCAATGTAGACCAATCTCCACCTACATCTTCATCTGCAGCAAATGATAATTGAGAAGATTCTATTGCATGGCATGATGAGGGGAATTGGAAGGAACCTAGTTTTCATGGCTAAAGAAAATTTGTCAACAATGAACATAAATACAGAAGTGGCCGGCCGGAACATATTTCTGTCCGTCAACTTCCTGAAGAATGGAGAGCCTAATTCATGGGGACTATAACATAACAACGCAACCCTTCCCATCTACAGCCATAGTCCCTCAATTCTCACTAAAATAATAAGCAAATAACTATCTCAGAGTCAAAAGACAACCCCAAAAGCTCCACCAGACGAGTTCAAAAATTATTCATATGTGCCCAGTCAACTCAATCACACTGGACTTGGGAAGATCCAAAGATTCATCTATCGGTCAAGGGCATAGTACCTCCACAACATATAGTTCCTTCCTAGATATTCAATATCCTAAACATGAATATTGTGCATAATAAAAAAATAAATAAAATATATAAGGAGCTCAAGAAGCCATGAACTCACCCTTCTTCACCGGCACAAGCTTTCCAGAGTGTGAACGCCGCACTTGCCTCACGGCAATCCCAGTAGTTTGTGCCTTACTACCAGCAGGAGCTTTTATATGATGGTCAGCAACAAAGGATGTGGCAGACGAAGATAAATTTTCCACATTATTGCTGGCAATTTTCAAAAGGAATATCTAAGACCTCACAGGTAATCACGAATTACACTAATATGGCTCTCTGTTATTTACTACTTTCAATTCCTCTTTAAACTGGAATTAATCATCTCAATTAATAACCTTAGTTTAATATTTAAAAGATTTTAAATCCAATTTTAATAGGATTACTAATTAATTGTCATCAAGGATTTAAAAACTTTCAAAGATTAAAACAAGATTTAAAATCTAATTTCTATAATATTTTAATTTTTTAATTATAATAAATTTATAATAATTATAAATAATTAATTATAACTTATTCTTCTTTAATTATAAAAATTGTACAGAATACTTACTAGTTGACTCATTAATGTATAAGTATTTAATGATAAGAAAATGAATAATTCATCACAAATTAAAGCCGAGGTAGCATTACTTGCATTGGACTATTTCCAAGCAGATCAGGAAACGGAGGGGATTCGCAAATCCTAACCAGGGGATGATAATCCACCGCCCCGTCACGTAACAGCAAGGCAATATCTCTATCCCTTCCCACTGGCTCCAACTTTTTTTTTTTTTGAGTGATGGAATTAAATAAATAAGTAGCAATTAATGTCGTCATAACTCATAGCCACACAAGCCCACCACTTCTTCCACTTTCCAGTCCACAGCCGATCCCCGGCATCCTCTCAACTCAAAAGGACCATTCACCAGTCTCCACACCCACTTGCTCTGATATTTCATCCTCCATGCTCACCTCCTTTCTCCTTGCCTTCTTCCTCCCCTGCCTCGGCATGGCCTCTCTCTTCTTTGTCTACTTCTGCCTCCTTCGCTACGCCATTTCTGGCCGCCCCGATCTCCCGCCCCCAATCCTCAAGTCCCTTTCGCACGACGGCCTCTCCGCTTCGGAGCTCCATCAATTGCCTAGAATCACCGGACAAGATCTGCTCACTCCTACTGAATGCGCTGTCTGCCTCTGCGACATTGAGAAGGATCACCCGGTTCGCCTCATCCCTGCCTGCAACCACGGCTTTCATTTGGAATGCGCCGATACGTGGCTCTCCAGGCATCGCCTCTGTCCGCTCTGTAGAGCCATCCTTGATCCTCAATTCTTCACTCCTTCAGAGAATACATGTTGATAGGCAGTATCGCACTAATTAAGGACCAGATTGTTGACGAAGAAGCCATCGTGGCTTTTGGCATGTTAGAGACCCTCTTGCTTACTTGGGTGCCGCTCTCGCTAGCACAGGAGGCTGCGTAATTGATCTGGTTTTAATCAGTTGTAAAATTCATCTTCTCCTCCCTAAAATAAATATATGGGCAAATATTTTGGAAGTATTTTTTCCTATACTATTTTAAAAAAAGAAAAATAACAAATTTTAAAAACAATATTGTAGATTTTTTTCATTATTTGAGGCCCCACAGTCCAGGGCATGATCTTCAGGGATTTGGATTTTCCGACCGGGGAGAGGGTTCGATCGGGTAAGAAAAAGGATGAGTTATGGACGGACGGATTTTTACTAGGTCTCATCGGCTTTACCAGTTACTCTCAATAGAACAGAATTCGGTTGGAACTTGGGAACACGGAGGAGGGAGGGAGGCGATGACCGAGGTGTTGCTTGCGGTGTTAAATAAATATAAATGCAAATCAAAACAAATATCGAATGGAATGTAGATCGAAGTGTATACAAGAATAATGTATTTAGATACCGGAAAATAATATGATTAAGGATTTTACATAAAAAAAATAACATACAGAACAGGGAATTTTAAAGATTTTTGTTGTAAATTCTGAAGTTTTAGTTTAGTTTAGTTTAGTTTATATCGATTATTTTATAGAGTTTCAAGTTGCTATTTAAAAGAATTGTGTGTGTGTGTATATATATATATATATACAGTTATACACACACATACATACGGGAGAGGCGGCGCGAGCCTGTGGGCGACACGTCATGGGGGTGATTGAGATTACGTGGCTCCACGAAAGACGAGTTGAACAGACTTCCCATGCGGCTCGCATCTCTTACAAGTGTGTAGGTCCACCTGCGGATGTATTTGAGCCATTTCTTAATTAAGAGTAAATTGTAATATTGCGTATCTTAAAAGTGTCTAAAATTATGAAGTAGTTCTAACTAATTTACACACTTGCCTCTTTGGATCTCGAAAGAGGATCTGCATTTTCGCAGCCCAAGATCTGAACCCCTCGCATGATCCAATGGCTTCAAGCAACACGCCAACAACGCTTTCTTTCTCTCAAATTCCTTCGGCCTTCGAGGGCCAACGCACCACCGTCCTTTGACATTCTCAAAGGAGAACCGAATCCTTCAAGCTCTCATAATCAAGTGGAAGGAAACCCGCAGGCAATAACTGCAGCCTCACTTGTGGGGATGGTACTTGGAGAAGAAGACGATGGTGGTAATTATGGTAAGAGATCGGCGGGTGTCGTAAGAGAACCTTGTCTTTAATTGCGACGGGATCCTAATATGAATAGCACCAGGTTACTAACATATAAAAAATATAGGAGTAATTTTTTAACCACGGTGTATACTATTTGGTGTAATATTTTGATGATCCTGGAGTTTGATGGCAAAACGATGTTGTGTTGAAGACACACATGTATAATTTTCTTTCGGGGTTCTCTGTGTACCGATTGGGGGAGCCATATAATTATCTGTCTCTGAAACTTTTATGTTCACGCACACGCATACGCATAGTTTTGGTCAGCGATGGGTCAATACACAATTTGAAGTTTTTGAACGCCTAAGCCTGTTTTTCATCAATTTTCTCTTTCTTTTTATCCATCAATGAATCAATCAAAATTTCACATATTTTTATAATGATGACTTACGCTTAAAATCATAAAAATCCTTAAACAATTCAGAGGTTCCGAGGGAGTATGCGATATATGACGGGTGTGAGTTTGGGAAGCGACAAGAAAAACAGAAAATAATTAGAACTCACTGACCACCAGAGAACTCCGACGTAGAACGACGCGTAAAACAAAAGCGTCGTCTCCGTTCCGTTTCTAGAATTAAAAGACGTTGCTACAAAAAATAAATTAATTAATAATTAATACGAGCATCAGATAATTAGATAATAGATAATTATTTTTTTCCCTTTGCCGTGGCAAGCTCTACTCCTGAAGGGAAAGGACTGAGGTAGCTGAAAACCCTACAAGTGTCTTGATAGTGGACTCGCTACGTTTTCGTGAGTTGCATTTGCCAAACCTTTGGTCTCTCAAATTGATTTGTAACGCTCGCTCAGTTTGCTCGTTTTTTAATTTTAATTTTAATTTTATTCCATGCTTCGATTGGGCATTATTGCTCGATACACTCTAGGGCTAGAAAGTGGAAGGAGACGATTTTTGTAGATTATCTTCACAGAATGACCCTAGACGTGGAAATGAAAGATCACGCTACTCCCTCGCATTCTGTTTCTTCAGCTGTTCCATCCACTTTACAGCGTAATTACCGATTTGCAAAATTACTCCTGCAGCGATTTCATATCGCATATATTCCTTAACTCCAAAAATAATTCAGTTAGATCTTGCTGTTGTTCGTAATTTACATTGCAGATTTGAAGGAAATAGCATCCCTTATTGAGAACGGTTCCTATTCAAAGGAGGTTCGCAGAATTGCTCGTGCTATTCGCCTTACAATTGCTCTGAGGCGGAAATTGACAACGTCGGTGCTCTCATCTTTTCTCGACCACATTCTCACTCCAGGTTCTGAGGCTCACGCCAGATTGTCCGCCTATGTTCCCAGGGTAAATTTGTGATCTTCTAGTTATTTTGAAGCTTACTCATAAATTCAGTGATTGTGCCTGTAGAAAAAGGTTTTTGCTTTCTATTAACTATGTTTTGCTCTCAGTTCAGGGTGTCATGTTTTGATTCTATGCCTTTCCCCTCTCTTAAACTACATTAGGAGTTGGTCCATAATTTTGGGTCATATAAAATGCAGTTCTGTTAAAAACCTCAATTATTGAAGGTATTAAGGGATTGTGCACAAGCTTGCTGTTCTGCATTTGCTTGCTCATTTGTTTAGCAGCATTTCTCTTTTTATTTCTGAGAAACGCTCCAAGTCAGCATCTTTGACGTCATTCGTTTTCAAGGTTGAATTTAAGAGGCATCATCTCCATGATATCTCTCTCAGCTCTTGCGTGTCCAAGTTCAAATCATATGCATTACATGGTTCATATCTGATTCAAATGTTTAGTTGAATTGATTGGTATTTTCAATTTCTTTCTGAAAGTCGGTTTTCCTGCAGTAGGTTATCTGTAATTTTGTACTCTGTTTCAATATAGGGAGAGCCATTGTATATATGTTTAAACTCTGTTCAGTTACTCATGGCTGAAATTTTAAATAACTTTGATTTGTTTAATTGATTAACAAGATAACTGTACGAAGAAATTTTGAACCATTTCCTGATATCTTTTTAATGGATGCCATGGTTTGAGTCCTATTTGTTGTTGCTGGCTGTATCTACAGGAGGAAGATCGTGAGATGGAAGTGGATACTGCAACTTCTGCTGTTCAAGTCCCATGTAAACACCTACTGCCTGAACTGGAGATCTACTGCTACTTACTCGTACTACTGTTTCTTATTGATCAGAAAAGATACAACGAGGTTGGCACTGTCTTAAAATTCAACGTCTCAGACTGTTGACTGCTGATTATATGCTAAAGGTGATTTGATTCTTCATTTTAGGCCAAAAGCTGTTCCTCAGCAAGTATTGGTCGACTCAAGAATCTGAACAGAAGAACTGTTGATGTCATTGCTTCCAGACTATACTTCTATTACTCATACAGCTATGAACTTACAGGACACCTGGCTGAAATCCGGGGGTGAGTTTGGTGATAATATGTCTAATGTATGCATAAAAGTTCTGAAGTGCGTGGCTTGCTTTATTTTAGATACTTATCTGTAAAAAAAAAAAGATGAATTTTATCTAACTCATTCCTAATCGAATGGTCTCAGCAACCTCCTTGCTTTGCATCGGATTGCCACTCTCCGGCATGATGAGCTGGGTCAGGTTTGTTTCATCTGAATTGATTGTTTTTCATATATGCTTGGAACATGCACTAACATCGTGATGGGATGCAGGAAACACTTCTTAATCTTTTGCTTCGTAATTACCTCCACTACAACCTATATGACCAAGCCGAGAAGTTAAGGTCCAAGGCACCACGATTTGAAGCACATTCAAACCAGCAGGTATGGTGGCTTTGTTATTCTGGGCATCAAATAAGGTGTTTTCTTGTCAATAAATTATTTTGTATCTAAACCTTGGTAAAATTCAATTGTTTGTCTCTTATCTTTTCCTTGGCATGTTCTGTTGTATTTTTTATCCAGTTCTGTCGTTATCTCTTCTACCTTGGGAAGATTCGTACCATACAGTTGGAGTATACCGATGCAAAAGAGTCACTCTTGCAGGCTGCCCGAAAAGCTCCAGTTGCAGCGCGAGGCTTTCATATTCAATGTAATAAGTGGGCTGTTATTGTGCGCCTGCTGTTGGGAGAAATACCTGAAAGGACTATCTTTATGCAGAGAGGTGCGGAGAAAGCTTTGAGACCTTACTTTGAGCTTACAAACGTAAGTTAATATGGTTAACTGAAGCTAGATATAATATTATTATTGGCTTAGATTCTTTAGGTCTAACTTAGTTCCTACAATCTTGCCTTTTTTAGCATGAAAAGTGTAACTTATTAGTCAAAAAAGTGGTCCTGGGGTGGTAACTTGGGATGTCTTTCTTCATCTATCGCTTATGTGTTATCATCTGTGCTCATTACACTTGCTTTTTGTTAGTGCTACTTTGTTGACTTCTCTCATTTTTGCGTTTGTTTGGTTTGTTCATAATCATGCATAAGCACATATACATCTCTACTACCTTAGAGATTTCTGATCAATTGTCAGTACAATTTCAATTTTTTTTATCACCATAGTGACCTGTCTCTGCTTTTTACCTAGATCACGTAGTGTTTGTTTTTGTTGTGGGATTTCAGGCGGTGCGCATTGGTGATCTGGCATTGTTTAGGAATGCTGCAGAAAAGTTTGCTGACACATTTAATACAGATGGAACTCATAACTTGATTGTTCGGCTGCGACATAATGTTATCCGAACTGGTTTACGCAACATCAGTGTGTCTTATTCTCGCATCTCACTTGCTGATGTAGCTCAAAAATTGAGGTTGAGCTCTGCCAACCCTGTTGCAGATGCTGAGAGCATTGTAGCCAAGGCCATCCGCGATGGGGCAATTGATGCTACATTGGATCATGCTAACGGGTGGATGGTATCCAAGGAAACTGGAGATATTTACTCCACAAACGAACCTCAATTGGCTTTCAATTCTCGAATTGCCTTCTGTCTTAACATGCACAATGAAGGCATTAGGGCACTGCGTTTCCCACCTAATACACACAAGGAAAAGGAAAGTGCTGAGAAAAGGAGAGAGAGGCAACAACAAGAGCAAGAACTGGCCAAGCATATAGCAGAGGAAGATGACGACGATTTCTGAAAGCAAATGTTTATTTTTCTCGTGTCTCAGTTCCAGTCAGAATCTCTATTCATTGCTTTTGTTCTTGGTTTCCCTTTGGAGAACTTTTATAAACACGTCTTTTTCATGAAAGTGGAATTATTTATCTTGTACGTGGAAGATCTCATGATTCCATCAAGTCCCGATGTTATTTATATTGTTAAGTTTGGAGCCTAGGATGGAAAGATGTAGGTAACGGGTAAACACCCCCCCCCCAAAAAAAAAAAACGCACAAAATTGCAAAATTGAATTTTCCATCTAAAATTGTCCATGGCTACTTTGGCGATAGGGAATGCTTTTACTTGCTTCATAAACATGGATGTTTGTATCGTGCCCAGATACTCTTGGAAATGCTGTCTGGGTTCATAAATGTCAAAATACCACGCAACCTATTGTATCCTTGGTGTCACCACATTAATTCGTACTATTATTATAAATATTAATGTAAAAACGGCAGAGGCAGAATAAGAGCAAGCGTCAGTCAAGCCCCGCAGATTGATTTTCACAGTAAATGTTCAAGAAAACTTACTAATTGTCCGCAAAATAATTTGAACCCGGAAGATGAAGCTCCAAAGATTAACCAGAGTGCTGTATTTTGTTTTTTTGGCCAAAAAGAATGCTGTACTGGTTGAACCAGGATACCTAACGTTTCCGTTAGTTTATATTTTATAGCTGCGCTTTCGATTTAAGTAATCAGAGTTGTTTTGTTGTATCTATCAATCACATCGTTCTAACAGATTTCAAATTGTAGTGGATTCAGTAACAAGTACAACAATGAGCTGACATATTCAATATAAACAAGCCACCTGCTACAACAAGAACCAAATAAATTGGGGTCAGCCAATCGCTTGTGCTTTATCAATTTATATCTTCTGATCCTGCTTTCCTCTCATAATCTAGTCAATGTGAACGCCAAGGCCTATACTAACCTGTATAAATACCTTTCCCCTGCTGCAGCGTCTGACAACTCAGACGAATTGGTCAAGTAAGAAATATGGCAGCCATTGCTATAGTGATGCTCACAATGTGGTCAGTGACTAGTGTTGGGAGTGTGCAAAGTGTAAACTACTACGAGCTCACATGCCCTCAGGTGGAGTACATAGTGGCAGGCGCCGTACGTAAATCAACCCTGAACGATAAAACAGTCCCAGCTGCTCTGCTTTTATGCATTTTCATGATTGCTTCATAAGGGTATGTATATATGGATCATCTTCATATCTGGTAATGAAACTGATGTTAACCGGTATTCATTGTTGGTGTCTTTGTAAGGGTTGTGATGCGTCGGTTCTACTGGAATCAAAGGGAAAGAAGAAAGCAGAAAAAGATGGGCCTGCCAACATATCTTCGCACGCATTCTATGTCATCGACAATGCCAAGAAAGCTCAGGAAGCCGGGTGTCCCGGGGTGGTGTCTTGTGCAGATATTGTAGCACTCGCTGCTAGGGATTCTGTTTTTCTGGTCAGTCCCAAGTATTAATGTTGTTCCCGTCGTTGTCTGTAACTCATTATGCAAACACTCAACCAAATTTATGTTGTTGATTGGGATGCCAATGGTATTAGTCGGGAGGACCCATGTGGGAAGTACCGGAAGGGAGAAAAGATGGAAGAATATCATATCAAAAGTAGATGAAACCAGACAACTGCCAGCTCCGGTCTTCAATATTTACAAGCTAGAGCAAAGCTCCTCTCAGAGGGGCCTTTCCTTGGAAGATCTTGTTGCCCTCTCAGGTACACACACACACACACACACACACACATATAAATTCCCACATCAACTTCATTCTGCTGTAACTCCAAATAATTATTGACGGTGGTGCATGTAGGAGGCCACACCCTTGGGTTCGCTCATTGTTCATCTTTCCCGAACAGAATCCACGACTTCAGCCCAAACAAGACATTGTCCCTATCATCAGACAAGGTCAAAAACTCTGGTTCTCCGTTGGATTCAAGCTCCGCCACTTTTGCAACGCATACTACAGGCTACTTCTTCAAGGAAAAAGCATCTTCACTTCCGATCAGGCTCTGCTCACTCGTCCCAAAACCAAAGCATTGGTTTCCAATAAAGAAGTAAATAGTCAAATATTTGAGACAATTGTTTGCATTTATTCATCTGTTTCAACACACAGGGTTCCGCGATACAGACAGCATATATATAGGCAACGCCAAGACAAAAGAAAACCTAGAGTCACAAAATAAATGATATACACGTAGCCCTAAAGGTTTTCTCTAGAAGCTGCAAGTGAACCGACACCATATTGGAAACTGCCGAGAGAATCTCATGGCTTTGCTTTGACATTAGTGGCCTCAATATGTGCTTTAACATCCAAGTTTGCTCATTCGCAGAAGGAGTTTAAATACGCCTTCCTAAAGTCCATGATCAAAATGGGCAGCATCACTATGGCCAAGAAATCAGCCTTGCCTGTAAACAATCTTCCGTATGTTGAATTGGTAAAAGGCTCAGCCATACTTCAATTTAAAATATATTTAATTTTTATATAATATTATTTTATTATGGTTCTTTTAGTCATAACGTTTGAAAAAGTATCCTAACTCTAGAGTGTATAAGTTTATATTTAAAGATAATAGACAATTTACCCTTCTTGACATTAAAATTGTTTAAGAGGATAATAGACTTTGTCTTGCCTTTAAATCGTGGATGAAGCTAACCCTTTTCTAAAAATTTTTATAACAAAAAAAATAGATGATTCTATATTATATTTTTCAAAAAAAGGAAATTAAAACAAAAGACAAAATAATTAGAATAAGAAGAAGAGGAAAAAAGAGATTCTATCTGCGATGATTTAATTGAAACATCTAAGCTAAGGCTTAAGCTGAGCCTTTCGTACAGTACAGGGGTTGTGACTTGTTTTCCCATATTGATGTTAAGTAGTGTAATTAACAAAAAAAAAAAAGAGGTGGTGTTTGTGTGTTTGTCAAGGTTATCGAGTTTTTGGTGATGTGGTACCTTGTCAAAAGATGAGGGATGATGTTTAGCGCTTATCAATTAAATTCCTGCCAAAATGAAAATATTGGCTTAGAAGTTATCATTTTAATCCTCGGCAACGGCAGGCTTTTCTGTTGAGATTCCTTTTAAATATTACAAAATTAATAATGAAAATGTAATCTCTCCGGATAAGATACTATTAAAATTATAATTATGCCTTCTCAAAATTCTTGCATCTAATCAATTTACAAAGCCTTCCTTGGCTACCTGGGGACAATAAACACCGTTTGAGGAGCATGATAGGATATTTAGTGTGCACAGGAAAATCCACCGATTTATCAGTTTGTTCATAATTGCAACTGATCCAGAAAGCTAGATTAGTGCTCATGAAATTCTTTGAGTACCTGCCTCAATACCTCCCACTTGTCATTCCCAATACCAACATCAGCCATAGCTTTCCAGTGATCTAATTCGTCGTGTACCCTCTTATCCATCCTACTCAAAGTATCCAAGTCATTCACCAGAATATAAATCCCTCGCATGTTTTTGTTGCTTTAGGGTAGAGAGTTCCTCTTTGTTTATTGCATTTATTAGACAAGAATATAAACCCTATGATGAATCCCCATTTTAACATATTATTTTTTATCTATTTCAGAAAATTTATCATGATTAATAGATATTATTATAATAATTATGGTTATTTTGTGCCTTAGTTGACTATATGAATTAAATAACTAAAAAGGTCATTTTATTGTATTTTTACTAATTTTATTATCACACTAGTATGCACGAAGATATTTTTTATGACTTTCTTACAAAAGGAGCAACTTAGGATTAATGAATGAAAAATACATATTAATTTATTAAAAGGGAACAATATTATCTAATTAGAGAAAATTATTTATCTCCTTTTAATATATTAATATAGCATAATAATATTTGAAATAGTCAAAACAAAAGAGATCTTTCAAAATTTAAAATCAGATATCCACTTTGACTATTCAAATATAATCCTTAAATATCTAGATATAGGCAACATATCTCACAGATTGAATATGTGATATCTAAGGAAAATTTAATTCAAATTACAAAAAAGAGGAGCCAATCACAAGTCAAGATTCAAAGCAAGAGGATAAATATTAATTATATCTTATCTCTAATTCCTTATATTATATCATATATCATTTAAATTAATTCAAATATAATTTATCAATATCTAACATCTGAATCTAGTTAAAAGATAATGATAAATATGTTATCTTTTTTTATTTTCCTATTAATTATTTTATCTCTTTTATCTTATTAATTTTTATTTGAATTGTTTATAGGATATTTGAGTTTAAAAATATTATCTCTAGAGATATTGGAAAAGATGCAGCTTAAAAGGATATTGAAGATAAACAGGATTCACTCCCAAAGACTATATAAAGGACCCCAAGGCTCCTCCATTCAACACACCAATCACCACCATCACAATCATCTTCTTCATCTCTTTCACAATTCCACCATTTTCCTTCTAAGTTCTTGAGGAGAGATATAGTGGCTTGAGTTTCTGTGCTTTAAAATTAGGAGTTAAACAATTTTATATTTTGATCTTTTTCTTTATACAAATTTATGATTTCCTAGATTTAGGTTTTGAGATTTGTATATGTTGGACTTAGGGTTTCGATTGAGACACCTTTGTGATCAAACCCTTGTGATTTATTATTTCAATTTATGATTTGATATTCTTTATTTAATATCCTTAGTTTCCTCTTATAATTATTCATGCTGGATTCACATGATTAGTTATAGGATTTTCGATTGAATATTTATGTTAGAAGAACAAATCATTTATTGTTTAATTTATCGCATGTTAAGTGGATCTTCACTAATCATTCTTGATATAATTGTATATTAGATTTAGGTATAATTGTGGATTTTATGATTATGACCATGACAATTGTCTGAGATTTTGTATGTTAGGGATTTAGTATATATAATTGTTATAACTCTAATATGTTATTGAACGATGATAGCCACGCATCAATCCTTAGGAACGTCCAACTTACTGGTAATCGTATCATTTAACTCTTTTATTTTCTTGTAATTATCGCTTTAATTAAACAAAATATTCTTCTCTACCCATATTTATTCCTTAATCACTTTAATTAATCATAATCAAGCTACACATTGACTCCACTTTAAGATTGACCTAGAGTTAGCTCCTATATATATAGGATTAAAATTAATAATTAATTTGAGCGTTAATGAGAAGCTCTCCCT
The DNA here is from genome assembly GCA_037074615.1 of Leucaena leucocephala. NCBI lineage: Eukaryota > Viridiplantae > Streptophyta > Magnoliopsida > Fabales > Fabaceae > Leucaena > Leucaena leucocephala. Next base: position 341,752 of record CM073542.1, read on the forward strand.
CAGCCTTTCTGAAGAATTTGCTCGGAGCCTTCTTCCACCACCCCACTTCAACTTCTGCCCGAATAAACCTATCATTCCACCACCCACCATGCTTGGTGATGCCAAGATTAGTGAAGCAATCAGACGTGAGCTTTCAAGAACCAGTCTATCAATTGTCTTGCAAAATCTCTTAAACGTTATTCTTAATTCTCCGTATTTTCCACTCTTCAGATTTTAGTCTACGCAAAATCTCCATGTAATGGTCGTGGATTTCACGCAACTGCAAGGGGTTAACAATGGCCAAGGGGTAACTTTGGGACGCGAACAAAGCAAGTTCTTCATCGATATCCTTCTGGGTCTGGTCATCATCATCATCATCAAGCACTATTTTGCTTACCCTTGAGATCCTGTGAAAAGAAAGTTTGAGTTGATGATTTTCTCAAGGAGTCGGTCACAACGGTGGCATGCTTCTGAGCTAGCTTGGAAGTAGTCCACCAGAAGGTGATGCGCGTTGAGGTTATGAGTGATATCTGTTACGGTTTCTTGTGTGGGTTCCAGAAAATAATCAATGAAACAAGGACGATCGAGAAGGTGTCGCGTAAGAACTTATTTTTCTACTACCGATCTTTCCTAGTTGCCTTTGAGCTTTCTTCGATATATCTATAAAAGATAATTTCGTTCTGAAGGTTTCAAGGTATTCTTCATTCACGTTTGTCCTGCTGCTAGCGCAGCGCGAGTCTTCTTCCTCAAAATTTTGTGCGATCCACCTGAGTAACAAATATCCAATTTGAGGAGCTTATAATCAGATAGCCAATAATTGATTAAAAGAAGTATCGATGAGAAGGTGAAAGATGAAGAGAAGCAGGAATTATATATCTGCAAGATCTGTTGGAGAAGTTATTTGCAAAATATATACAAAGCACAACAATTGAAGATAGAATGGAGATAAAGAACTGATAGGCTCCTGGAAGGGGGGGGGGGGGGAGCTTGAGCTATGCAGCGTTTGTCATGTCATGAGATGAATCGCTTGCTCGAATTGAATGGATGGGTTGAATGCTTGTATTTAAAGGTGTTATGTGTTTGGGAAGATGTTGAGAAGAAGAGAGGAAATTCATTTGGCATTGGCAGCTAGCACCGCCATGAAGTTTTTGGTTTTGGGCGCACGCTGTGTTCTCCTACGGGGATATAGCTGGGTTTTCCCACAACCCACTCTCGTGTTCCCTTACGCAGTTCTAATTGTTGAGATTATTATAGATTGTGATCACATGAACGACATGTTTCTCTCGATTTTGATTTGCATCTGTATAGCTTGTTGCGATTGTTCCAATTAACCAAGGATGAAGTATCCTTACTCAAATATGCTCTTTTTGCTTCAGTAAAGCAAAAGAACACTTGCATTATAATCCTTGCCTTCTGAAAAGATGGTAGGCAATGGCGTGGGCCTCATAATTGAATCCTAATCTGTGTTGCCATACAAGTCTGATAGATGACGGAGATGTCACGTACATACATAATTTGAGCTACCCCCGTTGTGTGGACCTTATAATGACGTGATATTTCCCCAATTATCGCTTCGGAATTCGTCTCAGGAATCTTATCAGGCAAGAGGGAAGCGAGGATGGTTTTCGCTTTCATTCATTTAGGAAACCTCAAGAAAATGCATTTGTCAACTTTGAGCCAAATCTTAGCATAATATGTTTCCCCTGAGAGAGAGGTTGAAGGTGGAAGCGACTTTGAAGAACCAAATGACTTCCATCGAACCAACCCAAAGCATATGATGTTGAAGAGGTGGGAATTAAGCATAGTGAGACCATGAACATCAATGTGTGAAATCATCAATATTATATTATTAGCATACATGCATGGAGACAACATGAGAAATTAGCGTCCTTTTTCAGGAAACTGTTGTTGCTTGGAATGTATTTTATTCGAAGGGTGGTGGGATGGATATAAATCAGGAAGAGGCAGAAGCGATGTCGATGACAAAACGGTAACGAACATCATTGTTGGCGAGGCGGTGCATGGCCTCGTTGATTTGGTCGGGCCTTATCAACTCCGTGTCGCAAGTGATGTTGTGTTTCCCACAAAGTTGCAGCATCTCCTGCGTCTCCTTGATGCCTCCTATGATGCCCCCTTTAACCGCCCTTTTCCCTGCACGTTTAACACCCCCGTGATTAATTCGTTAATTAGAAAGAATCAAATTAATTGAAGCTGATATATAGATGCGGCAGGCATACCGAAGATCAGAGGGAAAGCGGGCAGCTGGAAGGGCTCGTTGGGGGCGCCCACGATGAACAGGGTTCCATTGACCTTGAGTAGTTCCAGCAGTGGCAGCAGAGAGTGCTGCCCTGACACCGTATCCAATATGAAATCCAACTTCCTCCTCGCTCCCTCCATTTGCTTCACCTCGCTGCTCACAATGAACTCATCAGCTCCCAGTCTGTGCTTTGCCTCCCACTCCTTCCCCGCCGATCTGCTTATCACCGTCACGTGGTGACCAAACGCCTTCCCAAACTTCACCGCCATGTGCCCCAGCCCTCCCAACCCCACCACCCCTATCCTCTTTCCCCCGCTCTCCACCAACCCGTGATCCTTCATCGGACTGAACACCGTTATCCCCGCACACAGCAGCGGCGCCGCTCCTTCCATGCTCAGGTTCTCCGGTATGTGCACCACGTATCTTCACATTTTCAACACAAGCAATGCTTCCGTTATCATCACTCCGTCCAACAGATATATATATATATATATATATATATATATATACTCTCGCAAGAATTGAGATTTAGAGATGAAGGGAAACCTGTAATCCGCCACTATCATGTCGGAGTAGCCGCCGTAGGTGATGCTGCCGTCCCAGAAGATGCCGTTGTATGTGAACTGTAACTGTTCGCAGTAGTTCTCCTGATCACTCTTGCAGTATTCACAGTCCAGACACGAGGAAGCCAGGCACCCCACCCCTGCCCTGTCTCCTTTCTTAAACCCCTTCACATCGCTTCCAACCTTCGTTATCACCCCTACGATCTCGTGCCTGTCAATGAATACGTTATTATATTTCTGTGTCTGCGTGCTTGTGAGTGAGAGATTCCCAAGTTGCAACACAAATGAGATTACCCGGGAACTATAGGATACATGGTGATCCCCCAGTCATTTTTAGCGTAGTGAAGATCAGTGTGGCAGATACCACAGTACAAGATCCGTATAGTGACGTCGTTAGCGCCGTTCTCCCTGCGCGTGTTTAGGTTGAAACCACTTTAAATCATACGTTTTATGCAACCATGAAAGAAAGGAACGACATCACTTATAGGAGTTACAGTACAGAGGGAGGAAGGAGGAAGAGAGTACCGTCGTTTAAAAGTGAAAGGGGTAATTTTGCCAGAAGAATCGTGAGCAGCCCATCCAGAAACGGTCTGTATGTGATTGGGCGTAGTGTTGGCCATAGCAAAGAACTTGAGAAGCACACCGCCACACACTTGTCTCTAAGATACTTTGGAATGGCGATGCAAGGAGAGGGTGTTGATGGGCTTTTTATAGAGGAATCCCTCCACGCTAACATTCTAATACCCTGAATAATATAACACTAGTACTGTTGCAAAAACCAGATATATTAAAATACTATTGGTTTATTGTAATTATTTGGAGAGACATCCTAACTTTTAGGTGTCTAAATTTACGACTAAAAGTAATAGACGATTCGTTCTACCTGATACTAGTATTGTCTAGAAGAAAAAGAGATTTTATCTTTAGATTATAAGTGAAGTCAACTATTTTTTAATAAATTTTATAAATAAAACAAATGCTATTGGTTGGTGTGGCTACCACGAAATGACCCGGTAAGCAAATGGCAGATTCCCTGGGATAAGTGACCCGTGAATGACAAGCTAATGGTAGGTAATGGCCTTGTGTGGACAGAAACTAACATGATGATGACCCTCTGATAAAATAAGTTGTGGCAACGAATTACTGCACATGGTATCCACGCAGACCAAATCGAGAGTGATAACTAACAAAGCGTGTTAGAACAAATTAAATAATGGACACGTACACATGAAAGACTGTCTTTGATAGGAACTTAGGAAGAGCTACTGATAAAAAGAGTGAGAGCAGCTCATCGGTACGGAACGGCCACATAAAAGGGGGAAACCCAGAAACTATAAATTAAAATAGCTAAAGTGGACGTCATTGGGTTGTTGAGACTTGAGATGGGGGGTCCCCAGTCAAAGTCAACCAAAAGATTAAGAAGTGCCGCCCTTTCCTTGCTGCTTCGTGTGAACTTGCCACCAAATTGGGATGATGGGAGGCAGCCCCTGTGATCTTTTTCCCTACTCTCTCTCTATATATGTATATTAAAAAATTTAACTTCGTTGGAGTTTGAAATAAGTACAGTTAAATTTTCATTATTTTTTTTCTTACTAAAAAGCAAGAGTTCAATTGAATGAAATTTTACTAGGTTTAATTTCAAATAAACTAGTCTCTCTATTTTTTGAATCAAATAACCCATATTTGCCGTTTTCTTATTACACATAACGATAACACGATATTGTCCCCAGACAAGACAACAAAACACTGGTTACCATAAACATGTCTAGGGGGCCGTAGACGTTGATGGGATTATGGGGCAACTGAGTTGTTACTTGGGCTTATATAGAAAATAGAACGCTGGGTTGTATAACGGGACGTAAATGACTTTGGGCCTCAAATTATGTTCGGCATTGCAGAACATTTTGCTCTGAGGTACTTATAAAAGAAGCCCGAGTGATGTATAAATCCCTCCCCGACATTGTAAATAGATTGGATAGATTCAACCTGCAAAATAATAAGATATTTAATTATTTAAAATGTATTTAATCTCTATAAAATATTATTTTATTATAATTCTAATCATAGTATTTAGAAAAGTATCATAACTTCTGAGTGTCTAGGTTTATGTACGAGGACAATAGACAACTTGCTTTACTCGATATTAGTATCACCTATGAGAAAGAAAAACTTTGTCTTATCCTTGAATCATGAATGAGTTCGATCCCTTTCAGAAAATATATGTATATAAAAAAAAAAGATTGGGTAGAGCGTTCTGTTTAAGAAGATACATGCAATTGGTTCTTTGTGAAACAGAATAAGAGGGAAAGATATACAGTGTGATTAAAGAGGGATGAAAATTCTCTGGCAGTTCTGTTAATTTAGATGCCAACCCTGATTAAAAGCATTAAAATTAAGATTAGACACCTGTGGTTCAATTGCATTGTCGATGGAAAGGTTTTTTTATCTTCTACGAATCCTCACTAATATTTCTTTGTTTCGGGAAGCAACTGTATGCTAACCCCTCCCTTTTGCAAAACCACCACTAAAGGCAATCACAAGTCACAACATATCAAAATACCTCTAAAGAGCATCCTATATCCAGTCCATTGTTGCTACCAAAGTATCTTTCAGGAGTCCGTATGTGTTTTGAGCTCACTGTTAAATTTTAGTGGTCTTATTTCCTTTCTGCAGAGTTTGTTTTGTTTTCACTTGGATCTCTTTTGTAGGTTAAAAGTTAGACAAGCAACATTCCTTATTAGTTTCTTATTCGATGCACAATCAGCACACTCTTTTCATGTAATGTACTATCTTTAGTTATAGATATAAAAGTTAGATAATTAATTTATACAAATTAAGAAAATTAGTTAATTAGTTATAAAAAATATATTGTTTCTTTAAAGTATCCTTCATTCTAGCCAATTACATTAGAAAGTATATCTATTGATTATATATATTTATGTGTGTGAATGTATGCAATCAATAGGGATAATTTGAAGAAAAAAAATAGTAAATATAAGACATAAAAATGATTGATGTCTAATAGTTATGATGTAAATAAACTCCTTTAAGTAACTCATACATTTAAAACCATATAGTATTTCTATGGGGTGGTGAGTAGGGCAATGGTGTAAATTGGGATAGAGTGAAAATTTGAATGCTTAAATGACGATTATGATTTTAATTTAACAAAAGAAGCTACTTACTTTGTTGGTGGTTCTACAGCCAAATATTTCCCTCACGGTGACAAGTTGGAGAGGCATAATGAATGGATGAAGTGGCTACCCTCATCTCAGCTTCTGGTTGATTCTGGTTCATTATCTCCTATTGGATCAAGTGGCAATAACCTAGCAGCTGATTTTCAAAATATTGCTAGGGGTTGAAGCTGCTACAGATAAAGGTAATTCAATCCCCAAAGGATTCTTCCAGTCAATCTCAACTTCCAAACGGTGATACTACCGGTAACACCAATTAAGACTGCGCCTAAATAATATCTTTGAGCTCAAAATTGTTCCTAGTTAATTATCCAGTATCCATACTGGTTAGTGCTGTCGATTTCTCTCTCCCTAATTTTATTAACTTTTTTCTTATCTTGTGGGGATGGGAAGAGAAGCTATCCAAATACCTTAATTTAGAAAAAATTTAAAATAAATAATTATATTTTTCTAAAAAAAATTTATAGATAAAATTATAATTTTAGATAAATTGTTAAAATTAATTTTTAAAATAAAAAAATAATTTATATATTATTAAATGACTATTTTATATGTATTTATTTATTTATTCTCTCCTCACTTCTTCTTCAACCTTCTCCCTTAGCATCATTACCGTCCAATGAATTATAGATTAAGATATTATCTAACTTTATCGTCATCATCACTTTAGATCTTCTCTAGCTCTCTGTCGTCATCCTCTAGGTTGCTAGGTTGCGTGTGTTGTTCGGTCTCACTTCAGAGGAAGAAGAGGGAAAGAAAAGGCGGAGATGAATTTAACGTGCGGATATTAATCCTCTGGGTTGTAGAGAGGAGCGCTAAAAAAAAGAGAAAAAGAAAAAGTAAAGGCTTGAGTTGCGGTCTAACTATTGATGATTTTTTTTTTTAATTTATCTCATGTATTTTATATAATTTATCAATTAAAAAATTATTATAATAATAATTATTTAAACAATCATTTATTTAGATTTATTTTTTTTATAAACTCTTCTTTTTTTTAAAAACTATCAAAAAAATATTTTTCTATAAACTTTTTTTTTAAACCTATATAAATGGGTTTTCTGGGGATAATTTTGAGTTACCTATGGGGTGAAATAAGGATTTTATTCATAATTATTTAAAAAGTGGGTTTGAAGCATGACTCATTTAAAAACGGAACACGGGACAGCACAATCCCCCCAAATATCAGCCCAAGCCCACCTCCTTTTGTAATAAAATGGGCTCAACCCGTTTTCTCATTTCTGTCTATTTGTTTTATTTGTTAATAGTTATTTTATTAAAGGAATTCCTCATTCATTATTCTATTGGGAAAATCTTGGTCCCATGTTATTGGGTAATGGGCTATTTGTAAGCGGTAATTCAAATTCTTCCCATTGTGAAGGACTATCTTTTTTCCATTAAGGGCATATTTGATAATATGAAAAAAGAAATAGGGGACTATAATTAATTATTATTTTTTATTTAGTACAATAAAAATAACTTTTATTTCTACTTCTAATATTTTGGATAGTTTTAATTTCATAAAAAAATATTAGAAAATGAGATAAGAGAAATAAAAGTAACCCAAGTGATAAAATTCTAGGATAATTTTAATTTTTTAAAATTATAAAGAAAATATTTTAGACTATTTTAACTTAAATAATAAAAAAATATACATTAATTTTATATCTATTTTTAATTTATTAAATAAATTTTTAAAATTTATTTTTAATTTAATTATATTCTTATTTTTACTTTTATAAAAAAAAAACTCTTCCATTCTAATAATCCTACGGTAAATCCAAGCCTTGGGGAATTGAGGGAAAAGACGGGTGTGCAAGATAATTCAAGCCTAGTTCGGGGACCAGATTAGTCTCTAGCATGTGCGCCGTGCCTCAGCCCAGTTCACTGAGATTTAATCTTTTGTGGCCTTTTCAAGCAACATGACTTGCCAGTTTTGAATTATCGCAAGCTTTTGCCCCTCCAATATTTATAAAATAAATAATTTGGTGGGTATCAATTTTTAAAATAAATTAAAACTAGGAGATGAGTCAGCACTTTCAATTTATCGTATTTCTCAAGGCGTGTGACTGAAGGAGCATAATCATAGGCCATGCATTCTACTCAATGAAAAGAGATAGAAATCAACTGAATGGAGTCTCTGAGCTCTAGGTGATAAGAGTAGGACGAGGTGTAGATAACAACTAAAATTCTCATAAAGAAATTAACACCCCAGTTAAAATCTCATCACAACATTACAATTTAATAAGTTTTAAAATTTAATACTAATTTTTCTATACTTGTTGAGAACTTAGTTTCAGGGGCTTGGGTATTCGTATGTTTAGCATGAGTCAGGAACTAGGAACTAGGAACTATGGGGGGGAGATCGTGGCAATGGTAAGCAAACAGGTTTAATCGCACACCCATGGCTCATATAGACAAACAGGTTTCAATTATCACAATCGTGGTGATGCCTATATATCATTGAAATAAAATTTTCAGACGATAATTTTTCAATTAAAAAATATTTTTTATAACAATTAATAATTAAGAGAGTATCTTTGTGTATACATTAAAATATTTTTTTTAAAAAAAATATAAATTTAAACAAATCTGTATGATGAGCATACAAAGCACCGGTCATAACAAGGGTGGAAGCTGGTGAGGGGCTGGGATTAGGAAGGAAGTACCTGATTTTCCTACTAATATTTTGGTTCTCGCTCACCATCAGCTTATTATAACAGACTCAGATTCCATGTCGAGGTCAACATTCCCACCGCGGAAGTGATATGGTGGTATCTTTCTCAATATTACTCCGTAATACTATATCCAACCTCTTAATTAACTATATCCAAAGACGTTGATTTAAAAGTGGTTCCCTGGAGTACCGGAAGCTCCATAGATTCCAGACCGAGAGAGAGAGAGGGGCATGGCAGGCAACAGCAGCAACACAGGGGCTAACTCATCTTCGCCGGCAGGCCTTACAAAAACCTTGGAAGAGGTCTGGAGCGACATCAAACTTTCTTCTCTCCGCGATTACCCCAACATTCACTCCTCCTCCTCCGCTTCTCGCCCATTCCTACTCCATGACTTCTTCTCCGCCGCCGCCCCTCTCTCTCCTCCCTCCTCCGCCACCCTCCGCCCTCCCTCTTCCTCTGACTCCCTCTCTCACACTCCACTCTCCTCCTTCCTTCCTTCCAACCCTCCCTTTCATTCTTCTCCCTCTCGCATCAGCAGCAAGAGGACCCGCGATGATATCCATGGCTCCGCTGATCCACGCCATAGGCGCATGATCGAGAACAGAGAGTCTGCCGCTCGCTCGAGAGCCCGTAAACAGGAATATCTCTCTCTCTCTGATTTCCCTCCATCTTTAAAACTTCTTTTCTTGAAAAAAAAAACAAAGATTCGTAACACCCATACCTTAATTTCTCCAGGCTTATACAAACGAGTTGGAACATGAACTTGCTAGTCTACGAGAGGAGAATGCGAGACTCAGAAGACAGCAAGAGAAGGTCAGTTCTTTCTGTTTCCTTTACCATTTTTCTGGGTGTTAGTTCCCATACCCATCCATATTGCTCGCCGACTCTCGGAATGTAATTCATGTTAGTCGAATGAACAGATCAACTAGAAGATAGTTTAAGTTTCCATATTGAGCTTAAAAGTTTTTTTGACGACTCTTGGGAAAAGCTAAAGTGGAGTTTGGTCTATGTATTGGACTCAATCTCCATTGTGTGTCAAACAAAGAAACCGAAGTACCCTATATTCACGATGTAAGACAATACTCAGAGCTTTAGTGAAGTTAGTGAATTCAATATTCATTATTGATGACGTTCCATGGGTTGCAGCTCTGCTTGAGGTCCTCGGATCGGCATCCCCAAAAGGCCTCTCTGCTTAGAACCTCTACGGCTCCATTTTGACAAGTAAGAAAGCAGCATTTACAACACCCTCCTACTCTGGCTTGCTAATATTTAATTAATGATTTGGAAAAGGATCATGATCGAGGAAATGGTGTTAATACTAGGTTTGGCACATCTCCATCATGGGTCAGCAAAGCGTAAAATGGATTAAAAGAAGAAGAAAAAGAAAGAAAGATGAGGTTGGTCCAGCTTCCAGAGGATGTTTGTATTCTAGCGGCAGAACCACTTTAGATATTTGGTTACTAGTTCCTTTTATATTTGTAAATATTTTCTTTTTGAGCGAAGAGAATCAAATTCTCGAACCATGTCTTCTGTTGGTGTGAGTAGCTACCTTTTTCTTGTCCAATGAGGACGCAGTTTTAAGTGGAATCGGGTTTGGTATTTCCCGTCCGGGAAAAGAAAAGGGGGGAGGCGGAAGTGAAAGTCTCCGTACATGTTTGGTTAAAAATGCCATCCTTTTTATACCGCCGTGTCGCTATCAGGACTTTTTGCGCTTCTCTTTTGAGCTAATGCAGTGAATTTGATCAATTAACGGGACTAATGAGGCTGATTTGAAACGATATGACGAATTTTGGGTGGGGGTAGACCGTAGACGAGAACGAGGAAGACGAAGGGGGAGAAATAGGCGTCGTTTATGAACGATGGCACGATCTTGCTTGGAAAATTAGGTGGAATCCATTACTTGGTCAGCGGAAGCAGACATTGTGAGATTAGTGGGATGAGAGAGCACTTCAACCAATACAAATTGGAACCCACCTCACCTCACTCATAATTCTGGCTACCACCATTACAAATTCGAGTGAAGTGAAAACCTGACCTATCCGGCGAACAGAGAGGGAGGCATGTAGGAGAGAATATTCGAGATAAGTTAAGTCAAAGGTCGTGGGTGGGGATGGAATTGGAAGCCTCTTTTGGCTTAGCAGTTAGCACAAACGTTGGTTTGGTAACGCAGTTTTATTTTTGTAAATAGGAAATTGACTTGGTCGTGATCTGATTTGAGAATGAGAGGGAACCGCGGTGGAGCCACCAAACACCCTGTCTCGGACTCGGACGCAGAGAGACAGAGAATCGTTCGATTTCAATTCTCAATGTGCGATTATCGTTCTTCAGAGGCTCTGCTATTTGCCTGTGCATCCCATTAAGAGAGAATATCGTCGGCACGGAAAAGGAATTTGTTGAGGTTAGGGATCTTACGAGTTGTGAGATAGACTCCCCACTATTTTCTGGTTGGGTTTAAACGGGAACAGGCTCTCATGGGCCGGCGTCCCCGTGTAAATTTCCTTCTTTGATGACACGACGCTTTTTGAGGCAAGGCGTTTCATGGTTGGTTTTACTCATCATCCTCCCTCAAGCTAGTATTTCTTTAACCGGGCAATTTTATTTAAAAAATGAATAGATAGACAAGAAGTGTCTACGAAGGAGCGGGAACTAATACAATGCGGTTCGCTGTGGCTCTGAATTCTGAGCACCATGCATTCAACAAATCAATTTATTATATGAATTTTGGAGGTAATGCTTTGGTTGCGTTCCTTTTCTCTTTTGTTGTGTTTTGGGCTACATCTCAAAGCTCAGAGCTGGGTCAAGTTTTTCGGGTGGGATTCATATGCCCTTTACGAGCTAGCAAGAGCCGAAAGAACTTGACAAGTGCTGTTCCATAACGAGCCTTTGAACAAAGAAGAAGGGAATTGAGAATCAATAATGAATACAATCAATTAAAGATGTGAGCACTAATAAGAGTTGATACGGTAAAAATGAGTTTATATTTTATAAAAATATAATTTTAATTTTTATTATTATTATGATAGTTCTTTTAGTAGACGATATCGTAAGTCTTTTATAAATATTCTATTCTATAAGTCTTAATTTGTGTATTAATTTTGATAGGAGATTAATATTAAATCTATCTAAATTTATATGTTAAGAGAGGGAGAGAGTAAGAACTATAGCATGAGGATGAATCTCTTCTCTTTTTCCCCTTTTCTAATTGTGCTGTCCATAATGCTGTGAGCAGCCCCAAACATGAAATTACTTTCATGTCACATTGACTGATGCCCTCCATTTTAACATTTATATCTCCCGCACAGCACAACCACCTTGTCCTCAAAGTCAAAGGTCAAACCATCACCATACCATGTGGATTCCAAATGGGTCACGTTTATGCTCAATTGCTTATGGGTTAAATCATAATTTAACTCAATTTAATGAAGGAAGCCTGTGGCATTCATTTTGATAGCTGAAATGCACGTTCCATGAATATGATAAGCCCGCTGTCTGTATCCGCAAATTCTTAAATTTACTCTCTGTTTGGAGCCTGCTAATGGATTCAATGCTTTCAGCTAATCCTCAGTCTCACACTGTAATAGTGGAGCTGCGTGTCATCATGTCCTTCCTATTGGATGTTGAATGCCAAAAATAAAAAGACGGATGGATCCTGTGGTGGCAGACAATGTTTTAACAACAAATGTAATTAACCAATCAAATCTTTCCACGTGTTGTCACGCATTAGGTGCGGGGATTAACCCCGCACACTGAATCTAGATCCACTTTTAACCCTATTGAAAAAAGTATGATTGAGGGTATGTTTGGATTAGTTTTTGAAAAATAAATTTTGGAGGATAGATTTTGAAAAAAATATATTTTAAGAGTAGAGATATTTGGATAATTAGTAGTAAAATTACTTTTTATATTAATAAATTACTAAAAATGATATGATTTGATTAAAGTATGAGAGAGGAGATAGGGTAGAGAATAAATAGGAGAGATGAAAAAGGGTAGAGAAGAGAGAGAAAAAAGGAGATAGGATGAAGAAGAGAGAGGAAAGAGGAGAGATGAGAGATGAGAGAGAAGAGAGAGTATATAAGAAAAAATAGGGGTAAAATAGTAATTAGATATTCCATAAGCTCTTTTACTATTCCAAAAACTATTTTCAGTACCTTATTTAAAATCATGGTTTCAAACCATGGTTTTGGCCAAAATCAATTCTGAACAAAAATTGCTGTTTGTGTGAAATTTTTTTAAATTAAAATTTTGGCCAAAATGAATTCCCAGAAGCTGAATCCAAACAGGCATTGAATTGCGTTGTTTGCGTTTTGTTTTAAAACGTCTTTTGTTAAAGAATTATATATTGATTGGATAGAATTTAAAAATAAAATTATAAAAAAAATATTTTTAAATAATTTTTAAAAAATAACTTTTTGAGAAGAATTTATAAAAAAAATTATTCTAAATAAATGAGTATTTATATAGTTATTATTAAAAATAATTTTATAATTAAAAATTTATTAGAAAAATTATCAATTTATTAAAAATAATAGAGATGAGAGAGAATGAAAAAGGGAGAAAAGAGGAGAGATAATGGAGAATAGAGAGGAGATTATGAAAAAAAGGGAGTAGAGATGAAAAAATAAAGGTAAAATAGTAATTGTGTAATTCTTAAACTCTTTTATTATTCTAAAAGTTAATTTAAGTAGCTTATCTAAAATTTTTATTTTAAATTATGGTTTAGCTTAAAATTATTTATGAACAAATATTACTATTTATTTTAAAAAAAAATTAAACTAAAATTTAGGCAATTTTTTTTAAATTTTAAGTTATAAAGATTTTTAAATAGGCCCATAACCAATTATTGTTATTATTTTTATTTATCTATCATTTTAAAAGTTTAATACGATGTGATAGATAAAATAAAATACAGGCATATTATAAATTTTAAAAAAAATTAATTGTATTTTTTTTTAATTTGAGTGTGAAACCCCTAAAAAGTATACGCTTTATACGTGGGATGATTCGAAGTTACTCTTTTTGTTTTTAATATAAAAAATAGATAATTAATTTTTATATATTAAAAAATAGTTAAATGAATTATCTACAATAAATATATATTTATTTTTTTAAAATCTCTTTTTTAATAATGTGTATTATAAATAAAACCTTTTTACTATATGCAGTTAGGATAGGATGGAGAAAAAATTTGGAGAGAAAGTAGTATGTATGTAAGGAGAGGAAATGATGTAAAAGAGGAGTTATTATGACAACGATGCCCATCCCGCGTATTGAACATATGTAGGATTAATTAATTAATTAATTAAGAATTACACATATTATGGAAATTAAGAAGCAAGACAGAAAAAGAAAACAAAGGCCGTAATTGGAAGGAGGGTGTGAAATAAGAATAAAAGTAGAAAGGGAAGGGCTCAGAAGAATTTGGGAACATAAGTTCGAAGGAGAGGAGCAATGAGCTTGTTATAGGCAGCTTCAGTGGGATGATAACTGTCCCAAAACACATAATTGGAAACATCCTCACAAGTCGGCTCCAAAGGGTTGCACAACACCGCCACCTCTATCTTCCCCGTGCCGCAGCATCCTCTGTCCACCACCTGGAACCCTGCATGCACTTGCGACACCTTCCTTAAGTTCATGTCTATCATTATTATAATTAATGCTTGGTGAGTGACTCGTAAGAATCAATATATATATATATATATATATATTACCGTATCTTTTGTAGTTGTGAATGATATCCAGTAAAGGGTTGTAAACATCAATATACACAATCCTGCCGTTTGGCAAATCCCTGTTGAGCGAATCCAGTTTCTTTGACAGCTTCGTGTTAAATAACTTTGCTGCTTCGTTGTGCTCTCCCGCACACCCCCTTACTATTCCCCCCGCCAGAGTTCTCTGTGACGGCACACACCCTATCGGTGGCGCACTGAACACCCCAATCCTCCGCAGCCCCAGTTCATATAGTTCCTAATATTTCCAATTCAACATGCTCTCGTTCATCAGACATGCATGCATTATATTGATTCACAGCAGTGACTAACTGTACGTGATGATGGTTCTCTTGTTTTGTACGTACCTTGATAAAATCAGAGGCTGAGTTGGCCATGAGATCAGTGTAAGCGGGAACATCGTATTGGAGTTGTCTGACGCGAGCAGTGAAATATGTGTTGGCAATGTCGTCGCTGCCGGAAACCACGAGAGCAACGGAGTTGGCTAAGATGAAGTTTGTTCTGTCCTCTCCTACAATCCCTTTCAGCTTCCCTATGTATTCTTTGAACATCTCTATTTGAGCCGATAGTGACATCACCGACTGATCCATCAGTATTTTCATTTGTTCAATCTCGAGTTAGAAAACAAAACAACCCAAAAAGATTGGACCCCTAATGAAAAGATTATCATACCACAATTTCGGGTGTCAAAGGATCATAACCCGAGGCGCCGGAAGCAAAGCAGACGCCGGTAGGAAGATCACTGGGTTTCAGATTTGGATCCAAATAAGCAGGCAACAGCTCCTTAATACCCAACTCCTCAACTGTCATACAGTTCAGCTCATACCAATTAATCCCAATTCATTAGGATATAATTCAGAAATTCAGTAATGACGAAAGCTCAATAGTGCCTCGACGGGCCCCAAGTAGTAATCATATCATATGTCACAGACGGAGAAAGTTATACACACACACATACTATATGACATGGTGCTAGTAAGAATTACAAGATAAAAATGGTCCTAACTATAGAGTACAGCGGATATATAGTTATATTTTAGGTAAAGCAAGTCACCTACTCTGGACTGATTTTTTCTTGCTACTAATTGGCCAAGCAACAGGTGGCTCGTTCTATCCAAAACGTTTATACGTTTATTTGTGGGTTATATGGTGGACGGTTACGTCACGTCGCATGGACACATTAAATATTGCTAGATATATACTTCCCTAGCTTAGACTGCCCATAACATTCATTCAACTGATCAAATATCGTCCCTTTTCTTCCCGTAAAAATAAAAACAATAGTCTTCGTACTTCGACATTAATAATCCCAGAAAATTATGTTCTGGTTTTACAGAAGCAAACTTTGAAGCTTAGGGGAGAAAGTATACGAGGGAATTAGTACCTATGATGTCTGAAGGAATCTTTCCGTTGCAAAAGCGTCCAGTTGGTATGCCCCCCTCAAAATCTTGACCATAAGGAGGGAAGTTGCACTTAACTACTGTTTTGAGGTGGTTGTTGTTGCCGGTGTCCACGATTGAATCCCCAAAGGCAAAGATCGCCGGAACTGAAATATTCGGTGGCAATTTCACCACACCCTTGGCTTTGCACGAAACCACCAATAATAATATCAAACGGAGCACTGATCTACAAGTGAAACAACTACAAGACCAAGCCAACCTCATTGTGGCAGTTTTTAACAAGATCGATCGACTGAGCAGCTCATTTCTCATGTACGTTCTATTTATACCGCTGAGTCGTGTCCTTTTCGTTCATTTGTAGCAACCGCACGCAAGCAGCAATTGCACCAACCATTGATTTATGCACTATTTTCAGAGATATACCCAAATATATTAATCAAAATTAATGACATGACAGGTAGCAAAATTTTACAGATCAACGTACATACAAGACAGTTGGGGTGTACGCGGCTATAATTGTTAATAAGATTGTACGTTTTATCTTTGCACATAGCCTCATTAACTTCGACTCTTGATTTGATCTACATGTATATCAAAGTGTTAGGCTTACTGGTCTTATCATGAGTAATGGGGTCTGTATCATAAATAATCACGAGCCTATTCCTGAGTGACTTCCCTTCAAGAATGCCGACATGAATGCAGCGTAACGTACACTGTTCATTAAGAACGCCAAAATGAATATTCAACTATCTCCCTTCTCAGTTAGTTTACCATGTGGCTCAACGATTGACCCCCACGTCAATTAATAAACTATAGTATTAGCTTGTCAGTTAGATTCTTTTCATGTCTCGAATTATATGTACAGGCTCGAAAAAGTAAGTTCTGTATCCGACGTATTAGCATCGTTCCTTCAATTGCTTCTATACGAAATTCAATAAACTATAGATTTTTATTACTATCACTTACTACTGTTACTATATAACTACTACGTACTTTGAGAAGCGAGATCTGACTTTCGCATTTGTAGTTTTCGTTTTAGCGAGTGCAGTCATCAAGGGCCCCCCCGATGAATAGGCACTCCGCCATATCTGCAGTTCTGCTTCTATATATTCTTACAAAGTGAATGATTCTTTATTTGTGTGCGGACTCCTCATGAAACGTATGGTGTACAATGGACCTTTTCTTTTTATTGGCACTTGATAAACTATTCTCTTCAGTTAGGCTCTTTTTAGAATGATACCAACTGTTAAAAAAGAAGACTAATGCTCCTCTACTCCTTAGTTTGGATTATAAATTAGATTATAAATTAGATCTTATATTTATATTTATAATCAGATGAATATAATATTTAATTTACCTTTAGTTTAGCTTTAATTTCTCGAATTTTTCTGTCTAAAATATGAATTTGTATAATTTAATAAAAATTTAAACTATCATTATACTTGAGAGATAAAAAAACTATAATTTAAAATTATAGAACTAGAATCAAAATATAATCAAATTATAAAGACTAAGCATTATATTAGTAATGTGGTCATTAAGGCTTCTAGCGCTTAAACTGAGCAGCACAGCTGGGACAGAAGAGCCGTCCCTATTTAAGTTTCGTTCTCTAAATCTATTTCCTTTATTATTTTGTCTTCTGCACCGATTTAGAAATTTTATTTTTGCCCGTTGCCTCCATACATATACCTTAGTTTGATCCATTGCCGTAGGTAGCAAGCCTGTTCATCAGACAGCAACACGGCATCTATACGGACCCCGTTACTTATTAACTTCAATAACTGGATATGTAAATGGAAAGAGTAGGCGTAAAATATATTAAACACAAAAGAGACCCAATACCAATAATTCATTTGCGTGAGCCGCAGGACAAGAACAACACATAACGTGTATCTATCTACGGACTTAATTATTAATTCTATTTCATAGTAAGATCGTACGTTCCAACTTTTCTTACTGAGTGTCACTAAAGAGCAGCGCGGGCAAGGAGATCCTTATATTTCGTGCGAATCCCTTAAAAATAATAGAAGAAATGAAGGATTAGATATATATTAGTTTTGCGTGAGAGAGAGAGAGAGAGAGAGAGGCATTTGTTCCCCTGTCCTGTCCGTAAATTAAACTTTTTCTAATAATCTTGTCTAACGGATATAAGTATAATCACTGCTATCAAAGTATTAAGTTTGGATTTAGATGTCATGGGACCGCAGTGTGGATTTGTTTCCATCTTCACGGAAATTCTAAATCTATTGTTTAATTATTAATTGTGATTACCACATGTCTTCTACTTTTACTAAAATATGCAAACTTGCCATAAAATCTTAGGGTCATATACGAGCGTCGAATCACTAAAGCGACATCAGAACTACTAGATATATACTTTTGGTGCCTGTCCCAAAATTATGATTTAAAAAAATACTTTTGAGCTAAATTATAATTCTAACAAAAAATTAAATAAATAATTATTAAATATCTAGAAGAGTTTATACTTGTAAGACTATTTTTTGAGGGGATAAAAATATTTTTAGGTTGTGTAATGATCATTTTATCTATGTCTTCTTTTTTCTATTATTTTATCTTATATTATTTCTAGTAATTTACTTGTAAATACTTTTATAATTTTATTCTAAAAACTCTTTTTTAAAATCTATTATCTTCTCTATAAATTAAACTAAACGGGAGACTCCGCAATTTTTGTCAATAATGATAATAATAACACTAACCGATAACAATAAATAATGCATATCCTCAACTACTACGATTTTTAATCAGGTCTGTAAGCCTGATTAGGTCATCTGCATTCATTTGATTGTACCAATTAAGTCAGTGTCCTTTCCGGCCAGCTGGCTTCACTGAGGCTATGTGCCCTTTAGTTCGGTGGTCATCACAAGTTATTATTTTATGAAGTATCCAAAGGCTAGGTCTCATGATTTGTGCTGCGTTTTTTTATTAAATTAACTATTCTGTATATTTTACATCTAAAGTAACTGATTTAAATTTAAATTATTTTTTTGAATTTTTATTTTGAAACAAATAAAATTACTACATAGAGGCATGCTTTCAATTCCTAGCAGTTGGGCCGTGAGTGTGGCCTTCATGGCTTCAACTCTTCATTGTTGAAGAAGGTCTGTTGAAGTTGCAGAAAGTAGTAAAAGGCGAGGAAGGTGAAGAACAAGTCACGAATTGGTGGTAAAAGAGATGACCCAAAAGAAGTGTCTTGTATAAAAATAGTTTAAAGATAAAAGTATCTTATAAGCCTCAAATGAAATGAGCTGTGGAATTGATTACCTAATTTGGAGGCATTGTCATTTATGTATTCAGTAATTGCACTTCTTGGCAATAACCGATCAGATCCCTGGCTACAATGTAATGGTAGATTTTATTAATCAAATTATGCGCACTAAATAATAAAAGGAAAAAGTTTCCCATAGTAGCAAACGATGCATTGAAGGAGGAGAGCCACAGCAATATAGGGGTAGGAGAAGGTTGGCGGACGTGTGTGCAAGTGAAAAGGAAATTTGGTGTTGATAGTTGTATCCCGTTTGTCTTTTTCCATAGTTAGTATTAATGGCCAGTTAGTTGAATTTATTCTTCCATCTACTCTGTCTAGCACTTATTTTGCTAATAAAGCTCGGTGTTTTTTTTTAGGAAAAATAAACATTTACTAGAATTTAAATCAATTTTGGTCCTTATCATCTAAAAATTCTTAAGCCTTAATTTTATGACATAAAATCATCTTTAGTTAATCTACATGGCCACCAAATCATGAGTTGTCTTCCACTTTGACATCTTTAAGTCTTAAAAAAGAGATTGGGCGAAAAGTCTCGAATTCAAGACGTTAGTACCGTTAGTACATAACAGATAACACCTTAGGGACTAAAAGTGTTAACCTTAATAGTTTCTGTCATACTTTGAATCCAAATTAGTTTAGACAATAGCAGTTAATCCAAGTAATAAACAGTTTAATATCATTTAAGTGAGATATCGAGTTTGAACCTTAGTATAGGCAAAAAATTTCTATTAGGAGATTCACCCACCATAACCAAGCGTATAACACAAGTCTGATTCAAATATAGTCGGGTAAAAAATCTAATAAACTAAGTGAAAAAAAAAGAAGTTAAAATTCCCGTGACAAAGAGCTATAATCTAAGATACCAGTTGCACTACCCAAAATCAATAGGCCTGGGCGTTGTTTTTGGGTTGAGAAGTTAGCTAGTTGAAGCGTTACAGAGCAGAAACACAGAGCAGCAGGTGGAGAGCAAGGGTAGCTTGAGGTCGTCTCGGGCCAACATGAGAAGAGGGAGAGATATTGAAAATAGCAGGTTTTCGTTATTGAAGAGAAGGAAACAGAATTATTGAATATTCTTGGCAAGGATGGCAGCTGCTTTGTGTCACCAGTTTCAATAATATTTAAGTTTAATATTTCATTTTTTTAAATATATTCTATAAACCCTTATCTGCCCTTTTTTTCCCTTTCTTTTGAAAAGGAAATTTTATTAAGACGCCCTTTCTTTCGCTATGTAATGGAGGAAACGCGCAACAGCCGGCTAACAAAATTTCGTTAAACGACCCTAGCCTTTCCCTGACAATGAAATTCAATGGATTTGGTGGAGATATCACCGTATGCATGGCGTCTATGCAAAACGGAAACCAAATGTCTTTCATAAAAAACAAAAAACAAAAAGGAGATCTTATAGACATATTTACACACCGAGGACCAAAACAAGAATCACCGGCCAAACGAATTCGTGAACAAGCACTACTGCACTGTGCACTAGGACAATAAAACACGAGGTAATTCCAAACAATCATTATTGTTCTGCAAGAGATTGATCGGTAAAACTAAATTCAATTTTAAACTGAAACGAATAGACACAATCTGCAGAATTCAGCGAGCACTCACAAGAAAGGGGCGCTGGCAAACCCCACACTCGATCGTCTCAGAACCAGTGTCAGGGACCGGGACCTACAGTTAACCCACATAACAAAGGCCACAATGAAGATGACAATGATGTGTATGTTTGCATGAGATAGAAACATAATGAGATATCTTAGTAAATTCCAACCTGTAGATGGACCGTGCATGTAGGACATTCAACTTCTTTCATCCGCCTTCCAGATCCATCAGACTTTGACCCTGTAAATTAGATCACTTAAGTAAGCCACAGCCACTAATTTCCGCATATCAATTCAAAATTCCCCTAATATCAACTGAAAAACCCAAGCTACAGATTTATTAAAGCCCGGTCACTCTGCTTGACAAGTAATCAGCCACAATTCTTGACAGACTTGAATTACCTGATGTCTTCCGATTCCTCTCCAGCTCCTCCTATCAAAAGCAATCATTGAAAAAGAAAACATAATCAAACACCAGACAAAAGCATACAATACTTGACCCAAAAAAAGCATACAATACACAATGACAAGTAAAACAACACTGAAGCGTATGGTCTTAGGCATGCGCAGTACCTGCAGTTTCCGGGCAAGATCTTCATGGCTCTGCAACACAGGTCTACTTGCTGCCTCTTTAGCATAACTGAGCCTGTGAGTCACTTCTGCCTATACAACAAATTGATATAAGATATCAGTTTTCCCAAAGCATATAATCCACAGCTTGAAAATATAATGTATCACATGCAGAGAAAGAAACTGATAGCATGTCACATCCTATTTTGACAAATAGTAGAAGGAAAAAACGTGATAGGGTACAGAAAGTGGGAACAATACAGGACAGAGCAAGAGGGTGGTTAAAGAGAAAAGTGCCCATGAAACCCCATGATAAAATCACCAGTGACATTATGCTTACTACTATAAGTCACTTATCATGTTTATGCGCTGTTATTGTGTTTGTACTGTATTTATATTCTGATATTGTCTTAATGCTTCAGTTACAGTGTTTCTATTAGCATAAATAGTAGAATTAGGGCTGGTTAGTAGATAGCATATACGATCTGTTTGTTGTCTTGTGGATATTCTCCTGGCTTTATGAGAACTGAGTTAAGATTCTTTCTCCTTCTGTCAAAGATTTTACCTCTCCTTAGTTCCCGGAAAACAAGGCATGATATACATTAAATTGTTCCTCCACAACCAATCCACAATGCAAGACACAATAACCTCGTAACAATCGAGAAAGAAAATTCATAACATCATCTTCATTTTATTACTTCAGAGGGAAAAGTCAACAAATATGGAACATACCATGCATCGATCACACACACGTACTGGTGAAGCACCCTCGTCTGCAGTTAGAGCAATTCTACCTTGTGTACATTTGTCACAAAAAATATCCCCACAGTTCCTACAGTGGTGCTGTTAGAAGCACGGATTATTGAAAATTAGCAATCAAACACACATTAAAACATCAATCAAGCACAGAAAACACTAAAAGCTCAGAAACAGACAAGAAAGGTAAGGATCAACCTTACGGACAAAAGCATTAAAATCAGTGCCACATGCTGTACATTTCGAGACTGCTTCATCAGGGACCTGGATGGAGTGATAGAACTTCATAAGGAGCAAGATAAATGAACAACTAAATCCTAGATTGATCTAAAGTCGCCACAGTAGCAATTCATTTTCTTAGAGATCATGTTGCATGTCAACTTTCTAAGAGATAGAAGTGAGAAGAATATAAGTCATGGTTATATGGAATTAATTGAAAAAATTACAATTGCACACTTCTCCTAACCATCATAGTCAACCAACAGCAGTTAAGTGCACAAGCATCCTAGAAATAGAACTGGTTCTAAGAAAGATTTTTCAGCTAAAACCACGAGCATTAATTGGGAGAAGGGGAGAGGCGGTTTGGAATAGGAAAGAAGAGAAAGAAATTCAATTCGTAGCTGACGTTACCCAGTGATCTTTCTCTTCATTGGGAGGTTTGATCAAATTCATCCAATCAACAAGACCTTTCTTCTTTTCTGTAGGCTGCTCATTTGCTTTCAATGCATCAGCAGGCTTGCGGCTTTCACCCATTTCCTTGAACTGGAATAATAAATAGATGGACCGTGAAGTCAATTATAAGTTGGCACTCCACATTGTGGATCATACACGCATGAAAATATAACAAGATCCTCTAAAATTCTTCGAAGCCCCACCTGTATGGTCGCAGCAGTTACGGTATCCAAAAGTGTGTTGGTAGTGTAACTATTGGATTGCAGTCTGATTCTTTTTGGCTCAATGTCTACTGAGCTCTTGGACCAAAATGCTAAGGTAGATGGATCAAATCTCTGTATTATTCCATGGAAAAATATCATCTAAACCAATATTTAAAAAAATCATGCTGTTTTCAAATTTCATGGATTAAATCTATACTCACCTCACATCTCGTAATGTCTTCAAGAGGATATATTTTCAAGATTCGACTGGTGCTTGGATCAAGCATTCTAATTCCATCCAAACCAATCTGGAAAAAAAATTATAAGTAGGAAAGAAAATACTAATTCAGATTGTCATCGGCCTGGTAGGGATGAAAAGGAAACAGGTAAAAATAATGCATGAAAGACGTGCTGAACTCCATTGAGCAAGGGGTTCTAGAGAGTTGAAAGAATTTAAATATACATGTTTTGTCAAACAAAATTTGCAGAAGAGGTATAAGTAAATGACGCACAACTAAAAGCTTTAGATATTCACCATAATCACGGACACACTTCCAAATATATATATGTCAAGTCCCAATGAAAAGGAAGATATGAAGACTTAATAATCGTATCAGATTGGGGGTGTAACCAAAGAGGAGAGAGGAATATTATAAAAAGCCAAATGTCCCGAGGAAGATGGGAGTAGTGAATAGCTAGCATCAGTAAAGCATAGAAAGGGGGGGCTATGCTTTACTGATGCAGCGATATCCACCTTCCATATAACAGACACTGAAATAAAATAGCAACGGAACACAACCCCGGGCTATGCTGTTTATTAAGTACCTATCATTATGTATGTTGACATCTCACTCTTGAATATTAGATCTCATATTTGATTAATGTTATGCCATTACAAAAATAACAAATGGGATATCACTTTGGTATTATTGCCAAAACATATTTAGAACTCAGAAAAAAAATGTTGAGAGTATCTTGGATCAAAAGAAAACTCGTTCTGTATTATTAGTGATTTAAAATGAGAAATTTTCATTAAGAACAACAGTGCTTATCCAACAATTGAAGACAGGTTACATGTATTCATATCATCGCTTATCTTAGCGATTAATAAATTGTACTATTCCTCCTCAAATCAGAAATATTTATCAGCTGCTACATTCATACCTGCAAGAGAACATCCCTAGTGTTTTGACCACTACTTTCCGCCAACAGCTTTACCCGAAATTTTTGCACTCCGCTTCTTACATCTTCTTGAGTATCAGCCTTCGGCACTGCTTTGGCAACCTTGCTTGACACGGAGGATTCTTTCGGAGAGGGAAAACTGATTGGTCTCCCATAATCATCAAAGCCGGACCAAGTAGATTTAGGAGCCGTACCGCGCGCTCCATAGGGTTCTACTTTGCCCCCTTCATAAGCATAGACACCTTCTCCGTGAACTTCACCGAGACCATGATCATACCTGGAAATCCCGCTATCCTGTCGATTCCCGTAAAAATCTGATCCCAAACAAGACCGGCTCTGATTGAAACTTCCATATCTGTCATCCAAATAAGCACCAACATGATCAAATTTTGAGGGATTCTCAAAAGGAATTTCGTTCGTGGAAGGTATGGAAGATCCTGGTTCACTGTAGAGAGACGCGTAAGAGGACGAGAATGAAGAGTTTGGACTCAGGTTTTGAGGAGCAGAGGAGGCGTGAACATAATTTGAAGCTGCTTGATGTCGATCATAGGGCGGATAATAGGATTGCTGCGTGGAGGGTTGCTGGTACGAAAGATGAGATTCAAACGGAGGGAAAGAGGACGGTTGCGGGGAAGAACCGATTGGCTGCGAATTGAAGTTGGAAATTGGAGAGTAGGATGGAGCAGTGGGAGTTGTCGGTGGCGGGGCAGAGATAGGATCGGAATCCTGAGGGTTCGGCGGGTAGGTGGAGGCGTATGATGTATAATCGGAAGTGTAGCCAGAGGAGAACGGAGGAGCGGAAGCGTACGTGTTCGGGATTAGATCGGCAGGATAAGGATTATGGTTTTGAACGTGGGGGGATTGATAATAGGGAGCGGAGCTGTAGTCTCCTTGTTGCATCGCTGATTTCTGCAGATTCCAAATATGAAGAAATTGGCTCTTCCCGATCCTAGTTTTGGAGGCAAGGGCGGTTGGCGGAGGGAATCTAATGAAGTCTCCCCGGTGGTGTTGCCGCGTCGGAAAGTGGATGTGCTTGTTCCACGTGGCAAGAGTTAGGCCGGTTTAGTTCAATTCCTGATTCGTTGCCCGAATCAGAATGAACTAGGAAGTGCTGCTCGTATTATTAAATCAAGGAAAGAATGGAATGGGATGGAATGTGGCGAGAATTTTTTTTCATAATATGGTTTTAAAAATAGTAAAAAATATTTTTATATTTAATTAAATAGATTTATTAAAACGACCAAAATACCCTTAACAAAGAAAATCCTGCAAGCCAGCTCAAGTCCCACCACAGTATTCGACAACATGAATCAACAACCTATAATGGAAAATTTTCCTCCGTCGAAAATTAGAATCAACAAGACCATCCAGATTCAAACACCATAGACGGATTTAAACGCCTTGTGGGTGAAATTTGGTTCTCTAACTTCTCCTATGAACAATGCTGATGGGGACAAATGCGACAAGGGTTAGGGAGAACTGATAAGGCATAGTGTTGAGTGTAACTGAGAGGTTATCGATTAACAAAGCCCAAACGCCATAATCTACATTGTGCTCCAACGGAGATGGCGCGGAAGAGATGGAAGAGGTTTTAATTTTCTTGGCAAAACGCGTATTTTTTTTTTTATGAATTACGCGTATCTTTTTTTAATTAGCATAACCTGCCAAAAGTCGATATATCGTGATCATTTATTCTGTAAAACTATAACATGTTAGTTTTCGTTTCCTTTTACGATAATTGGTAACAATCCTTGTAATTTCTTGAGCCTTCATTTTTTTTAAGAGCCACGCCAGTTATAACGTAGTTAAGTTTTCAACTTTTCTCTAGGCTGCAAAATAAGAGAGGCAGAGATGGCACAAAACAGGATAGCTCCGAACTTGCAATTCGCCAAGCTGGGCGCCAGTTCATATATCATCGGAAGTAGTAACGAGGCTCAATAAAGGCGCAGTTCCATACTTAGACTTTTATAATTGTCAGCATCCTTTATCCTGTCAGTGAAAAGGCTAAGATAAAAAGAAATAGGACCCTGTCACGGATACGGCTGGGACTGAGATGAGATGGATACATGTCATTTATTGAGAAGCCAAAAGAAGATCGATGAATCAGGCAAACCGGGCCAAATTCAGATACTCTAAATCGCAATTAAAGAAAAGGGGAAGAAGATTCTTGCTACCACTAATGGTGGAGCAGCATAATTCTGTTCAAACCCTGGCCAATAGGTAGGACAAAACCAAAATACGGCCAATTCCAGTCCCCAAAAAAGGCAAACCAGGACAAAAGGAACTGAAAACCGGAAACCCCCCACCATGAAACCCCAATCAATATCTACTTTCAAGTATTAATTTAATTAAAAATAAATATATGTCGAGCTTCTCTTTCCTGGTCTGCTAGGCCAAAAGCACCTCCATGCAGCCCCCTTTAGCAGAATTACACACAGGACAAAAATCAAGCAAGGCTTCACAGAAATAACAAGAGCAGAGGTGCCTGCAAGGCAGGAACAGTACACACGAGCTCCGAGAGTTACAGCTCTTACAAACCATTCTCTTTCTCTGTTTTTCCACCTTTTCTTCCTCTTCTCTGCATTGACTCTCCTCACACGGACCACAGCAAGACTCTGTATCTTCAGCTCTGTTACTATTATCCCACACCCCTCTCTCTCTTACCTGTTTCAGCGTGCTCGTCAGGCTTACTACCATGGCCTCCTTTTCCTTGGCCAGTCTCTGCCACGCTTCGTTTTCCATCTCTGCTTTTCTCAAGCAATCCTCCAGCTCTGTGGTTTTCTTTTTCGCCTGTGTCAAGTCATCCTCTTTTTGCCTCATCAGGCTCAGCGATTTTGATTCCACAGCACTCAATAGGAATGCCACCTGCTTCTTCCTTTGATGTTGCAGGGCCTGCCTTAATCTCTCGTTCTGTTCCCAAGTATAAACACATGATTTAGTCACTAAAATGATTTGCAACAAGGTGGTGCAACCTAAAATCAAAAGTTGAAAACTTCACACGCTCTTACCCAAAAACCCCGCAACCCGGGGGGGGGGGGGAGGAGAATCTTCTCGCAATACATGAAAAAATAATAAAAAACAGAGATAGTCTCATCCTAATGTGATAACCTGCGATATGAGCATGCGATCAATCTCATCTCTCTGTAATTCCAGCTGCACATTTAAAGCGTGAGAGAAGGACGTGGATGGAAAACTATTGCATGCGGAGGAAAACGAAGGCCTCTCATGGCAATCAAAACCAGAGTTTTGGTTGGTCTGGTGCTGTTGGAACTGACGCTGTGAAGGTTGCGGAAGACTGATAAGAAGGCCATTATCCATCCCAAGTACTTGACTAGTCCCTACCCAATCCGGAAAACGTATGGGCAATCCGGAATTTTCTGAATAAAACTGAGCATGAACTGCCATCTTAGCTCAACGGAAGAAGAAGAAGAAGAAGAAGAAGGAACACCCAGGAGTGCTGTTTTCTGTGGACATATATCAAGGCCATTTAATAGGAAGCCGGAACCGAAACGAAATCATGGGGTAGGTTTAGAGCCACCAGAAGGTTCATGTTGTCGCTATATCAGAAAAGATGTATGATCTTGCTATCTCTTCTCGGCATAAACTTTGCCTTCTTTGTTGCTACGATGTCTGGGCTAACTGAAACTCACCATTAAGACGGAAACCCGTGGGATGTTCATTTATAGTGGGAAAACTGACAATCTTATTATTGTGCGATTAAAAGCGGGTAATGGAACTTTCACGTCTGATTTAATTGTATTGGCTAATTAAAGAGCTAAAACGACGGGAAGGAATATATTATAAAATAATTGAATAATTAAAAAAGGGTGGGGTAGGGGGATGGGAAGGGGGTCGCCTTTTAACATTTTCAATGCTTTTGGGTGGATATAAGTACAACTCTGGAATCGGGCTTGCCTATCAACCGGGTGTTTGTAGAACCTCAATAGGCTATAATACCAAAACAAATGGCAGTATTGACGAGTAATGAGTGAGATATAAAGGGCTGGCGGGAACGACGACGTACGTGCAGTTGTGTGACAGAAAAGTCACAAGTATCGGGTCAGAAGGGATCAGGAGAAATTCACTAAAAATTGGGATGGGAAAGGGTCAGAGGATATGGGAAGGAATCAGAGATGGGGGAAATTGTCAGTTTAGCCATTGGGAAAGGCTAAAGAATAGCATTTCTCCCCTCAACGTTTTTTTTTTGGTTTTAGGTATTTATTTAAAAATTTAATATGTTTTTAGATAAGATTTTAAAAATAAGCTTATGAAAAAAATAGACTTATAAAAAAGAGATTTTTGAAAAAAAATTATAGAAAAAAAATTATTTTAAATAAATGAGTATTTGGATAGTTATTTTCAGAAATATTTTTATTATGGGTAAATTACAAAAAATTATATGAATATTAAATGAGAAGAGATAAGAGATAAGAGGACAGAGAAGAGGGGGTGTAAAAAAGAAAAGAGAGAGGGTGTAAGAAAAAGTAGGAGAAATGAAAGAGGGTGTAAGAAAAAATAGGAATAATATAATAATTAATTAATTTATAAATTATTTTATTATTCTATAAATTATTTTAACCAGTTTATATAAAATTTTTATTTTAAACCATAATTTAATCTAAAAACACGTTTGAATAAATATGCCTGTTTAGTTTAAAATTTCTCTAAATCTAAATTTTAAATTAAATTTAGATTTAAAATTTAAATTTAATAATTTGTCAAATACGCCCTTAAACCAGAATTTGAAATCAAAGCGTGTCCGCTTGGATACCAGAAAGAGCGCAGGAAGAGCCCCTGGGGTATGTTGCGGGGCACAAGAAGAGTCGTAAACTGTTCTGAAACTTGCGGCGCCGGAATGGATGAAACTGGGTGGACGTGTTCACTTGAGGGGAGGGCGCTCTCGTCTCAGGCACCGCATTGGAATTGGATGAGGATCACGCGGTTCTCGCCCACTTTTTAAACTCTCCGTCAAATCTCATTATCTCCTCTCCTCTCTCCCATTCTCTCACTCATTTTAATAACATGTTCGTTTATATATCTCCTATCTTATTATCAGGATAGAAGAATACATCTCACATGAATTACTGGCCAACAAAAACCTGCATAATCCAAAAGCAGAACTAAACTCTACTTTTAACTTGTCCATAGAATCCCAATGATGAAACAGTTCGTCTTCCTTGTATGTGTTTTAGGAATTGAGCATGTTACGGTTGTGCTGTGCGTTGTCTCAAGCAGGGTGGGCGGGAAAAAGATAAATGTTACGAATTCAGTCTTATATATTAAATTGTGGTTTTTCCCTCTTTTGCCAGCGTATTAAATTGCATATTTTTTATAAGCAATATTTTAAAGTCTAAACAGTCATCATCACCCCTGGGAAAAAAAAAATAGCATTACCACCATCATTATCATTATATATAAAAATCAAATCAGTCAATTCCACCGTACAAACCTGGGGGCCCAAACTGCCTTTTAAAATTTAAATTAAATAAATTTGCTTTATTCCATTTCTTTTTTTTTTAAAAGAAAAAAATATAAGAATACGATGAAACTGTGCAAAAGTAAATAAGAAATGATTAGTTCAAACAAGAGGTCTCTGCACCCTAACGAGATTTGTCAAGTGTAACTGCGGCATTCGTGCAAGATGTCCGATAAACTAATTAATCCGCACAATTATTTGTCACTTTTAAAAGGATGAAAACAACCCAATCCCTCGTGAAGTTTTCATCATTCTTGAAGATATTAAGTGGATAATTCACAGAATATTCATTTTGCATGAAGTCCTATAGTCTTCAATTGTTTATCTTACCGTATCCTAAATTCCAACAAAACTTTCTAATTCTAATATACTCAAAAACTCAACTGAAGTATTGGGGAGACACCCAAGTTCTCTCTCTTTCCTCATCCTTTTTATTCCCATGAAACATTAATCCAGTCGTTATTGTGGTCTCAAATAATAAGCCCACACAAGTTGCATTTCCCCTTTGATTAAGGAATCTAACGACATCAAGTCTAATCTAACCTAACCAGCTTGAGGCGGCGTCCATCTAAAGCGGACATCTTCTTGAGTTATTGCGGATGAGAAGATCAATTACTCTCTGAATACTTATGAAGGCTATATGAATACCGTCTTAGAGTAGAGTATATTGCTTTCCACATATAGACCATCAAGCATGAGCGGATGGTCTTTGCCTCGGTTTTTTTATAAACAGGAATTTCCCCATGAGCTCCCATTTTTTATTGGGGTTTTCAATGTCTTATATATATGGAGCTTGAATAGAGACTGTTCATCAATAAAGGACCTCAAACAGAAGAATCTAGCGGTTGAACACTTAAACCAGTGTAACTTGGCCGATTACATCAGACGAAAGGTGGGGGCTAGTTAATTTTGCCAGAACATCTAAGATAACGTTCTATCGACATGTTTCAGTTGGTCGGAATATGCTGCAACAAATTCCTGGCCAGCAACTTCAAAGACACTGCAAGCTCATGGCAAACATAATTTTACTGTTGCAATAATGTTATCTAAATGCCTCGGAAGCATTTAGAACTCGTGCATTTAAAATTTAAATACAAGAACTCGTGTGAATTTGAAAACATTAAAAAAATAGCTACGTTATTAAAGTCTTGCGAATAATTAAGCTAATTAGAATTTTTGTATATTATACATACACGTATAAAATACTATTACAAGAAAACTGACAACTTGAAAGAGTAAATTGCGTGCTTGATAAATGAACAAATAGCAACCGATGGAAGGAGCCTAACAATATCCTAGCTACTACAATCCTGTCAAAAGCCACCCTATAATCTGATTGCCTACCAAAGGCCTTATTCGGTACCTGTGTAATCAGATTGGAGCAAGAAAAAGATCGTGGTGCCCATCCCAAAACGAGACGGATATTAATACACTGCTATTCTAGGACGTAAGTATATCACACAACGTGCTTATGCCCAAAAGGCGAAGACGTGAGCAAAACTTCAACTCCAAACTCTGTAGACTGTTCATTCACATTTCCCCAAATCTATAGCATTACCTCACCCAAAAAAAAAAAAATCCTGCTCTATCCCATTGCATCAACACAAGAAGGCTGCCCTACTGCTTCTTCCATATCGGAATAACATGTCACGATCCGTGTGTGCTCTACCATATCTCTACCAGACTTGAGGTGGCGGATGGGCCTCAGGAAGCCGAAGACAGCAAGATCGGCCAAATTAGGATTTGATCCACCTGTCAAAATAAGTAACATATTAACTTACAAGTTCAAACAGCAGTCTGTGTATGTGTCTTTTTTACAGCCTATAATGGAACTAGTTCAGCCGACCAAGATACTTCCGGCCTTTCAAAGCGTCTACTCAGCAGCTCCATATAATGCTGCCCGTTCATCAGCGATGTCGTGCTTCTTCTTCAATTTCTTTGACACAAAATACATAGCTGCAGCCCCACCATACTTTGCAGTTAGCCTCTCAAAGAAGCTAAAATTGCCTGCATATATATAGGACAGCTTTCAAGATTATATATAGATCACACTTTGCTTGCTCAAATTTAATCTTAAAAATTTGATCGGTGGAACTCCTGTACCAAGGAAAAATGATTTTAACCATGAGATTGGATTAGTTAC
The DNA here is from genome assembly GCA_037074615.1 of Leucaena leucocephala. Classification (NCBI taxonomy): domain Eukaryota; kingdom Viridiplantae; phylum Streptophyta; class Magnoliopsida; order Fabales; family Fabaceae; genus Leucaena; species Leucaena leucocephala. The sequence continues at coordinate 373,444 of CM073542.1, forward strand.
TATCCATTCCATCGTACATAATATGGGGTCATTGTGCACACCATCGTGGTTGGGTTATTTCATTTTTCATGCAAAATGGGAAATTGTTACAGGGAACAGGGGAATGGAACGTATCACAATGAGAAAACCATAAAAGCCAACGGCCAATCATTTCACTTAGACATCTAACCATCATGAAATCAATCAAATATAACACAAACACCAAAAGAAATAAAATTGATATATTTCTTTTGAGGGTCCTTGAGAGAGGTATATAAGATGGCAGTTTAGATTAGACAAACCTTTGGCTTGTTTGAAATCTTACCTCGAGTAGTGATATAGTCAAATGATTCAAGGGCCTCAGGAACAGTGCGATATATGTTTGGTGATAATACATGCACCAAGTGATTGTCCACCCACCTATACCACAAGAAACAGCATGTTAATGCAATTTCTAAGAGGCTAAACCTACACATGCTCAATTCAACAGCCAATGGTGAAAAAATGGCAGCAGCAGTTTTCCTAAAATGCCAATGACCCTAACCTATTTTACTGGAATGAAAAAAGCAAAATGGCCGGAAAGTATCCAAAAATCAAAAGGAAATGGGTAAGGAAAGAAAAACATACCCACGCCACCTCTTTTCTTCATCAGCATTTAGGTTATAATCCGGATGCACTCTTTTAAGTAACTTATCAATTATGTCTGCATGATAGGGAAAGATTACAAACCCATTCAACATAAATTACATCCGGGGTTTTTAACATATTTACATTTTTTAATATATAGAAGTATTGTTTTAAAACAAAGGCGCACCGGATGAATCAACCATATGTTCATTATCAGCTGTCACGATAGGCACCTTATTGTAATCAGACCACTTGATCTCCTTTTTGTTGATCGGGCTTACTTCCACTATTTTGTATGGAATATCGTAATAGTCTAAGAACGCTGGGAAAAGTAATGCAAGGAATTACATTACAATGGTAATCATTATGCATATTAATAATTAATAAACAATACGCTGTAAACATATTATATACCCCATTGAGAAAGACATGGCAACTTAACCCTGATATTTTACCACAATCTTATAATTAGATTCTGTTGCAGTGAAAGGGTTTAAATTATCCTGGTAAAACCTGAAGAAGGATCCCTTAAATTATGATCATCATCACCGAAGAATAAAAAATATCATTCTATAAATGGCCAATCTTTCCCCACGGAGACCAAAGAAATTTCAAAGAATCAGGAGTCAGAAATTTAAAAGGGAAAAAACTTTACAATCAGCAGGGGTAATTAATGATCGGGTCAGGTATGTAGTCTTGATAGCAATAGTGAGTGGTTGGAAATAATGATCGGATCAGAATAGAGAATTCATGATCCAAAACCGACACTGATGAAGAACTGAGCTCTAACCTTTAACCTTGTTGCAGAAGGGGCAAGCTTCATACTGATAAAGTACGACGTCTTTGGGCATAGACCCTTCTGCAGGTGGCGTTCCCTTCTCGCAAGCGTCATGAGTACGTGGCAGAAGCAGATCTATAGCTGACTACGCCTGCGACGCTGCTAGCAGCAGCTGGACTATAAAACCTCAAGTAATCAACAAGCTTCTGCGATGGCCAATGAGGATTGGAATTGGAGCACCAGCCATTGAAGACCAGTTGAGGTGGACAGCGATACGTTTGGCCATTGGTAATCCTAGAGATGGTGGAGAGATCATTTCTGATGGGTCTGCCTAGGAACACCGCTCGGTTAAACCCTCTCACGCTCACTGAAAATTCTATCGAATTGCAGGCTTGGGCTTTAGACGGAGAAATGCAGGTTCTTTCTGCCAGGGTTTATAAGATTCATTTTTAGTTAAAAAAATCGATGTTCATAATTTTTTTTTGTACAGATGTTTAAAAAAAAGAGTTGTTTCACCCATAAAATATTCATAAATTTATTTTAGTAAAAAAATTTTAAAAAAATAATTGAGATTATCTATAATTTAATAGGAGGATAATTTTTTTTTATACAATATTAATATAAAAGAGAGAGAGTAATTAATTATTCTCGTACGTAAATTTTTTTACTATAAAATTTTTTAAAAAATAATTAAGATTATCTATAATCTAATTATTAAAGTTTTATTTTTTTTAAATAATATTAATATAAAATAGAATGAGTGGTTAATTATTTTTATACATAAATTTATATATTTAAAAATTAAAATTATAATAAAATAATATTTTTTAATAATAAAACACGTTTAAAAAAACAATCGTATATCTATCTTTTGGAGCTAAACTCGCTGTATAATTTCATACATTTTTTTTTTTGTACAATAATTTCATAAAATTTAATTTCACTTCCTCGGCAATGCCCGCCAAGTTGTAGGCCCAAACAAAATAATGGTAGGCCTAGTTTGTGTTTGTGCCTGAATATATTTGTTTATTGTTTATTTATTTTTATTTTATTTTTATCTAGAATTTTAAAATTTTAATTTAATTTCCAACGTAAATCCTTTTTTCTAATAATTTCATCCATAAATCTCTATTTTTGAAAATAGGGAGAAATTACTTATCAAAAAGAAAATAATGAGAAGTTAATATTTTATTCCTATAATTTACATCAATTTTAAAATATGTCCATGAGATTTCAATTTTTTTTTTTAAAAAAGAACATCCTCACTCTTTCCAAAAGTGATCAAGTTGGCCCTCTAGATATTAAGAGGATGGAAAAACCATTCTTATGATGATGATTCGAAAGTCTACGTTAAAACAAAATGCGATGCATATGTTTACTCGTAATTATATTAGTGTAGATTAAAATGTCTATTTCAAACACTTAAAAAAAAATACATTTTAGGTGTCTAAATAGACATTAAAAGACACCCTTGAATGTGGTACTTATCATATAGTTAAGAATTTTCGCTTGACAGCTTACATGATGTTTTAACACAACAAAATGTTATGGTTTAAACTATGGATATTCATGGCAAACAAAAACACTATAATTTCTTGAAATATTAGATATGTATTGTTAAGAGGATACACGCCCATCCAATCAAAAAACAACAACTTAAATGATAATTAATTAAAAATATATAAAAAAATAATTTAAAAGAATAAAAACTTACCCTACCTAAATTAAGAAATATATTTTTTTAAAAATATAAAATAAAATATCAATTATTTCAGATAAATAATCAATTAATTATAATTAAAATATATTAAATTATTATATTTTGACTAGATATAATTTAGATTAATTAAAATTTTTGTAAATATTTATAGGTTGAGACATACTAAAATTATTATTAATACATATAGATATAAGAAGATAGGTGAGGTTTTCAATTTAACGGGCTCGCGGCACATGCTTGACTACCGGTTCCGAGTTCTAACCGCAGAACGAAAAAATTTACTCGGCTTGATCGAGTATCTACTACTTTCGAGGCATCAAAGATATAGGCACGTAAGATTCACTGAACTCGACCTTGCGTTGGAGATTTCAACTTCAGCTGATCTGCTTAGGGATCACATCTGGGTGATCACAATCAGGCCCTCTGCCATAAAAATAAAAATTATCACAAAAATGATAGTAGACGGGATAGAAGACGAAGAGAAATGGCTCGCAGAGGGGATAGCAGGCATTCAACAGAATGCCTTTTACATGCATCGCGCCCTGGTATTTTAACTTGATGCAAACCCCGTATCAATTCTTCACTTCATCCATCTGATTTGCTTTAATGGTCTTCTCTCCTCTCAGGATGCCAACAATCTCAGAGAAGCCCTAAAATACTCTGCTCACATGCTATCGGAGCTTCGAACTTCCAAACTTTCCCCTCACAAATATTATGAACTATGTAAAATTCCCCTTAGCTTCCTGACTTATAACTGTGGGCTCAATTCCTCGTGCAATATTTATTTCGATGCTTTTGATTTGCTTCCTTAGATATGAGAGCCTTCGACGAGCTGAGGAGGCTGGAGATGTTTTTTAAAGATGAAAGCAGACACGGCGTTTCAGTTGTTGATTTATACGAGCTTGTCCAGCATGCTGGAAATATATTGCCTAGACTGTAACGAGCTTTACCTCCTCATCGACCTGTTCTGTTATTCTCTTTTTTAGTTTCTGGTTGACTTTATCTCGTTTCTCTAAATTGAATAACCTTTTATGTGATTTTGAGTTCACTTACACCAGCTTATCTTCACTTGTTCCTTCATAGCGGAGTTTCTCATCTGAATTGAATAACTTAATTATGCTCTTTCGTTTCCTGTGAAATAAGCGGTTGACAATTTTGATCTCTCTTTAGTCCGGTGTCTTCCCTTACTGTAAGTTCTTTTGCGGTTGAAAATTGAATGACTTAATTATGCTCTTTTCCTATGCTTGTTGACTTACCAGGTATCTACTATGCACGGTAGGATCTGTTTACATCAGATCTAAGGATGCTCCTGTCAGGGAAGTTCTTAAAGATCTAGTGGAAATGTGTCTCGGCGTTCAACATCCAATTCGGGGTCTGTTTTTGAGGAGTTACCTTTCTCAAGTCAGTAGAGATAAGTTACCGGACATTGGTTCTGAAGATGAAGGGTAAGGCAATCATTTGTTGGATTTATTTCTACTAAATATTAATGTTTAATGATGGAGACTTAGTAGTATGAGATACTGAGGCTAACATTAAATAAGATGGATGCTTAATAGAGTATTTAAATGGGTTGATTCTCCTACCTCAACAACTAACTTTTTGAATGGGTTTTTTTTATGCCACTTAGTACCTATTAATTGGTTTTAGAAAGTTGTTGATGGTTTTGATCGGCAGAAGGTCGAGTGAAGTGTCATAGACTATAGCTATCGGGATGTCGGCTTTCCATGGGGCCAATTGATAGACATTTAATAGTATGTGATACTAAGTCTCAGATTAAGTAGGATGAGATGTTCAATAGGGTATTTAAGTGGGTTGATTCTCCCAACTCAATAGCTACCTTTTGTGGGAGGGTTTCCCATCCCACTTATATATCCATCAGTTAGTCACCAGGATAATTTTGGCCATGGCTCCTTTCTCTCTAGCACATGCAACTTTGTGAATGTCCCAACTCCCAAGCTTGTATATCTGTGTGCACATAAAACTTTTTTAGTATTTCTGCATATAGCCATGTTTGTGGTTTGGATGTTGAAAATACAAACCTTATTATGTTTGGGAGAACAAGTACCAAAAGTGCACATATTGAAGGGAGACACTGTTTTCCTGCAGGGATGCTGACAGTGTGATGGAATCTGTTGAATTTGTTCTGCAGAACTTCACCGAAATGAATAAGCTTTGGGTTCGCTTGCAGTATCAGGTTCCTTGACCTTCAACTCTTATCTGTCTTGTCTTGGTTGATGCATAGCACCACGGTACTTGCATGCCATAAAAGTAAAAATGAATCACTAGAGGATGCTTTTTGGCCATGCAGGTGTTATGGTGCTTGTGAATCATGCATAATCTTTGGAGATCCTGAGCTGAGGCCTTCAATTGGGATTTCTGGTCTGCAGGGACTCAGTCAGATAAGGGAGAAGAGGGAAAAAGAAAGAAATGAACTTCGTGATCTTGTAAGAAATTATCACCTGATGAAACAATATGCTATACATACTGATATTATATATTTAATTTTTCTATTCTCAATCATTATAGGTCGGAAAGAATCTCCATGTATTGAGTCAAATAGAGGGTGTGGACCTTGACATGTACAAAGATACTGTTCTTCCAAGGGTCTTAGAGCAGGTCTCATAATTATTTTCTTCTCATTGGAAGCATTGGTGTGACAATATGCATTCTACTTATCTTAAAATTGGCTTGCCCAGGTTGTCAACTGCAAAGATGAGCTTGCCCAATTTTATCTGATGGAATGCATAATTCAGGTTTTTCCTGATGAGTACCATTTGCAGACTCTTGAGACATTTTTAGGCGCTTGTCCCCAACTGCAGGTGGGTATGATGAACGAGATTGATATATGATTCTTAATATGCTTGAAGGTCGAAGTTATACGTATACAAGGAGAATCAAAATCACACTCAAAATACTTATCATTGTTGGGACTGTAGAAGACCATTTATACATTCTTTTGTTATATCTATGTGGTTTCTGCCCCATCTTCAACACCAAGTTTTGATCTCTTGCAGCCTGTCTACCAAGTACCTTATTTTCTTTAAGTATGTCTTATTAAAAGGTTTCAACTAAAAATCTTAATAATATTTTGATCATAACTTTGCCTATCGTGGTTAAATGGTTTATGAAGCATGGTGTCTTTCAGTAGTTGCTTAAAGATATGATTTTCATGAATAATGGCAATTTAGCCTGGTAATTGCAAACTTCGAGTTGGATCTAATCACTCCTTGTATTATTTGGCTTGAAATTTGAATATGAAATTATAATATCAACGTGGTTAGTTTATAAATATGTTTTCGTTGCATATTTGACCTTTTTTTGCCTGCACCAATAATCTATTTAAAGCAATCCTCTTACAAGAGAAGAATGAAGCAATGCAAAAGCTATTCATTAATAAAATCTACAATCTTGTTTCAATTTTCAAGAAGTTGAAAACCAATTTTCTTCCTTATTTGACTGGCATTATTTTGTAATTAATATGCGCAGCCAACAGTAGACATCAAGGCAATATTATCTCAGTTAATGGAAAGATTGTCAAATTATGCTGCCTCAAGTACTGATGTAAGTCGCATACACTTCTTGTTATTGATTAATCTTCCATATGTTGATAATATTGTATCTACATCAGGTTTTGCCAGAATTTCTGCAAGTGGAAGCATTTGCCAAATTAAGCAGTGCAATAGGCAGGGTAAGGTGGCTTTTTCCTGAGGTTGCAATTTTGACTTTAGGCTTGTTCTCATTTCAATAATATGAAGGAAGCATCCTTTTAAAAGAAACTTGTTGATTCGTTTTGTTGTACTTCCTGACATTTTTATCTTAATGTTTTCAAAAAGTATGATTCTCCTATTCTTTAGCATAGGTGTTTGTGCTATACTAGTACTATTACTGGTGATTGTCATGCTTCTTTCTTCTATATCTCACTCAAGACTATTTAGCCTTCCTGGTTCTATGTTTCCGTGGTTACATTATTGATAGTTTTTGTGTATAACAACTGTATAACTTCCAGACTTTTTTATAGCCAAACAAAATGTCAATTATAGTCAACGATTCACCTGAGTCATCAGGACTTGAGCTTATTACCCCAGTCCCCAAGAAGTGAAGAGATAGGAAGGACTCCAATTCTTTGTGGTTACTGGTCATACCTATGGTTTGAAATTGTAATTGTAGACCATAAGTCCATAACCTGCAATTGTCTGCAGGTTATAGAAGCACAGGCCGACATGCCTATTGTGGGAGCCATTTCTTTGCAAGTCTCTCTTCTTATGTTTGCTCTCCGTGTTCATCCAGATCGGCTTGATTATGTGGATCAAGTACTGGTATGTTTCTTCTCAATACGTTATTTTCTTGAAATTCTTCTTTCATAAGGCATTGTTTTGATAGATTTAGAATTTTATGGTAGCTGTATCTTGACAGATATTTTTTTGCAGGGAGCCTGTGTCAAGAAGCTTTCTGGAAAGCCAAAACTTGATGACAACAGAGCGACAAAACAAGTTGTTGCACTTTTGAGTGCTCCATTGGACAAATACAATGATATTGTGACAGCCTTAACGCTATCTAATTATCCCTGTGTAATGGATCATCTTGATAATGAAACAAATAAAGTTATGGCCATGGTTATTATCCAAAGCATAATGAAGAATAACACTTGCATCTCTACTGCTGATAAGGTATGCTAATGTGCTATTGGTTTTGCACGATGACTATATCTTTATTCAAACATATATTGTGGGCTTTTGTAGGTTGAGGTGTTGTTCGAATTAATAAAAGGGCTTATTAAGGATATGGATGGAACAGCCTTGGATGAGGTTGCTCCGAACTCCATAATCTTTCAGTTGTTACTTTAAAGTTATATTTTTTTTGGCCCCACTTTATCACATATTTCAATAAATTTTTTTATCATGTTCCATGTCATTAAATTCTAGTTTAAATATCTCTTTCAACCCATGAATAGTTTGATGAAGAAGATTTCAACGAAGAACAGAATTCTGTTGCCCGCCTCATACACATGCTTCATAATGATGATCCTGAGGAAATGGTAAAGGTATGTACTATGTTCAGAATCAATTGCATTAAACTTTTATTTTTATTGAATGTTTTTTTATATAAACTTTGCCATGATAGAATTGTGTAAATTGGATTCTTTTTAGTATTTAGGTATAAGTTGAACTAATGTTGTTGGAATGCTAAAGTGCTTATGTTTAAAACACTTGTCCTTTTTATCTCACTATAAATATAAATAAAAAAAATCACATATTTCCATTTAGCAATTGATCCTTAAACTGAATTCTAATTGGTTTTGTATTTGGTGTTTTTATATTGTATCCACTTCATATAACTCATGATTTTCTGGCCTTCAGATTATATGTACTTTGAAGAAACATATTATGAATGGAGGACCAAAGCGCTTAACCTTCACAATTCCTTCCCTTGTATTTTCTGCACTTAGGGTATCTTTCTTCCTTGACTACACACTATCTGTTAAAAACATCTTAGAAAGGCGTCCCTTTTAATTTGAATGTGTAATTCTGCAAAAATGCATTTACTCAATCCTGTTTGTCCTTGATTTAACCCCTTAAAGTGGTCTGTGAAGTAATTTGTGTAGGACAATACGGAGGAAACTCTTGTGCTTTATAGGTTAACCTTTGTATTGAAAGTTCCTTGTTGTTTGAATGTTACAATTCTCATCTGCTTCTAACAAGATATCCTGAAGGCAGCAAGGCAGGAGAATGTGTACTTCTGATACCATGCGATGCCAACTGTTTCTGCCAACTTCTAATCTGCATTTAAATTGCTTTCTAGCAATGCATTAAAAAATGCATCTGCCAACTCCTATATTTTCTCATGCACTGGGAATCAATCTACCTGTAATATAATAACGGGTTTTGTTTCACAATGATGTTATCTGGAATTGAACAATTTCTTATTCATTTTTCTTTTCCTCTTGCTGTTCTGATTTATGATTTTGTTGCAGTTGGTTAGGAAACTGCAAGGGCAGGATGGAGATGTTGTGGGAGAAGACATTCCTACAACACCCAAAAAAATATTTCAACTCTTAAATGAGGTAATTTTTAATGTATTAGCCTCTAAAAGAATATAAAACCTTTTTATAAACCATACAACATTCAAGTATTGCTTACAGTGTTGAATGATAAGTCACTTTTGATATGTATATAAAAACAATAGGAACTATACATTGCTATTAAATTATTTGATGGAAAAGCGTCAATTTTTTGTTGCAGACCATTGAAGCTCTTTCTTCTGTCCCATCTCCGGAGCTAGCACTTAGGCTGTATCTTCAATGTGCTGAGGTATACCTTTAAAAAAGTGATGGGAACTTGTTATCTTTCTCCCCATATTATTCCCACACTTAAAAAGACTCAGAGAGAGGGGAGTAAGTGGTTAGGGACTCATTCAGCACTTTGGAATTATGCATGGGTTATATATTTCCAGGTTGAATATTGCATGTCTGAATAGTGAAATAATTTCTAAGGACTTGACTAATAATAGCATGCCTCTTACTTATAATGGTTTTTATCACTATTATTATCATCATTTGTTCACTATTAATCAAAAGTCTCTATGACTGCTATCTTTAATTAATTATCCACTTAAAACCGAAGCAACTTTTTCAGTAACTGATTGATTTTTTTTTTTTTTTTTTGGTGATGATCAGGCTGCTAATGATTGTGACCTTGAGCCTGTTGCTTATGAATTTTTCACTCAGGCATTTGTACTATATGAGGAAGAAATTGCGGTAATCACTAACGAATCTGTCCATTTTAAGATTTCCCTAATGTGACTTATTGAAAAAACAGTTTTTTTATTTGTTTTGTTACAATGCTTTTAGGACTCCAAAGCTCAGGTAACAGCAATTCATCTAATTATTGGGATGCTTCAGAGGATGAACGTCTTTGGTGTTGAGAATAGGGATACTTTGACGCACAAGGCTACCGGGGTAAGCATCTAATGAGTTTGCCAGCAGTATGTCTTTTAGGAAAATATATCAGGCATCTGTACTTGAGCACAAAATGGTCATATCAATTGTCACAAAAAAAAAAAACAAAGGTCATGGCAATGCCTGAATTAATAATCTTGCTTTCCACAGTACTCTGCAAAACTCTTGAAGAAGCCTGATCAGTGCCGAGCAGTCTATGCATGCTCACATCTCTTTTGGGTTGATGATCAAGATGGTCTTAAAGATGGAGAACGGTAAGCTGACGAAGCTAATTTTGTTTTATGAATTGATGCACGGCAGTATTGGCATGGTTCCTTATTTTTAAAATTCATGTGCTAACCATTGCATTATTCTATCCTCTTTTTTTAATAACTTTACTGTGTAATGAAGAGTGTCCAAATGTTTATATTTATAACCTTTTCATTTTGGCGCGTGGCATGTTAAGGGTGTTGCTTTGCCTTAAGCGTGCCTTGAGGATTGCAAATGCTGCCCAGCAAATGGCCAATGTGACAAGGGGTAGCAGTGGTCCAGTAACTCTATTTGTGGAAATCCTGAACAAGTCAGTCACGTCAAACTACCTCGGCTGTTACTTAATAATATTTTTGGTAATGAATTTTAAAACCGATTGAATTGCTCCAGGTACTTGTACTATTTTGAGAAAGAAAACCCACAGATCACAAGCTCTGCAATTCAGGCGCTGATAGAATTAATCACCTCTGAGATTCAGAATCCAGCTTCGGATGTTTTCTTTGCCAGCACATTGCGGTACATACAATTCCAGAAACAGAAGGGTGGGCTACTGGCCGAGAAATATGATTCTATCAAGGTTCGATTTCCATCTGTGTAGATGTGGCTTCTACAAGTTGATAACGTTGGGATTTCTCTACCAAACCTAAATATCACCGTGCAGTTGTTTTTTTTTTCTTTTTCTCAATTCCATGCATTGGGTTCTTCGCAGTTTTTACGGATCATAGGGCACAAGCTTGATATTTTAATGTTCATAAATTCATTATGGACAATCGCTGTTGCTAGATAAATTTTGTAGGACAAGGATAGAAATTTAATGTCTTTCGAATGTGTCTTGCCCACTGATTGACCATTTATTGTGTCCGTCTTTTTAAATTTTGGCACTTTTTTCATTTCGAATAACATGCCAACAACCCGAAAACAACACTAGTCAACTCATACATGTAACATGGTCAATGTCATCACGAGCAGCCGCTGCCCGCAATATATATCATATCATACACGAATAGAATTAGTTTGAGTAATAATTCAGTATCATTTAAATAAAATCTCCAATTCAAATTTTGATATATGTAAAAAATTCTTATTAAAAAATTTATCTAGATGATGTGAGTTAAATCAAAATATAATTAGAATAAAATTCTAATAAATTGAATAAATAAAAAAATATATATCATAGGAAAATATGTATTAGAGAAACTGAACTTGGAGAAATCCATAAATATCACGAGTTGTAAATAAAAGTAGAAGCTACGATGAATACGCGACCCCATTAACGTTAGGGAATATCTAGCCATATGCCATCAAGAAGACGGTAGTTACGGACAAATGGGATATATGACCCTAATTGGTGCGCCAGACTATATAGACGGCTTCCTGCTCTGAGCATGAAGAAAATAGGACTGGCCGTTGGAGGGGCCTCAAACTCCTGTCAATTTCTTATTCTTAATATTGAGCGGGCCTTTTGTGCCTTCTTTTGCTTTGGCGGTTGAAGAACCACTTTGATGGCAGTGTCAAATACAGCATTCACATTCTGCAATCAGACACATGAAAACCTTTAGTAGGGTCATTAAACGCTCATGGCATACTTGATAACAACACTAACTGCAAACCTGTTGAGTTTTTGAACTACACTCGATGTAAAAGGCAGGAGCAACAATAAGCTTTCTCAATTCTTCTCCCTTGAGCCAGAGCAACAACAAACGTAAGTGTGTAGAACAAAACAGAACTTGGTAGTAGCAACCTCTGCCTTCAAAATTGAGCGTTAGGATGGTCTACCTGTGCTGTAGTAATAGGTACTGCACTAGGATGGTCTTTGAAAAACTGCTCATCTTCCCGAAGATCTGCAGATCAAATTTGAACATTAGTGATTGTTTGCATCTTCCCGCAAAACATTCAAAGAGTCAACTTAGCATTTCAGTGGTAAATAGGCTAGGTGGTGCATTCATCTTAAAGTTAAATTACTCTTCTGATCTTTAATATAAGATATATTTTATAGTGATATTAAGGACCAAGGAGTATAATTTAATCGACATTCCAACAGCAAATGAATAGCCTTTTTCATGAACTAGAATTTTCACACCTCAACTACCCTGTTACCCCATAAGCAGAGAGCAGCTGATATTCAGTAGGGTGGCGGTTCATGTAGATCAATGACTCAGATATTCAGTAAGAACTTGCCGAAAGACAAATTTTCTTGCCTCTCACTACCAGCATATAAATAAAGATCCAAAAAAATAGCATGCCAATGCCAATGCATTCCAGGATTGGGAGGAGAGAAATATTACCTAACATGGTACCAACTAAAATTACTGGAACTCCAGGAGCAAAATGGCTTATTTCGGGGATCCACTGAAATGAAAATCACAATAACTTTATTAGGTAACTGAAATGCAAAAAAATGGACATAAATTGACCTCACTCTAATTTTATTCAAGAGTTAAACCTTATTCGCAACATTTTCATAGCTGGCCTTGCTTACAAGAGAAAAGGCAATAATAAAGACATCTGTGTCAGGATAGCTCAAGGGTCTTAATCTATCATAATCCTCCTGACCTGTAAAACCACCTAAGGCAAATGAAACGCTGAACATCATAAGCAATTCTATTGAAATTAATGGCTGCAGAGTTACCAGCAGTATCCCATAAATATACGTTTACGGTGCTTCCATCAAAAACAACATTAGCACTGTAATTGTCAAAGACGCTTGGCGCATAATACTGTTATTCATAACCCAGAAAAACTGATAAGGGATACGCCATGAAACTATATTTAATAGGAAGGAAGATAAAAGTCAACAGGAAATTTAAGCACAAGAATGGCACTCGCACCTTAAAATACAAATCCATAGCTCCTTATTATATAACGTAACGTTCATCTTTACAGCTTAATAGCCCACTATGTTTTCAAGATTATGAAACGATTATTGATCTTAATATAGGTCGGCATCTTCTTCATAATATTAAAATCCACTTCAAAGTTCAGTCTATCTCCCAAGTTTACTGACGCATGATGTTTAACTGTGATTTAGCACTTCTTGCGCACAATACAATGTCTACGTGTGATACCTGCCAGCCGGCCTTGATTATCTACCAATCCATCATATGAATGAATGTAATAATTACTCTCAATCAAATGGAATTGCATAAAATTTCTCAAACCGGAAGAAATAAGATCTAAGGAAAAAGTCACGAAGGTTAGAGGCAAACAACTGCAGCTGGTAAGAGAATCAACCGGAAAATTTAATATTAGATGACCTTTATGCACTAGATCCATTAGAAGTTTCAGAGTATTCTACTGAATATAACCAGAATAATCAAAATAGTCTGTGAATATTGTACGTGTGGAGCCAAATCAAACATCACTTAGAAGCTCCAAAACATGTGAAATTTGGTCACATATACTTCAATTTCCACCACGATAGGTTGAACATTTCCATTTCCAACTGTCTTCGACAAAAAAAAAAAACAAATCCTATTTAAAAGGATTAATTCTATCCGCTTCCTTGATAATAAGTCCATTTTTATTAGGAAGCCACTAGCGATCATACAAATTAACACAGCGGTACCCTGCGATTTGTACAAGGTTAAAGAAACATGCTAGCGAATATGAAAGAGGGCCAGACCGTGGGGAATGTATTGCTGGTATACGAAATCAACAAGCAGCTTTTGCCGACAGCGCCGTCACCGACTGTGACGCACTTGATGGACCTGGACGCGCTCATCTCCGACAGATAAGGTACAGATCTTCTACGCTGATAAAACTTAAACTGAGTACAACTCTTTCCTGAGTCTCAGCTCTTCTTGTTGAAACCGAGGTCCTCCAGCTGCGCTCATTCAGAAGGACAAAGAAAGTTCACTTACTCCATGTTCGTGAAGAAAAACCTACACGCAAAGATTAGGGAAAGAAATCTTGACTGGTGAAGTCTGCAATGGCATTAAAACCTATCGGCAGGCGCGCGCGCAGAGAGAGAATAAAGGAGGAGAGTAATTTAAATTGAATTTTGAAAATCGAAGGAACAAGGAAAGAGAGAATCTGCAAACAAAACCTTTAAGCTCTGCTTGGGTAGTGGTAGTGGAAAGAAAATTTGGAAGAAAAAAAAATGAGAAGAAAAAAAAAATTAAATAATAATATAATCCTTTATGTTTGAATGAAAAAGAAAAAATATAAAAAGAAAAGAAAATAAGAGTTTAGCCTATGGAAGGACAGATAATTAAATAATTAAATTTTTGTATAAGTAATATGAAAATTTTGAGAAAAAATAGGGCATGGGATCTAAAAAAAAATTATTTTTTTTCTAATTTTTTACTCTATTTTCTTTTTTTTTTTTATACATTTTTTTCTTAATCCAAGCGCGGGGTTAGGACCTCGCTGACCAGCACAAGCTTTTGCCAGCTCTCAGTCTAGTGTGACAAATGAAATTACCACATTATCGCCTCCGTGACGCTGTGGTGTTTTATTAAAAAGAAAATGTTTAAAATATTCATTATTCTTCAGTTCTGGTCAACTACTATTTCCGTGCTCCTTGTGAGGGAGAGATATTTCATAATACCAGTCTTGTGAAAGCCTCGGGTGTCGGCATTGTTATGAAGACACGACAGACAATCTCTCTCTCTCTCTGAAATTGATATATTAGTATCATCTCATTGCTTTCGAATCATCTTGTACGCATGTTTTCGGCGTTTGTGGATCGCGAAGGAACTTTCACAATAAGGTATGATAATAATAATATATATTATGACAATAAATAATACGATAATATATATAATAAATTATTCTATTTATAAATTATAAATAATGCATCTAATCTTTTAATGAAAAAAGATGTCTAATTTGTAGTTTCAAGAAACTCTTTTTCTTGCTCATGGAGAACGGACTTCTTGTTTTTTTTTCCCAAATCCCTTGAATAATGCACTGTTGATTGCGCGCTAGACCGCTACCATGTGCCCGCTTGCGTAAAATTTTAAAACATAACAAAAAAAAATAAACAATTTTTAGAAAAAAATTGTAGAGAAAAATTTATGGGGGGAAAATAATTTTAAATAAATTAATATTTGAATAATTATTATCATAAATACTTTTTTTTAATAAATTATTAAAAAATATAAGATAAAAAAAATAATTATAATTCTTACTATTCATTCATCTTCTTTCCGGTTGAACATGTGCACGAAAAAAGCAATCATCCCACCAAAGCTGCTCCACCCATTGACACTACTCTCATTGATGTTGCCTCAGTCGCGAGTATGCAAAAGCTAGTGAGTGAGTCACATAGAAGAAAGAGCACAACTACTATGACATAGACTCATAACCCAATGACAATAAACTCTACAACCTATTGTAAGAGGTGTAGACAATGCCCATAACTCAATCTACCCACCCGAGCTGTAGAAAAAATGCCCAACTTAACCTAAAAAATATTACCCAAAATGTATTTGAGTAGGGCCAGGGCAAGCCAAGTGTCGAGTAGGGTACTATGTAAGGTATGCTGCCCTGCTCATTTAACTTGGCCCTATATATATTATTATTATTTTTATTTTTATTAGAGTCTTATTTTTTTATTAATTTATTATATTTGTAATTTTATATATTTTATTTTAGCTGACAACTTTTCTTACTCATTTTTAAAATATTGAATATAACTTTTATATTTAGGTAGATACCAAATTGCTCATATGCTTTACTTACTAATCATTTGATTATTGGTGTTGTAATAACTCTACAAATATCCGACCTCTATATATTTTAATCTTTTTTTTATATATGTAATAGATTTCAAGATTTTAATTATTATCTTTTTGTTACACTATTATTAGTAGATTATGTATATTGTTTAACTCTTGAACACATAAATATGATATTATTTTATAAGTTTATGATTGCATATTTTTTCTCATAATATGAGCAGGACATCACAATTTGGGTATACTCAACCCAAAATAGTTATGACTTTTACTGGATAGAGTGGAGCATCGAGCTGTAAAATACAGCCTATACTTTTTTCGAGTAGGGCACTGAGTAAGGGGATACCCTGCCCATACACACTCCTATCTACTGTTATAGATAACTTCCACAAGACCTAGCGACGTAGACCTACCTGTGTTTGATAGCAAGTGTTGGACGACGAGACCCACGTGTGTCGATGAAGGAGAACATTGAGAGAAGGTGAAGTATGAGATAGTGTATTAAAAAATTTAAGGATCAAATAATAATTAGATATTTTATAAATTTTTTTACTGTTCTATAATATATTCCTAATAGTTTATTTAAAACTATAATTTTGTCTAAAAGATTCTTTTAAATATATGTGACTGTTTATTTAAAAAATAAATAAATTAAAATTTAAGTTAAAAATCCTATTAAAATCTAAATTTAAGTACTGAATATATCTAAACAGGGACATAAAACTAGTATAAGGATCTTCATCTTACTGGCACCTTCGGAATGGGTAAGTCAATGTATAAATGTATAAAGTTTCCATGCTCCTGCCTGCTCCTTAATTAACCTGAAACCATTCCCTCTTTCGTTGTTTTTTTAATAAAAACAGAATCCATTCATTACTGGAAGGAAAACACCTAAAAAATGAACTCTCATTTCCCAGCATAAAAAAGATGCCTCTTGTGCAATATAAGCAAAGGGATGATTCCTGCGGCAGCCTCTAGTGACCATTATAGTCTTATCACTGTCACGAGACTCCCTGAAATTCATTCATTGCAGCCCTAAGAAACAACGAATGCTTCTGTGGCCATTTGGTCACTATGATATACTAATTAACATCCTTCTTCAATAACCCATCGTCCATAGGTTCAGCTAGCGAAGAAATAAGACATATGATTATTTGGAGCGTGTTCGAATCCTAGAGAGTATCATTTTATTGTGGTTTCAGTCGCGGCACTTGGGGAGACATCTTAGTTTTTGGGTGCCTAGGTTTACACCTGAGGGTAATAGACGGCTCGCCCTACCCGACATTGATATCACCTAGGAGGAAGGAAGACTTCATCCTACCCTTAGATCATGGGTGAGCCTAATCCCTTTCTAAAAATTTTTGTACAAAAAAAAACATCCTTCTTCAATATTAACACTCTCTTCCTATATATAAATATATTTTGACTAAAAATATTGATTTTAATATAAGTCTATTTAAAAGAGTATTATTAATAAATATCTAATCAATTTTATCCCTAATAAAAATAAAGAGTGAAAAATGATGTAAAAAAAAATAAGCAAGGCAATGCATATATTTAAATAAGGATAAATTAAAAAAAATCTAAAATATATTAAACCAGTTAACCAATCTTTATTAATATATGAAAATTAGTTATGATGGTACAGTTTACAAAGACCACTACTCCATTCCATGGTTGTGGCAAGGGAACCCTTCCTCGGCAAAATTCCTCTGTAGCCCGATTGCTAACACCTTGGACTTCTTCACCAGCTTTGGTTCCCTGCTTGCAACAGGTGTGCGTTGGATGTAAATGTAGGATCGGTCGATGGAGTTGGAGCCCTAGCCTTTATATATCCTTGTTGCCTGAGTTACTGTTTGAGAAGATCAGATTTGACCCCCTGGAACAAAGCCGAGACATAACATTTTGAACTGTACAGCGGGGCGCATTGACTGTGACGAGTTAGTGAATCCGAATGTGGAATCGGGGGAAAGACAACGATAGAGCTTAACGATTTTGTATGGACGAGAGATTAACTAGGAGAGATTAACTAGGGGGGAGAAAGAATCTTGACGTGTTTCCCTGGGGGAAGAGGAAGACGCAGCTATATTCTCGCTCAGACCTTGGTGCTTTTTTCTTGTCAAACACAGAAAATATCGAATAATGCTCTGGATTGATAAAACGATTATACAATAAAATTTTCGTATGGGATAAGTCCGGAGCCTCCAATCCTCGATCCCAGCAACCTGTCGGGCAATAAAATAAAATATAAAAACGAGAATACCATCACAAAAATAATTATCACTGTATTCTCTGCTACTAATTAAAAAAATGAAGAATATATATATACGCAGGAATCATTGTTCCGCAACACACATATTCAAACCACAAATTTACTGGTATAATTTTGTTTAATTTACTAATTCATTCTATGGAGGTTTGTTGGCCCAAAAAAGAAGAAGAAGAATAGGAAGAAGAAAATCTGAGAGTTTCAAAACATTACAAGAGAATACACTTCAAGCTTATTTTGATCTTGGTTAACAGATAGAGATAGATCCGTGTCTAGAGAGGGAAAAAAAAAACTACACACAGCGTCTTTCTTCAGTGCACCCATCTCACAAAAAAAAAGCAGGAGGTGAACACTAAAGATGTTCTTAAGATCGGTTTGGCTCGGATTTAGGCAAAAACTAAATCCAACCAAACCGAAAGAAAAGGATTTAAAAGGAAAAAAGGAACAATCACGATCAGCAATTGACCACTCGCTGATCTTTTATTTACACAATGCTACTGAATAACGGAAGCTATACCCGGCACATCACACCAACCAAAAGCAACTTCATCGGAGTCGCAGAAGTCGCCGGAGATCGTCGGTTGCCCCGGCGTCAAAGCCGGCGACCCCGGCATTGCAACTGAGTTTCGGTCTCAGAGAAAACTTTGGTAGCGGCAAGCTGCTGGGAGGCGGAGACAGATTAAACACCGAAGCCGAAAATGTTTCAGATTTTCCCTCTCCTGACGCCGTGTTTAAAACGACAGGAAGGTGCTTTGGAAGGTCAACCGGGTCGGGTCCCAACCGATTGCTCGGATGGACGAGGAGAAGCTCCGATATGGATCGAGATTCTGATTTCAGATCTCTCTTCACTTCTCGCTTGGCTTGTTTTGATCTCTTTGGCGTGAGAGACAAGTCTCTGATTCTGTTCCTTCGAGGGGGTGGAGGAGGGCAAGAGAAGCCTTGACTGAGGCTTCTAGAAATCAGAGGCCGTTGAAGTGCAGAAATTGGTAGAGGAAGCAGAGGTTGCTGTTGGTTTTGTCGATAATAGTGACTGCAGACAGATGAAGACAGAGAATGCGAATAGTGGTGGAAGATAACCCCACAGGCGTTCGAATTCTCCGACGATGGGTTGGAAATGAAAGCTCCTCCTCCGTATGCCTTCGGGGTTTTGATTTTTATTTGCTGATGAGGAAGGATTGATTGCTCAGTTCTGGAAGCTGCCATGACAGAGGCCATTAATAGAAGTTAGCGAGGATTTATATAAACAGTATAAATGAATTATTGAGACTTGGATTGTTGATGATTTTCTTCAAAACAAGCTGATAATGGGGAGACTGTAAATCTGCAGATATCTGATTTCGGTTAAAATAGCTAGCTCAAACTAAAATAAACTCCTCGAATGATCATGCAGAATAGGCCCCGATTCTTTCCTGGAGAAGCAAAAATCTATAATTTGATCACGTAAAAATGGGTCTAAATTCTACAGTGAAATAAAAAAGAATATATAATTTGGAGTTTTCGACGCCAAAGGATCTCAGAAACCCTGCCTTTCTGCCTTTATTTTCTAGACTGTGCAACTTTCTATGAACCGATATGCCGGTTCCACATTTTTATACAGTGCAAGTTCAACGGCTATATATATTGGAGAAAGAGGGAAATAATGTATTTTAATAAAAAAAGTAAATTAATTAAACTATTTATGTGTCACAATTACTCCAAAATTACCGACAAACACAGCTGTCTAAGTCCAAAACCGGGATGCAGTAGGGCGGCAACCGCCGGAGCGTTGTTGGTCGTACGATTGTCTTTTTAGAAATAGCCGTTGAGAACATTGTGACCGTTGATCAATTCCTCCAAGCGGGTTCGATATTTCTTAATTGTTCCCTAACCTGATGTGCGGGGAATAGCTTTCCAGTACAGAACTTTCGCTCCCGCTGCCAATAATATGGAGAGTCGTTCTCCTGTTCCACACCCCCATACGCCCACGGCCCACCGCAATTTCACTTTTCTCCTGCTTCGAACTTGTTTGGCCAAAAAAAGAAAGAAGAGGTTTTAGTGAGTTTTTAAAAGTTTCTGACGTATTTACTTCTCACAGTACAACATATTTAAAATAAGTTAACTCAAACCCCTCCAGTTAAACCTATTATAAATTAATTATAAAATTGATAAAAATATAAATTTTCACTTTGAGTGGTGTGCGTGTAAGATTTTGTATCGACCTTTCATTTTTAGACCTCCGATCGTTAAATACTGATAAATGATGACTTATATTGTCTTCCCGATGTTTCGATTAATGAATATATTTGTGTACTTTAATGTTTTTTTAATATCGTATATATATTTTTTAAAAAATAACGATTCATGCAGGTAAAAAAGTAACAAATAATTAATAATCTAATTTTAAAAATACTATTCAATAATCGAGTGTGAGTTAAATACGAATTTGTGTTTAAATAATGGGAATTTTTATGCATACATTTCTTTTCTAAAAAATATGGTTTTAAATTCTATTCAACAAGGTTTACAGGTATTTAATTTAATAACTTGAAGGGTTCTTAGATGGGGATGATTTAAAATGAAACGATTCATAAAATTAATGGTTAAGTTCTTAAATTTTGAGAGACCCATCAACATTCACAAAATATCATAATATTTATAACAAGACCAATGTTAACGTAATTTTACCTTAAAAAAAACTTACAAATTAGAATTTTAACTATGGAAAGGCCACTTTAATTTCAAGCAAAAGCAAGTCCTAAGATATTTTAAAATGCTGCTGAAGTCTTATAGGCACTCGTATCATAAATAATCAAACAAAATTATAAATTTTTCAATGCTAAACGGATTAAAGTAAAATAATAAAAAGCATCACACACACAAAAATTGTTCATTAAATATCACTTACAACTTCGCTTAATGGATTTGGTGGTGATTTACGACTAATCTATAACTCTTTTTCAAACTTTTAATAGGAAGAACTTGAAAACTATAACAATTACTTGAAAGTACGTACTAACCCATTCTCAGGTTTGTCCAGCTTCTACTTTGATTCAATTATCGATATTTAGTGATTGGATACTAATGGGGAATGACACTCTCAAACTAACATATCAATCTAATTGCAATTTTAACACGCCACGTTTTAGGAAAATGGATGATTAAGTATTGCGGCGATTGATGTGTTCAAGAACTCTTTCTATTTTATTGTATTAAATGTTTAAGAATAGATAATTACGTTGGACCACCAGACTTATGCGCCGACCAACGACTAGAGATGGGGGATGCCCCTAATTGTCATTTTTAGTTAGCTTGGTCGGTTCCTTGTCCAATGGCATCCCTGTCAGCCACTTTCCAAAACCTGCCTCCACCTCACATTACACGAATTCGTGATATAAAGGCAGCATCAGGCTTTGGTTGCAAGTCATTGCAAATAAAAGTCGTGGGTAATTAAAAATTAAAATTTAAAAGCCTTATCAACCTTGCAGGCATCCCAAGGCCAGAAATAATGTAGCTATCCAATGATAGGAAAAAAAAGGAAAGGAATGGATCGGAATGCTGAGCACCATGTTTGTTTTGTTTAACATTAAAAATATGGAGGGAGAATTTGTTTAAAGAAAACATCCAGTTAAATAAAAATAAAAGTGAATTGACCAGAATATATTTTGATAAGAATTAAAAATAAAACTCACAACAAATTAAATTGAAAAATCGAAAGAAAATTTGAAGCAATATACTGACAAATAACTGAATAAGATGCACTGACTACCAAATCCAAATAAACGGTGGCGATGTTTTGAACTCCGAAAGATTTAATGAAACCAGATCAAAGCATGGTTATGAAACACACGAAGCCACACAGATCCAACAATATTCAAAATCAAAACCCATGCACAATGAATGTGGTTAGTCGGCGGAGGCTAGGTGAAGGATGTTTATGCGTGGCTGTTGGAGTTAGTCGATGAATGCAGTTAGAAGAGGCGACTCGCTTGTCATGGAAAGATTGGATATAACTTTTGGAAACTTAGCTTGGTTACAGAACTTCCCTGGTTCTCATGTACACTCCCTTGGAATTGATGCTTCCGATCATTGTCCCATTGTATTTTTCACCACTCCTGGAATTAGGAAATTTAAACAAAAAAAATTTGAATCCTTTTGGTACAATTACAAGGATTGTTCTTCTATCATCTCTCAAAGTTGGTCTATTATGTTGCTGGCTCCCCTAGCTATAATGTTCACTGGAAGCTGATCAGAACCTGGGACTCACTTTTCCATTGGAGTAAAGAACACATGGGGACTATCTTTCAGAGAATTAAGGACCATGAACATAAGTTAGAGAGACTTTCTTCTTTGCTGAATTCATCATTTGATTCCAACTCTAGCCTACTTTATGAGATTAATGAAACAAAGCATTCTCTTGAATTTCTGTATGATTGTCAGGCGCAAAGCTCAAATGGAATGTTGAGGGGAACAAAGTGCTAAATGTTTTCATGCCATGGTTAACAGAAGGAAATCAAAGAACCATATTAGCTGCCTTCAAAAGGAAGATGTATCTTGGACTGATTCGGACACTGAACTTGCTGATCTTATTTCAAAACATTATCCATCGGGGAATATATCAAGCTCCAGTTTCTTCTAATATGGACTCTTCTTCTGATCTTTTTGATAGCCCACACATTCCTCAATTATCATATTCGCATATTGCATCTCTTATGCACCCCCTTCATTATCTGAACTTAAGGAAGTTGTTTTCAGTCTTCCTAAGGACAGTGCTCCTGGTCCTGGTGGATTTGATGCTAGTTTCTTTCAAAAACATTTGGACTTTGTCAATGATGATCTGTTTGGTATGCTTTGTTCTTTTTGGAATATGGAACATATTGTCACGAGTCTTAATAAGACCAACATTGTCCTTATTCCAAAATGTGATAAGCCTCAAACTAAGGATTTCAGAAACAATAAGCCTCTGCTATGTTTCTTATGAAATCCTCTCCAAAGTTCTTCGTAATAGCTTGAAGATTCCCCTTAAATCTTTGATTGCTCCGAATCGAAGTGCTTTCTTAAAAGGGAGATTGATCTCTGACAATATCCTACTTGCTACGGACTTAATGGAACAAATTCATCCAGCACGCTCACGAAGGAGAGAACTTGCTGCAATCAAAAGTTGATTTTGCTAAGCATTTAGGTAGGATAAAATTTGCTGCAATCAAAGTTGATTTTGCTAAAGCATTTGATAAAGTTTCTTGGTCGTTCATCTCTAAGGTTCTACATAAAATGAACATCCCTTCCAAATGGATTAAGCTCATTCAACAATGTCTTACTACTATTGAATATCAGTTACTGCTCAATGGTAACTTGACTTCTATCATCCGTCCTAATAAAGGAATCAGGCAAGGGGATCCTCTGTCTCTTATATTTACATCATTGTAGCAAATGCCCTCTCTAGCCTCATTCATCACTCTGAAAATGCAAATCTTTGGAAAGGCATTAAAGTCTGTAATTCTGCACGCAACATTTCTCACTTACTACATGCAAATGATTCAGTTTTATTTTTTGAATGCTCTGAGGCTAATCTTGAGGTGGTTAATCGCATTATGAATACCTTCTGCAACTGGTCAGGGCAAAGTGTTAACAAAGCCAAATCCACTCTTATTTTCAGCCCCAATTTTTCTCATAGAGAAAAACTTGCTTACTCTAGGAGTATTGGTATTCACTTCTCATCTAGACTTGGGAAATATTTAGGAACTTTGGTTGATCTAGGACGAGATAAATCTCTTATTTATCAACAAGTTCTCTCAACCATTGAAAGCCGAACTTCAGCTTGGAAATATCAACTTCTTTCTCAGGCTAGTCGATTTTCACTCATCAAATCTGTTCTTGCATCTGTTAATATCTACATTCTCTCCTTTTGCAAACTACCCCAATACATCTGTGATAAGCTTGTCAGTAGATGTTTAACTTTTTTCTGGGATTCATCTGGGGACAGGAACAAGATTCGCCTTCTTCGGAAAAATACACTCTTCTTACCTTTACAGCAAGGTGGTCTTGGGATTAGACCGATTCATGTGGTTAACAAAGCATGATTGACAAGCAAGTCTGGCGCATCATCTCCTCCAAGGAAAATTCCCTCCTTGTTGGCACTCTCAAGAAGAAAAATATTAACTGGTTTAACTCTTGCTCGCTTAGGAAACCATATAATTCCTCCTAGACGTAGATAGGAATCTTTGCTTTGGGCACATTCGTTACTAGAAAATTGAAATGGAAGGTTGGCAATGGATCTCTCATTCCTCTCAGCCATTCTTTGTGGTGGCCTATGCAACCTGAAGCCAGAATAATTTGGAAACAAGTTTGTCTCTGATTTATTAATGCATACCCGATCTTCATGGAACCCTGTTACATGGAACACCAACCTTGTCAGATTTATTTAGCTCTTGAAACTGCTCATGTTATCCTTTCCACTCCTGTTTCACTAATTGGAAATAGTGACAAGATCGTTTGGTCTGGACATTACTCAGGTACTTATCAGGTTAAATCTGGTTATGGTGCATTTCTGTCTACTCATCTTTCGCATGATAGTTCTTTGGATTCCTTTTGGAAATTTCTTTGGTCAATTAGCTTACCTCAGAAACATCTATTGCTCACTTGGAAGCTATGTCATCAAGCTCTTCCAGCTGCGGACATCCTTCAAGCTCATCCCTTAAATGTTCACAACCTCTATCTTTTCTCTGGCTATTCTCTAGTCAAAACTGTTTGGTTTGGCATTCTCTCCATGGCACCTCCCTCGCAAGAAAATGCTCATTCTCTACAATGGTTGAAATCATCTATCCTTTTACTAAAGGGTGAAGGTCGACTTGATCTGGTCAAGATCATCATTGTTTTGCTGAATGAGATTTGGTTCAAACGGAATTTAATGCTGCATCATGGGAAATCAACAAGCCCCCAACAGATTATTAAAGAGATTTCCTCCAAGATTAATTTTTTGGGACTCTCTTTTTATAATCTTTACACTGGAAGCCTCTCCTCAGAATAACCTGATTGGAAGTCATAACCAAATTCTGTCAGGCTTTTATTTGTTATCATGATATCCCAATTCAAAATTTTGTTTGGCAGCGAAAGCACACCAATCCTGAATTATTTCTTGCCGTATGTTGTCGTGCTCTTCTCCTATGGATTGTTTCATCTGGACTCGCATCTTCAAGATCGGCCATCACGATATATTACGTCGGTACCAAGTGTATCAATCTTTTCAAACGGGCTGGGACGAGCTTAACACCATTGAGCAGGATATAATTTCTTTACTGTCCCTTTTTAATCCTGTTTTCTATTCTACGTTGGACTTCCAATATTTTTTAAAATTAGAGTGTAGTTTTCCTTTTAGTGCTCATCCTCTTGTAATATAACTTTATGGTCATAGTAATATCCATTTGCCTTTTATTAGAAAAAAAGAGATATCTCATTTATTTTTGTTTATAGAGAAAAGTCTAAATGAGTTGGATCTTATAGATTTATTAAGGTAAGAACATATATTAAAGTTAAAAGAATATTTATAAATTATCTACTAATAAAATTCTTATATCAATAGTAAAATATAAATTTATAATTGTATAAATTATGAGCTAATTTTGTAATAATTAAATCAATATTTTTTGACTAGATATCTCAATTTAGATTGCCAATTGTGGGTGTTGATGTGAACGGTAGACGGGGTGATGATGAGGAAGGAGGAAGGAGGAAGGAGGAAGGAGAGGGATGCCTGTGGTATAAGAGCCTTAGGGTATTGGGTCCCTCGTGGGTTGTGCCTAGGCCAAGGTTTTATATAAAATATAAAATATGTAATTATTTAAAATGTATTTAATTTATATAAAGTATTATTTTATTATAATTTTAGTCATAATATTTAGAGATGTATCTTAACTTTTAAGTGTATAGATTTATATCTGAGGGTAATAAATGGCTCATACTATTTAATATTGATATTGTTTAGAAAAAGGGGAAATTTTTTAAAAAAATTTATATAAAAAAAAAAGTCAAATAAGATGATGAAAGAAAAAATAGATTAAAGAGATTGGGCTCTCTTTGTATTTGTGTTTAAACTCATGAGGCAAAATGAGCTTATAGAGAAGCTTGGGAGAGTTGACAGAGGATAAGAGTAATGTGCACATATTTCAAAAAGTTATGAATTTAATTTTTATTATTATTATGACAAATTTTTTGATAAGTTATGTAAAAAAAAATTATAAGTGCTCTCTGAGTCTTTAGCATATTACTCATGTTCTTAAACTTTTTACCTGTACTAATGAATTTATTGAGAAATATAATGTATAGATTCTTCGCCTGTTTGCTTATCTCTCATTGAAATGTCATGTTTTTATTAAAAAATAATCAGTACATGGTAAATTATATAAACAGGTGTACTAAAACTATGACCACATATACATGGCAAATTACATGCTAATTTACAACTATTATATGTTGTGGCCTGCATTACACAAAATATTATATATTAAGCATTATGCAAAACCATGATTCACACTTTAAAGAATATATTTTTGATAATTTACTATCTATTTTCTTACTATAATTTATGCCTTTTGTTCTTAACTAACCTATAACTAATACAACAACTACATATAGCTTCACAATAAAATCATGATCAAATCGCTTTATAACTACATGTAGATCAAGTCCAAAAGTTAACACTGATTTATTATCCCACATATAGCTTCAACAATTTGACTTCAACAAGACACATAACATATTTGACTCTCTTTTGTTGTCAAACAAGCCATCATCAAAATTGTGTTAACATGTTGGAAGGAACAATTGTACCTAGATTTTGTAGAGAAGGGTTTGGCTAAGCTACATTATTTTCCAAGCATAGAACAACAGCTTAAAATTTGGAAAAATGCTTCTATCTCAGACTTCATATATCTAACTAAGTATAATAAATAATGATCTTACTTACTAGGGATTTTGTAATATAGACTATGACAATAATCTTATTGATTCAAAAATCAACTTCTAGGCTATACAAAAAAAAATCAACTTCATAGAAGTTTTGTAGTTGACAGATCAAATACAGTATAGAAGTTTTGTCAAATTCTATGGTATTATCTAGTTATAAACACTAATGTATGAATTGAGTGTCCATCGTTGAATAAAAGCCTGTAATTTACTATGACAATCTAAGCACTATAATAATGTCGCCATATAATCCTCTCTTGCAAAACAGTTTATACAAAATATTGTATTGTTGAAGTTTTGGCCAAGAGAACCTATAATTAATGGATGCAAGATGACTCAAGAATTCAAGTAAGGAGAGTTAAATAAATAAATAATTAACAGTAGTTTGTAACTATAACAGCAAAAAATGTTTGTTTTCTGTGAAGCAACAAAGAATTCCCACCCATCTGATCAACCCAAAAACTCATCACTGCATTAATTTCATCCTCAGATGCTAACATACAATACGGATTTGTCCTAATGCTTTCAACAAAGCTTCTTCTGGCCATCCCCACTTCTTATAGACTTCAACCTTGGCTTCTTATTTGATGACCATCAATGATGCGCTGAATGTTGTGGTTGAAGGATTAAATTGCAAACTCTTAAGCTCCTCCACCACTATTTCAAGGTCATTTGTAAAGTTTAGTAAACGAGTCATTTCATGTAACATGATAGCAATGTTTTCCCTTGACACACCCATTTTAAACATATTAATACTATGTATGAGTGAGTACCTTATAGCTTCACACTAAAAGCATGATAAAATAGCCTAGAAAGATCCTAGATTGAAATTCATTAATCTCCAAAAAAAATTTCCAACTTTCTAAACTTTAGAATGGCCATAAATTCCCACTCAAACAGGAAAAAGGAATTGAAACATCAACGTTCTCTGAAGAATCCAAAAGGAAAGAGATTTTAGATAAAACTCGAGATAACCATTTAGATAAATAATTTAACAACAAAAAAAAACCTCACCTTTGCGCTAGAGGATAAACCAAAAAGAATATCGTAAAAATCCCAAGTGTGGATTAAGAGTGTTTAAGTAGTCTTTGTCATAGAGCTCTCCGTAATTGCAAACTCTGGTCAAATGCAACAAGCAATACCTACATAAAGGTGACGATTATAGATAATATATGATAGATGTGAAAAAAAATGAAAAGTTCCAAGTAAGGCGTCTTATTTAATCACTAAACCCTAATCTTCCTCCGACTCCTAAATGCAAAATGACCTTTGACGATGACAATCCTCGACACTAAAGGAGTCCGGCAATCTTTTATGGTGCTAGAATGAGGCTTCGATGGCGCTGAATGAGGTCAGCAAACTTCAATGGTGCTCAAATGACCCAGTCTCTCTCGGGGTGTTATGCATTCTTGAGAGTGAAGTGCCCCACTTTTAGCTTCATTTACTGAAGGCTAATTTAGTATTTGTATAGAAATTTACTAATGACAAATTGAACCTCCTGTTTAATCTATCTTTTTTAATATGAAATGACTAATTTATCTTTTTGATATTGAGATGAGTTTTTATTGTCTTTTTCCCTAATTAATAATACATCAGGATAAATTAAATATATAAATTAAATCCTCTCTAATTAGGTAGGATAATTTTTCAAAATTTGTTTGGAACGTAAAACCGTTGGCAAAAAAAGGAGAGGGAAAAACCGGGGAAGGATGAGGGGAGGAAGGGATGGAACTTTCCCTCGCTAGGGTATTTTAAATTTCCGCACCTCGTTTTTCTGTGTCTTTTCATTTTTTTTTCTCGAGTACAAAAGATTGAAAGAGAACCGGGAGACCTGGGAGATTTACATAAGCTTCCTCCTCCATGAGTTGCAGAACATCTTAAGGAATGAACAGAAACAGAAAATGAAACTTCACGATCGAAGCTCCACTTAGCTAGCTTTTCAGCCACGCGGATCGCGTCTGTAGGGACATTAGTAAAAGATACAATCCAAGACTCAGACAGGAGATCCTTAGCATGAGAAATGAAGTCAGCCTAGGGCCCTGGAGTTATCTCTTGTTAACAGGGTAAAAACCATCGGTGTTTTTTCGTCCGCGCCTTGTTTTTCTACCTCTATGTCAGATGGAGGGAAAGGGAACAGATCCAGAGGCAGAGACGGTGGACATTGCCAGTCCACTGCCATGCCCCAACACTGTAACTATTCGCAGGAACCCTTATCGGAGAGCTCGTGCCACTCCTATCAGCGCTCAACAATGCTATACTTCATCCATTTCAAAGTTGCGAGAAGTTCCGTCGTTCCCTCATGAAGAGATCTTGTCCGCACAAAATCTGGAAAATGTTCCATCGCAACTGTCATCTACGTCTCATGGAAAATCAG
Source organism: Leucaena leucocephala (assembly GCA_037074615.1). Classification (NCBI taxonomy): domain Eukaryota; kingdom Viridiplantae; phylum Streptophyta; class Magnoliopsida; order Fabales; family Fabaceae; genus Leucaena; species Leucaena leucocephala. Next base: position 403,013 of record CM073542.1, read on the forward strand.
AGAGCGAAAACATCAAAGTTTTCCTTAGAATTCGACCTCTCCTAAACTCCAAGTGTCCTGGAAAAGTAGGCTCTGTTGCTGATAAGAATCAGCGGTTAAGAGCTAAGAATGCGTGGCCGCAGAACCCAACCAAAAAGAATATAATCGGACGGGAGAAAAATGTCAAGAAGAGCTCCAGAATTTGTATAACGGTTAATGACTCTCATTCAGTGACACTATCTACTCCTATAGATTCACAAGAGTCTAAGAAAATTAAATCTGAGACTTACGGAGGTTTCTCTCATATTTTTTCTACCGAATCATCTCAGGTACTCTTTCCATTGTTATTTTTCTTTCCTCCGCTTAGTATGTTATAACCTTTCTCCACGAGCAATGGGATATTCACGAATTTACATTTTAAATTTTAGCTTGTAGTGTACGAGAGAATGGTGAAACCTATGGTGGATGGCTTCCTTAGCGGTAAAAATGGAATGTTGGCTGCACTGGGGCCCAGTGGCTCAGGCAAATCTCATACTGTTTTTGGGTGTCCAAGGGAGCCTGGAATGGTACCCCTTGCCCTTCAACACATTTTCAAGGAGACTGAGACTAGGGCCAATCAGGCATTAAGGTATTCTGTGATACTTTATGCGTTTGGAACTTCTCGTGTATGTTTCTAAAATTACATTGCTATTCAATCTCGTTGTTTGGTCACTAAGCGTCATATTTGAAAACGTTAGGATAATCCAACTTAAAATTTGAATGATGAATTTCCTTTATGTAATTGGTGTAACATGTCAGTATCCTTATTCGATATGGATCCTCACTGATATATACCAGTGGTTTCGTATTCAATTGAAAGCATCTGGAGTCACCATTCTCAGGGAAGTCAATATTTGTTTAGCTGTTCTCATTATGAACACAAACATGATTATGCATTAACTAGCTTAGGAGAACACTAGCACCTGATCTCAAACTTTTCTATTGTTTTGTTTTTGTTCAATAGAACATTTCTATAGTTAACTGAATGAAATGTCAAATTAGTCCTTTGGTGCAAGTTGCAGGTCCTTGTACATATCAATATTTGAGATTTATTCTGAACGAGGTAAAGCAGAGAAGCTGTTTGATTTATTGCGAGATGGTTGTGAACTAAGCATGCAACAGTCAACTGTAAAAGGCCTTGAAGAGGTTTTAGCTACATCTGCTAAATGTAATGTCACTAGATGTGTATAAGATGATTGATAATGATAACTTGTTCCTGGATTTCTCTGAACAGGTTCTCATCTCTAGTGCCGGACAGGCAGAAGCCTTAATAGCACAAGCAGTGCTAAAACGTGCGACCGCAATGACAAACACTAACAGTCAATCAAGGTAGAATGCAAACAGAAATTCAAGTTCCTTTACTGTTGGGTGGGTTGTTCTTCTTGGTGGAAAGCTTTAAGCACTTTGATACAGGGAAAAGTTAATTGTAGCGAGTTCTTTCATATAATGATAAAACTAGTGATACTCTTCAATGTATTTTAGTGTCCTGTTTGAGGCTGATCTTCTGTACTTAGTTTATTTCTAATTACGAGTTGCACAGATTCATAATTTATCTGCAATAAGCCTAAATGAAGTAGTTCTTTGTTCAGTGATCTTATAGAACAGATTATTACTTTTCTAATTGGATTCTGAACGTTGGTAGAATCAGTTTATAACTTTATTCATGCAATATTTTATTCTTGTTGAGATTTGATTTTGCTCTCTTGTTGTAGCCGATCACAATGCATAATTAGTGTTCGCCAAAAGTGTGAAGGTACAGTCAGCGCGCCATCAAATGGTGCTGTTTTGACTATCATTGACCTTGCCGGAGCAGAAAGGGAAAAGAAAACAGGGAATCAGGTCTTTATATAGTCGTATTATTGTGAAATATAGGAGTCGATTTTGAGTATTCTGCAGTTTGACAACTTTATGATAGAAGCTGCATGGCTAGTCTCGAAAATCAAACCATTTGTCCCCTTTGTGGTCTTTTCTAACATAGGGATGTAAATGTTGTGGCCTATAAAACGCAGCAAACATGTTTGAGTGCATGAGCAAATCTCTCCGCCACTCTGCCCTGATAAGTTTATGCTAGTAGTTTTTCAACTTTAATTTATGAAATTATTCCTAAAGTAACCATGATACCATAAAGTTAAAGATAGTGCAAAAAACATGAGCCGCTACTTATACTTTTAATTAAATTCTTTTTTGTCGTGATCAAATTCAATATCTGATGTAAAAGAAACCTTTCGAAAATGTCAGAGAATTAGCAAACGTAGAATTGCCGATGATCTTGTTGTAACTTGTAATTATTACTTGAATCTCATAAGCCAAGATTGACTACATTTCACAACATTATGGAATAAATATTTTCCTATTATCTTCCCCTCAAATTTTCTTATATTGCAGGGGACAAGATTGCTTGAAAGTAATTTCATCAACAACACTTCAATGGTGTTTGGCTTGTGCTTAAGAGTATGTATCATGCACTCAGGTCTTTTCCTTTTTCTTATTCACCCTTCCACTACTTTTGTGTATGGTTATGTTGATTGTTTTTAACTTCCAGTCCTTACTGGAGCATCAAAAAAATCCTAAGAAGCCATTGCAGAAGCACTTCCAAAACTCATTGGTAAGTTTTTTTTTTTTATAATAATTTGACATATTGCTGGCCTTTGATGCGTTTCAGTTGTTCTCGTTTCTATTATCTCGTCCTTGATGCTGCATGTCATATCCACAAAATATGCATTGACGCTCTCAGTTGTTCTCTCTGTTTGCTAATATTTTTTAAGACAAAACTGAAATAATGAAGACTGAAGAGATACAAATATCATTGTTTCTACTACAGTTAACTAGGTTTCTTCGAGATTATTTGGAAGGCAAGAAGCGCATGACCCTGGTATGCAGATTCTGCTTTAAACTTAGTTTTCCTCCAGATGATTTAATTGTGTTTTGAAAATTGCATGTCTTTCACATGAAATTGGGATTCAATATCTCTCCAAAGTCCACTAATCTTTGTGAACTTTTCCTCCCAGCTTTTAACAGCAAAGTCAGGAGACGAAGATTATCTTGATACATCTTACCTACTAAGACAAGCTTCCCCTTTCACGAAAATCAAGTGACACTATTTTCAGCTCTTGATTTCAATCGCATTTCATATCTACCCCAATTTATATAAGAATGTATATGATTTTGTCAGGTATAAGGAAATTGAACCATCAAATATTGTTCCTAACAAAAGGCAGCACCAAGCATCATCTATAGTGGAGCATGCAAAACAATCATCTACTTTAGGGCAAGCAAAGCGAATGAGACTTATCAGCAGTGAAGATAGTGTGCGTGTTCAATCGCATGTTTTCCTTTTTAAAATAACATTAGAAGAGGTTTATTAGATAATCATTACATATTAAGAATTTTTCTTAAAATTTTATAATAGATATTTTCAAGTACAATCATCAGAGTTACACGTAGACAGATGTCACTAAATTTGACCGCTTAGTTCAGCTCTGCATTACGTGGAGAACTAGATCCCACTTAAAGCGCCAAGTTTCCACGAATTCAGATGTCAAAACAGAAATTTTCTGCGTAAATAAGCTATTTTATATGAACTCTTGATTTAGAAGAAAGTGGATAGATGATTTGAATATATGATACATGGAACTCACTTCACTCCAAGAATTCATATCTGCAATTATATTTTATTACTTAGAATTTGATATGTTCAACATGTTCATTTTTTCTTTGCTATCTATTAGTTTGAGAATTGTTTTTTATGTTTGATTTGCTAAACATTTTTGTTGATAACTTCAGGAACTTGATTAAATTTTAGATACTTCTATTACTATTTGCAGTTTGAACAATTTTTTTGTTTATTTCCAGAATGAAGAGCGCAATGTCAAAGAATTGCACTTTTCTAAGGGAGGTAGTATGAGACATTTCAAATTGAGCTGAATTGGTCATTCTGATACTTGGCTGTTGATATCTTCCTAATTTTTACTTGGTTACAGATGCTACAAGAGTTTTCAAATTAGAAGCTAATATTTGTGCCCCAAAGTCAGAGTCTGATAGCCAGACTCAGATTGATAGAAGCCACATTATTATGCAGAATTTTGCTAAAGCTTTATGGAATACTTTGAAGCAATATAATGCCAAGCTAAAGGTAATCATTATTTAAAAAACCGCTTATTAAAACTAGCAATTAAACCCGAGTTTTAATCTATTCTCTCATATTTATAAAAAATGCTTTCACGGTAAGTTTTGCGCTCAGGCTAACTTTCAAGGTTAATTTATACCAATATTTATAATCAGGTTGCAGAAATGGAAATACAAAGTCTCAGAGAAAGCGTTGGGCATGAAAAGGAAAAGTATCAAGAGCTGGAAACAGAGATGAATGAGTTCAAGGCCTTATGTACTTGTCGCAAAGGGAGCAAAGCATGCAATGTGGATAATCAGGTATGCAGATTTTGTGGTTGTGGATTCCACTCCTCCCTAAAAGATTCCAGTTTATGTCTAGACTTAACCGTTATGAAAGTTGGACAACTACGTATCTCAGCTCAATTGATGGTTAACTCTTCCATAGATTTGGGAGCAAGAACTAGTTCAACCATATATGCTCTGTAACACCATGATTCTCATCCCCCCTTCTTTCTTCCGCTCCTCTATTTTGGTAGAAATTAACAAATGAAAGAGAGAAAGAGAAAACCTTTGTGGCAGGCTGTGAGTTCTCATCAGCGCGAAACCTTACATCTATAGGTCAATAGACTGTACTGATTACAGAAATATTACAGCCCAAGATACAACAAGCGTACGGTTGCCATGCAGACGTAGTTAGTTATACTATTTATCTTAGTCATTTGTGCTAAATGTTAGTAATTTAATTCCTTTTCTCTGAATATGTAGGTTTAGTCATTTAATTCCTTTTCTCTGAATATGTAGGTGCTCTTATTCTGTATAGAAACTAGAGCAAGCTAGTGGTTCTAAGTATCTGGTCAAACTAGCAGCACAGTAGATGCCCTTTCTACTGAAAGTCTCGTATGAACTTTTATCATACATGTGACATACTAACAGGATAAAACACAAGCGATAAGTTCATTATACATGTGTACTCATTTCAAGTTGAGTGGATAATGATTTTGAGAAAGCTTTACTCACCATTTTTTGTTTTTTTATGTTAGATTTTTTGTGAGCTTCAGATTATGAGAATATTGCATATGCTATTTCTATCTGTTTCTTCTAGGAGACATTTGATGCTCAAGCATCATCTATGCGTAGACTTCATCATTCAGATTATGAGCCTACACTTGGTACTTCCTGCACTCTTTTGGATGCTGAAAAATCAGACAGGTTAGTCTTGTGACAAATAATCTTCACCTTGGTGCTGCTTGTCTTTCTTGTCCTTGAAGCATCTAGCTGGCTAATTTATTCTAAAGCATCACTCCTGACTTTGTGCATGCTGCAATAATTAGGAAAGGCGGGATCTGCTCATCAAGACCAAGGCATCATAATTCGTTGGAGGTTGGGGGAGAAAGCGATATACTAACTGTGAGTTGATTTATAGCCATCAATGTGTCCAAGTGTCTTCATGTTGCTTATTTGAATTGTTTCTCAAAAAAATGAGTTGATACGACTTAAAAAGCCTGCAATGGTGGATATGTATTAGTTCGAAATTGAGTTTATTTAGGAATCATTCAAGTTGTGGAATTAATTTTATCCTCTAATCTTTTCAATGTTTTCATATGAATGATTGTCTGTGAGGAATGTGACGTTAAATATATCCTTAAATATATCAATATCATTCCTTTGACTGGCTCATATAATAGCTGTTTCTGTAATCAACTTTGCAGGAGTTTAAAGATTCTTTATCATTGCCCAGTGATGAAAAGTTTGGCCCTTCGTCACCCATAGATGTCTCGTCTACCAACGCAGATGAACATGCTGGTTATCGACCTGATGACACCAATACTTCTGACCAATCTGACGATAAATTAATCCTTCTGAATAGTCAGGTAAGATGTTAGCCTACTTTCGTCTGGACCCCGATATATATACACATATTAGAAACTTAGAGGTTAGAATGGAAAGTTTATTATGCTGAAAGTTTTTCAGGTAACTGAACACTTTACACATGATATTATCAAGTAGGAACGTGACAATTATATTTGTGAGATGCAGACTAAGAACTCTGCATGATACTTCTATCTATTCTTTCCAGGAAACATTTGATGCAGAACCATCATCTGCGCCTAGACATGATCATTCATATGATGAGTCTATACCTGGCACTTCATGGACGACGTTGGACACTGAAAAATCGAATAGGTTAGTGTTGTGACAAGCAATCTTTACCCCACGATTCCTACTAGTATTTCTAGCTCCTCCAGTATCTAGCTGGTTAGTTTATTCCGAAGTGTCATTTCTTACTTCCTTCTCGCTGTAATTATTAGGAAAGGTTGGGCCGACTCATCAAAACCAGGGAAGCCTGATGCTTTGGTGGTAGAGAGCAAGATACTAACTGTGAGTTCATTCTTAAGCCATCAACGTTGAATAAGTGTATCAATATTGATAAGGTGATGTTACAACTGGGTTTCTCATGAAAAACTATTGGGCCGAGAAATAAAATATCCTCAAATATATACCCTCTGTTAAAGGATTTTACACAAAATCTATTTCTGCCTTCCTCATGCTTAGTCGGCTTTCCAAGAGTTCAACAACTCGCCCCGGCCCACTGATGAAACGCTGGAACCTTCATCACCTAAAGCATTCTCATCTACTAAAGGATGTGACCAGGTGGGTAGTCGACATGCCGAGAGAAGGGTCAATAACTCCTGCAACCCTCAGAAGCCAAAGAGGTCCGTGGTGTAATTTATGATACAAGAATAATCGAGTTTGTTTGTATTGTTTTCAGATTATAATCTTATCGTTTAACCGTTTATAGTTTATAATTATAATGATGTAGGAGACTTATGCCTTCCACGTCCGTGTTATTAAGGGATTTGAGTAACGGCGATCTTGTAGACGAGACAACGACATCGAAGGTAATATAATTAAGGGTGATCTTCAGCTTGCGCCCGCCACAGGGTTTCTGGTTTCTAACTAGGACACAATGTATTGAAAAGTTGTGAGGTTTCTGGAGTAACTAAAGTTTTTCTCTCTAGATAAGAACAAATGGGTTGTGAATTATGAGTGCAAGACATTTTGATGTGTTGACATTTCAGTTGATTTGCAGGGGAGAAAAGGCACGGGGAAGTTAACTGCGGATGATGTAAAACGAACAGATGGTAGCATCTCTCTTATCCGAATGCTTAAGAGCAATCTTCATCTCTAGTTGACCGTGACATTGCCTGGAGACTTAACATTTGTTTTTGGCTAATGTGTAGTCTGAGCATCATACTTATTTGTGTAGTCTGCCACAGGCTCAATGGTAGACATACGTGTATAGAATTTTTATGGGTTATTGGTTTGAGTTTGTTTCCACATTTTTTTATGATATAAAAAAATCTAAGTAGATTAAATATTAGTTCTTCATTAAGATCAGGGCATAGCTCAATAGATAAGAGAGTATTCATAAAAGAATTATAACATCGTTTACTAAAAGTTTTTTTATAACAATAAAAAAATTAAAATTTATATTTTTATAATATATAAACTCGTCTTTTTTTTTTTGTGTGTATGTTATGAGTTTAGGCATACAACTTACGGAATAACTTTATTAATCGGTCTAGCTACTCATTGTTGGGTAGCAGTAGTGATAATAATACTCGTATTTTTAAATATAGTAACCACCATTAAGTAATTGACAACAGAATATAATAAATACTGCATATTGCTTGAAAAGATTGGAGCTCCTTGAGATATTTATTTTAGAGCATTAATATGGAATTCTCAATAGATTACCAACAACATAAATGATAGTTGGTTGAAGTAAAACAAATATTATTTGTGTTTTTTTCTTTAATCAGAAGCACAATTGTTGTAAGTTTAGCACTTAAACTCTATGAATGAAAAAGAAAATACATCATAAGAGCTATTTTTAAATAAGATTAATAATACTCATACAGTTGTAATTTAAAGAATTATATTAAAATGATTGTACAATTAATATGTTAATATAATATATTTAAAAAAACCGTTTACATCTAGATGCGCTGATCCATGTTAATCATGTTATACGAAAATGGCTATTAAGTTTGATCACTGGGCTCGTGGAAAAGCCACGTGAGCGGGAAAAATCGAGAGATTAGTAAGTAGATATTGATTACTCATTGTCTACAAGTTTAGTTATCAAAAAAGTGAAATATTAAATTATTTAGAATGTGTTCAATCCTTAAAAAAATATTATTTTATTATAATTTTAATCACGATGTTTAAAAAGATATCTCTTAAATATTTAGGTTAATGTTTAAAGATAATTAATAATTTATTTTACAAAATATTTATATCATTTAGGAGGAAATAAGATTTTACCTTATCTTTAGATTATAGGTGAATTTAACATTTTTCTAAAATTTAAAAAAAAAGTAAGTAGATAATATTGTAAAAAAAAACTTGTAGTATATGAAAATAAGATGTACGGAACAAAATTTAGCTTACATATTATGAGATTATATGGTACTATTAGACCTATCTTATATGAAATGGGACCATTGTAATTGTAACCAATTATTATATTAAAATTTATTATTTAAACTTAATAATCTTTTTAATCTTTAATATAATACACATTTAATTAATTTGATTAATTTAAGAAAATTAGTTAATATATAATATTTTTCCTAAAATATTAAAATTATCTTTTTTAATTTTTTCTCATATTCTCTTATTTGATTATTATTGAAAGGATATCAATAAATATATTTAAAAATAAATAAATTTTATATTTAAAAATAAAATTATCAATAGGCTTTAGATTGGTAGGAGCTTCCTTTCTCAATCACGTGGTACGTACGAAGGATCTCATGGATACCTCTCCACCAAGGGTTACGTTGGAGGCAAACCACGAAGGCTATTACTAACTCGCACTTCCTATCACAACAATTAGCCAAGTCCAAGTCCAAGTCCAAGTCCTCTTTAATTATGTAAGATATGAAAGATTAAATGAGTAGGTTTTTTGAGCAAAACAAACTTAACAATGATTCATAAAAGAATGGATTTGTAATGTTAACATTGAACTTAAATAATTTAAAACCGTAATAAAGACACATACAAGAGAAAATCAGTCAAGAGAAACCAAGACAATATTGATTAACAGCAATGGAATTAATAGTTGAACAGTATGATCTGATGCTCCTCACAATTTTCATCTAGATCGCTCAATCTGTTTGATAAAAAAAAAAAAAGTGATTACCCTTTAGAATTATTTTTCCGAGACATATCTATAGATTTGAATAATTACTCTTTGTTTATGGATTTAAAATTTAAATATCAATTTGATGATGCGCTCCGCCGGGGGTAATCAAAATGTATTCCCATGAAAATTCAAATTAGGGCCGTGGAGCTGGACTATGAAGAACGTCTCTCTGCTCTCTGGTTCGGCAATCTGAGGCTGTGGCCTGCCTCTGCACTTCAAATTACTAAAAAACTAAACAAGAATTATTATTATTAATGATCCCAAAACCTACATGACCATCTGGACTTCGATGCCGCACAGCTAACCTTCCCGGCTTCCCCATGTTATACCCCAGCCTCCAACGCCAACGCTGAATGAAGATCAGCCATCATCCAAATTCAAAATAATGCACCTTTCACTCCCGTTTCCCCTCTGCTTATACGCACATAATTTAACACTCCCGTTTCCATTATCAATACATATATTACAATCATATAATTTAAGCTCTCAACGCTCAAATCAAAACCGCCATACATCTCGAGCCCCTTTCCCTGGATGATTACCTTCACAACAAGGTCCACAATTCAAAGACAACCTTTTTTATACATATGGTGTATATATATACGTGTGTGTGTGCGCGCGCGCGCGCTTTTTACATGAGGGGAAAGCAAAAACCATGTTATTGTTCTTGTACCCAATTATGAGCTCGTTTTACAGAGTCGCGTGAGGAATCTGACGGGGAAGTCTGAAGCGGACCTGAGACGCGGTGGATCGCACTGCCACGCCGTGCCAACAGATGCCGCCCTTGCACATCTCCTGGGCAGAACTGTGAGAATGACGATGGCCGCCGTGACAGCGCGTGAAGGCGTACGTGACCTTGCGGGATACGTCCCACGTCAGCGTGGCGACCAGCACCAGGCCCACCACGGTGCTCGAAACAACCACGACAAAGCCGCCGCTGAAGCTCCGGCCGCACATGAGCCCGTAGGCTTTGATGCCGGCGATCACCGCCACGTAGATCGTCGTCAGGTTCCCGACGACGGTGTCGGATACGGCCATGAAGAAGGGAGGAGAAAGGGGAGAGCCGTACAAAGTAGACGCTGCGACAGATCTGAGAATGAATATAGCGGTCGCTTTAATGCGCGGTTTTGGGAATGTTCATGGCTTTAATTATGATTACGGGAGTCCCAATTTCTCGAATTTATGAAAGAGGGCTTCTCTCTCGTCCACTTCCGCCCGTCGAGCTTATCTTCGCCCTCCTCGGATTGGAAATTGGGGAAAGTGGGGGAGAGAAATCACGGGTGTTTCCCAACACCCCCCCGATTTTGCCATCCCATCCCGGTGAATTACACGTGTCTCTCATTGAGCTCAGATCTGGCGTCTCTATTACGTGGCAGCTCCTCGCTCATGCGATACCTGTTCCTATTACTAAACTGAAGAGCTTTTATTATGTCCTTTACGACTGAATACCGAGGGCAACCGAGTGGAATGAAAGACGATCAAGATGGCGTGACACCAATTAATTTACTGGCTTTCCTTCTTAGTGCGCATGTGGTGATGGACACAGGGGCCTTCTCCCTCATCTTCTGTTATGAAACAAGGAGGCCACATTAGGACAAGAGTCAAACCTGGTATCGCGTATCTTCAGAACCTAAGGTTAGGGAGGGTTTAGTTTAGCCTGCTTCAACCGAAACTTTTGGACTACTCATTCAAATTTTACCAACATCATGAGAGCCTCGTTTGCCCATCCCCCATGCTTACGTTACACTCACACACGAGATTAATTAATTATTACCAAAAAAGAAACAATAATGAATCAGCGATTTTAAGTTGGTTCAGATTGTGGCTATATTATATTATATTATATTATATTATATTATATTATGGTTACAGAGTTAATATACTTATCATTTAGAATGCTGGATATCTCTGCTTCGCGCGCGTCCTAAAGCTGGCATTTTTGTTTTTGCCATTGACATAAAATTGTAGGAGGGGGATAACGTGGAGGGAGTGAAAGAAAGGGAAAGGCAGGTGTGGAAAACGATGATGAAAGCAACGGGAAGGGCCAGCGTCCCCTGCGAGTTGGATGTGGAAGCTGCAAAAATATCCCTTTAGACGCTTTGTCTGGAGCACCACTCTCAGCGGATTGGCCAGCCCTCCCATATACAATCCTGTGAGAGAATCCCTATTTTATCTACTAACACATATCGAATAGTGTTGAGTAATATGGTATTCAACTCCCTTTCCTATCTCCATTCTCTAGTACCAAATTTTTATGATGTGTTTTAGCCTGCCAAACCAATCCTATTGTGGTCAATACTTTAAAAACATACCATACAGTGCTTGACGAGTTGTCCTCTTTCGTGCCATTTCGTCGATGCTTTTTGTCTACTAGTATATAATAATTATTATTTTTAAGTAGATCTAAAAAATTAATTAAATAAATTAATTATAATTAATATAAAAATTAATTTATTGATTTGGATAAATTAAAAAGTATATAATATAAATTTATTTTTAATTATTATATTTAATAGTATTTATTTGATTTTATAGATATATTCAAACAAATTAATTGTATCTTATTATTATTAGGACCAGAAGATATAATAATCAGAATGTTGACAACCGGTTGAATGAATATTCCGTATAGAAAGTGATATCTTTGTTCATATAACCGAGTGGTTTCTTGTAGACAATTATACGATGATTGTATTTTAGATACAAAATTTGTAAAATTATTTAATCTGCTGAATATTAATATTACACATAAAATATTCATACGAAATATTTAGCCTCAGACGCCCTCAGTCGTAACATCGTTAAATTAGTATTAACATCTCTCTCTTGAGGTTGGGCTGGAAATCCCATTGGGCATTGGGTGAGCATTTCAGCAATCCAGTCTAAGCCCAATTTTTTTCTAAAATTTTTTATATAAAAAAATATATTCTCATAATGAATCTTCGAGAAAGTACACATATCTTCGTGTTTGTGAGGACTGATTGGGAGTACCTTACAAGGTCAAAATCGCCTTCCCCGCACCCCCAAAAAGAATGAAAACAATATCCAATGGCATCGAAACAGTGCAGCGTCAGTTGTCTGTCAACAATATTTCATATAAGCAATGTCTGGCAGACCTATTAAAGATTAGGATATGTTCCATTACGAAATTCTCCATCATTGATGTATTTTATCTTGATAGCAACCATTCTCTTGGAAGGTGAAAACATAGTTAAATGAAAAATCCCATCAAATGAATATTTATATATAATGAGATTCAAAATTGAGGCAGTAACCCAACCCCTGGTGGTAGAATGAAAAACTACGATGAGAATTCCATGTTTTTCTAGCTTAGATATTCAGGCCCAAAGAGCGGAAAGAAGTCTTCTCATTTAACTAATAAGAATTAATCTGCTTGTCTGACATTGGTATCGTCTAAGAGAAAGAGAGATTTCACCCTACCCTTGGATTGTGGATGAGCCCGACCCCTTTCCAAAAATTTGTGTACCAAAAAAAAATAATAAGAATTAATCTGAGTGATAAATAATTTAATATTTTTTAAATAAAATTTTAAATTCAAACCTTGATATATATAAAAATATTTATTAAGAGACTCACCTATTATAATTAGATATACGATATAGGTAAGATTTAAATATAATAAAAAAAAATTGATAAACCGGGTGATAAAAAAAAAAGAGAAGTCTTCTCATCGTGTGGGACCGTCTACAATACTGGCTACTGGCCTTGGCCACGTAAAATGAAACGGAGCAAACCAATACAACGAGGCCACGTTTCCACAAGACAATCGTATCCGTTCGATCATCCAGGCTGGCAAAATTCAACCCATCGGAACCCCATACATCCTAAGACTGAAGTTGCCGTGACAATCACGCTCGCAGCAAGCACTCGCTGTGTATAAATACACATGCTTATTTATAACTTACCTGTGTGGTTCGAAGCGGATCGTTCTTCAGTTCAGTGGAGAGAGCTACTAGAAACTTCGTTTCTGCGATGAGGAAGTGGACTGTTCCTTCCGCTCTCCTTCTCCTCTGCCTCCTCTTTCTTTTTGCAGATCAAGGTGTGGCGGGCTTACATTAATCCGATGCCAGTGTTTTTTCCCTTTTAACACGAGTTGTGCATTGTTTTTTGGAGGAGAAAAACGAACTGTGCATTGCTTTCATAAGCTACATCATTTTCTTACCACAGACCTATATACCTTAGCTTCTTAGCACTTGAAACTGTAGTTTAATTATTCTTCCCTGGTTGGATAGGTCGCAAATTTCAGGCAAATGCCGAAGGTAATTCGGAAGAGCTTGTAGATCCCCCGAAGGTTGAGGAGAAGATTGGTGCTGTTCCAAATGGTCTTTCCACCGACTCAGATGTGGCCAAGAGGTTTCTGAACAGACTGAGCTTGTTTTGAGTTATAAACTACTCATGTTTTGTTTATTTATTTCTGAAATTTGTTGGAATTTGATTGAAGGGAGGCGGAGTCGATCTCTAAGAGATCGCTGCGCAGCAACGCGGAGAAGTATGAGTTCCAGGCCGAAGTGTCCCGGCTCATGGATATTATTATCAACTCCCTATACAGCAACAAGGACATTTTCCTCAGGGAGTTGATCTCCAATGCTTCTGATGTAAGCTGTTTTCCTTTGTAAAAAGTAAAAAACCTTGTGTTAATTATTCTATTCCACCATGTTAATGAAAATTACCTTCATATGCTAGGCGTTGGACAAGATCAGGTTCCTCTCCCTCACCGATAAAGAGATTTTGGGCGAAGGTGATAATGCCAAGCTCGAAATTCAGGTTAGACATGCTGAATGACTCTGTTAGGAATGGTACATGTAGTCATAGAAATTGGAATTGTACATTCAATGGCAAATTTTCTATAATGGATTGTTGATCGTGGCATTTTAATTGTTTTAGTCTGAATATTGTGTGCATTATGTTTTTAACCTAAAAGCAGTTATGATTGATGAAATGCAGATAAAGTTAGACAAGGAAAGGAAAATATTTTCCATTCGGGACAGGGGTATAGGTATGACAAGGGAGGATTTAATAAAGAATTTGGGGACCATAGCGAAATCCGGAACTTCAGGTATATAGTTCGTAGTTTATACATTATAATTTCTCATTCATAATAAGCTATGAAAGATGTTAATTGGAACCATTTATCCATGCAGCGTTCGTTGAAAAAGTTCAGACGAGTGGAGATCTCAATCTTATTGGGCAGTTTGGGGTTGGCTTCTACTCTGTGTATCTCGTTGCTGACTATGTTGAAGTCATTAGCAAACATAATGATGATAAGCAGTAAGTCTTCAGACTTTATATTCATTATTAGACCTTCATTTTCAAGGAATTTTTGTATTCCTGTACCTCGCTCCGGCAGTGTGATAAGCTAACTATCTGTCTTTCAGGTATGTATGGGAATCAAAAGCTGATGGAGCATTTGCTATATCGGAAGATACATGGAATGAACCTTTAGGACGTGGAACTGAGATTAGGTTACATCTCAGAGACGAGGCTGGGGAGTACCTGGAGGAGTACAAGCTGAAAGTATGCACATGATAGATAGCTGAATTTTTATTAAATATTTAAGTAAACAGATCATTATGTTTCAGTTTTCCGTGAATGAGAATACCCTGCTAGTTTTTAACTTCAATAGAAATATCAATTAAGGACTATAAGTGTTGTGCATTTACAGCTGGTGATAATAAATACCTTAATGCTCTGCCCATAGTTGAAAATCGTAAATAGAGGTGCTAAATTTGTTTCATTCTTCTTCTTCTAAATATGTTGTTCTTTTGACCTAGACGTCTCAAGTGTTCCACGTGCTCCTAACTTTCAGTAAGGATACAGTGATTATTTTTTATCTTCCAAACTTTTAGATGTTTCCTTCAGCAATTTGTTATGGAAGTCATAACTAGCAGTTTCCATTTCATGTTTGCGTTTTCTTACCCTTCCTATTTTTCTTTTTTGGAGCAGTATATCATATATAATGGTTTTATTCTAAGCATGGTTACCTCCATTAGAATGACTGACTGAAATTGTTTTGATTCTTTTCTTCCCTGTAGGAATTGGTGAAGAAATACTCTGAATTTATCAACTTCCCTATCTATATTTGGGCAAGCAAGGAAGTTGAGACTGAGGTTCCCGCAGATGAAGCCGAGTCAAGTGATGACGAGGAATCAACATGTAAGTTTAAGTGATGGACTTGTTGGTAATTTGTCTGTGTTACACTCCACTCATCAAGAAACTTTTATAGTGAACATCCATTAAGATGTTATGTATAGTTGCACAGTCAATGCTTCTTTCTTACCCTATATTTCTCCATTTTCAGCTGAAAGCAGCTCCTCTGAGGAAGAGAGTGAAGTTGAAGATACTGAGAAAAGTGAAGATGAAGAGAAGCGCAAGACAAAGAAAGTCAAGGAAACTACTTATGAGTGGGAACTCTTGAATGATGTCAAAGCCATATGGCTGCGGAATCCTAAGGAGGTTACTGATGAGGAGTATAATCAATTCTATCACTCTCTGGCTAAGGTACATAGATGCATACTTGCATCTGCATCAATTATGGGAGCCTTTAGATTTTATGTAGGTAATTTTTTCCTTTCACTGACATGTGTTCATATCCATCATGTGAATTTATGTATCTTGCAGGATTTTAGTGATGAAAAACCTTTAGCTTGGAGTCACTTTACTGCTGAAGGCGATGTTGAGTTCAAGGCAGTTCTGTTTGTGCCACCTAAGGCTCCTCATGATCTATATGAGAGTTATTATAATGCAAACAAATCCAACTTGAAGTTGTATGTTAGACGAGTATTTATTTCGGATGAATTTGATGAGCTGTTGCCTAAATACCTGAACTTTTTGAAGGTAGTTAGTGTTTTATTTGCCCCCATTTTTTCTGGTATGTTGTGAGGATCATATTGTTTTACCATTTTTACTAATTCTTATATGTTTTGACATTGGGAGCAGGGTCTTGTTGATTCTGACACATTGCCACTTAATGTATCCCGAGAGATGCTTCAACAACACAGTAGTCTGAAGACAATCAAGAAGAAACTCATCAGGAAAGCCCTTGATATGATCCGTAGGATTGCTGATGAGGATCCTGATGAGTCAACTAATGAAGACAAGAAAGGTATGTCGTGATAAGTAATAAATATTACTTCTTTGAGCCTCAATCCTAATTCCTCTGTTTTGGTAAATTTAAGTTATTCTCCAACTATTATCTGTACCGCTTTTAGAGTAATAGGGTGCCTGAATGTTATAAAAATTTGGCAGTTGGATAGATATCTTTCTCGAATGATCTAAAGTGGCACACTATTGATGGGTGGTATCACTAATTCTGAATTTTGATGCAGATGAGAAGTCCCCCGACACTGATGATAAAAGAGGTCAATATGCTAAGTTCTGGAATGAGTTTGGGAAGTCCATTAAACTTGGTATTATTGAGGATGCTACCAACAGAAACCGTTTGGCAAAACTTCTTAGATTTGAGAGGTAACTTTCGTCACTGTAATTAAATTCCGTTGCAGTGCGCCTCTTTGAATACTCGATATTGTATCTTCTCTTTCATTACTTGACATTGTAATTGATTCTTGAACTCTTACAGCACCAAGTCCGATGGCAAACTGACTTCTCTAGATCAGTACATCTCTAGAATGAAACCTGGGCAGAAAGATATCTTCTACCTGACTGGAAGCAGCAAAGAACAATTGGAAAAATCTCCATTCCTTGAGCGGCTTAAGAAAAAAAATTATGAGGTGCAATTAAAAATCTGTTTCTGTAATGTCATGTCTTCGTGATAGTATACTTGATACCGTCTAGTCTTTTATCTCTTTTGGGTTGGTGAACAAGCCGATGCCATCTCTTCTAATTTTTCCTCCCCAAACTATTACAGGTTATTTTCTTCACAGATCCGGTTGATGAATACTTGATGCAATACCTGATGGATTACGAAGACAAAAAGTTCCAGAATGTGTCCAAGGAGGGTTTGAAGATTGGGAAGGATGCAAAAGATAAGGAGCTCAAGGAATCTTTCAAGGATTTTACCAAGTGGTGGAAGAATGGCCTTTCCAGCGAGAAGGTTGATGATGTGAAGATTTCCAATCGATTGGATAACACACCTTGTGTGGTAGTGACATCAAAATATGGTTGGAGTGCTAACATGGAGAAGATCATGCAATCTCAGACTTTGTCAGATGCTAACAAGCAGGCATACATGCGTGGAAAGAGGGTTCTTGAGATCAATCCTAGACACCCTATTATCAAAGAACTCCGGGAGAGAGTAGTAAATGACCCCGAGGTACATTTTGGAGTTGAATATTTCCCCTTTCATTTTACTTTGTCTGTGATCTTTGAGATATAGATCAACATTTTTCTTTTTTCATTGTTAACACAATCGGCTTGCCTTCGCAGGATGAGAGTGTGAAGCAAACGGCAAAGCTGATGTACCAGACGGCACTCTTCGAAAGTGGCTTCTTGCTAGATGACCCCAAGGATTTTGCTTCCCGTATTTATAGCTCAGTCAAGTCGAGCTTAAACATCAGTCCTGAAGCTGGAGTTGAAGAGGAAGATGACGCAGAAGAAGTTGAGGCT
This sequence comes from Leucaena leucocephala, assembly GCA_037074615.1. Classification (NCBI taxonomy): domain Eukaryota; kingdom Viridiplantae; phylum Streptophyta; class Magnoliopsida; order Fabales; family Fabaceae; genus Leucaena; species Leucaena leucocephala. The sequence goes on from CM073542.1 coordinate 420,933, forward strand.
GATAGCGAAGTAAAAGAATCTGCCTCTACACCCAAGGTTGAAGCCGAGGCTACCAATGAGGATGCTGATGCTGATGTCAAGGACGAGTTGTAGAATTTAAAGGATTTTGTATTCCCATTTTCTTTGTTATCTTTAGGATTTAGCTTCTCGAGGCTTCCGCGTTTACTTTGATGCCTATGAAGTCGAAGAAGGAATATTATAGCTGTAACTTACCGTGATCATACTAGTATAATCCATGGAATTTTGCTTAGTCATTCATTCCAGGAATTGAGTTTTTCTTTTTAAATGCAAATGTGGCTTGTTTCTGTTTCTTTTTCTGTTTTTAATTTTCCATGATCAGGGAATTAATACTTAATAAGCCATCCCTCTCCACCCGGCTGATTGGAATAGTCATCAAGGGGGAAGAAATGAAAAGCAAGTCTTTTCCGTTTCTACGCTCAAGTGGCAATAAAGAGACTTCAAAGAAATAGCCATCGTGGCGCCTTTATCTATTCAATCCCACCTGGGGATGGTATTCGGGAGCCCTGACGATTGAATTCCAGTTTGAATTCAACTGCCCATTGAAAAAGGTTTTTACTCTTTCATGTCTGTTTCATTACTCCTTTGTTTTTAAATAAGATTTAATTATGTAAAATATATATATAAGATTTAATTTATAATATAACTTATACTATAATTATATTTTATATTTAGAAGTAAAGGAATTTTTTTTTGCCAACATTAATGTCATTCTACATCTATATACTGTTTTAAATTTTTATAGTGGAATAGGGACCCCCCGTTTTAGTTTTTAAGATAGGGAGCAAGATATGACGACAAAAATTCTTGTAAGGTTTGTTGATTATGCATGATAACTATATGAATAATTATATAAATATTTCCATAATTATATTATAAAATTTTAGAAATTATTGTCTTAATAATACAGATACAAATAACTATATCATTATCTTTTTTTCTTTTGTACAAATATTTTTAAAAAGATGTTGGGCTCATCCACGATTTAACAATAGAGCAAAATCTTTCTCCCTCCTAGACGATGTCAATACTGAGAAGGGCGAGCCATCAATTACCCTAAAACATAAATTTAAACACTAAAGAGTTAAAATATCTTCTCAAAAATTACGTTTAAAATCACAATAAAATAATATTTTCAACACGTTTTAAATAATAGCATATTTCACCTTAGATGAAACTGTATCATTATTTATATCCCCCGCAATGCCCCGACCCGGACAATGGGCTTGCCTCCCTTAACTCCATTTATGGTGGGCTTATATAAAATGCCCTGCCATTGAAGCAACAGAACCAAAAACAAAGTTCTCGAATAATGGATTTAGACCAGAGTTAATGAGCAAATGGTTTTCATATTGCAGTTGAAAAGGCAATCAAGTCCACCTTGTGTCCGTGAGGAAGACGCCAACATGAACATGATTTGCGTTTCCCAAGCCGCCCAGGTGCCAAGCTTCACATTCCAGCAAAGCTGGGTGGCATGGCCCTTACGACTTACGTGTACCAACCATGTTACTCGAATTCTAAGTCAAGAAAAGCCAGTCGTTTATCTTCCCTACAGTAAAAGTTCTTCATATATAGTTATATACGGGAACATATATTTACGATCAGGTGCATGAGATTGCAATTTCCTCAAAAGTTGTATAAGTTGCATGGAAATTTGGGCTTTGCCCTATCAACTATCATGGCAAGTATTGCATCGTTTGGAAGATGAGTACAATGAGAGTGGCAATTGAGGGGGATGAGCAGGACACTGACTTTGGCGAAAGTGAAATAAAGAAGTCTTGAAGCCATGCGCTGTCAATTCCCACCGGCACTTCCCCGGTCCCATTTTCTGGAGCTGAATCTCCTGCCGATTTCTGGCTGAATTTATAATAAATGTGAGAACTAATCTTCACAGGGGAAAACAAATTAACGAAGAAAGGAATTCTTGAAATTAAAAGCACAGATCACATAATGGGATTCTAACTAAGGGAGATTGCATTGCATGCAGGGCAGCCTGGCATAAGCTATCTTTATGTGTCTGCCAAGCAAATAGGATTCAGGTATTAACTTGCGCCACACATAAAGTACACGTAGGCCCTAGTGGGGGAAAAGACTATAACAGAACGAACAATAAAACTCTAATAAGAATTAATATATTGAATTAATAAAATAAATAACTACGAGAACATATGGGATCACTTTACGAATTCACGTAGCTAGAATATTTTAATGACGAAATCCAAAGAATCAAAAGGAATAGAATCGGGTACCTTGCGGTGGCAGGGCAGAAAGTGATCGTGTAATCCGCACCACTACACGTAAATGTGCTCGTGGAGTCGTCGTAGGCATAGCTGTACGATTTGGGACATGCCGCTTTGAATATCTGCGAATAAACCGACGGCTTACAAGTGGCGGGTGTAGCATACGCGCCGTTGCAGCAGTACTCGGGGCTCCGAAATGCCTCGCATGCACTCTTGCAAGCCGCGTGCTCCCCGACCCGCAACTCATTCGGGCACCGCCGATTCAGATCCTCCACGCAACCTGTGGACGCACAGGACCCCGAACCTCCTGCCGCATCAACCTGCATAGGCAAATTGTAGCCGTCCACGAGGCTGACGTCGTAATAGTCTTGGCTACCCGACGCGATGGTGAACTCCGCCAGTGTTGCCGGTGGGGTTGCTCCGGCCCCATTGCACTCGACCTGGTTGGAGCCACAATCCCCCGTGACGCAGCTACCTTGCCCGCTATTCGGGTCGAAAGTACAGTCCGTTCGGCCCCAGAGCCTTCCGGACCAGCTGGGTGGGACCTGAAAACTCCGAGACCCGCCAGTCTGGAGCTCAAACCCGGTGGTGCTCAGAGCGGAGGTGCCTGCATTGGCCAGAATTCCAGGCCATACGGTGAAGTCACACTTGTTGATGACGGTGAAGGAAGCCCCCGATGCACCTATACATATGCAATGAATCAAACGCGGGCAACTAATTACGCTACGTGAATAGGAAATGTTTAAATGGCAGGATATAAAAATGAAAGCAGAATTACCCCTGAGAAGCAGAAGAGAAACGAGATGAATGCATAGGGAATAATAGAGGGGGGGAGAGAAATGCATTAGCTAGGGAGTGAGATGAAGAAGTAGGGGAGGGCCAGAAATGTAAGAATGGAGGAGAAGGGTGATGGGTGATGATATAGGAGTTATATTATTATATTATAGGGGGTAACAGTTAGAGCTAAAGTGAGGGGGAAAGAAGCAGCGGTGAGAAGCTGTAGACAGGAAAAGGTATGAAGTTGCTGATAGTGGAGAGTGGAAGGAGATGGAGGATGAGGTCATGGAGAGAGGTTGGATTATGATCCGTGGTGGAAAGACTACAAGGCGAGGCACGCCATGAGTTTCATTATTAGAGGTCATAATGACTTTTGGGTACAGCTTCATTTGGTTTCAGGGCGGCAAAATAACAGAATCAAGTGAACAGGGTGTCTTCATATGACGGGAAACTTCACTTTGAATGCTATTATGATGGTGAATCGTATAACTTAGCGCAGCCAAAAGCAAAATCAATTCCTTTAAATACGAGCAATAGACAATTAGAAAAACACTCTTGGCGATTTATTTTTCAAAAACGGGACAACGTGGAATCTAACCTTGGTTACATTCTCATTTATCTCATTACTTCTTTCCCTAACAAGTATAAAACAGCAAGTCAGAATCTCTCATTTTCCTCAAGTCTACAGCGCCTTCTTTTAGCTTTTTGTATATAAAATATCTGCTTAATAATAGAATTTCTCTATGTGGAATCCCAACAACGTTCCACGCAGAAAATATCCATGTTCAATTGATCAAACTTATCTCATGGTCTCACTCTCGATGCATATGAAATCTAAAGAAGCTAGTGTATCCATGTGAAATTCTACGATAAAACTCAATCATACGAATGGAAGACCCCCAGGTCTAAAACCATTTCTTCCCCCGTCCGTGGCTCTTATTTTGTTTGGTCTCATAAAAAGAGGGCATGGTTTAGAATTATTTGCTTGGAAGAATAATGAAAGATTAGATGTAGAATTGAGAATAGTAATAATTGTAATTGTTTTAAAAAAAGCAAGTCAGGATGGCCGAGTGGTCGAAGGCGCTAGACTCAAGTTCTGGTCCTCGTGAGAGGGCGTGGGTTCAAATCCCACTTCTGACAGTTTTGCCATTCATTTAGGTAATGGGCCCCTTTTAGGCCTTTTTCCATGCTGAAAGGCCCAATTCAAATCGTAAGGGATCCACTGTAATGGTCCGCATGTGGGGCCCAAATGCTTTAAAGTGCAAAGTAGCTCGTGACTACGGCTTCAAAAGCAAAAAGGGACACATCTACGAAATGGTTTTCGATTACACTTTTACTTTCCGCTATTCCCTTGCTCTTCTCTTCTATCTTTTTCATGGAAAAGGTTTTCATCGATGTACGAGAGATTCTCTTCTATCTTTGATGAGGTTCCTAATTTTCATTTTAAATTTTTCATACCAAATTAATGCACCCAACGTTTATTCTGTCAAATATAGCATTAGGAATAGATGCATGTTTAGGAGTCGTGTGAATGTGGGGTGGGGGAAAAGGAAGAGGGAGCATGCGAGGATGGCGTTTTTCAGGATTGAGGGATTGGATTGATTAGGTTTGAAAAGGTAAAGAGAAAAATTAAAGTGGGTTTGGCGAAAGAATCATTAAAATAGCAATGGTAAAAGGGGGATAATTAAGCACACGCAGATGGTCAACCATGCGAGTCTGACCCTACGGGGGCGGCGGAGCAGCTTCACTATATTCAACCGGGGGGTGACACAAGTCCGATCGATGCTCTGTTTGTTCGGTGTGCAATGTCATCCACAAGTGATGTGGCGGCACTTGTTGCCACTCCTCATCATTCATCATGCCCGCACCATCGCTCAACTATCCCCACCAACTGCCTACAGCAACACTGTGTGTATATCTATATACACACACCATGAGGACGTCATATTTTGTTTTGATTCTCTTCATTTATGATACGTAAAGAACCTGCCTTTGACTTTAGATGCGCGTGCGTGCGTGGGGGCATCGGGGCTACGTCCCTTTCCTATTGTTGATCCTTCTCCGCTGATTCATTTGTTTTCTCTCCTTTATTCTTTTGCCCTTTGCACAAGAGACCGAGTGAGTACCTTGAAGTGGCCATCAACTAACCATATTAAAAGGGAAGTTTAGCAATGAAGACCACCATGGCTATAGCGTCATGATGTACAATACAAGAAGGGGGGAAACATTGCTCCATCCTTCTCGGTTTATTTCCCGGTTTGGGCAGCGAGAGTGCGTTTAGTTTTTATTATCCGTTCCGCATCCTCAATGCCTTCTTTGATTGGAGAATCAAAACAAAGAAAGCATATACTATAATCAGAGTGCAAATGTGGGGAGTATTGATAGAGTAAAATCCTAATCCATTCCCTTTGTAAAATTCATTATACTTTCTTGCAAGCACTTAAAAAAGGAATCCCATTGCCCCCAATCCAAAAGAATCCTAAACTGAATAATAATACTCGTCTTATTCTATATGGATAAAAAATGGAAATAACTCGTACCATTACACCAAAAATGCGGCTCATTTGCCTCCCTGCCTTCACATCGCCTACTTTCTTTCTCCTCATTGTCGGCACTCATCAGTCACATGAGGAGGCTAAAAAGCCAAACGGTCACTGCCACGCTAGCAATGGGACCGAATTTGAACAACTGGACCCCCCTTGATATTTCGCTCTGACCGACAGCTCCTTCGTACACAATTGTGCTGTTACTCATGCATGACGGCGATGCCGGCGTGCTCCTCGTGTCTTCCCCTCCTCCTTCCGATGCTTTCTGACTGCGCAACAACATACATTATTACCCCACCAATTCATCCAAGATCCAACTACAAAACATAACAAAAAATACCATAGTGGATAATTCTAACCTGGTGCTAGGGGTCGGACAAAAAGTTATGGTGTAATCTGCGGAGGCACACGTAAATGTGCTCGTCTTATCGTCATACGCGTAGCTGTAGGCGCGTGGGCAGGCGCTTTTGAATATCTCCGAGTAGGTGGATGGCTTGCAGGTATCTGGCGTGCCATACTCACCGCTGCAACAGTACTGCGGGGAGCCGAATGCCTCACAGGCGCTCTTGCACGCCACCCCTTGTTTCCCATCCACGCTCGCAACCTTGAGCTCCCACGGACACGCGCCATTCAGATCCACAACGCAACCCGTGCTGGAGCAGTTGTCACCCGACCCCCCTTGAGGGACGACCAGCATAGGCACGTTGTAGCCGTCTACCAAGCTGACGTCGAAGAAATCAAGGCCACCATGACCGTTCAAAGTGAATTCTGCCAGGGTGGCGGGTGGTGTCGCTCCATTGCCGGCGCACTCCAGCGTGCCCGAGCCGCAATCGCCTGTGGCGCAGGAGAACTTGCCGGTGGAGTCTTGGGAGCAGAGAGTTCGACCCCAGAAGCGACCTCCCCAGGAGGTAGGTGCCGGGATCGTCTTGGACTCACCCGTTTGCAGAACGAAACCGGTGATTGGAAGAGGCGTAACCCCAGCGTTCGTCAGAATGCCCGGCCATACCGTGTAGTCGCATTTGTTAACTATTGTGAATGTAGTTGACATTACTCCTGCAAGTAGTATGCCACAAATACGTTAGACACGGTAACTTTGGAATCGGGCAAATACAGCTAAGATGATCATTTCATCTAGCATCATGATTCTTCACAGTTCAAGTTTCATTACCTGATGCCGATATATGAAGTGCTAATAAGAATGAAAACAATAATGTAAGGCGGCCCATCCTGAAATCTACGGAGACTAAGGCAGTGCCAGTTACAAATAAATAATGAAAAGGGCGAGGAGGATGGGGAGGGAGATATGAAAATTGGGCGAGTGAGGTGGAACGTGTATTTATAGACGAGTGTTGATCCTTATTGGGTCGTGCCGTTTGATTCTACCCTTTTCCTTTTGCCTTTATTATTTTTTTTTATTTTCTTCTATATTGTATTTAGCTCAGCTGACAACAAAAGAAAGAAGGAAAAAAATTTTAATAAAAAAAAGATGAGAAAAAAAAGAGATTTTAATATTATTTTTTATTTAAATTAAAAAAATAAAATTTTTAATATTATATTGTTTAATTTAGATATTTGGAAAAAAATTATAGATAAATATAGGATGTAAAAAGATACTTTAAAAATATTAAAAAAATATTATAAATATAATTATTAAAATAAGATTAATTTTTGTTATCAATCCTTCCAAAATTAGAGGGAGGGTTAGAACGTTCCCTTCCCCTCTTAAAAATTTTATAATAACAAAGAGAGAGAAAATAGACAAAATCCTTCCTTTGTCAATTCCTTCCTTTCTCGCTATGTGTCACACACTTAGAGTTTCATTTTGATAAAATTTTAGAAATAAATTTATAAAAAAAATTTAGGCATCTTATAAAAAATAATTTTTAAAGAAGAGTTTATGAAAAATAATAGTTTTAAATAAATGAGTATTCAGATAATTATTTTTAAATAATGAGAGATAAGATATGAGAGGAAAGAGGAGAGAGTGTAAGAAAAAATAGTAGAGAGAAGAGAGAATGTAATAAAAAATAGGAGAGAGTATAAAAAAAAGTAAGGGTAATATAATAATTGGTTAGTTAATAGATTCTTTTACTGTTCTATAAATTATTTTGATTAGTTTATCTAAAATTTTAATTTAAAATTATAATTTAATCTAAAAATTTGTTTAAATAAATATAATTATTTTTTTATTTTTTTTATTTAAATTTTATGTCAAATATAGATTTGACAAATTCCCAAACAAACACACACTAGTGAGGAAGACGTAAGGTGTGGACCTCTTAGTTTTTTTTTAAATATAAATTCTCACAAACTTGCACTTCATCTCATATTTATTCGCCGCAGTGGCAAAATCGTATATTCTATTTTTTTAATTGGCATGAGAAACAACACAGTTAAATCTTTTTTCTCTCTCTTTATTTGTAAATTAATAAATATTAAGATAAATAATAAAAAATGATAAATATCAAAGTAAAACAATTACCAATTACAGATTAAATATTACTAATTATAGAATAAGTACTACTAATACAATATATTATTTTGATATTTTTCATTCTTTTGAGTCTTTTTTTCTGTTTTTTCTCTCTAAATATTGTCTTCTATTTCAAGTCCTGACTCCAAGTCGAGTTTGTGTAACGGTCTTCTCTTACTATTTTTACTCTTGTCATTTCTTTTTTAATAAGAAAAAGTATGATCGAAAACCTGATTACGAGAAATAGTTTACCGTTTAACTGAACAGGGGACTAACGTTAGTCCCGAGATAAAATTCATATGCATTGTCATCGGATGCCATGACGCAGGAAAAAGGAATGTATTGCTCAACAGATGCACATAAGCGGAGCTTATGACGTGGGCAATAGCTCAGTTGGAAACGAAGAAACATTTTTCATTTTTTCATCTGAACTGCCAAAGACTCTTCTGAGCTCATTCATAGGTATAATATGTGGATCAAAACAGAGCATCGAGATGTGCAAAATGGAAGGCGCAGGACAGGCAACGGTCGTTTCCATGGAACCAATTATGGCACTATGCAGTACTCTGTCGCATATATGGGACACCCTTTTTAAAAAAACTCATTATCTTTAATACAAGTTACTGTTGCCTAGACAGAGTTCCAGGTTGGCACCCACCATCCAACTCTTACTGTTATCTTTTAAATCAATCTAAATTTATTTTCTTGACTAAGAAAAATCGCACAATGCTGCCTTACAACATTTAGAGCGGATGTATGCAATGTATGGATAATGTAAGGGTATGACAAAAGTGATTACTGGTAATTAATATTGTGGTGTTAAAATTATTATAAAACCGGCGGCGCCGGAAAAATCTGGGGAGGGGATGCCGGATGCGCCACGAAGGTACTGAAAATGTTGTGACTGGGGAGAACAGGGGAAGCGTGGAGCCCGCATGGTGGAAGCTGGCAGTTATTAATTAAGAAGAGATTGGGTCTAACTTGGGTAGCTTTTCCATTCGCGCAGGTTTTACTTATTTTATGGACACCTCTCCTGACTAATTGATGCTGGGGACTCCTTCCTTTTGGGGTCCCGTCCGCCACGGCTCACAATCCAAATTAACTTCCACTCCCTGCAATCCGATGGCCAAGTTCGTTGGATCAACCGTTTCTGCATATTTAATTCTAAACATTATCCAAACCCACTGGCTTCGAAAAGTAAGCGAGTCAAAGATGAGGATTAGTAATTGATTAAAATAAAACGTCTTGATTATGAATCTTTCACATAGACATGCGTGCACGCAATTGTTTCTTTCATTTTTTAATTTATGGCTCGCTCGGTATCACGCTCGCGAATTCATGTTCAGCGTGGGAGATCCCTGTTTCTTTGGTGCTACAGGTATAAAAAATATATCCACCTGCAATCAGTAAGGATCATGGCTCAATCCTCTTCCAAGTCATGGCTTCCAATAGATTTGCAGCTTTTCTTTTCCTTATCGTTGATATACTAAGAAAACAGGCAACGATCAGTGTATCTAAAGCAGGGTGTACTCGTATATATAATTGACTGAAACGTCAGTTTCAACAGTTTTTAAATTAGGAATCGGGAAATATCTTCATGAATCGTATAAATAGCACACTAGGGAAGTAAAACGTGTCGTGAAATTAAAATCATAAAACAAAACGGACCCCAGAGAGAGAGTACCTCTACATTGATGTTTCCAAAAGCATAATTGAATAGCACGATGACGAACAGCTGTCCTGATTAATAAGGAAGTGACTTCAAAGTATCTTATTCGCCGTCCTAATAGTGCCCAGAGTTAGTGTTCGAGTTTCATTGTCATTGTTTAATACACTGGATTGTTTTAGTTTATGAAGGAATTTAGGAACGGACTCGTTCATAAAATCCAACAACAGTCTCGTACTCCAAGAGAACACGAAAGCTTCCCCCCCAATAAATAATCGAACCTATCTCAGACATTATCCCATTCACATGATTCATACAAGTACAACAAACGAATTCATTACTATCCACAACAGTCTTTTCAGTCCCAAGAAAAAGGGTCACAGCCTTTTAAACAACATATACTAATAATTTACCTCTGCTTGTCTTCTCCACGCCACGAGCTGTCTCAATAGGTAACTACTTTTGCCGCATATTTCCATTAAAACGTGAAAACTTCCGTTTTTTACCCCTCCTCTCTCTAAACAAGTAAAAATCCATGACAAATGAACAAGCATTCCTGGTTCGCACTTCGCACTCACATCTCACACCCACATGGAGTTTGGCTTGCATGGCCAGAAACTAAGGTTCTTTTCCGTTTGAATCAAACCTCCATTTCACGCGTTAAACACTTATTTAACCAGTCTCAAAATCTGGATTTCACAGAGGGGCAAGGAATCCATAGGAATGCATAATCAAGCTGGGAAGCTTTGGTGCAAGTGGGGACAAGCTACTGCCCTTGTAGTAGCGGCTCGGAAGAAAATGGACCAATACAAAAATTATAAGCAAGCTACTACTAGCTAGCAATTTGGAAAGGGCAAGCGAGTTTTTTTTTTTTTTGGAATACCTATAAAATTTGTAAGAGTTCAAGTCCCGTACTTAATTATATTGAATAAATCTTTTAATAAATTTTTTTTATATACATTAAAATTTAATTTTAAAATTTAATTTTAAAATTTAATTTAAATAATATTAAATTATTTACTATTAAGATAAATTCCATTAATAAATAAGGGCAAACGGGTTAAATTCTCGGGTGTTAGTGTCCGTGAAATAGGACAACAACCCGTGTTTGAAAACAGAAAGGCCTGCAAGGGCGGCCTTTGACTAATAAAATATTCTAACCTCTCATTGGAATTTGAATTTCCAGTTTCAACCAATCCAGATAATTAATGTAACGTATATTAATCCAAATTATTCATAAATAATATAATTAAGGATTAAAAAATTAACAAAAATCTATTAAAATAATATAAATAAATCTTTAAAAATATAAATTTGTCACATTCATACCGTAATAATGCGGCCAAGGGGGGAAATGAACAGCAGCTAAATCGAGATAAAGGGTTATATATTATATTGAGAAAACTGGTATATTTAATGGGGGTACATCATAAAATGCAAAATATGTATAATTTTGGTATCTCCTACTCAAACTATTCTCCGGAAAAAATTTGTGGGCATTGATAAACGTACCTATATACTAGATAGATAGAGATTATTTACAGGCATAAACAATATTAGCTAGAAAGAATTTCTTCGGAGGCTAGAAGAAAGCGGAGGGGAAAAGGAAAGGTTTCAATATGTCAAGCCGTCCAAAATATCCAAACAAGTAGAGTTGTGGAGGTCCCAGCGCGGTGTGGTGTCCGAGACATTATTGGGCGAACTTCCAACACTCCTGCTGGAGCGCCAACCTCTGCCTAAACCTTCTTTCTTCTTGGCCAACGATAAATCCTCACTTCTGCTAACTCCTGGAGTCCTCTTCCTCGCCATCACCTCCTCTAACAAACTTCGCTCCTCTTCAGATAGTTTTATTCCCACTGTTTTCCTACTACCGTCTTTAGATATCCAATGCTGTATTTTCGACTGAAAATCTAGCCCCTTCGGAGGAGATCGATTGGCCATTGGCTTCATGGCATCGTGTCTATATCTTCCGATGCTCATCCACTGATGCAGCAGAGTTAATAATTCAACAAGGTGAACGTCTATTTTCTGTTTATCCGCGTAGTGAAGTGTCTGGAGGCGGATTATGTTACTTTGATTGGCTGGATCATCTCCAAAGTCATTGCTGTACACAATAACACAATAAGCTCAATTCTCAATCGTTGTTCACACAATGGATTCATAACCAACCTTTTATTTGCCCATTCACCAATCCATCCAAAACCTTGATGTGCTCTGAACCAATAGCAAACAAGAAAATATCAAATGCCAGGACATCCAATTTTTTCTCACCAGATAAATTAAAGCACGCGTAGTACCCTGAAGTAAAGAATAGGAAAAGTGGATTTTTTCAAACAAAAATCCTCCATATCTTACTTGGTCGTATTTGTGGCAAGTGGAACAAGCCATTGAAGAGTCTTGTCAATTTCAGCTTTGACCTGAGTGACGGAGATCTACAGATAATAGCCACTTAGCGTATTTCAACCAGAAAGGGGAAAATCCATTATCGAAGCATGCAAGACAAAAGAGACAAATTAATCAAACTTAGGGAGGACGTACCTCCTTCTTGGTATCAATAATTTGCAGCCGGGATGGAAGAGAAGCCTTGATATTATTGGGTAACGCATGATATAATGTGTCCCTCATATTAGGCTGAACAAACGTTGGACGAGAAGCCTAATAAAATCAACTTTTTTATTAAGGTTTCTACCAACTATATTAGCATCACATTACACAGTAAAAGTACATATTTTCCTCCACCCAAAACTTACAATCATATTTATCTGACTGGTAATATTAGCATAGTGCAGCGCAAGACCAGCATCACCTAGTCTTTGAGGACCCTTACCATTATTGACAGCATCAACAGATGTACCTGCCATAAATTCACATTTTATAGAAAATTTAAGAGAGTGACAATAAGATGAACTCATCTTCAAAAGAATAATCTGTAGACAGGAGCAGAGCATGGGTTAATTATGTAGGACCACAGAAGACATTAAGCAATGAGCATCACACAGTGTAACATTGTTCTTGTAAAAATATGAGAGGTCGAAAAGACACCATTGTGAGCCTCCAGAAAGAAATTTTGCAGAATAAGGAAGTAGCAAGTGTTTTTACCCAGGAGTTTCCTCCAGCGAACACACAGATAGTGTCTCTCATTTCATGCAAGCTCACACAGAGGAAAATGTTGCTTTATTATAAATAATGAAAAGCATTTTATATGGACAAATATACATGAATTCTCTTTATGGAGAATCTTGCCATTCCAAGAGGAGGCAGTTAATTAATAAAGCAAGTTTGAACTGCAGAGTCTAATCTAAGTAGGCCCTTCCGTGAAGGAAGATGGTAAATGTTAATTTCTCATAATACGTGGAGACGCATGTGAGATGTGATCTCATACCATGATTTCCCAGTAATTCAGAAATTGCTTGATGCATATAGATCACAATATCAACGAGCTTTTCAACTATCTGAAAAAAGAAAAACAACAGAATAAGACAATAAGCTTGCTAAAGTGAAAATAGTAATAAAAATATAAATTCTAAAATAGATATGAAATATCAATGAATATTTCATTTAGGCAGGTAAATGCCAGGACAGGAATAACTTTATTCAAGAAACAATAGAAATAAAATTAGGAAATATTATTTCCTACAGATTCCTAAAATTTATACATGATTTAAAATATACCCCCTCCAAACTTCGAGACCACAGAGACTTGTTTTTCAAGCTCCTTACAATCTTTTTTTGATGCTTGAGCTCACTCTGAAAAATTGTGAGACTCTCCCCTGCAATTACATAGAAGGTGACCCTCAATTAGCAGTGATTATATGAATTACTCTCCCCTGCAAAACATTACAATTGTTGGGTGCCCAGGGGGATGGTATATCTTTTCAGATAAACAAACAAGTGATTATTTGAAACAATTTCTTGATTTCTAGATAGCATGTTTATGGTATAAATTTTGTCACCTTACTGTTAAATATAAATAGAAAATCATAATCCTAAAGAATGATTAGATCTAAAATCATCAATGGCAAAGATAGAGAAAGTCGAGGGAGCCAATTGAGCAAACATTGTTGTTGTTTCTGACCTTTCAGAGGAAGATTTAGGGACTCCATTTCCTTAATCTTTTGGCGATAATCTTGTTCAAACCGGTCAAAAGCATTTAATTCATGGTATAATTCCTATTAAGAATGGAAGGAGTTAGTTCTTTCAAATAGGAACTGCTAGTTGATTAGCAAAAGCATACAAGAATCAGATGGCCAAACTCTTCAAGGAACATAATTACAACTGTATCTTATTAATAGCAGATGTATAATCTCAAAAGATCTGAGAAATAACATTGCACAGCATATATGTAGGAAAACCAGAATAACAAAAGTGGGGATGCTCAATCATCAGTTCTCCAAGGACATAAAACATGATGTGTGAAGCTTTATTTAAAACTAAAATGAGCTTACAGCAGTATGCTGAGCTAGAGTGGTCAACTCCTGCATTGTCTTTTCCGCCTCTGCCCTAGGTTGTTTGTCACCGAAGGCATCCAAATCTAATCTGCTATATTTGAAGTCATTTAAGAATTAAATCAGAGCGAGTCAGGAAATCATTGTCATATGTTGTCCAATAAAAGTAATCTCACCTTGAGAAATATCGATCTAGGTTGTGCCATTGGGGGTCCTTACATGCATCCCCAAATCTAGCTACTTCCCGTGAGAAGACATTAAATTCTTCCCTATGAATTGCCCAAAAAAATCAGAGAAATAGAACACGGAGGGGAAAACAAAGTTGCAAAAAAGGCATATAAGCAATTTAAGCTCGTAAGGGGAAAATGCTATTCTCTTAACACGCAATAACCTTTTGTCAGCTTCAGCGAGACTTAATAACTCCTTCATATCAGTGGAAACTAGGTGTTGCAACCCTTCAGATTGAAAAATATCCTTTTTAAGGATTTGAATGTTCTCTTCTGAAAGTGACTGAAACAAAATTGCTCCTTTGGTAATTGTATTAGCTACTTCAAACGCCAATATAGATATTTTATTCCCTCTAGAAGCAATGCTAGAGGAAAACCCGGTGCTGGTATTCATTTTCGGCATGCTACTTCCAAGTGAGTCAATAACTTCTACTGCTCTCTCGCCTGCTTTCCCCAAGAAGGAGCCTCTTTGGGTGACCTATGAAATGAAGAAGCTTCATTCATCAAGAAGTACAAAAGATATATGAAGGGTAGAGTTCATTTAAATAATCCGATGTGCCACCACAGAATCTCATTTCATAAAGGCGGCAAAAAGAAAAACCAAACTATCTCTCTCCGCAGCTTGACAAATTCAGTTAGCCACGACTTCTCGAGTCTGAGAAATGAGCAGACTGTTGCTTGAGTAGGGTAAGAGTAATATACATATATATGACCCACCAAAAGATATAAATAAATTATTTCCGGGGTATTCAATCAGCTCCCAAATTCAATCATCTATCTACAGGATGAAAGCATGTTTTATATAAAAATTACATCCCAATAAGTGAATAAATTAATAAAATAGATTTGAAAAACAGTTTAAGTGCATAAATTTTCTAACCGTAACAATCCAAATTAAACCCGTTACATAGTGAAGAATTCTTAGCTTTTTCTAAATTCCAGGAAAACATCGACTAGCAGCGATAATAAACATCACAGACTGCTCATGATGACCTCTAGGTGAAACGTACCTTCCATGCCCTGGTTCGAGTTGGCGTCGATGACTTCAGTTCACTGGAAAATGACAACTGTAGCTCATCAGAGTCTCTCTTCTTTTGCATTTTTCCATGATCTTTCTTGCTGGAAGTCTGAGAGGAAACCCCTTCCCGCTTAGTAAAACTCTTTTCCTTCTTTAGTTTTCCGGAAAACCCCAAATTCTTCCTTCCAAATTCTTCGTTTCTATCAACCGTACCGGCCGAGCAAACGGCTCCCATTATGCTCTCTCTGAGTCGATGAAAAATCCAATGCCTGCACAAATTCGGCACATATACTAATTGGACGAGGATGGGAATTTTGAAGTGGAAGCTCCTAAATGCAAAGCGTTCGGTTTCGTCTAGCTGGGTTCAAATAATGGCATCTAATGCTTCTTCTTGTTTTTTTAGAGAGAATCCTGATAAGCCGCCAAAGAAAACCCTACCTACTAGGATTGAAGAATTCAGAAATCACAACAGTGTCCAAGAAGGTTCAGAATATACCTAATTACGAAGAGTATCCAGGTCCAATACCCAAGCCAAAGTAGAAGAACGGAAAACAAAGATCATATGAGTGAGAAAGAACAGGAACACAAGAATTGACCAACTAAAAAAAGGGCGAATTGTACGATTTTCGGGTTTGACTGGGGGATGGGTGAGCCGACGGTATTCCTAAGAACGCATTTGTGGGCAAGCAATTAAAACAGAAAGAGAAGGAAGGGAACAAAATTAAAAAAGAACGCGCAAATGGGAGTTGTGGAAATTTCGTGGCATGGAGTATTTGACCCGAATGAAAGAAAAATGTGCCAACCGTCGACTCTGGGCTTCCCTCACCCTCGTGGACTGCGTATGAAAGAGAAAAAGGTGAGGGCGCAGTTGTTTTTATTCATTTGCCACGTTTTTTTCCCTCTTTAGATTTTTTATTTTATTTTTTTATGTTAAACTTCTGATTATTCAGGGAGTAAATAAATGCTTTTATTTTGTTGGTAAAAAATAGGCCCATTTTTGCCAGCACCAAATAATTTTGTTTTAGAAAGGGTTCAGTGAGAGGGAGAGAGTTAGTCCAAATATTAAATAGTTTGATATCACTTAAATGAGATTTTGAGTTTGAGTTTTAGCGTATATAAAAAATTTCTATTAAGAGATTCACCAATTATAGTTAAATATACGATATAGATGGAATCTAAATATAATTAAAATAAAATTTTAATAAATTAGATGGAAAAAAAAAGGTTTAGGATATCACTTTTACAAATTTCGTCGGATCAATGCTTCCCCTGGGTTTAGAGATCTACAGAGCCTTATTTTTATTTTTATTTTTTTGCTTTGTTTTAGTATTGGGGAAAAAACAGAGACAAATAAATGTATTAAAAAGACGAAAGATCTCTGGCAACCAATATAGGGGGATCATAACAATATTTATATTTTTATCATTATCAAATGTACCATGATATAGCTATTCAGCAAGGCTGATTACATGTCACAATCACAATAACATTTTTCTTACGTTACAAAACCAACATAAATTAATCTTAATTAAAAGACCGATAAAACTTGGCCTTTAGAGTTAAATATTCGTTAGTTAAGATTCCAAATATTTAATACTAATAACTAACAAGATGATATCATATTGCATAGTTAGGATTTTAGAGGGAAATCAAGGAACAATAGCGGTGATCCATCTATCATATATATTATCAAGCATAATACTGCTAAGATGTGGACGCCATATTTTAGAGATTATGTGATAAATAAAAAATATAAAAAATATTTAACTTATCAAATTAAACATGTTAAATAAATAAATAAATATTTTTTTTACTATAATACTATAAACAATAAAAAATTATTTAAGATACTACGCCAGGAAAAGTATTCATAAAAAAATATATATGCAAAATTGTTATCTACTAGGTAAATTTTATATTTCTGAATAAATTGTTCATTACTAATACAATTTTTAGGATGTCATAACTTTTAAAATTTTAAAAATTAAAAGTTTTTATCTGACAAAATAACTTTAAAAGTTGTTCTCCGATAAAACTATTTTGATGATGTGATAATTTTAAAATTATGAAAATTCAAATTTATTCTATACTAAAATAAAATGTAGTATAACATAATCGGTGCACGCTGCTAATATCCAATTGAAAGAGGAATGGAGTAATTGAGAAAAAATAAATATAAAAGATAAAGGAAGGAACTAATAAAGAAGAAAAGAGATGGACGATAAAAGAAAAAAGGAACGTACAATATGGAGTCAACACTTATTACTATCACGTACTATTTTTTATTATGTATGTATTTAGATAAATTTTTAAAAAATAATTTATAAAAAAAATTAAAAAAATTTTAAGAGAAGAGCTTCTAGATAAAAACTCATAGAAAAAATATGGTTCTAAATAAATAAATATTTAAATAGTTATTATTAGAAAATTTTTTATGATTGATAAATTATTAAAAAATGCATGGGATAAAAAAATTATTATCTTTCTCCTCGTCTCTCTCTCATCTCTCTCGCTGGATGTAGGAGGAAGAAGGTAAGATCTACAGTTCCGGTGAAGACATAAAGAAGAAGAGGAGGAGGAAAAAGAGGAAGAAGTGACGGTGGGGAAGAGTGAGAAGAGAGAATAGGGAGAAGAAGAGATGGAGTATAAGAAATAATAAAAATAAAATAGTAAATAGGTAGTCCATAAGTTTTCTTATTATTTTAAAAATTAATCTCAATAATTTATCTAAAATTTTAGTTTTAAATTATAATTTAATTTAAAAATATTTTAATATAAATAGCAAATGGTTTGTTTATTAAAAAATATAAAAAATATATATTATATTTAAAATTTAAGTTAACTTCTTAGTTAAATATATGAAGTATAACGTAAGTAATAATGGAATGGCACAGGTCAGGCCGGAGTGCGGATGGAATAAAATACGTTTCAGGAAGATAAATACGTAAACATGTACACTTGTACTTTTCTCGGCTGCAGCACTTTGTTTATCCTCAATGGCCCCACAGAAAACTAATACTTGTCCTCCAAGTCAACCTTTCACTAGAATATTTTATTTTTATTTAATCATTGGGTTAATTCCGACGTTGTAGTGGGATTCAGGACATATAATAATAGATAATGCGTGCGTAGATGGAATGGACAGTATGACACGGGAGCTTCTTGAAAGACGCCGTGATTGAGCTATAAATTTTGGGCTTTGATCACAGATACAAAATAGCAGCAGTTATGGTCAATATAACACTTCTTTTTTTATTAATAGAAATTAGTTTAAATGATAAATAATTTAATATCATTTAAATAAGATTTTAAATTTAAATATTAATATACGTAAAAAATTTCTATTAGAAGACTCGTCCACTATAATTAAATGTATGATATAGATCAGATTTAAATATAGTCGAGATAAAATTTTGATGAATCGGGTGGGCAACGAAAAAAACACTTATTTTTCTATAATTATAGTAATCGTAAAATATACATATGCCATGAACAAAACTAATATACGCCCTATCAAGTTAGTCTTCTTTTATTTAGAGTAGGGCTGTACACAATGCCCATGGCCCGCTATGCCCTGTCTAGCCCGCAAGAAAAATGCCCTGCCCAACCCGATTTTTACCGGACAGAACTGGGCATCGGGCTGCAAAATACAGCTCATGCATTTTTCGGGCTGGGCACCAGGCATAGGGACTGCCCTGCCCTGCCCTGCCCTGCCGATAAGCACCCCTTCTTTTATTTTTTTTATTTTTTCTCTATCTTAAAAGGGAGAATATGATAGCTACTGGTGACTATAAGGTAATTTTAGAAATATAAGTAGGTAAGTTGTATCTTTTAATATTTATAACTATACTAATTCTTTTTAACTTTGTTAATTATCATATGATTACATTATAAATTATAATTATTTATTTTAGTTTTTTAGATGCTTTATCTTTGTCAATATTAGGGAGATTGATACAAAGTTATAATTACAAACTACTTAGATTTCAACACTTATTTTTTATATGCAATGGATCTCAATATTTTAATTATTATCTTTATTATTTTATTCTTAGTGAATTATAGATATTATTTAACTCTTAAAGACACATGAATATGATATTATTTTAGAAATTTATAATTACAATTTTTTTTCCACAATATGAGCATGACATCACAATTTGGGCATGCCCAGCCCGCTCATGCCCTGCCCAAAATTGTTCGGGCTTTTACCGGGTAGGGCCGGGCATTGGGCTGCAAAATGCAGCCCATGTATTTTTTGGGCAGAGCACCGGGCAGGAGGGCTGCCCTGTCCAGCCCTGCCCATGCACACCCCTAATTTAGAGTAGCTAAATTGTTTAAATTAAATACATAATCTAAAGCAAGTCAAGTTTACTTATGAATCATTGACCATTTTTTATAAATGGCATTATCCTGTTTATTATGAATCATAGATGCCATAATTTTAAAGTTATTAATGGATTGTTACACAAGAAGTGTAAGAAGTTTTAATAAAAAACGTTTGATATACGGTACCAAATAAAAAATAATTCCACCATAATATATGTATATATATATTGCGCACATTGGCTACATGAACAGTCCTGAATATGTATGGACTAATGTTGACATATGCAATAATAATCATGCCAAACTGTATATTGATTTGTCAGTGTAATGTTATTTCGACAAAAGAACTAAATCAAATTATTGGAGTTTCAAGAAAACAATAACATAGTGCGTGCGTGCGTGCGTGCGTGCCCTGACACATTGGTAAGAGCTACTTAATAGGTAAAAATTCTTCTGGCGAGTCTGGATCCGTGACTGATGAATTAGATTACGAGAAAGCACAGCTCCTTTTTGTTGGCAGCTCCCGAAGATTTAATATAAATCGAAAAGGTCTACATCCACGTACGCATATATATTATATGTGGTAAAAAGTAAAAACGCAAAGGTATTATTGCGAATAATGATATCTATCTCCACGTACATTTAATTATCTGTAGGACATACGTAAGAGAGTTCAGCTTAACTATTGAACGAAGCAATGGCCGTTCGGGCGCGCATTTAGAAAAGCCTAGACTCGTCGCGCTCATTATGGGGGCAAGTACTATGAGAATGTTTGGGCATTTATATATATATATATATATATATATATATATGCTTCACTTTTGGTTTTCTATTTGACTGTAATCTGAGGGCAAGATCGCTCCATTGATGTCTGTAATTTCGTCATAAAATGAGACCAAGCTACTGCTTTCTTTTTCTAATAGCCATGCATACTGTGAGGTATCCGTAGTAATGGAAATCACATCAGCATATATCAAGCTAGCGAAACAACATTCCTTAAACAATAGCATGTACTCAAACCATCACATATTGATATAATAATCCCATGATCCATAATAATCATCATGAAATATTCTGGTCTTACGATCCGCTGCGTTAACTACCGACTACCAAGCAGGAAGTGCCGGCCGGCCACTTTTATCTGGCTCCCAATCCTAAACACGAATCTACGCCTGCGGACACTGAGGAGAGAATTGTTTGATCTTGAATGTGCGATGGGAGTGTGAGGCTCAAGAAATCTGGCCGCAGTCGGCAATGACGACGGGCTTGGAGGTTTTGCCGGAGGAAGATCCGACTGCCTCTATCGCCTTGACCACCTCCGTGCCCTCCACGACTTGCCCAAACACCACGTGTTTGCCGTCGAGCCACTCCGTCTTGGCCGCACAAATGAAGAACTGAGATCCATTGCTGCCGGGGCCAGCATTGGCCATGGATAGAACTCCGGGACCGGTGTGCTTCTTGATGAAATTCTCGTCTTCGAACTTGGATCCATAGATGGACTCGCCACCGGTGCCGTTTCCGGCTGTGAAATCGCCGCCCTGGCACATGAAGCCGGGGATGATGCGGTGGAAACAGGAGGCCTTGTAATGGAGGGGCTTTCCGCTGCGACCAGTGCCCTTCTCGCCGGTGCAAAGGGCACGAAAGTTCTCGGCGGTGCGGGGGGTAGTGTCGGCGTAGAGTTCCATGACGATGCGACCGGCGGGGGATCCGCCAATGGAGATGTCAAAGAAGACCCGAGGGTTGGCCATGGAAGTAGGGGTTGTGAGAGGACGAAGAGGGAGGAGAAGGAGTAGGGTGAGACTGTGAAAGAGTGAAGAGAAGGAATTAATAGAGTAGAGTGTAGAAAGAAGAGGGGGTTCAGTTGTGAGGATCCGGAATTTAGTATGCTTTGGCAGTCATGGCGGATGGCAAATGGCCAGAGATGAGCAAAAGCGGATCTACCAACGACAGCGATGTGCCTTCGAACGCGTGGGTTTTGATTTTCCTCTCTTCATTAATAATTCATAAGAGGTGGCTTTCATGGGCTGAGACTATGCGAAGGTGATATGTGACTTGTGAAGTGATGTTAGGCTCGGCCCTAAGCGCCACTTATCGTCATCTTTTCCTCTCTTTTTTTTAACATACAGTGAGGCATAATTGCTCCATGTGTATCCATCAGAACTCATAGTTAAAGCCCACTTCAAATATTTACTTCATAGCTCAAAAATAGATTTTCCCCATCGTTCCTTAGATTTAACTAGTAAAAGGTAAAATATATAATTATTTAAAACGTATTTGATCTCTAGTGCGTGTTACTTTGTTGTGATTCCAATTACGACATTTGGGAAGGTATTCTAACTTTTGAGTATCTAGATTTAGGGTAATATACAGTTCACCTTATCTAATATTAGTATCATCTAGAAGGAAGGGAGATTTCACTCTACCCTAGATCATAAATAAACTCAGCCCCTTTCTAAAAAATTGTATACAAAAAAAAGAAGTTTTCACTCACTTTTTGTCCCTTCAATGGCAATTATTCCCTGCCCCGGGGCTTCCACGTTTAATGCTGGTGATTTGGTGTTGAGAAGTTCTAAGAAGGTCAAGAGTGATAGGAACAAAACTGAAAGTGAAAATATTCTTCAAGGCCATTGGCCATTACTAGGGTCTAAAGCTTCAAGGTATACTAGTGGAGGACCTACATTTGTTAAGAAACTTAAGGGTGTGAACAGGAATAGTGAGCAACCTGAGGATGACAAGGATGGGGATGATGAAATTGATTCTAATAATACCTTACTAGAGTCTCAAAAAAAGAGTAACACGAAGGGTGACTAACTATTGTACACCATCACTGAAGACGAAACAAGGAATTTTTTAACATTATCCCTTTTACAGGGCATGACAAAAGGTGATAATAGTCAAGCTTCTTGATATATGTATTGGGTATAAGGCTTTACAAACTAGACTATAATCAATGTAGGCAAAAAAAAGTTCATCAATTTAATTGGCATTAGTTATAGGTTATATCTTACTTATTGATATGTTGTCAAATGATAATATGGATAGATTTAGTTTGTCAAAGATTCGAGTTTAAAATTTCATAAAACTTGTCTGGTAATTGAAACTTTAATATATTTTTAGAGATTAAAATAATTTGACAAATGTTTAAATTAAGGAGGATTTGACTAATATGAAAATTCTATTTTTTTTATTCTCTACATTTGGAATATCTTGTTATTTCGGATTGTTTATAATTTAATCTCTATCTTATTTAGATTTATTTATTTTGGACGCTCAACCCTCTCTTATATAAAAAAAAGCATAATTAGACAATTTTATTCATCTTTTTTTCTCTATATTGACATTTTAGTTTCATCAACTCTTTTCTGTACATAATATGTTTCATATTTTTATTGATCTCCTATGAGAGAATCGAATGATTATTTTAGGAATTATAATTTAACTAAACATCACAGAGCCTGAAATGGTTCACTTTGAGATTTAATTATCTATTTTGTGCTCATAATTATTGTGTGACATTAAAAAATTATTTACGTGTTTTAAAAACATATAGTCATCCTATTTCTATTGCAGTTAACGTTTATATACTTTGATATTTAATTGTAACTTGATGATACGATATAAATAATGTTTGAATAAATGATATCTTTACGTTGATCTTGCATATTGTCTTAGCCTAGCCATTTAACTTAATTCCTGTTATTGATAAGTTTAGGTTTTAAAAAAAAATTAAAACATACTTTTCATAAATCTAAGTAAGTGAATTGTGTATTTTTTTGTGTTGATTTATTAAATACAAATAGAGTAACGTAAGTATTTTTTTTTGTATAACAATTTTTAAAAATAGGTTAAACTTATCCTCAATATAAAGGTAGGTTGAAGTCTCCATTCTTTCTCGGCGATACTAATATTAAGTAGAGTAAGCCGTCTATTATTCTCAAACGTAAATTTAAATACTGAGGAACTATGATGCCTCCCCAAGTACAATTAATAGAATTATAATAAAATAATATTTTATAGAAATCGACCACGTTCTAAATAATCATATATCTTATCATTTTTCTAATGGAATCAGAGATGATGGATGGTCAGTAAGCACATGAATATGATATAGTGTAGATCCGGCGCAAATCCGTGTTCCACAATGGCTGCAACTGTCAGTCTCCAGGCCGGAAAAATAACAATTGATTCCCCGACGCCTATCTTCCCGATTCATCCGAGAGACGGGCTTGTCACGGACGAATTTCAGCCTGCGCAGAATTACTGCTTCCCCGTAACAGCAAGCTTCGGTACGGCAAGGATTTCTGTGCCAAACGCAGCGTCCAAGGAAGAGGAAACCCAACATTTCCCCGTATTGGAGGAGGCATGGATGCTCGGGTACACTCGGCTAAGTTTGCCAACTTGGGCAATTAGTGTGGGGGATGTTGACCCCAGATCTTAATAACGGTTTTTTCATTTCTTGCCGAAAATATGTGTTGATAATGATAATCAGGGTCAAGACCCTTTTCCTTTTCAGCAGCAGCCCAAAAAACACAGAGGCCCTCATCTTATTCATTTACAACTCAGTTAATTCCCTCACTGATTAGGATCCGCGTCATATAACTGAATATTTTTTGCACTCTTCCAGTTTTCCTATATATAGCCCGCTGGTAAAAATATTAGTATATTATTTTCAAATAGATCATTTATCACCAGCACATCACAAATCCAACAAAATATCCGGCAGATAACCTATTTCATGATATTTGTATCAATTTCTTCCGCATCAAGTCATCGACTAATTAAGGGCACAACTGTAAAACCCAAAAATGGGATAAGGAAAAAAATTAATAATAATAGAAGGGGAAAATTCATCTACTAGGGGAACGTGGTTTATTGGTTACCATGGAATTCTTAACCCTTTTAACCATAATCCTGTGCTGTCTCGCCTGAGCTGCCAAGAACCTACTGAGATGCCTGTTAGCCAAACTTAGATCAATGGTTTGAGAAGAGTCAACTGGGATTGAGTCGTCGGGTGAGGCGTTTAGATCGGGAATTCCACACGTACCCATATTGGCGTTAGACACCATGCCCGATCCACTAGTTGACGGCAACGACGTCGTTGGTCGGCCAGACTCGCCCATTTGGCAGACGGTTCGCTGCATATGTTGATGACGCTGATCAGGATCTTGATTTTCAGCAACCCAAGACGAGTTCACCGAGGCATCCACTCTTTGCAAGCCCATGCTCATAGAGGGACTTTCCTTTTTACGACCAATACTAAGCTGTTTGGGGAAAAAAAAACACAAGGTTTAGACCTACACCAGATAAAGCGAGCGTTAAAGTAACATAAAACTCGGGGTTTAAAAAAAAGAAAAAGAAAGAAAAGGGAGAAGAAAAGAGGAAGGATAAGCATTATAGAAGCGGAGGAAAACGAATAAAGGAAAATAAGTGACTACCTCTTCCTGCCGTGCTTTCAGCTTCAAATTGTGGGCTTTCAGATCGTCGTGATAACGTTTCACATTATCTATCTCCTGTTTGAATTTCACAGATCAAACAGTTAGCAAGAAAACCAGATAAGGCACATGTCTTTTAGAACTAAAAGGGCAAGTCAATTGCTAAATGCTACGCCTGTTACACCCGGCAGAGTAAATAACAGTGGGGAGAACTTACCCCTAGAAGCAATTGTTTGCTTTTCGTCAATTCTTCTATCGTCCTCAAAAAGTCATCTCTCGTCTACAGGTTTTAACAACAACAAAAATTCAAATATTAGATAACGACGAGATGTAGAAGCATAAGTAAATTATTATACATAATTATATAAAACACAGATTTTTTTTTTTAACAAAAAAAGAAAAGGCATTCAGACACAGGAACGGCAAAATCACTTTAAATCGGAGCAAACGGAGGAGGAAAAAAACCCATAAAGAAGCATAAGAGGGCGGAGTGAAATAATTAATGAGGAAGACGAAAATACGAGAGCAAGGTAGCAAAACATACCCTTTTCCGGGATTGTCTCTTTTTCAAAACTACGGGCTTCTCGTCAGATTCACTAGGTGAAAAGGAAAGAGGGGTAGCAGGACTAGGAGCATTAGGCTTGACCATCGGTACACTATCGTTGTCGGACGTATGAGCAACTCCGTCTTTAGTGGCGGGATGCGACGGCGACGGCGACGGCGTTTTAGACAGTCGAAGACGTAGACGGAGAGAATGAGACTGATAGGGGGGGAGGTCAATTGCAGATCTCCTCCTCTTACAGCCCCAAGCGGACGGTAACAGAGAGCGGACCTCAGATTCCAAAATTAGTTGCGGCAGCCGAGCGAGGATTTGAAGAACTCGAGTCTCGTCGGGAGTTAACATGGTAGAGGCAGAGCTAGAAATCGAGAGGGATGACCAATGCGTTGTCTTGCTCCCTGGCTCGTAATCGAAACTGGTGCAGATACCCGCAGAAACAGAGGAGCTTCAGTGTACTCTCGGATAGATAAGAGGGAGAGGGAGAGGGAGAGGGAGAGGGAGAGGGACAGGAGATGAGAGGCTTTGAGACGAGAAAGGAAAAAAAGAGAGTGATGAGTTGTCGTTGGTAGGGTGAGGGAGGGAAGGAGATGAAGAGAGAGTCGCAAGAATAAAAATAAAAAGGGAAAGGGAAAAACAGGGCGAGGCGGTATCATCTGACACGTGTGGAGGAGGGAAGGATTGGGGCTCACTAGGGTTTATATAGAGGTTTATATGGCAAAGCCGCTTCTGCTTTCTATTCGGATCAGTAGACTCCTCAATTCAATTCTTTCTCTGCTCTCTCCATGCCCATTCCTTCTATTTCTCACCAAGTAGCCCTCCACGCCCTCTTTCGCTTGGTAAGATTTTAGTAACTTGTTCCCCTTTCACTTTTCTTTTTATATATCCACAAGTAACACATTTACTTTTTAACTTCGATAACTCTTGTTGCCTTTTGGTTACCAGATCAACGATTATCTTTGCTTCCTTGGTTTGATGGTTTTTATTTTAACATTTAGATAACTTTCTCGTTTATTTATTCAATAATAATGAATTGGGTTGTTAGAATATTTTATTTGATCATTTATTCTCATTGTTGATAGACTAAACTCTAGGATTCTCATAAACCACAAATTCCTGAGAGACCCGGGGGGGGGGGGTGAAGCGTGATATGGGAAGCCATTGAAAAATAATTGACAGGTAGCATTCAGTTGGTCAAGCGGCCGAAGAAAGGAAATTAGGAAAGTAATTTGGGAATAACGAGCAGCCTGATATAGTTTAAAACTTTGAAATTGATCGAAAATAGAGGGAAATTATCTGTGCACCGAGGCCCAACAAAATAATGATTAATAATACAATTGTAAGTGGATCACGGAATTAAAAATTCAAAAAGCGGATTTTGTTAAAAAGACGCGAGTTTGTTTGTTTCAAGTTCTCTGAGTTCAGAATTATTAATTAGTTTGATATTTTTCTTGTCCCAATCTCTACATGATCTCATGCCCATCCATATTGTCGCCCATTGTTTCTGCTGAGATGAGATCCATCGGCAATTTTGCACGTTTGGACCCGTTGAATGAACAATATCCCATAAGGACGTCAAATTTCAAATATTGATATGACTGGTTGCATTTATAAAATAAGATAATACATTTTTTTATTTCTTGGTCGTAAGGAAATAAAATGACCGTTTTTAAGAAATGGAATATCAAAGAATTACTATAATGCACTACACAGCCGGGAAAAGCAGACTATTTGTATCGGATCAATGATGAGCATAACGTACTTGAGATATGCACCCATCTTGTTACTTTGTATTCGTCTGTCGTTCAGAGAATGACTGTAAAAAAGGCGAGGGTCCTCTTGAATTCGTAAGGCAGAATCTCATATTCTTGTCGTTATGCGATACTTTCACACTTGAGAGAAGAGGACAAAGGTTCAAGCTGTACATTCTCACGACAAAAGTTATATATTATTCCATTCACTTGTTCTCACATTTATGCTGCTAAACATATTTGAAGTGTTTAATACTAATTTTTTATTTTTCAATGAGCTGATTTGTTGAGTACAAATCGTTTTATTTTATGCATCATACTGGGTGATAGACTGATAGCTAAAACTACGTCTTGACGTCTGACAGTGTAATACCCATTTGCAAGCATATCGGTTCTGGAAGCTCTAATGATAATTATATAATTTAATATCGGAAAATACATCACATGTGATTTAAACCCATCACAAATTACGCCCTTCATGAGTACTTGACGCTTATTTTAGGTAATTATTTGATTTAAAGTTTTCCCCTTTGAATATGACTGACACTCAGTGTCAGAGGAAAGAGATTTACCTAAAAACGGGGTCAACCTCATTTGCAGATATAAGACCATATCCTGTCAATCACACCACAATCGTGCAGGCTTTAAATCAAATGTAAAAGAGCAGTTTTGTCAGCATGCCAATGACCGGAACAATTAGGCCTCTTTTCTTTTCTTGGCTTTGGGTAATATAAACTCCTCGTCGGAGTCAGGGTCAGAGTCATCCTCCGCTTTCCGCTTCTTGGATTGCTTCTGTGCGGAGGCCGTTTCCTTATTTACACACGGCACAGGGGTCGATCTTGTTTTCTTCTTCACTGTTACAGACTGACTGCGGCGCTTCCCTGCAGTCGCTGCCTTCAATGGCGAACTCAACTTGCTCTGCAAACCTTTCTTCTGCTTCTTCTCATACACCTTCATTGCCAATTTTTCAGGAAGCAAACCAGATTCCATCATCCTGCAGTTACACTATATTATTACGGTCCCTTTTCCTCTCCCACAATAGTAATAACTATATCATAGATAGATATCAGAAGTTTCAAAAAGACCCGAGTCAAATCAATTACATTGAGTGACAGCCACCCATACATATCCATCAGGGGCACTGTTCACTCAAAGCTTTATCCCGGCAAAACAAAAAAATTATCCAGCAGCTAGTAAAGGATAGCCTTAGCCCTTAAGGACCACTCTGCCAAAGAAAAAAGAAAAGATAAAAACAACAAACTTACAGGAGACATCTTGTGTTACTAGATAGGATAGCAGTCAAACAGCTTCTTCCCCTTTATCCAATTTCAAATACGCATTCAGGAACCATTCGCATATAATTATCTCACCATTCCTCAGTATCTAGAGTTTCATGGTATATAAAATTTACATGTTTGGTATAACAATTGAAAGTTTAAACAAAAATTTCAGAAGTACCTAAAGCTAAAGATTCAAAGATGTAAAATTGCCACAAACTGGGTGTTCGGGTAACACTAGCCATTTTGGATGCCATCAGGTATCTTAATAACAGTATGCCAAATCCTGGCACTGTAGCTGCAAAGGCAAAGATGACAATGTACCAAATGACTAAATATTGCTCAATGTCTCTTTCTTTACCATTGCATTGTTTTTTCGAAGATAAATAGTAGTTTGATTTAACTGCTACACCAGAGGAGATCAGAAGATAAAAGGTTATGAGAACATCTACAAATTTTACTCTGCAGTTCAGAATGTGTTACTTCCATAATTCTTATGTGAATAAACCCCGGCAGATGAAAAACAAATATATTAAAAGAAACAACAAAAAAACTTTTAAACAACTTGAAACGTGAAAACCTCACATTCAGTGCTCATATTCTAAGGATTAGTATCTAACCAGACTATTTCTAACTATCAAGTTGGGTCAGTTGGATCGCTAATGATCAATCCAGAAGGATATAAACTCAGCATATTACAACTCCAAGGAACAGGCCATTGAACCCACCTAATTGCTTAATCAGATTGGAAGAACAACAAAAAAATCATGGTTCCCATACTAGCAATGAAGAAAAGATAGATCTGATCTCTAAATTTTAAATGAATTCATCGCTAGGCTAAAACTTCGAAATATTAAGAGCATTCTACTACCCACGCAAACCCAACATGATTAGCAAGAAAATATGAATTAGACCAATGCTTCTACCTCACGTGATCACCCTGCTTATTCAATCCTTGATTTGAAAGTAAATAAGAAGATAATCAACATGGTCAGAGTCATTGATATGGGTAGAACACTTGTAGCACAAAACCCTCCTAACTGCTGTAGCGTATAGTGCATAGTGTTGTGCCAGCTATATCAAAACATAACACTAAAAAATTAAACAAGACATATACAAACATCCTAAAAGCTTATCATTTTAGGCAATCTCAATTTCCTCTCCATCTTTTGAGGTTTTTCTTTGTTCAACTATATCAAGAGTTTCATATTTTAGTTTGTTGTCCATATTGCCGATGGACCACTCATTGCTTAAGTCAATATCTTTCAAAGAGACGGGGTCAATGGTATCAGAAGAATTAAATTTTTCTAGCCAATCATAAAGGCTACCCCTTTATCCCATATAGTCAGAAGATATACGATTACTCTTTTCAGCTGATGAAGGAAATAGGAGAAACAAAGCATTAAAAATAGCTCCCTTCACCCTCCAACACGCTTGTTAAATTTGTATCTTTCAACATGCAATAAAAATGGAGATGGGCAGAATAGCTTACCACAGCTGTGCCATTTCGCTATTGGGAACTTGCTTATACAGAGTTTCGTAGAAAATCCTCAGAGGGTCTTTCTGAAATATTTGTAATGAAACAAAAGTAATTATCACTCAAGCTTCTACAGCAACAAAGTTAGAATGAGCTAAAACATGAAAGCAACGGCACACCTCTTCCGGCGGATCCCGTTTCTGCCCAGGTAAATCATAGACCTTCTTTTGTTTCTTCTGCTCGGCAGCAGACGCACCTTTCTTCTTCGCTTCCTCTTTTATCTTATTCTTCTTCTTCGGTTCCTTTTGTCTCCAAACAGTCACATCCATTAATTTTAATTTCGCTAGGTGATACAAACCTTTGATGAACCAGAACATATAACTCCATCCATTATACAGAGCAAATTTTTTACACTTATGCGGGGGGCGCGGAAGATGATAAATTAAGAGGAGGACTACGCCCCCCTTGTTTCCATTTTAACCAAAGAAAAGTCGACAAACCTTTTTGAGGCTCATTGTGGAGCTCCGTTTGGCCAGTGGAATGTCATCGTCCTCGGCGCTGTCTTCAGGCTCTTCCTTTTTGACTTTAGGTTGCTTGGAGCGAGACGCGGAACTAGCAGCCTTAACGGGCATCGGAGAATCATCTGCTTCATGTTCCTCCTTCTTCACTTTGGCAATCCTCGATTGGGGCTTCGCATTTGCAATTGTGGCCTTGGTGATCTTTTTGGGACCCAAACTCTTCTTGTCCTCTCCCTCTTCTTGATACTCAGCCTTAACGGCCGTTGCATCTTCCGGAGGCATTTCTCAGGAAAATCAAACGAGGAAAAAGGGCGCAAAGGGAGGAGGGAGAAGCAGAGGGTTTTGTAAGTGAATCAGAAATACGAACTCAGGAACCCAGGGTACGGTTGAGCGGGCTGGCCCGATGGTAAGCCGTGCCCGCTCATTTATTTATTTATTTTAGTCACCATAGGTTATATGCGCATAACTCAATCCATTTAAATTCATATTAAATAAATTAAATTAAATTTATTTAAATTTTAACAATTATAAATAACTTATTTATTAAAAATAAAAATATTTTTTATTTAAATTTATTTAAAATTTTAATAATAATAAAAATAAAATAATAATATACACATGATATAATTATTCATCTTAAAATCAAAAAATAAAATATTATAATAATAATTATAAATTTATAATCACATAATCTACAATGTTTATATAATATAATTATTCATAATTTTAATTATTTAATTATATTATAATTATATATATCTATATTATATTTTATCTCTATAAAATAAATTTAAAAAATATAT
Source organism: Leucaena leucocephala (assembly GCA_037074615.1). NCBI lineage: Eukaryota > Viridiplantae > Streptophyta > Magnoliopsida > Fabales > Fabaceae > Leucaena > Leucaena leucocephala. The sequence goes on from CM073542.1 coordinate 452,486, forward strand.
TAATATATAATAAAAATAAATTTAAATAAATATAATATAATAAATTAATAAAAAAATATGGATGAATTATAGGTTGTTTAATGGTTAATTTGTAGTTCACTCATATATTTTATTATTTAAACCTACTTAAATTTATCTATTATAGATTTATTTTAAAAAAATTTAAATAAATAAAATAATACTAAATTAAGAGTGGTACATCAGTTATGGAACCTTACTCACCCCTAACTTGTGAATTTTCAACTTTTGAGGTAACGCGTGGAATGGCTTCGGCTGGTTCGACGTGTAGCGATAATTGGGTTTTGATCAGATAAGTGCCAGTAAGAATCAGCCCGTGTGGTACAGATATTAAATGGGCCGACACGTTCGGCCCATTTTCTTATATCTCCTTTTCCACCCCCTGTTTTCTACTATTATTTATAAAATGAATTAATATGGGGTATAGCTAGGTGGGGTAAGCTCGAACTGCACCAATAGCGGGGTGGATGCTTTTGGCACATCAACCTCGGCCAAACATGAATTGAAGGAATTCACCGACTTTATGAGAATCCAGTCGGTCTTCCATTATTGGGTGATTTGAACTGTACGTGACCCCCAATCACAAACACTTGCACTCCAATTAAACCTCTGGCTTTTTGGCCAATACCCAATTATTTGAACCTTTTATCATTATTACACGACATGATGCAGAACTGGATTGAGACGCTATCGCTGTCAAGTAATATGATGCGGATGCAACACTGTAGTAAAGCCTAAGTTGTATTCTAAATGCAGTGAGCCCGAGTCGTCTTGGATATCTGATGAGCAAATGACAGCTGTGATCTGTGGCTGCCCCGTCCTCCACAACAACGCATTATCCTTAACACAGTCCACCTCCTCTATATGGCTCTTCCAAAGCCTTACTCCCCGCAACATGTCTGTCTTTATGGAATACCATTTACCCCTTTTCTAGCCTTCAAGCTGATCGATCGAAGCCCCTCCCCCTGTATTATACTTGGCACATGCTCGCCCTCACCTGCCCCACTTACAGCCAAATGCGTGTGATCCTTCTCCCATGCAATATTGCCCCCTAACTCCTTGAGCTGTGGCCAATCTGTTGGTTAATTAAACATCGATAAATTAACGTTTTTAGAGTAGAGCCTCATGAAAGGCGTCGCATTCTAATTAAAAACAGAGACTGCGTCATACGATGGATTGATGAGCGGTGTTACTGTGAGAGAAGGAGCGAATGGGAAGGGATACTTGATGACATCCACCAAGTAAAGAAAAGTATATCAGTTCTTATCAGCTTTGCCTCCGGATGCTTCCAAAGCCGCTTCTGGCTACCAAATGTTCCCTCACCGGTCACTGCCACCTTTTTTTTTCAATTTCATTTTTCTTGCGCCTACACATCATCCCAATGGTCCTTGTCACGCAGCAACAAACAGAATAATGTGCCCTCACTCCCTCCTCCATTGCTCATATAAATAGCCACCCCACTTCCCCCATTCTCCCCACCACACTCAACCATAAAAACCATTTCATCAACTCGTAGAGCTCCAAGAGCACACCCATGGCTCTTTCAAAGCTTCTGCTCGCTTCTCTTCTCGTATCTCTCCTTCTCCATCACCTTGTTGACGCCGATCAAGCGGTGCAGGAAAGCGTTGAGCAGACGCAGGGCGCTGTGCTTCAGCAGATAGGTAAGTAAAGGAACATGTGTGTGTGTGTGTGTGTGAATTTGGTTGAAGAGAATAGTGTAGGATGATGATATATATAATGTTGTGGTGTGGGAATGAATTTCAGACTGCAAGGGAGCATGCGGCGCGAGGTGTCGTTTGGCGTCTCGGCAAAAGATGTGCAAGAGAGCGTGCGGGACTTGCTGCAGGCGATGCAACTGCGTCCCACCAGGCACCTCCGGCAACCAAGAAGTGTGTCCCTGCTATTACAACATGACCACCCACGGCGGCAGACGCAAGTGCCCTTGATTCTGGAACTCGCTACTTCATCGTTACATCCTCCAGGCTTCTCCAACTCTCTCTCTCTCTATGTAGAGTTCTCTTTTCTTAAATAAATGTTGGAGCTCAAGTGCTCTTTTCCGGTGTTTGTGTTCCTAGCCTTCTCCCCCACTTCTTCTACCCTGCCAAATCAATAACCATGCACGATGCATGTATGTGTGTGTTTAATTTTCGTGATTAATTTCAGTTTTCTTGTATTTCATCATGTGTGTTGTATTATCAATGGCATTAATTAATATTTTGGCGGAGTGAGTTCTGTAACGGCTCATTCAAATTAAAGCTTTCTTGTCCAACGAGAGTGATTTTGTTGGAGCCGGTGACTCCCAAAAGATTCGGACATTCATTTCCTACCCATGGCGGACAATCTAGGAATGGAAGCGATTTAGATATGGATATCCCACGGTTTATATCCATATCTACATGGCTACATTCAGTTTCAAGTTCAATTATAAAAAATATCTTCTTATCAAAGAAAAATTATAAAAAAATATCCATATATCAATATAAAAAATAAAATTTACATCAAATAATGTTATTATGTGATGTGATTCATTCAAATTTCGTCAATACCAAAAAAAAAACATTGGTGCATAGTTTCATAAGTTTTCAACTCAGTGAAGCGTAAAATCTCCAATAAAACTAACGGCAGGAGCTTGTTGTATTAATCTTTAACCACCAAAATTTATAATAATTTTAGGTACACATTATATCCTTTGACTTTGTATGAATTTTCAATTTGATCTATTAATTTTATAAAATATTTTTAGTCATCTAACCTTAATATTTTGCCAACATTTAAAAATATTTTATCAATATTTAAAATTTTAATATTAGATTTCTTGTTATTGAAACCAATGTTCTTGTGAGGATTAAAATACTAAGAAGGTACTTTATAGAATTAAATAACCAAAATGAAACTTTATATAAAGTTACAATATACTTCAGTCATGTTTTTATTGTATTGGGTCAGAAAATATAAAAACAAAATATTTAACTTCCTTTGATTACTTGTGATACAAATTTAATTGTTGAATGTTAATTTAAAATTGAGAATTATGTACATAATAATGTTATGGGCGTGCATTGGTTTCTTTTTTGGGGTGAGCACCCTGCAATAATTTAGTTATTCGAAGTTTCTTCTTCCTCTTTTTTGCTGAATATTTATTTGAAGTTTCAAGCATAAATGTCTTTCGTAACATTTAAATGATTAGATTCTCCAAGATAGATTGAATTGCATCGATTATTGAGTTTATGGCATGGCAATCCCATCTCTTCTGAGTCTCTATGCGCCGTTTGTATTCACACACTTAGTTGCCTTCTTCAAGATGGGTCGTACGTAAACTTCATTTTTTTTGTTAGATAACCTCGGACCCATGGGATATGAAGAGGAGCAAAATGCAAAGTTCTATCTAACATATTAAATTAAGCTAGGTTTCAAAAATAATACACTGAACTATATGTTCCACGTTGACGATAAATCTGAGAATAGCGAACCCCACTTTCCTAAGAATCGTGCTTGTACATGGAATTTGAAGCAGCCAAAAGAGCAGCCCCTATGCCAGATCCATCTTTAGAATGTTCTATTACCAAACTGTTGGAGTCTTCAATTCCTACAAGCTCCGCGACTGAGTCTCTTAAGTATGCTCTGTATTGAGGATAATTTTCGTATAAGCCCCCATCCACAGCCACAACTGTCCTCTTCCCAAAGACGGTGCCTTTGGAATCCTGTTCCATTTTCTGTAGAATCCCCACAATTCCGGCACCAGCTAAGCGCCCACCACGCTCTACAATAGTGTCACAAACCTCTACAACGGTCTTCCTCGCATTTAAATTAGCCTCAATCTGAAAACCAGGGTGAAGGTTATGAAAATTAAGCTCATAAACTGAATAATTATCATTGTCACTAGTCAGCAAGACCGCGAGTTACCCCTGCTATGTCATAGAGGATTGATCCAACAGCTTGTAGATCATCGGAATGGTCCTGCTGCATTGCACATAGATCTCGGGTCCTATTGGATCCAATCAAATTCGTATTAAGTGTAACCCAAACAAGACCAAGGATGCATAGAACACGGTAATAAACTTGGAATGCAGAAAATAAATAAATAAATACTTTGCCAATCTATGATCTAACTCTAAATCTAAACTGCAGGAAAATCAATCGTTACCCAATTATAAAAGGCCTGGATAGTTTTTGTGGCACAGAATTTCCAAACAAACCACCCACTTGAGCCATTTTCAATAGCACTCTTCTTGCAATTTCACCTAGATACATTCCTGAGATTGTCTTTTCAAAGATCTGTTCAAGGAGCATGAAGAGATAATGACCTGTTGTTATTGCTGCTCTGCCAACACTACTAGGTTAAATTTGAAAATCGTTGCATGATTTACCTGCTCACCAGGATTTATGCTAGCAGCATCCATATCTCTATCGTATTCAGTTAAAGGGAGACCATTTGAGAAGGCCCCCCACTCAGTACTGATGATCTGAAATAAGGCATTTTTTTGTCAGATTAAAATACATTGGAAAACAGGAAAAGTATATAAAAAGTGTAATGTAATGAAGGCACAAACCATTCGGCCAGAGGAAGAGCGATAACCCTTTAACTTAGGAATGGCATTGATCTGCTCAATATAGCAAGCATTAGTTCCAGTGCCCAAAATGACAGCAACTGTGACATCATTGTCCCAGTACTTTGCTCCAGCTAATGTTCCCACGGCATCATTCACCTATTTGACATTAACCAGAGTCTCATTATCATTACAACTGTATACACTTATAAATAAGAGTGGCATAAGAATAACATACCAAAGCAGAAACTCGCATGTCTAGTCCTTGCCTTTCCATGGCTTCGTTTAGACAAGCAACCACGTCTCTTCCTGCCTGTAAAGAGTTCAAGCTTTTCCCCATCATGCTAGTAGCCTAGTATTGGATAAATATATTTCTGCAACTATTATATAAATACGTCAAAATAATAGAGGGATGCAGGTGGCAAGTGCATCAATGACTAGAACTCAATCAATTAACAATAAAGGATTTAAGTATAAAATGACGGCTTGTGTTGAATGGAAAGAAATAAGACACTAGCATTAAGTGATAGAACTGGTCAACTGGAATTAACTGGAAGCACTGGCAAAGTTGGTCTCCATGGTGAGACATTGATAACTAGACCACTGCGTCTAGGTTTCAGATGCCGGTGCCACGAAATAACTGGAAGCGCAATTTGGTTTACTTTTTCTACTAAATATCTTGTAGAGCACTGAAGAACATTTTACATTTTTACAAATCTGTCTAGAACGATTACTATCCAATTTCGGTGTTCGTAGTTACCCTCCCAGTCCTTTAGGAGTCGACCTAGAAGATCTATTGGAGCTTTCCACATCTATGTTGGTAGACCATTACACTATAATTTTACTCAAAAAACTTGTGCTCAAGCATTGATGAGTACTAATAAGCATTAAAAAAGAAGAATCCTCAAGTATATTCACAAAGTAAGGTCAGGAAGTCAGGAACTGACCTAATAAACAATGCACCGCCGAATTACAGAGAGTAATTAACATTGGTGGTTTACAGAAGAAATACATACTGTTCCAGATACTGCAAAACCCTTGGTCCACTTGATTAAAATGCCAGAATCAATGGATGTCTGCTTCACAGGAAATGAAAAGGTGAATCCAATTTCCCTCTTTCTTCCCGGTTTGATGTGAAACTTATCGCCCTCCTTCTGTGCAAACTTCGCCAACCCTAAAGCAATGAAGTCGAAAAGCTCCTGCAGCAGCAGGTGCTCTCAGATATTTCCATTAAAGAAAGGTACAAAACAAATACGCAAACATTTATGCAGAGAGAACGTCAAAAGCCGACCTCAGAGGTACCAGACATGAGCTTCTGAGGTATGGATACTTGATGAAATTCTGTGGAAATCACTCGGTCTTCTTTTCCACCCAACTGCACTCTCAGCACACGGAAGTTTGTTCCACCAAGATCCAAGGCATAAAACAGCCCGTTCTCATTCCTTTCAGAATAAGCAACAGTTCAATGAACAATTAAAAGAGATTAGGAAATAAATACTAGGGGGCCACTAAAATATAGGGAGAGGGTCAGAGAGAAAGATACCCAGTGGGAAGATTGTGAACATAGGTGGGTATCATGGGAAGGCCAGAGCTACCATCGGCGGCAAGGCCGGTGCACATCGCAAAAGACATAGCGTCGGCCACGCGCTGAAGAACAGGCAAAGGAGTGGAACAATCATGTTTGAGCTTGGTCAGGAGGGGGGCAACGGAGACCGGATCAGATCGAAGGGCCATGGAGAATCGGGGCCCAGTTCGCCAGGGAGATCGTGGAAGAGAGGATCCGACAGCTGGGAAAGGGGAAGAGATGGCAACAACAGACATTGCAGCGGATACTTTGTATGATGAATGTAAGTTTTAACGAGGAAGAAGGAGAAGAAGAAAAGTATGCTAGTTAGGGAGAGTAGAGACGAATGCGATCAAACTTCAGAGTTAGGTAGCAGACCGTTCTATTTTTGTAATTTTCAATTGTTTTCCCCAGCACCGCACAGGTAATGAAGCCGAAGCTCCCGTCATGTTGGAGTTTTGCAGAGCGCGAGGCTTTGGCGTTTGGGGCGGACAACAAGATGTCCCCGCCGCATATCTGCTATGTCTTCCTCTGATCAAATGCTCAGACCGACGACCGTTTGTGAAAGGGGACGACTTCTTAAAGAAAATGTACGTATTATACATCTCAATTTTGGTATACTAAAAATAAATTCCTTGTTCTACGCCAATTGTGAGATTGGGCCTTTTGGAAAATTTTTAAATATAAATTTTAAATAAAATTTTGATTTAAATTTTAATTTAATTTTTTTAAAATAAATACTCGTATTTATTTTATATTTATTTAAAAAAAATAAACTAAATTATAATTTTAGATAAATTGATCAAAATAATTTTTAGAACAATAAAATAACTTATGAATTATCCAATTATTATTTTATCCTTACTTTTTCTTACATTTTTTCTCTTCTCTCTTTTATCTCTTCTACTACCTCTCATCTCTCTTTTCAACTATCTCTCATATCTCTTCTTTACTCTCTCTCCTCTTTCTTTTTCATCCTCTCTTCTCTCTCATACTTTTAATAAAATTATACTCTTTTTAATAATTTTTTAATTATAAATTTTTTTTAATAATAACTATCTAAACACTCATTTATTTAGAATTATTTTTTTTTCATAAATTTTTTTCTAAAAAACTTTTTTTAAACACTAACTAATTTTTTTTATAATTTTTTTTAAAAATCAATCCAAATATACACATTAATGTGTTCATAACATACATGTTGAATTCGTAATCGTCCAACTCTAAAAAAAATACATCTAACTATTTTAAAGAATTTTACATCCATATATAGTGCTGTTTGCACTGGAATAGTGATATTATTGGGGTGTATTTGAAGAGAAAATGAACGTGCTTTTTCAAACTTTGCAGTGTGAAAAGTAAGTGAATTGCACAATTATGATGCGGATTCCCACATAATCAATTTATATGCGAAAAAGTGAACCGATCTTTTAATTATTTAAAATATATTTAATTTTTATATAATATTATTTTATTATAATTATAATTATACTATTTAATAAAATATTATTATTTTTAAATATTTAAATTTATATTTAAAAGTAATAGATAATTCGTCTTATCTAATATTAGTATCACTTAAAAAAAATTACCCTATGTTTAAATGGTAAATAAATTTAACTATTTTTTAAAAAAATTTATTAAAAAAACAGTTTATCTACTCAATTTTTAGAATTAACTTTATCTGCTGTTACCTTGCCACCTCCTCCTTTATCTATAAAATAAGTGTCTTTAAAAAACATTTTAAAATTTTGTTTTTAAAAAATATACTTTTTTAAAAAACAATTAAAAACACTTTTTTAAAGTGTTTTTAAAAAAATGTTTAAAAGAGGGCCAGGGGATCAATAAGGTTTATATATATATATATATATATATATATATATATATATATATATATATATTTTGCAGCGGCTAGGCAAGACCACAACAAACAAAATGATAATTCTGAGAATTATATAAGGATCGGCATCCGAATAGTAGAGCTTGGCATTGCTTTTAAATATTCGATACTAATAAATATAGAGTTTGATGGCGATGGAATGTTGACGGGAGCGAGGGATTAACATGAAAGGCAGATGTGAATAGGACTCATATGACACGGCCCCGTCTGATTAGCTTATGCCAGTAATCATTCCAATCAGCCGCGCAAGGTATCTGTTTAACCAGGCATTTTGCATCTCCTTTTTCCTGCTCCAATACCAACAGACACTGCATGCCATTCCTGTCCCAGAATCATATCATAAAGCCAACTACACAATTTCACAAATGCATCTTGGTCTCTACTCTCCATTTTGCCCATCATCATATTCTGGCATTCTGCCTTAGCAAGCATTCTCATTATTACTGCCCACCAAACCTCCACATATCTCATTCATGTATTATCTACGTACCATACAAATACAATATAGTTCACTAAATTATTTGTTACTTCTCCATTAGCAACACCAAACAGCAGAGGTATCTTCACTCTTTGAATCGACGGAAACTAAAAAGTTTCATCTACATGCAACTTTTCCATTTGTTTTGAAACTCGAATTACGCGCTGGGGTCCAATCCGGTTTAACTAAAAGGCCATTCCATTTCCGTCCAGCAGAGACTAGCACGGCATCACCATCCCCCCGCCGCCTTTTATTCAGCTGAATTCTAGTGAAGTGGACGCCAAGAAACGAAGCTCTTCTTTCATATTAAATTCCCCATGCATTCTTTTCAATCCTAGGAACTCACGCTCGTCACCGACCTGTCTCTGTCTCGTGCCAACACCCACAGTAGCATCGATAATGAACAAGGAAGACGGAGTGATGTTGATGAAGAAGGCGGAGATAGATACGAGAGCCCCTTTCCGTTCCGTCAAAGAGGCCGTTTCGTTGTTCGGCTAGAAAGTCCTGGCGCAAGAGCTCTATGCATCCCAGCTCAAAGAGGTTCTCTCTCTGTACCCATCTCCTCCCCTATTATATCACACTCATTTTGATTTATTGCTTCCTTTGAATGTTTTTACAGCACGGTTTTCGTCTCTCTCTTCTTCTGGTGGCCCATTAGCCCTCTCCCACCTGCTTCAAATATACCCTGCACGCTAGATTGCCCGAGTTCCTTTTTCATCAACCAAGTGACCAATAACCTTTGGTTCTAATTCTGATCCATTCTCTTTATATGATTCGCATGAATTACTTGTAACGATCAATATCTCTATTTTCTCTGGAGCTATACTAGCAACTTTCGAGACGGTCCTTCCCGCGTTAATCTGCTGCGTTATGAGTCCAAAACAAAGAAATTACTTTGGGTGCTCAAAAACAAGTCTGGCTTTCCATTTATTTGTCCCTAGAATTCGTATGCGGGACAATTCTCGAGTGTTATGCTTGCTTGCTGGGCGGTGCGATCTTCAGGTGGTTAAAGCTGTTAACAGTCCTAGGATACGCTTGCTTGTATCAGAACGTTCTTTCTTACTTTTGTCATGTCGTCTGATAGAATAAACAAGTAATAAATCGAAGCTTGGTAACTTTTATACAATACTCAATTCCATTTTCATTTTTTCTTCTTATTTTAAACATAACGGACTGCACCTGAATGGTGTAGCTTTAATGAATATATCAATGGAACACTCTGATTCCGTCTTGCAATTAGCCTTTTCACTTCTTTAGGGATATTTATTTGGGAAATCAATCTGCAGTACAGGTATCATCAGAAATGAGACAGCAGCGTATAAAAGTTTGTCCGACAACTCTGAAAGTCTGCTTATATATGCAGATACAGAGGGGAGGGAATGAAAATGGGACGGAAGAGTCATCGAGGCTGGGAAGAGTAGCAGTGGAGCTAGAGGAAACGAGGCAGAATCTGTAGAGGGCGAGAGAGGAAAGCATGTTAATGACGCATTGCCTGTCGTCTCTGCAGGAAGAGCTAGAACGCACGAAGAAAGAGCTGCAACAATTGAAGCAATGGGAGAATGGGGAGAAGCATGCGGTGGAATGCGAGATTGAACACGTCAAGTTTGTTGAGAACATGAGCAGGAGAGGGTGGAGTTTCACAAGAGAAGGTACGTCACATTTGCGAATCCTCCCTCTGTAGCTCACGTCGTTCCCCCACAGGGACTTGAGAAGCTAGAGAGGCATCCTTCCCTCAGGAAGAAGAAGAAGAACCCTTTGATTCCGCTCATTAGTATCTTCTCCTGGAAAAAGGCTAGCCCACAAGGCATCCTAGCCTCGTATCTCATACTCTTTTGTATATACTATGTTTCCAGCTCCGTTCTACTTTCTTTTCTTCCTTTACTTTTTGTATCATACCAGCCGCTAGCCTTTAACATATTCCACACAAGTGAGAGGAGCGGAGATGCCTTTTCAATTGCACCATTATTACAAATTAAATTTCGTTGCCTTTTCAATTGCTTTTGTTTTTGTTCGTACGTAACATAGGTGCTGAGTGCTGACCGCTGATTATACCTCTGTATTCTGTAAATTAGATTGAGTCTAAACTCTAAACACTCGCTGAAAATGGTATCTTCAGGATGCTTTATCACAAACAGTGGACCAACTCAAACATTATAATGGCCGGACGTAGAGAAGAACATTTACACTTGCAAGAAACCATAAAAGTGAAACTTATTGATGGATTTTATTCTCTTTCCCATTGCCGAATCGTTTCGTTACTTCTCTTGTTCTCTTTATTCACTTGACACTGGAATTAATTATAAATGTCTGTTCGGCTGGATCTGTTCCTTCGTCCTCATTTACCAACACTTGGCCTCATCGCAACCACAGTAGGCTATTTATCCGTTTTTATATCTTGTACTAAAAGCCGGACGATTGTTTATATTAAAGAAAAGAACAAAAAAAGGGAAACGGAAACTGCAGTGGGTATCTACTCCACCAATGGTGGTAGCGTTATATATACATATATAAAGGGAGGAAAATCAAAAGAAGAACAATGGAACAGAGGAGCTGATCGAATGATATATGGAGACTCATATACAATGAATAAATGAGATGAAATGAGAAGGAAGGAACCACGAGGCAGCCATATTTGCGAAGGTCAGACGACGTCGGAATGGCGAGGCTGGACGAAGCCATCCTGCGCGGACTTATTGAAGAACTCAATGCAGTCAGAAATGGCCTCATTGTAATGGGAGTAAGAGGAGTAATAGGAGCTGCAGGAGGTCTTGGGAGGGTCAACACGGTCAGAGTGCTTGTGCTTAGAAGCAGCCTTGCCGGAGGAGAAGACGAGACGAGTGAGGATCTTGCGGAAGCGGTTAAAGAGCTTCATGACGGAGAAGTTGAGGTTGAAGCCGAGAGAGGGAAGGTGAGGGCTTGTGTGGGCGGGAAGGCCCTCTTCTGAGCCTATTGTGACTGATATGACGAAGCTCTCGATTTGAGGAAGGCGCTGCATGGACACCAGCTTCGCCCCTGCAAGTGAAATGCCATGATGAGGGTCGTTCGTCTTTTAAAGGGCCATGAAAAGCAGCCTACGATTATATTCCATTTGGGAGGACCTTAAAGCAGCAACGCCCATGTGCCCATATCATTGGCTACGGCCTTCTCCTGTCTTCCCAAACGGGTCTGTTCCTGCAGCTTTCTGGATTACGATCTAATTAATATGCGAATTAGGAGCATAACATGTCCGCTTTGAGTTGTTTTTTTTAAGGGGGGGCGGCTCTTGACAGGGCATTAACTGATTAATGGAAATGAGGGAATGATGATGGGCCCCGGTGTTCGATATATAAAACCTGGACGGATCTCCACGAATCCCTGTTAGGGGACACGGGTGGAACCCATCTGACATGTGCAACATTATCGCCAATGATTTGGCTACGCCTAATTCCCCAGCCTGCGGCTTTCACATCAGTGTTACACTTCTCATTGCATTTATACCCTGAATGCTTTCAATAATCACCCTTTTTTAGTCTATTTCATAGTAAGTTGGGTGTTTTTAGAGTTGACCGCACTTTTCCTTCTGATGCCGACAACGTTAACCTTCTTTAGTAGAAAGAAAAAATCGGGAAAAAAATAATTTTCCCCTAATTCTCATCAAATTGCTGACTCGCTTAAATTCGATGGGGGGTCAAGGCCCTACTCGTCCCCCATCAATCGGGACTTAATTCGACGCCATGGTAATGGCTTGTTTTGATGGGCTTGGGCCATCTCCTCCTCCTGAGCCATAAAGATGCCCGCTGCTTCTACTTCTATTCGTTTCCAACACACGGCTTATTGGGCTCAACCCAGTGTCAGAGCCTAATTATGCCCACATTACAATTCAATGAGGTTTTGCCCTGCCATGTAGATAAGCCCAATTCCCTTTTAAAAATTTTGGTAATAAAAAAAAAAACAATTCAATGACGTTTGACATTTCATATATTGGTTATGTTATACCAAAAACAAAAAGATATTGGATTTAAGCATTTTTAAATACAGTTTTTTTTTTTTATTCCTAAAGTTACTACTTCTTATGCATGCTTCCAAGATTATTATTACGAACTGTTTTTCTGAGTTGTCACTCGTTTGTTTAAAGTTACAATAACGAAATGCTTTTACAGTATCCCAAGACTAAGTTATAGTTTTAAGAGGAAATAGTAGTGCTTTTGAATTTTTATTCCCTATAAGAATCTTAATTCTTCATGCAATTATTGTTCTCTTATTTTTTTTAAATATCATGGAGTTATCTAACATGTCCTTAAACGTCATTTCTATTCCTGTTTCTGTTTTTTTTTCCCATACAACTAATTTGCTGGGAACTTAAATTGGTCGGGGTGGACAAAACAATGGTTGGCACACAGGAAGATTTCCATCCAGCGCGAATCAACTAGACAAGCGGGGCTTTGAAAGAAAGAAAAATAAGATAACCCCCCTTGCGAAGTCAAGAAGAATTCTCTTGCAGCTCTTGATCCGTTCTTTTAAATTAGGAAATTCATTTAGGTGTCGCTTGTAAGCTTTGTATATAGAGGGACTTCTTTTCTTGTCTAGTCTTTTGCTTAACAACTGCAGACTCCGACCTTTTAAAAATTCACGCACTCGCAAAATTACTTCCTACGTTACACACACACACACACACACACACACACACACATCAGTTAAGAAGGAATATTTAAATGTATGCCAGGAGGCTCCCACAATGATCGATGGTAAATACCTCGATTTCACATGCAGTTGCTCCGTTGTGAAGGTAAAGTCGCGTGGCCCCCCTGAATTAAGAGTTATTCTAACACGTGATTGTTCTATTTGCAATATAGTATTCAAGCTAACTAAACCTTACTGTTAATTTATGAATTTGAAACTGAACCAACCACTTCACGTCCAATGTCCCTAGCGTCGTGGGATATTTTTATTTTTATTTTTTTTTGGCCTAATAGTGGGATATTGGATTTCGCTGAAGCTGTATATGCGTATAGGATATATTAGTTCCTTTTCCCCCCGCCCCCCCCCCCCCCAAAAAAAAGTCCAAATGCTTGGGACGGTAACAAAGAAACAGTGAATCTGCATGTGTCTGCAATTATAATCTTCTTCGTGTTCTCTCCAGGACTCCACTCAGAAAGCCATAGAACAAGAATTTTCTTCACTATGCCTTGCTATGAAATGTGCCGTTGGGTCAAAATACACCAACTCATCTCCTGTCTTCCAATTATTACAGATTATCAGCCACTTTGACCATCTATAAATTATTATGTTTCCATTTATACATTGTTTACGTACCCATATATGAGTCGCAGGACAGTATTAGCACCCGAATCGTCCCTGATGAGTTTATGTTAACTCGGACTGGTATTTTTCAAGAATCAACACATACAGACTAGACTAGACTACTAGCTACTACTACAGATCGAACAAGAAGATTGAGAGACCTCCGTTCGTTTGAAAGGAGGCCGACTGCTTACTGAACATTAATTTGAACTTTGGAATCGTGTCCTACGTGCCTGCAATGGCAACTGCCCCACTTATTTATGGGATTGGCGTTCCCATCACATGAAACAACCAATGTTTTCAGTGCCTACAAATAATGTCCAGGAAAAAAATCCAGTTTCAACTTTCACAGTTTCACTCAACTTGAATGAATAAATTAAGCAGACCCCATGAACCTGGCATCGTACTATAACATTGACAAGCACGCGCCAGCATGCAGATGCTAGTGAAACGGTTGGCTAAAACCATTAAAACGAAAATATAGGAGATTTTGTTACACCGTGCTTCCTACAGCAAGAGATAACACTATACACATTAGACAAACCTTAGGGTCCACTGTCCATCCCGCCTTTATGTGGGAGCAGAGTAGGTGGGTGTAGCAGACCACAAAGTACATTCGATCTCTGATTCTCAATAACGACGACCTTCCCTCAACATGGCACCACTTCGTATATGACAACGAAACAAGGAAGGATGGCCTTTGGATTGAACACTACCAACTCCTCGAGATTCGAGCACATCCCGGCGCAGCCAGCTATCGAGTCATAAGACCCAGCCCACACTGTCTCCTCCTCCGCCACGCGCTTCACCCTCCCGGCAATGACGCGGCACACCAGCATCGCCCTCCTGGTGTCGTTACACTGCAAGGCGCCGTGTGCAATACCGCTGCTGGCCGTGGTCCTCACTCCTTTGCAGTGTGGCTGTTCAGCGGCGCCGGCACTTTCGGACTTGCCCAGGAATCCATGGCGGATGATGGTGCAAACACCGCAGCCGGGGAGGCAGCCGCACAAGGAGGAGGAGCCACGTGCGCCCAAGGAGCATGACAAGCTGGTGCAGTGGAATCGCAAGAGTTCGTTGCCGTCGGCGGCGCACCTGGGGTTCTTCTTGACGCTGAACTGAGCACGGCTCTTCACCGCGTCTCGGCACTCCTCGAACCGTTGGATGGTGCGCTGGGTGTTGTGGACCTTAAGTATCCGTTCGATCTTACAGATGGGGCTGCCCTTCTTCAGCCAG
Source organism: Leucaena leucocephala (assembly GCA_037074615.1). NCBI lineage: Eukaryota > Viridiplantae > Streptophyta > Magnoliopsida > Fabales > Fabaceae > Leucaena > Leucaena leucocephala. The sequence goes on from CM073542.1 coordinate 467,506, forward strand.
CTTGATTTGAATATTATCTCCACAATATTTCTACCCGAATCCTCCAGGCCCAGCTCTGAAACTGTTCACAAAATCACAATTGCAGCATAGTAAACTTTAGTTTATTATTCTCACTAACATTAAAAAAGCAATAGGCTACTCTACAATTTTTATCGACTGTCGGTGGGGTTTCTTATTGAAGTATTTTTTACTTTTGAGGGCCTATCCCGAAGTACCACATAACCTCATGGACTCAGATCAGATCATTTATTTAGTCACAGCACAGACAGCTGTGATTTGGCACGAAGGCCTTGCAGCGCCCACTGGTACGGCTGGTGAATATACTGCCTCTGTCGTGATAGCCGGTGGTTATATTTGGTTAATGCGGCAGATGTACTCTCTAAAACAAAATAAAAATAAAAAATAATCTTTTTTGTATTTTTTGGTGATCGAGAGAATTAGGGAAACATGCTTATCATTATCGGAAAAAGTGGAATGGATTTTGCGCAAGATTACCGGAACAAAGTTCCCAGTCCACCCACTTTCATGATGACATGCATGGGATGGTGGAGTCCTTTTTGTCCCCAGGCTTCCAATTTCATGGCGCAGTGCAAATTTTCTCCTCCTCAAAAGCGAAACCAGCCCCCATGATAACAACGGATTAAGGGGAAACAAGCAGCACTTCGTTTAGAAGAGAGAGCTGAAGTAATTTTTAGAGGGTTCTACTTGTTGAGGAGCGCTTTATGGAATATCGAACCCAAAACGAAGTAACAAAAGTACAAACATGTTGGGGAAAAGTAGAAGTAATGGTCTCCCTATTGAAAGAAATGACTGATGCATGTATTGGTCAAAACAGAAAAGGTAAAATAGAGAAGGAAAAGAGCGATTATATACCGGCGTGGCGAGTAGCTTGATGAAGCTCCAAGCTTTCCATCTTAGGGAAGACCTCTCCACAGCGAGGGCAAGAACATAGAGTGCTTCTCGGAATCGGGAGCCTGATATTTCAATCCCATGTTAATATTAATTTCTCTCCACAATCTTCATAACACGATGAATAGTATTATAATTCCTAAATGAAACGAAATGATGGATACGTGGAAATTAAATGAAAATCCTAATTTTAATTACCTGGAAGGGTCAACAATCATGCGACATTCGTAACAGCCCGAGAGTTTCCTGAATTGCATCCCTCTGGAAGATGTGGTGCAGTTTGGAGCGACTTTGGATTTGGGCGGCCGAGATGAAGAGTTATTCGGAGGCTTCCGGCTCAGTAACCCGGTCTGATGACCGAGAGCGCTGCTCTCCGGCGAGGAGTTATCGGGTCTGTGAAAAACACGCGTGTTGCTGTGAACAACGTCCTTGAAGCTACAGATGGAGCTGCAAGAAGATCCTAGCTTGGAGTAGGCCACCTGGGTGGGCTTTTTGGAGGGGTCGTGAACTCTGGACCCTTGGATCTGTTTGCAGGTGAGGAGATTCTTGATTTGGTCCCATGAAGACGGTGGTTTCTGCATCTGCTTCTTCTGCGGCTTATTTCGCCTGCATTTTGGGACTTGTGAGTTGGGGTCTGAATGGCCTGACTGGTCGGGCAAGGAAGTAAGGGGAGCCATTCAAAAGCGAAGAAAAAAGAGTAGAAGACAGTGGAAGAAAACCACAACAACTTGTGTGTTTCATATAAATGGGTATGAGAGGGATGGAGGATGGGCGGGTTTTATATTTTGGAACAAAATGAAGGAGTGCCTGGGAAAGAGAGACCTGAGATAGATCATAAATGTATAAACGGGTCCCTCTATATATCTGCCAATTTGTAGAGTACATATCACAGCTTTGGACTTCGGATATAACATGATGGGAGCTTTGTCTCATTCATCCAACTCCACTTACCTTTGATCGGCCCTTGAGCTGCTAATCTTCCCAAAGGGAAAACCACTGATAACAAACTGCCCTCTGGGGACCCTTTTTATTTTATCGCTTCAATGACAGGATCAGAAATTCTTTCCCCCTGTATGGCATCACCTCATTTATACAAGATTTATGGCAATTCACTTTGGGGGAAAATAGCGTACTTCACCTTTTAAATTATTCACAGTCTAATCCAATATAGCATCCTCTCAGCTTTAAAGCACAACAATATTTTGTCTCCTTAATATAAACATCAACATGGCATAAAAGCTTTTTTAAATAGGTGAGAGAGTATGAGTTTAACTGTCCTTGTAACCTTGTGTTATTAATGCCTCTCCCTCTATTTTTTTTTAAAAGGGATAGACAGTGAAAATTTAATCTACATTTATTGATTGAGCCAACTATCCCACATATATACTGTTAATTAAAGGAATGGACAGCTCATTTTTACCGTATAATGTTTTCTTATTGTTTTTGCGATAAATTTGAAACTAGAATATTAATACTATTCTTTTATACATAGAAACGGACACACTGACTTGTAGCTAGATGGCCTGTTTTATAAAATAAGGAATCTAATTCAGATGGAAATTCGAATGGTTTCCGTTTTTAATACTAGTTGATTCATTCATCGCTCCTATAATGGGGACTGTTTTTTTTTATTCTAGAAGGTCAACAGATGATATGTCGAGGCTAGTTGTGAATGGGTTTGGTAGTTCTCTTTTGGTCTGGCGAGAGAGACCTAGAGCATCGGGAATGTCAGAGCTCATTAACAAGTGAGCGGAGAAATAGGCACTTGACCAGGATAATACGATTATAGAATTATGGTTGACCCAAGTCCATCACTTGATTAATTCGTTTTTTAAAGCCTCCCGCTTCCCTACATCAACCATTATTTAAAAAAAAAAACATGATTATTCCTGCAAGTGCCCGTTTAGGGCAGGAAAAAAATGAAGAGAGGAGAGAAATTTTGTTCCATTAACTCGAGTCGGCCTGTAAAACTTTGGAGGAGGACTTCTCCTTTCCTTTCATTCCAAAAGTGACTACACGATTGAAACGGGATATATTTTTACCATTTTATAATCCTAAAAATGCCTTCACAGTCATTCTTGGTTATATGCCGCCAACATAAAAGAGAACCCCCGTGGGGATGGCTTAATTATATAACAGACATTTATTCAGAAGAGAGCAAAATTAAAAAACAACGTGCAGAGTTAAGGACATGGCATTTGTTTATCTATTGTTATATATTCTTCTTCCCCTCCCTTCCAATCAGACTAGAACGACACAATATCGAAATTCCTTCACTACTTCTCTCTACTGAAAGCCCTTCACTTCACTGCTTTCGTTCTGTCGAGGGTTTGACCCCTTTCGTTTGAATGTGTTTGGTTCTTGGTTTTTTTTTTTGAGGGGGGGGGGGGGGGGGAGAAGGAATTGGATCTCTGGGAAGCTCAATAATTTTGGCAGCAAGAGCACATAAAAAGTAATGACACAAGATCCGAGAAAGAAGATAGGGTAGGGAGGAGCAAGCGAAGATGATGAGAGACTGGATCGAAGAGGATTCTAGAGGCGCGAGAAAGGCAACGCAGAAAGAGCCAACAGAACATCACATAAAGCCCCCACCAGAGAATAAGCACCCATATACTCCAAGTCGCTCACTCCCACGCATTCGTTGGAATATCATTTCTTCCTCACTCGTCCCTCCCCGCATTCCCACAAAGCCCAGACATAAATATATGTACTTCCATTTCCGGCCGGTCCCCCCAAATTTCACCCTCCTCGCCAAAATCCATCATTATCACACGTAGCATGTGGTTTTGTCGAAAATCAATTCTGCATGCAATCATATGGTTGGTCTCCATATGCAGAAGTCCCTTGCTTCGTATGGAATATTAGTTTGAGTGGGCACGGTTGAAAGGGAGGGCGGAGATTTGGCCAACCATACATACGCCATCAACAGACACTGATTATAATAAAATAATGATGAGCACATTCACACCAACACATCGTTCTTATTACGTGGGTTCCTACTTCCTTCCACCACAAGAACTTCATTTACAAAAAAAAATGGAAGGACAATACTATTATTCTCCCAGCTACTCCTCCCGCAAGCTATCGATCTCCATCAAATTGCCCATTACCTGATCATTCAAAGCATAACTTAATACACGACTTGCATGTTATGTTTTGCTTGCACCTACCTCACCGATTCACCGATTCGTTCAGCCAAGCTTCCTATAATTATAGCACCTGATTTGCCAGTTCCTCCTTCCATCATTTATCATTTGTTTTATCATTATTTTTCTCTCCCCGATCAACCGCATGCATGCATTCGTGTGCCCTGGATAGCCCAGTTTACCAGAGATTTGCTCTGAAATACAAGCCATGAAGGGGTACTCGGTTACTACACATCTTTCCCCAATAGTTTCGTTAATTCTTGAACTAAAATATACGTTCATTATATTGTTTCCATGCTCATGCTATCAAATAAACATTAATCAGAGAACAAATGTCTCATCTAATATTTAGGTATCGAGATAATACTTCTTTTGACCATAATTTAAGAGTTGATATTAGTCATAAATATAAGATTTATTTCTAAGATTTATCTTTTTTTTTTAAATTATCTTTATAAGTACTCTCTCAATAATAATTAAATAAGAGAGGGAATGAGTGAATTGAGAAAGATAGTTAGGTATTTTAGAAAAAATATGTTATATTAACTAATTTTTTTAATCTAATCAAATTAGTTGAATATATTTATATTGAGGATTAAAGAAATAATTTCTAATTATTGATTAAATGATTAGGTCGACCAGGCCATTTGACGATCAATTTCAAATAATAAAATACATACCTATCATGTAGGAAAAAACCCTAATCCAGAACACAGGATGTATTATACACATGGACTGAATTGCGATGTGAGTGTCATTGTCAATATTTGAGATTCCGAGGACTCCGGGCATGCCAAAATCAATAATTACGGTATTTTTGGGAGCATTCAAAAAGGCCAATGCCCAGCATGAATTTCCCATTGTTTTTAGGTGGGCCGAGAACAGGGAAAATTGTAAAGAGATAAAATCATTCCTTATAAATAGAAGGAAGACTTCGCCCTACTTTTAGATCATGAGTGAGCTTAATCCTTTTTAAAAATTTTTGTACAAAAAAAACATCATTCCTTCTAGTAATAAGACTTATTATTACCCATCATCCGTGAGTTCAACTAACGAAGGGATAAGACATGTGATCATTTAGAGCATGTTTGATCATTGGGGAGTAACATTTTGTTGTGTTTTTAGTCGCGGTATTTGGGGAGGCATCCTAACTCTTGGGTGCATAGGTTTACGTCTAATAGTAATAGATAACTCGCCCTATTCGACATTAGTATCGCTTAAGAGAAAGGGAGATTCCGCCTTGCCCTTTGATCATGGGTGAGCCCAACCTCTTTCTAAAAATTTTTATACAAAAAAAAGACTAATTATTTCACACTATAAAAAGAGGATTAAGGCAGAAGAATCAAATTTCACGTCCCCTATCTATTTTATGTATAGATAAATTGTCTTATTTGATTAGTGATAAGGTGAATGAATGAACATGGAAACCAATCAAGATTACCACATGTAAGGCTATTATCTATCATATTATGTTTGCAAATGATTTGCTCTTTTTTGGGGAGGTAATAATAGAACAAGTCAGTTGTATGATGGAATTGTTGAATAAATTCTGCATCACTTATAGAGCAAGGATTAGTAAAGCTAAATCATCAGTTTTTCTCTCTCCAAGGGTAAATCAAGCTATTAGAAGGGAGATTGCAAGTATTACTGGAATGGGTGTGTCTTCAGAGATAGGTAAATATCTGGGGGTCTAATTTATAGAAGGAGGAGACCAATAGAGATTTTTCAGTATATTATTGATAAAGTCAAAGCTAAGCTTGTATCATGGAAGGAAAATAGCTTGACAACAGTAGGAAGAATCACATTAACCAAGTAGCTTCTGAGTTCCATTCCTTTGTACCCAATGCAAGTGGCAAAGATTCCCAAGTCTATCTATCAATAAGTAGAATGACTGCAGAGGAACTTTATATATGGGAAGACTCAAAATGCTCATGCTTTTTATCCTATTGGATGGAATCAAGTAATTTAGTCGAAATCAAATGGAGGACTTGGTTTCAAGCGATTGTCATCTCTTAATAGAGCCTCTAGTGCAAAGATTGTATAGAATTTAATTTCAGGGACTACAGGCCTGTGGACTGATGTTATTTAGTAGAAGTACATGCTAAGAAATAAAGAGAATTTATTGACTTTGTGTAGAGGGGACTCAGCTTTATGAAAATTTATATCTTAGTAGCAAGACATTGCTGATAAAGGTATCAAGTGGGTTGTTAGAGATGACAAGATGATTCAATTTTTTTGATGACTTATAGCTATTTTCTGATAAGAAGATTAGATAGGTTTGTCTAAGACCACTAATTGACCAGGAGGAGATTACCACAGTTGCAGTCTTGCAAACTGGATTGTAGACAGAGCTTAGGAATTTCAAAGATTAGCTAGCATAGTCCCAATGAATGTTTATCAATGGCTCATCACGATGCTACCACCGAGGGTCAATGCTGGTCCATATATTATGTCTTAGAGTGCTACATCAAATGGAATCTTCAAGGTATAGAGTGATATTATCTAATAAAGGAAGCTATTTTGACTCCTTATAGCTCAGTATATACAAGCATTTGGAAGTGACAATGTGCTGAGAGGATTAGGGTTTTCAAGTGGATGACTATCAATAATATATTATCAACTAATGTCTAGAGAAGTAAGTAATCAACAAGTTCCGATCTTTGTCCAATTTGCAACTTGATAAGGGAAGATACTTTACATGTGTTGAGAGATTGTAGGTATACAAGACACATTTGGCTTAAATTGTTACTATCTCACCAACAATTTGCTTTTTTTTGCTCATCTTACTTATTGGTTTGCTTTAAACCTTGAGAGATCATTGGGTAATATGGGTACCAACTGAAAGTTAATGTGTGGAGTGGTTATTTGAAAGCTTTGACTTTTGAGAAATATAATTGTTTTTAATCCAGATGCCATGACACCTAAGCAACCAGAGCTGGTCATTTTTTAAGTTTGGAAAATATATGTCCAAGTTCTTGATAAAGTTAGTTTGCATTATTTGTCCTTGGTTGACAATCAAGATGGCAACCTCAACCTATGGGCTATGGGCTGGGTAAAAGTTAATGTAAATGGTGCCATGACTTTAACCAGTAATAAAGTTAAGTGTGGAAGAGTGATTAGGGACCACATTGGTGAATGGTTACATGGGTTTTTCCTTTTTATTGGAGTATGTACTATAAGTGAATCAGAGAAATGAGCTATTTTCAAAGGGCTCTAAAGTGCATGGTGTAAAATTCTCCTTTTCATAACAATAATTAATTACCTTAAATCATTTTTACCAAAATGAGTTACACACTAACTAAGATAGAAATAAATTTTATTAACCCTTTGAAATTTATCATGGCTAAAGAAAGAAAACTTTACTCCTAAAGAATTAACCATGATAGAAAAAGATAAAGTTACCCTCAAGCACTATCATGGTTACAAGAATTCAACTATTTTGAAAAGGTTATCCATGATAGAAAAGAGTAAAACTTATATAAAGGTACTATCATGGATATAAAAACTTTACACAATAATTGCATATAAAACCATGTTAGAAAAGATTCGACCCCACTAACATGGTTATAGAGTTCAAACACTCTATTAACCCTATCATCACAGTTATCCTCACAATCATCTCGAATTTGCCTTTAGGCATCAAATTCACAAATAACATTACATAAACCCACTTCACAACCAAGATCTGGTAAAATCCTCATTCATAAATCAATTTTCAATATCCCACATTTTAAATAGTGGATCCACAATCAACAAATCACAAGCAGTAGTCAATGGCCTTAAACCCACTACTAGCACGCATTCCCAGCATAAAATCCAAATAAAATATCACATCATATAAGGATATGTAAAATGAGCCCTATTGTGGCAATATATAAATATTTCACATATAAATCAAGAGGAATAGGCTATACAATTAATATAGCACAACTCAAACCTCTGAAGCATTCCCTGATGTCGTATCGCAAAACTATCACCTGAAAAATGTTAATAACCACGGGGTGAGACAAATGTCTCAGTAACCAACAATCTTACTCATCATGCATACTAACATGTGCTCGTGAGGTGTCAGGTGGGACAGTTAATAAAATACACGATATATAAAATAATACATCATAATATGATTAAATCAAAATATCAACCCAGTTCCTCCCATCAAACCAACCAAACCGCCTTATACCTGCCGACCGAACCCATGGGCTAGTGATAACTACCATATGAATGGCCACTCAAAAAGCTAACCGGTCGAGTGTTATGGATTGGCCAAAATCCACAAAGCACAAGACTGGACCATGGGTTCATTCCCCCTCGGTAAACTGGTGGGGGTGTCGCAGCCCCTCGGTAAACTGGTGGGGCAAGTTCCTCGATAAACTGGTGGGACAAAAGCCAACCATCGAGCTCCAATGGAGGCTATACCACGTGGTAGAAATACAACTCCATCATCACCAATTCCCAATGCATAATTATCAAGATATTCATAATAATCAAGATCTCAATAGTCCAATAATCAATAACATCAATAAATGACATAATGGAGTTTTACTCAAAATAATAACTTTCTTCAAATTCCAATCTCTATATATAATAAGTTTTTAATCTCTATTTAAACTTTCCAAATCCCACAAGACAAATTTTCAATAAAATTAGCAATCAACTTTTCTCAATATAATCATATCATCATCGGTAGATTTATATATATCAAATCACTCACAAACATCATATTAGCAACACAATGAGTGGAAAGTGGTTACCTCTCACCAAAGATAATAAAAGTACCATAAATGAGGAGCCCCGTGCTTAGTTCACAGTTCACTAATCAATCTACATCATTTGTTAAATGTGCGTCAATAAGTTATTAATTGAACATAACATATACTTTTAAATAAATATTTACTTTTATCCTTTAATTCTATTTTATTTATAAATTTTTAGCTCAATACAATAACTTAATTTTATTTACCCCAATCACAACTCTATCATCCAATAACTTCATAGCTTCAAAATTTTTGTCCAACAATCATAAAATCCCACAATTTGCCCACTTTAATCTAAAGAAAAATAACTACAATTCATCGCTTTATCAAATTATCATTCTAATGATAATTTTATATTGCCTCAACTTTATTATACCCTTATAAATTCTCATTTAACATCAAATTCCTCAAACAATATAAAAATTCTAAATTTACAACCCTTAAAGCTTTACTTAAAATTTCCAATGTTCACATTTCATAATCAACCTCAAAAAGCATAATTCAAAATTTTCAATCAAACTCTAACTTTAATTTACTTAAATCAACCACTAAATCCTCCAATTATTCAAAATCTTTAAATCCCTTAACTTATAATTAACACTCAATATACTAAACCTTAAATTTCAACACCAATCAAATTACTAAACAAATAATCAATTTACTTATATAAATTTAAAGTTCCTATTTTTTACTTCTAATTTTTAAATCTCACTCACAATATTTAAATATTCATTTCAATAGTAAATCACATCATTCCTATATTTCAATAACTTATTTGCACTATCTATTAACCCATAATTATTCAATTTAATCAAAAACCCCAATTTATCTAATCTAGGGTTTCAACAAAAATATCTATTTTTAATTTACAAGCTCTAACCACAATATAAACCGATTAAATATCAATTATACCTCCAATAAACATAACTCAATCATTAAACTCAAATTAAATCAACAACATTTTCATATTAATTCATCTCTACTCTCTGACATTTAAAACCTAACTCTAAACCACTTAATAATGCAAATAGAAAAATTCTAAACCGATTAAATGCAAGTATTTACTTACCTCTACAATTCTATAGTTCTCATTTATTGAAAATCTACACTTGTTTCATGCCCTAATCTTCAAACTTGATTTGCTCCCAACAAAACTTATATATATGAAGAGCTCTCATTAAGTAGAGAAATATTTAGGAACTAATTATTATAGTTGGAAGATTTTAGAAAGAAGAATAAAGCTTCAATGGATCTGGAAATGGAGAGAAATGGCACTTGAATACGACGAAAATGGCGAAAGAGAAGAAGAAGAAGACGCCGATTGAGTCTGTGTACATATGTTTGCTATATAATAAAAACAATTAGGGCCCCATTTTTTTTTTATATTATATATATTGTTACAGCGTCATGCCTTATGATTCTTGGTATTTTTTTTTTTTTTAAGTTTTCCCTCCTTACAATGTCTTGTAACGTTTTTTTTTTTGGATTTCTTTTGTTGTGTGTTTTTTTTTATTATATATATATATATATATATATTAAGGTACGGCTTCTTCTTTCTTTCTTTTTATTATTTTTTTCCTTTCTTTCTCTTGTTTATATTTTTTTTAATAAAAATAATATTTTTTTAATAAACTATTTTAATTTATATAATTAAATAAAAATCTTATTAACTAAAAATAAATTTCTTTTCTTCTAATATTACTTAAATCCTCAAATATAAATAGGGATGTTACACATGGGATAAAGGATTCAGGAATATCATTCTTGAATTTGATACAAAGTTTATCATTGATATGTTGGCTGAAACTAATAACAACAAAAGCTGCAGCTTATTATTTATATAGTGTGTGTTTGGAAAAAAAATTTCAAACTAGCTTATGAAAAAAACGGGATTATAGATAGCTTATGAAAAAGGGCTTTTCTAGAAGAATTTATAGAAAAAAAATGATTTTGGATAAATGAGTGTTTGGATAGTTATTTGTAGAAGGGGTTTTATGAGTGGTAAATTACGAAAAAGGGTATGAGTATTAAATGAGGAGAGATAAGAGATGAGAGGAGAGAGGAGAGAGGGTGTAAGAAAGAAAAGAGAGAAAAAGTAGGAGAGAGGAGAGAGGGTGTAAGAAAAAGTAAGAAAGAGGGTGTAAGAAAAAGTAAGGGTAATATAGTAATTGGTTAGTTCATAAGCTCTTTTACTGTTCCATAAGCTGCTCTGACCAGTTTATCTGAAACCTTGGTTTTAAACCATGGTTTAGTCCAAAAGCCCGTTTGAACAAAAATTGCTGTTTGGTAAAAAATTTCCCCAAACCGAGGTTTGGGGCCAAAAGCCCTTTTTAAACCATGGTTTGGGGTGTTTCCAAACACACCCATAGATTTAGGAGTTAAGGTGCAACCAATGGAATGCACAACTGCAATTCATCTAAAGATAGGTTAACAGAATTATAAATACATTAGCAAAATAATGTCTTTCTAGATCTACTAGATTTGACATGTGCCCTTCACATTTATAGTACTTAGTGGATTGAGAGTTGTTAGGATTAAATTATTCAATTGTCTAATTTTTGTTCCTTTTAGGCGCTGCCCTCTCTTAACCAAAAAAAAATAAATCATTCCTTCTCAACCAAAAGGCAATGAAGAAGCTTTAGGCCTTCACGGATCACGGATCACATGAGATTCGAGGCTGTACATTTTGGCCCACCGCGACGCCTTTAAATGTTGATCCCATGAGATTGAGAAAGAAATCCCAATATCATCCGAGATGCCAGCCAGGAAGTAGAGGATATTTATATTCTGACATTCTGTATGCTTTGAACCATTTGATGCGGTAACAAAGGAGAAGGAGCTGCTATAGATATCAGTTTCCGCGCATTCAGCCACAGATACGACATAGACAGAGAACCAGTGGCTCAACCTGCTCCGCCACAAAACTCCTACTTCCTATATCTGATGAACCTAATACGTCCATCAAGTTTCTGCACTCCTAATTCCGCACTAGACTTGTTTAATTACTCCATCCAAAATTATCCTTTCTTGTCTTCCCAAATAAGAAACAACACCCACCTCCAGTCTTGGGATTGAGCCAAACCAAATGCCCCTGCAAAGCAATAGAAAACAAATAAGCGATCTAAGGATCCATCCCGCTGATCGCCATCCAAAAACAAGGGCCAAAATCATAGCACGATGATGTAATCGCAAAGAAAACAGAAACTGCCCCGTAAAAGTTGTTGACAATCAACTGGTGAGTAGATTTGTTGAGACAGTGTCTCGGTACAAGATCCAACAACTGTTATATTCAATGAACGATCACGCGCCCACATGCTACAAACTGCCAGAAACAAAATTTGATTCGCCACTACCAGATCTCAACTGTTTTCCTCATAGCGATGGAAGTGCTTTGCTAATCAAAGAGCAGAAGTAGATTTCACTTGAGAATGCCACGTGGACTCCTACAGGTAATGAAGGGGTAATCGGGGATATATAGAATCATTCCAGCTGACTTAAATATATGTATAGAGAAATTAGGATAAAGGCATGCGGACGTGTGGAGGTTCCTGGGAGGGGGAGAGAGAAAGAGGATTGGTTTCCAAGTTTCTCCAACACATGATTGCTCCATTCCATCTTGCTGGGACGTGCGATTAATAGAATGATGCCGCCGGTTTGCTAAACTAAAATTTTCTCCCACTTCGAAGGAATACTCAAGGGCCTAGATGCGAATGTTAGCGTAACACCTCCACTATCTTTCAGATTTACCCTTTTTTCATAGAAATTCACCATTCAGATGAATGAATTCGCAACGGGATACCAGTCAATAAGCAGCAGTTTCAACAAAAATAACATTTGCCCTATACGGATATTCACGATATTTCTTCCTCAAACATTTAAATTGTATCCCATCATTTGAGATATTTCATCTCAATAGTCAATGCCATTAAACACATGCTGTCGGATCACTTATTAGTATTACAAAATACTTTACAAGTTACTTAAAATAATTTTAAAAAAAATGTGTTAAAAAGGGTACTTTAGGTTGAAGGGTCCATGTCACTCGTTTCTGGTCCAGATCAATCCCCAGCCCACCACCAAATGACATGGGTCATCTCTTGACTCCTGTTTTTTTACATATATAACCCTTCGCACCTTCCTGATCTTTCGATCTTGATGACTTTATCAACTTCAGTAGGGGCATTTACGTCATTCAACTAACACCAAAAGAAGCGCACCGATGCCTTAAGTATGGCTTCGTCGGTGTTGTTAGGAGCCCGCCATTTTCAGTTCCCCCTCTTCCCACCCTGCGATCGGTTCGGGTCCTGTGTTCTCCTGGCTAGTTGAGATCCATCTTTTCCACTCTTCTGTTGTTGGTGCTTCGCTTGCATGATTTAGGTTTTGCAATTTTGATTTCATGCATCTCAAGTCAATATTCAAGCTTGTATAATAACTGCATTCTAAACGTAGCTGTTGTCCAAAGCTAGATCTCTCTTCTTTCTCGCTGTAAGGTATCTATAAATTTCTCTCGAACGTTGCGATTCGCGGGTACTTTGGACGTGACCCTTGTTTTTGAACAATGTGCTGAGTCTGATATAGATTCGGGGGCTGACGCGGTAATCAAAGCGCATTCTCTGAAATGGGCGAAAAGTCGAGTTCCAGGGGGTCTTGTTGTGGCTGGTTTGTGGCGTTTGTCGTTCTCGTTATCGTCGCCGGTGCCGTTGCATATGCGTTAGTGAAGAAATTCGGTCACCACCATAAGAGCGCCAACGACGAAGATTATGTCTCCGCTATCAAACTCTCAATGCAGTTCTTCGACATACAAAAATGTAACGCTTCTTGTTCTATTTTTTTAAAAATGCATTTCGCGTTTTGTATAGATAATTTTTTATTTTCTTTTCTATCTGTTGCTTTCCCGTGTAGTTTTTAAGTTTGTATGATTTCTTCATTCCGTTCCACTCTCCCCCTGGGGAGGGAGTTTCATTTTCTCCGTTTCTGTCTGCCTGGTTGTTCGTATGACATAGTTGGGATCTGAAATTAGATGAGCTTCTCATTTCGTTTTCGTTTCAAGTATTGGGGTTTGTTCTGAAGCATACTAGTTTAACCAACAAACTTAATATCAACATCTGTATTCTTTTGCCTTGTGTTTCTTACTTTGCATTCATGCATCCTTTTATGTTATCTATTTTTATTTATTGAAAGAGTGGTATATTGCTCATCTGATTTGTTGGTTTTAAAAACTAATCTCTTAAGAGATCATATATGTGTCTTTAAATAAAAAATAATTTGGCTTCCATGGATTTCTTGGCCTTTGGATTTTCCTTAATTACTTCAATCATGGGGTGCTACGCTGTTGCTTAGATTTCATAACTTTTTTTCGCTGCATCTTTATGTACTAGTTGAGTTAAAACCATAATTCCTCAATGCAGCTGGTAGGTTGGTAGACAACAAAATATCCTGGAGAGGGGACTCTGCTCTTAAAGATGGAAGCCAAGCAAAGTTGGATTTATCAAAAGGGATGTACGATGCTGGGGATCACATGAAATTTGGTTTTCCAATGGCATTTACTGCCACCGTGTTATCTTGGGCCATCTTGGAATATGGAAATAATATGGATAAAGTTGGCCAGTTGCAGCCTGCTAAGGAATCACTCAAGTGGATCACTGACTATCTCATCAATGCTCATCCTTCTGAGAATGTGCTTTACGTTCAGGTTACTGTGGCTTTAACTTTCTTTCTTTCTTTTTTCTTTTTTTTTGGGGGGGGGGGGGGGGGGAGGGTGTGGTTGGGATTCAGAGATTTCAACTTCCATTTGATGCCAACTACATGTGCAAGATATCTATTGTGAATGCATAAATTTCATGTGCTCCATGACCCTTGGATAGTCTTACACACAGCTACATTCTGTAATTCTGTTTTTCTGGTATTAATGCCATGGCATGCTATGAGATTTGAAAAATGAATGTGTTTAGTGTGTCCTTTTATTTAGACTTTTAATACTGTTCCGTTACCTTTGTATTCTTCTCATTCGTGCTTTTCAGACTTCGCTGCATTGTGATGATTATTGCAATGGATAGAGATCGTATAAATATGAATTATTCTCTGCCTCATCATGTGCCAGTTGCTTTCAGCCTTTCTCTTTTGGTGTCATAACTTTCTCACCAGCCCACCCCTTTACCAAGCTGGGTTCCTGATGACCTAACCTGATATTTTTCATTTTCTAAATTTTTTTGTTGGGCAGGTGGGCAATCCTGATGCAGATCATTCATGCTGGGACAGGCCTGAAGACATGACTGAGGCACGGCCACTTACACAGGTCAACACATCTAGTCCTGGAACAGATGTAGCAGCTGAAACTGCAGCCGCCATGGCCTCAGCATCTTTGGTCTTTAAGAAAACCAATTCTACATATTCAACCACTCCTCAAGCATGCAAAAGAGTTGTTTAATTTTGCGGAAAAGTACAGGGGATCTTATAGTGAGAGCATTCCTGAAGTCCAGACATATTATAATTCAACAGGATACGGTGATGAACTCTTGTGGGCAGCTAGCTGGCTCTATCATGCTACAAATGATGATTCTTATCTTCAGTATGTGACTGGTCAAAAGGGAGAGGACTATGCTCAATGGGGGACTCCGACCTGGTTTAGTTGGGACAACAAGCTTCCTGGAACTCAGGTAGATCCACCTTTATTGTTGGGAATTATTCAATCTTTTCCAGCTTTTATATGTATCTTTTAGCCAAAGATCATCACAGGTTACGTGAACGCTACAGTTGCAATTGCGTTTTGGATATTGATTACAACCCACACATCACGTTCCCATGGTAGGACATAAAGAAGAGTGGGGGAGACTTTGAAATTAAAATTATGTATTTATAACAGGGTTTAGCTTAATTGAGAGTACTGTTTCTTTCAGCTTAGATGATGCTCTGGTTTCATCAGTGATGATGAATTGGTTTTTCTTTGTATTCTTTTATCTTTAATACTTGTGTTTTCTTGGAGCAGGTTTTGTTATCCAGATTAAGCTTCTTTAAGGCGAATGACATTTCCGACTCATATGGCTCTGGTCTTCAAAGTTACAGGAAAACGGCTGAGGCTGTCATGTGTGGCCTTCTGCCAGATTCTCCAACAGCCACAAAAAGCAGAACTGATAGTAATCCTCTCCACAAAAGCTATTACTTCATACTCATGCCAAAATTGTTTGTCTTCTTTGTACTACATTCCATTCTTAACGTCATTGAAATAATAAAGTTGTTTAACTTGCTGACAAGTTAGTGTTGCCCGTGAGTGTGATCATCAAGGTTCTGGCTAAGCATGTTGTCAATGATTCATATCAAATTTCATTATCATGATGATTATTCCACTGTTGTTTGTTCAGTAATTAGTTTTCTTTTCCTATAATACAGATGGTCTTATATGGGTCAGCGAATGGAACTCTCTGCAACAACCTGTTGCTTCTGCATTCTTAGCTACTCTTTACAGTGATTATATGATTACTTCGAAGACTCACAAATTAAGCTGTGATTCGGATACTTTCAGCCCAGAAGATATCCGGAACTTTGCCAAATCTCAGGTAACCTTCCATTATCATTTGCACACAACTTCAACTATTCTGTAACGAGTGATCCTTGTCCAATTTGAAAACTTTTTGCTATTCTTCAGGCTAATTATGTCTTGGGCAATAATCCTTTGCATATGAGTTATCTTGTGGGATATGGGGATAAATTCCCACAATTCGTGCATCATAGGGGAGCTTCGATTCCTGCTGATGAAAAGCCTAGTTGCAAAGACGGTTTCCAATGGCTCGATTCATCTGTTCCTAATCCCAATGTAGCCACTGGAGCGCTTGTCGGTGGACCCTTCTTAAATGAGACTTTTATTGACTCCAGGAACAATTCCATGCAAGCTGAACCAAGCACCTATAACACTGCGCTCGCGGTGGGCCTCTTCTCTAGTTTGGTTACCACATCGTCCGCTGTTCAATCCTTTAACTGAACGTTATAGCTTGTCTTGGCCGCAACCGAAGGTGAACTGGATGGTTGAGTGCGAGCGTCAACTGTCAACCATATTTCTCTGTAGGTTTATTCATTTTCTAGCTAATTAAAAGAAAAAGGGGGCGGGGGGTTGTACGGAAATAATGATGCACCAATATGCTTGATTGTATGTATCGTAGTGTATGATGTGGTGTTTGATAGTTTAGCATGCATTGCCACGCACGGTAATTTTGATTTGACATATCTTGGAGCTATACTGTTGTCTTGTACTTGTGTTGAAAGTATATATTAGTTCTTTTTTTGAAATGGTGAAGTTACGATAGACAATTGCCTTGCATTGTCAGATCGGTAGAGATGGTTTGGACTTTGGAGCTCTGCGTGCGTCCGATCTCAAACCAACGTAAGAAATGTAGTGTTTCATGGGCCTGTGAATATTAATTATGATTAAGGAGACTTTGTTATTATTGCAGGGTTATTATTAATATACGTGCCAACCGACTAGTTTATTTATATTATTTTGTGGTAAGGGCAGAAACTAAAATTTGACGCCTCTTCAGAAGCACTTGGATTTTCAGCCTTTGCGTTGACTGGCGAACTGGAGACTTCATTTTGATGTTATTAATTTTTTTTTAAATAAATGTTTCACAGTTATTATTAAACAGATATACGACGACCAGTTTAAACGAGATATCTGTAAGATCGTAAGAGATATCGATGGACGTTCCCTTTTAATGAAGTTCTTCTCAAATCTAAAATCGCCGAGGAGTTTCTTTCTCAAATATTGCAGTAGATACGCGAGGCAATAATAAAGAGAACAAGATGTGAGGCGAGTCCAACGACCCAGGAAAGTTAGGTAAAAGCTGCATAATTGTTGCTAATGTTGATTCAAAGAGCAGACAATGCTAAGCTCATGAATAATAAAATGCAAGTGAAAGATTTAATTTGAGTTTGAGGGTATGGTGGTGTAGTTGAGCAGTAGAAAAAGGGAGGGTGTCGTAAGGTGGGGGGGGGCAGTATATATAGAGTTGATGAAGTTGATATATGGTGTTATTCCAGGGAAAAGAGACGGCATCTTTGTGGAGATGACTTTCGATCGCCTCCTTGTGGAGAAGAGAGCAGGTGATGGGATGTGAATATGGAGGGAGAGTGGGGATAGGAAATGGCCGAGCCCACGTGGCCGCTCCCCATCCCCTTCGTTAATCTTCCTCCCTCACCCTCTGTACGGTCAAGGACAGGTGTCCTTCTGCTGTTTGCATCCTTCTCCTCCCCATCTTGACGGAATCACCTAATTACAAAAATACCCCCCAAAACAGATCGAGTGCTGCGAAACCCAAACTCTTCCCATTATTCGGTTTAATGTTTTAGGAGCCCTTTCTCTCTTTCATGTGTTTGGGAGGCTGCATAATGTCCTCCAATGCATTCATCCTCAACGTACTCTGTCTTGGGTCCTTCTTAATTTTGAAGTGTCATCGTCGTTCCCCGTCCCCGTCACTCTTTTTAACGAAGAGCCGGATTCAACTTCCCCATCCCATTCACTTAAACGATCGTGTTCAATTGATCTCATCCACCATATCATGGAAACTTCCTCCACTTTTAATTGATTTTATTCGGGTGGCATTTTCCTGATTGCTCCATCTCCCACTATGGTTTTGGTCAACGCGAGATGTCTGACTCCGCAGTGTGAACCAACTGTTGCTCCATCTCCCAGCTGAGCTGAGCCTAGGGGCCACCCCGCTGTGGCTGGGGGCGTATTCCTGCCCAGAGTAAAATAATGAAGGGCTCAGATCATTTGGTAACCACCAGTTGACTAGATGGCAGGCCATCCATGATGTGTCATGGGAGCCACGTGTACATGTGTGCGTGCATAATTGAAACGCCATGGCATCATGCTAGCATATTATATTACAGAAAGCAGCACTGTTTGTCAGAGAATTATTTTTAGATTTAAAAGTTTCACCAATAGCACTTGTTCCCAAATTTTTTTTTAGAGTAATGTCCTTTGAACTGTTATTTAAAATTTAATTAATAATTAATAAATATATTAATATGATATATTATTATCTTTTATTTTTAATTAAGATACAAATTTATTCCGTACGGAAGCTGGAGAGAGAGAGAGAACCTGGCAAGGCGATGAATGCGTCGGCTTGTCGAGCCATATCGGCCTTGCGTTGGTGCATTCCGGATACGGCTCGTACCTCTCCCACCGTTTCTCCCGTTATCTGTATCAACCAAACCCAATTCTGAAATTCTCCTCCTAGGGCCCTCTTCTTTTTAATCATTCATTAAATGCGAATATACTCCCCTCTCTCGGCATAAGTGTCTTGGGAATGAATCTGCAAACAATAGAAGAAGGCATGTGGATATGATACTGACGAATTGATTTGATAAAATAGTGGGGGGAGAAAGCAAAGGGGGAACATGAGGTACCCCAATACGTGGCGGCCTCCATCATGGACGGCCTGTGACACTAAACTCATCAACCCAATGCTGCCTCCTCCATACACCAAGTCCATGTTCCTTTCCACCGGCATATTTGTTACAAAGAAAAACGAAAATTATGCAATAATCCCGCTCTCTGCCACTGCTATAACCCAAATTCAAAGAAATTGTAAAAACATAGGACACCGCCTCCTCTGCTGCGAGACTTGATTATAAATACAGAGCCTGTGGTTCAAATCATGAACAAGATATATAGATAACAGAGACAGAGAGAGAGATGAGTAATGAATAAATACGAGTTGGGGAGCTAGTTGAAGACCAGCTCGCTGGAAGCTGGGGTTCTTGCCAGGACTGCTGCCACAGAAGACACAGATGCGTTTGACTGGAATCCATAGAGATTTGAGTCAAGTGTGTAGTAGGAAGGGAATGAAATGGGGTAATCCAAGGCAATGGGGATCCTGGCATCGCCTCTCCCTTTGTACAAATACCCCTCTTTACACCCACATCAATCATCCATCACTCTACCCCACACATGACAATCACTTCATTCATTGGGTTGGGCACATGCCCTCCTTATTCTTTTTAAATTAAAATTACCCAACCTTTCAATGGGCAAGGGTTTAAAAGGATCTGAATCAGTTTGAAGCAAATGAAGTGCTCAATTACGGGCAAATGCTGTTCCCAACTCGCCTCCTTCATTTCCCGTTCCTCCTATTCTCTGAATTCAGCGCGGCGACGAACTTGGAATATTTATTTCCATGAGAAAGTGCTGGATTCTGAGAATCGTTTTTAATTTGCCAATCTCCTCTGTCCTCCTCGCAAATTTGCGGAAAGGTTGATTTCATTTGAGCAAAGGTGCTATCCTGCAGTCTCAACGGCTATTCAAAGATAGAATTATGTGGACCCTGCGACCATAAAGAAACAAGTACATAATTCAGACTCATAAATCAACTAAACGAGGTCGTGTCATTCTCCAAAATAAAGGGGTGTGGGAAGGAATGTTGGAGGAATATTCCATGATTTTTTTGTTTTTTGTTAATGGGATGGAAATTGCCAGGGAGGGGCGGTTCTTAATTGGGACATGAGAAAGTCCGAGAAAATCCAATGCCCCAGAAGAGCAATTGTTTTGCTGCATCTTTTCTCGGTTAGTATTCCATTTACATAATCCTCGTTTTTCATAGGTTTTGTTACTAATGAGTTAGGCGCGCAAAGGCACCATTTGTTTTCACATGCACTTTTGATCCTCTTCCGCCACCATCCATCCACAGTTAAACTTACCTATTTGGCTGTCGTTTCCCAGCATAAAACTGGCATTAATGACAAAGATAATGAGATATGCCATATATTTTATTTTTATGTAATTTCATAAATATTAAACACGGGTCTAACTGATGTAAAATAGTCCGTCTTTAATTTTAAAACAAATTAAATTTATATTCCTCTACTGAAAACAAATATAATTGAATTAATAAAGGTCGAAAAACTCCCACGTGTTATAATTTTAATAAAAAAATCAACGGTCATTGGGTTATTTTTTATTTTTGAAAGAAAGACAAAAACAAAGTTGGAAACGAATGGCTTTTTGAGTGAATGGGAAAATTTCATTTCATGAAAAGAGCTGGACAAATTTACACGAGAGATCTAAAAGAGTGATAATTCTTTACAGTATGCCTAACTAAGACCGTAATGGTTTACAGTATACTCTCTTTCGTGTATAATTCGTCTGCAAAAATTCGGTGGTTTCTGACTTCCCATAATTTCCAGCAAGTCATGCAAATTTCAACTTCCCAAGTAATATCCGTTTGCAGGTCAGCAAGTTTCTGAGTAATCCAAGAGGCCATATCAGTTTGGAAAAAGTCAGTGCACATGTCTTGATGGAGAATTTTCTTCCAAATAGATGAAGCCAAGGGACAATTTTTAAGAACATGGTTGATATCATCTATGCTTCCAGTACACAGCGAGCATCGGCTGTCAGTGCACATCCCTCTTCGGTAGCGATCAGCGTTAGTCAGTAATTTCCCTTTTATCAGCAGCCATGTGAAAGTTCGAACCCTTTGAGCCATGGGTAACTTCCAGATTTTCCCCCAATTAAACTCTTAAAAATTCGAATTGAGCCCTTGCACGACTTGATGAGCCGATTTAGTCGTTAAGTTTCCTTGATTAGTAAGATTCCAAAGGCACGAACAGGCACAAGTTGGATTTGCATTCTTAGTGCTTAAGATCTCCTGAGTGACATTGGATGGGAGCAAGTGGGAAAACAAGTGTAATTTCCATCCTCCGGTGTCATCAATGTAATAGGACCCCCGGTAATCTGACCAGAATTTGGTCTTTTGTCCATCTCCAGTTATATGAAATGAAGCATCCTGCCAGAGCTTTAAAATACTTTTCCAGAAATAAGAAGAGTTGCGTTTTGCAATGGGAGCAGCCCCATATTTTCATTTGAGCACCTTGACCCAGAGGGCTTCCGGGTGGGCAAAGATTTTGATATACAAGCTTATACATGAATGCCTTGTTCTGGATTCAAAGTGGAAATATTCCACGGCCACCATTCTTCAAAGGCTGACTAAGTTCACTCCACCTGACCAGACTTATACCTTTATGTTCAGCAGTGATTAAGCCCCAGATAATCATGGCAACTCCAAAATTTCACACTCATCACCTATGAACCCCAAACCAAAACTCGCCCGCAAGCATATGTTAGTACAATATGGATTCCCTAAACAAATTTAAAAATACAAAATGTCTAATAACAATGCAGACATCCTTCCTGTGGACATTATTTCGGGAAGACATCCTTCCTCTGGCTCTGTTAAAATAAGATACTAATTCATGCTATCACGAAATTCATTGCGAACGGTAAGAAACCTCATTTATCTCATCCATAATCATTTGAGCATATACGCCAAAATAAACGATGCATGCCCGGTTCAGGAAGTCATAACAAAAGATAGCGCCAGTCTCTGACTGATTTAAAAACGATGAGGATGGACGGAAATGAATCCTGAGTAAAATTAAACTTAGATAAAGCCTAAATACATTGCAATATAAATTGAAAATAAAAATAGTCAAATACTAATGCAATATTTTTGTCCAAAAATATTACACTAAACACAAAATCTCTCAGTTGGTCTGTGAATTCTTGGGTTTGCTTGTAAGCTGGCCCATTACATCAAGCAGGTCCAATAACTCCCCCTAACTTCTGGGCTTATTCCGCACCAATGACTGGACCCAAATTATTCCGCTTTCCGAATTTTGTAACTTTTGTTGTTCCAGGCCACCTTCATAAATCAAACTAAAAAATATGTGGAGAGGTATCTTAGTTTTTAAGTATTTAAGTTGTCGCTTGAGAGTAATAGACAGCTCGTCTATCCAACATTGGTATCACCTAGGAAGAAGAGAGATTTCGCCTTACTCTTAGATCGTGAGTGAACCCAACCCCTTTTTAAAAATTTTTGTACAAAAAAAAACAAACAGAAGAATTTGATCTTATTCTATATAAAAAAATGTGATAATAGATTGCTCATCCTACCTAGATTTATATCTAAGGGTAATAGACGACTCGATTTACCCGATATTAGTATCGCTTAGAAGAAAGGAAAATTTCGCCATATTCTTAGATTGTGGGTGAGTCCAACCTCTTTTTAAAAATTTTTGTACAAAAAAAGTGATAATAAAAGAGAACGCAAAATTACATATTTCATATTTATTGTCTTTAGCATTCAATTTTTTATATTATTTCTATACATTTTTTGGAAATATATATCG
Organism: Leucaena leucocephala; assembly: GCA_037074615.1. Classification (NCBI taxonomy): domain Eukaryota; kingdom Viridiplantae; phylum Streptophyta; class Magnoliopsida; order Fabales; family Fabaceae; genus Leucaena; species Leucaena leucocephala. The sequence continues at coordinate 490,496 of CM073542.1, forward strand.
TACTAAATAAATGTTACAAATCTTCGTCCATGTAATTTATGATGGATACTAAAAATGAATGATTTCAACACGATTCATGGGAATTTTTATGAACTCAATAATGACTTCAATTAGGAAGCAGCTTTCTTTAGAATTATTAAATATCAGTTTTGTAGGACCGCCGGTAGTTAAGCTGTCAATGAATTGATGATGTGAGGGATTGATGGGTGGGGTTGTCCATTATGTGCACGACAATGGCATGAACATGGAACAAGAGAAGACCCGCAGTTACTCGCATCTTGAAGGGTTGTTCTAATTCAAGCCTTGGATGAAGAAACTGTACAAAATCAAAAGCAGGTAGGTGCTCTCTTTTCACGCACTGTTGGCTGTTATTTTGATTTGAAGGAAGAAAGTTAGGTAGCCCACTCTTTCCATCCCGTACGGGCACTTCTTTTCGTCGTTTGATTTTGGTTATATATAAGTTAGTTGTCAGACGATAATCGAAGTGCCGGAAGAAAGATGATGATTTTGGTGAACGAGAGATGGCGAACTTATTCATACTATTATGGTTGTAAGGTCACTCTGTAGTTGAAGCTACAAGTAATATGTAATCCAATTCCAAATGCATTAAACTGGGTAAAAGGGGTGAGCTGCCAAGTTGGACCCTGAGGCTAAAATCGTGTTCCCCTTTAGGGTTCAGTGTTGAGTTGTAAACAAGCTTGTTTGATGCAAGGGTAGAGAGGTACGTCCATAAGGTCGCACACGATTTTCATTTGAGTTGTAATGGGCCCTTTCTCACTTAATTAACCCTACTATATATATGGTTTTATGTTACACAAATCTACGCTGGGGAAGTTAAATTATTCATTACTACGATGTTGCTGCCAGGCATATTCGCGGTTCATGATTAATAGGGAAAGCGTGGGCTTTGGTAGAAGACAAGGCCAACAGAGAAAAGTCGATGGTGCTGACAGTCAGAGGTCACTGTCTATTCAGCTCTGGAAGGCAAAAGTAACACCAAACGCTTCTTCGTTCTTCTTCTTCTTCTTGGAGTTTCCTACTCAGGTTCTTACTATTTTTCCCCTTTTCTGTTGTCTTTTTTGGAAAAGGGACACTCTTGTTTATCAGGACATGATCAGTTCATTTTAGAGCGTAAACTATGTAATGATCATATCTCCATCTTCACTAACAGAGGTGGATGAAGGTGAAAGAAGCTTGTAGGTTGTAAGAACCTCTTTGTAATCTTCTTTACGAATTGATGAATATACTTTTATTCAAAAAAAGGGACTATGAGCCTCTTTCCAAGGATGGTCCACCACTTTATTTCTCTGTTCGCATTCATTCAATAGTTTGTTGTTTAAGCATGGTTATAATGGGGGATAGGTCGTCCTAACTTGGACTTTTTTGAGAGGACCGGTCAATCAAGTTGCTCACGGCTCTCCTTTGCTTCTTTACAAAAACAGAGATGAGAAGCTAGGGGGGGTTGGGTGAAGCTAACGGGGTTGCAATAGCATTGTCATGAAAATATGAAATATAAATGCCCTCCAGCTACATATATTTCTCAACTCATATCCATTGTTTAACCAAGGGCCGGGTTGTATGCATAGTCATACAAATCTTCATAAGATAAAACTGAATGGGATAAGATGGGCAGGAAACTTCCATACGTCCGCTTGGCATTTTTTCTATCAAATTAAAACAACCACTCATTGTTAAAGATGAGAGAAGGAGCAGCTAGAAAGAGAAGTGGCGCCAATTGATCCACACCATTTTGATAGCCACTTTGGACTATATATTATATATATATTTTGGGACGGTGAGTAATGTGATGCAACAGGCAGAGGAATTAGAGGCTGATAAAACATGCAATGCTAGCTAGCCGGCCGGCCGGCCATAGATGATAGATATCTACTTAAGACACTCACAAGACATTCGTCAAGTAATGAGTTTGCATGGGGATTTTTTCCAGTAGAAGTAAATCCTATTATTCAGTTGAATTCAAATGAATGCCTTTTTAGTATTTCTACGCATAACAAACAGCTCTCGCGGAGATGCGTATAAAGTGAAGGTACTTAATTAGAGATCGGAACCAAACGAAGGTGATGGTGAAGTAGCGCAAAGAGTACGGTGTGGTATCAGTCGGTGGCATATTATTGGCGTTAGAACATGTTTGGATGTGGTTCTTGCACAGTAGACATTGGGGCGTTGAGTGGGTCTGGTTGTCATCATTAAATGGTTTGAACCAATTTATTGTGATAGTGAACTTGTTTTCTGTAGCTACAGCTGCCATGCCGCTGCTGCTGAGTGTGTGTGATTATAAATGAGGACATGTAGTGTCACCTTACCCCTCCACTCTCCAGATCCAACCCCATGTGCATATAAGGCAACAAAATGAGCATGCGGCGCTTCCACTCTCAGGGCTTTCGTGTTTCTTTTGCCCTATTTACACCCCAATGAAATATCCTCTCTTTTGGATCTGATGCCGATACCCTTCTATGAATGGCTGAATATTCTACTTCCGGCTGCGTCTTTCATTGCATTTTGACTTGCATTGTTCTGGGCCAGAGAAATGAAGTCACATATATAAAGGGGCACATGCATGTCAATTTAATGCGACATGTGTAAAGTAAAATTAAATATGGCTATGTGGCCATCGCAATTCAACCAAGAAGGGAGTAGGAATGTGCACTTGGGGGTAGGACATCATGCTCATTGCTTGCTGCAATGGAGTGGTCATGTGTGTGTGTGGAGGGGTGGAAAGAAAAGATGAAACCGAAGAGACATAAATTGATAAATGTGGAGAGGGCATCCTGGGACGCTAGAAAAGATGGGGAAGGACAACTGTAAATTGCAAAAGAGGAATGCATGTGATGGCGAGATGCGATGGTCATTTGTCACAAGTCACAACCCGATCAATCCACTACATATGACCCCCACTCTCTCATGCAACTACTCGTACGCCTTTCTTTTCATTTCAATAATAACAAAACTATTTCGCTCCACTGGATTGGCCATAGGGGATGCCTCTTTTGAATTTCCTTCTCTCTGGCCGCAAAACGACAGCACTCAGCATCTATTCATCTAGTAAGTGTGCCAAATAAACTAAAAATTATATATTATTTAAAAAATAATGCTTAAGAGTATAAATAATAAGTTATAATTGTGTGTTAATAAATGGATTTAGAAGAGAGGTGGGCTCGCGTGCACGATAATGGGCCATCAATAAAAAATTCAGTTAAAATTTGGTGATTTCTCCTCTTTGTGCTCAAGATTATTTTAGTTTATCCAGAGATATTTTTAATGTGCCTAAACAGAAATCCTCCAAATCCCTACAGTCTACATGAATTTTAAAGGTTAATGGTAGTTTCCTTTTATTAATATTGGCATTATGGTTGTTAGGAAAGGGACTATTGGTGCCAGAAAGATGCGACCTTACTATCTGATAGGCATTATGTTAGTTTAGTCGGAAAATTATCCCTTACGGACTCAACCGATGCTTCTATGCCTCTTTCTGCTTATAAAAACAGTACACAAGGATATTGCAGAAATATATACAATAACACTCATATTCTTTTACATATTTTTCTATGATTTATTTCTTTCCACTATATTATATTTTCTTATTTCTTATTTTTATAAGAAAAATCTGTTTAATCTTATAGAATACTATTTTATTTTGTGGGTTGTTACAAAATAATTCTAAAAGACAATATCTTTAATCTTTACTCATATTAGTTATTCGGTTCTGACCATAACACTGACTCTTATGATTCTTATAACTATTCCTAATAGCAATTGGAATTAGGGGCGGGAGGAGTTACCGTCCATATCAAATGGTGCAATAGGCAGAAGGCAAAGCAGGTATCTACGGGAGGGGCCAAGGACGACGTCCTTTTTTACATTTATCAGTCAAAGCTGAATATTACAGACTTTGCAAATTACGATGCTTTGTAAGAAAAAGAGTTGGTCACGGTTTCAAGTTTCAACATTTGGTTTCATCTTGAGTGAGTAAAAACGGATTCCACATGCAGAATGGCATGGGAGAAACAGTAAAAGGCGACATTGGAAATTGCGGGGATGTTACGTTTTAGTGCCGTACGCTTTGACAAAAATATCATTCGAAGAGAGAGGGACCGAGCTGTCCTCTACAAGGCCAACAGCACCTTCACCTCACGCTAAACCCCAAAACACCCTTCTCATGTGCCCTTCTCAAACACTGCCTTGGGAAAACCCCTCACTTGTCCTTTGCACCATAGCTGATAACTAGCCCTCTTCTTCTCTTTCCTTCTCTCCTCTGAATCTCACCATAAATACCAACACACCCCGTCGTTGTTTCCCACCATCTCTTGTACAATTTCATAAAGCTCTCTCAGATCAGCACCGTAGCTATATCCATAATGGCTCTGAAGAAACCCAGCAGACTCCCTCAGACGGCATTTCTGAAGCAAATTGTAAAGAGATGCTCGAGCTTAGGGAAGAAACGAGGGTATGATGAAGAAGGCCTGCCTATGGACGTGCCCAAGGGTCACTTCGTCATATATGTTGGAGAAAACAGAAGTAGATACGTTGTCCCAATATCATTTCTGAGCCGCCCTGAGTTCCAAAGCCTTCTCCTTCGAGCCGAAGAGGAGTTTGGCTTTGATCACGACATGGGTCTCACAATCCCTTGTGAGGAAGACTCCTTTGAGTCTCTCACCTCCACTCTCAGATGAAAATATATAGCCATACATGAAGCTGCCTCACTGCTTCTCTTGCTTTATATTGTAAGAGGCTCTTTTAAATTAGTAACCCTAACCTCAACAAATTAACCCCATGAGATTTTGTTCTGGGTTTAGACTGTAGATCTAGAAATTAGCTTACCAGTTTTTCCTGCAGCGGTGGAGGCAGAGGCTGGCTAGTGAGATGCCAATGCACCCTATGGAGAACTAATTGTAATCCTTTTTTCCCCCTGAAATAAATTATTAAATAAAAGTTCTGTCATATCCGATATATTGAGCCACATAAGCAACTGAATAAACTCTCGAACTTTGTAAGGTCATATTTCTCATCGTAGAGACAGGCAATCACTTGTTTCAAGGGTTTTGTCTGCGTTCGAGTATTCAATGCCGAGGCTGTCTCTTTGGCTAACTGCATATTCCGCAGTTATCGTTGCTAGATCTGTAATGAGACCACTCCCAACTGGAACAAGAAAACGGAATGTCTGGACACGAGAAGCGATATTCGACTTGGCAACCATATGTCTTCCATTTCTTTCTTCTTTTTTTCTTTGGGTAATTTGTTGACTTATATATATTTTTAAGATTCTACACGCAATTCTATGTCTCTGTAATTTTGTATTATTCTTGAATGCAGGCGAAATAATTATATAGGGTTCTCTGTTATCATGTCTTTCTCGCTTGAGTGCATCCTCACACTGCCATGTTAGGACATGGTTTTAAGTTTTGGTTTTTAATCTTTCTACAGCTCCTACCCTTAGAACTTCAATGGAGAACCACTTAATACCTGAAAACTGATCTTTGTTTTTTGGGTCTCCCTCAATGGCGGCTTTATCTGAAAAGTCACTTGTATTCTTTCAATCGTTAACTACGATTTAAGTTTGAATTGAACAAAAATGTATTGCGTCATGAGTCGCTCACGCGAGCTCTTCTCCCCCAGTTTATATTTTATTTTTTTTTAAAAAAAATGAGTAGTTCTGGTGTGTAAACGTCAATGTTATTTGAGTGCATAGAATAATCTTCAAGCCTTAAAGAAATAGTTAGGTCAAAAAGAAGAATTAGGATTTCGCGGACGAGTCATCGTGACCATTCAGGAACGTCTTTTAAGAATTAGGTTTAGCAGGTAATCAGGAGAAGACGACAATATTGGCAAACAAAAAAAAAATCTTGAGATTTAAATACACCGAACCAAGTGACAGGACAATACTTTGACTGGCTAACATGGGCAATCCAAGTGTCAAATGGATTTGATGGTAGCCTTAATTAATTGCACAAAAATGGTTAAATAATTACTGGGCGCACAAGCTTTGGCGTTGTACGTTCCATCCTCATGATCTGCTTCAGTGCTTCTGAGTTCTAATGGATAGGACAAAAATGGTAAAATAAGGTTATAGCCTTATAGGTATACAGGAAGCTAACATGCACACAAAGATCTTGTTTGCTTTTTCTAATAGGAATGCCACATTTGAATCCAATATTTGAATGCCTATGTATAATCCAAAAAATTTATCAAGCCATTTTCTAATCTAAACTAATATTGTAATTTACACGAGTCCACTTAAAATGTAACAATAAATAGTAGTAGGTCAAGATTTTATTTTGTTTTTGATAAAAGTATATTTTTTTTACTCAATTTATCATAATTTTATTTCAATTATATTTAAATCTAATTAATATTATATATTTAATTATATATAGGTAAATCTTTTAATAAATTTTTTATATATATATTAAGGTTTAAACTTACTAAAATTATGGAATAAACTTAGAGATTGAAAAAAGGTGGCTTCCAGAAAGAAAGATTAATCCAAGATTAAGGCTGTCAGAGTTGGACATTGATGTCTAGTCCAATCTGGAACTAAGGCCTAAAACGGCCGAAAAGATAACTGGTCGAAACTGGAAGAACCGGTTAGAATCAATCGTGAAGCCACTTTTTATTTAAAAAAAAAATCAATAATCCCACTGTGTTAGTATTTTGTATTTTTGTCTTGTAGTTAGTTTTTCTTTAGTGTTATATATATAATTCATTATTTTAATTAATTAATAATAAAAACTTGTGTTTAGTTAGAGAATTAATGTGTCACATTTGATGATTTTGGTGATTTATAATGGATATAAATAATCTTATTAAATTTTTGTATAATTGACCATGTATAAATTTGACATGTTTAATAATAAAAATATGGATAAACATTGTCTAAAACATTTTTATTTTCCATACATATTTTTTAAATTATATTATTTCAATTGAAAGTTTTTTTGTGTACAAATATTTTTTTAGAAAAAGATTAAACTTATCAATAATCTAATAGATAAAATCTCATTTTTTTAAATAATATTAATATTAGATAAAAAAATTATTTATTACTCTTAAATATAAATTTATATAAATATAGAAATCTAGAGGTTAAAATACCTTCCGAACATGAAAATTGTAATTACATCTATTTCAATTGAAAGTTTAATAAACGAATGCCGAGTCTAGTTGTGACAGTATTGCAAGTAATACTGCTTCAGAGACCTTGTCATCATCATTCGTCAAAGTCAATCAATTTACAGACAAATAAAAATGCCAATGCAAAGGAAAAGAAGAAAACAACATATGGTTACCATGTACAATCATTAGATACTGGAGGTACCGTCCTCTTTCTCAGAACCGCCTGACGTGACCGGCATTCGTTCCCTAATACACAAACAACCCAAAACTCCTCGAAAGATCGCCTTATGGCCTTAAATCCCAAAGATCACAGCCTGCGAGCTGAATGCTCAGTGACCGTTCTTTCCCTTGGATGAAAAGAATCTACTGAAGCCTCGTGCGTGTTTCTCTAGTGCAGGAGTGGAGGAGGCAGATGATGAGGTTGACTTCGTAGGCCTATGTTTTGGAGGCCTCCCCGTAGGTCTGTCCGGAAGGTTTGCTTCATTGTCTGATGGACCGTAGACGGCGTTGGAGAAGTGCAGAGGCGACCCCCCTCCTAATTTCTGCATATATGCAGAAGTAGCATTCTCCAACTCGGCCTGATCTAATTCTTGCAAATTTGGGTCACTAATTGTAGGTTCATCCTCCGGGAAGCCTCCAACCTTCGGACTTCTTTCACCGTTTGGAGATTCGTTGTGCTCTGTTTGAGGATGCAAAGCTTTCAACTGCTTGCCAAGAAGATAAATGGTTTCCTGACACTCGGCTAGCTTTTCAGCAGCAGTTGCCAAATCCCTCTCCTGTAGTGAGCAAAAGATTTCAATCAGATTTTTTTACTCATCTAGCAGTCATTCATGACACCTGGATTGAGATGAGATGCATATTATCGTATTTTTTAACTATCACTCGATACTAAATGTCACCCATCTTCATATTTTCTTTCGTATATTTGGCTATATATTAGATACTACATCCAACATCGCAATCCATTTTCACAAGGGAACTACATTGTTTTACCTGCTTGGTCTTCTGGTCACTATCAGCTTCTGAGCTCTCGTTCCTGAGAGAAAACGAAGACAGAACATTAGAAATAACAATTGTTAAGAGCTTATGATAGAAGGGAAAATGTGTAAATTAAAAAGATATGAAGCCCTATATTTTTTCCTCTTTTCTCCATGCCAACACAAGCAAAACTGCAATCATCAGCTGGCACATATTCCTGCAGTTAGAGCACAAAATAACTACTCGGAACTAATGATAACCAATATCATAATGGACGGGCTTCTAACCTTTGCAATTGCTCTTCTAGCTCCTTACACTTCGCCAAAGCATCTTCATGACCCCTCTTTTCATCTTGAAGTTCATTATCCAGAGTTTCAGTCTTGACTCGCAAAAGATTTAACTCAGTTTCTAACTCATGGGCACGTGTTTCGAGTGACCTGTATGACTCTGCCATACACTTCAGCTGTGTATCAGCCAAGCTATTCGATTTTTGAGTAGAAGCCAATTGTGATTTAACTTCCGCCAGAAGTTGCTCAGTTTCCAGTAACTGAGACTTTGTCGTTTCAAGACTTTCAGTGCATCTTGACAGATCCATTTCTGCTTTCTCTTTCTCTAATTTCAACTCTTCAAACTCCTCCAGTGAGAATTTTTTGAATGTAGCATTTGATTCATAGGCCGAGACAAGATTTCCATCATCAGGAACCTCAGGATCAGAACAGGGATTTAGATTATGAGAACAACCATTTTGATCTCTGTCTCCAGGTGAACCATCTCGAGGTAACTTATTTTCTGCCAAGGCAATCTTGTCGATGCAATCAGGACTGTTAGTTTCAGCTTCTGTACCCTTGTAGCCAAGGACATTAAATCTGAACTCGCTCACTTTTGCTAAAACACAAGACAGGTCAAGAACAAATAGTGACAAACTTGCTTCACTGTGTAGAACTTTATTAAAAGTGACAGAGAACTCCTCAATCTTTTGGCTCATTCCATCTACATTACAAGATGTGTCATGAACTGCCATAGCTTCTCTGCCTAGGAATAATACAAAGTCATGAATCTGAGAAATTGCAGCTTCTATATTTGAAGTTATATTCACACATTCTGTTGCTTGCTGGGATGAAGTGGAATCCTTTTCAACACTTAAGCCAGCATCTTCAGGATTAACATGCCTATCACATGGAGAATCAGAAGGCTGGAGCGGTTGGACAATCTGAGAAATGCGACCTGAAGAGTGATGGACAGAAGTGTCTTGTTCATCCTCCAGAATATGTTTAATATCCTCCAGGACCTTTCCTTTATCAGCATCCTTAGACATGGACTTGAACACTGACAATATTCTTGATTGGAGCTCTGTCAATGAAAACCCATCAACATCAGCTCCAGGATCAGTTACTGACAACTCTGCAACAGAAGACTCCAGATTTGACAATGGATTTGAAACAATCTGTTCATCAGAAGAATCATCTCTGCCATTATTGATGTTCATTACATCATCGGTCACAACTTCAGATGTCTTGTTCGAAGAAATTGAAACAGAGGTATCTTCATTAGAATTGTTTGATAGATGAGCCAACTTTTCCACCTCCAGAAAATCATCCATCAACTCCAACTTATTTGTGGATTCAGGTTTGCTTGATTTCACAGTATTCTTTTCCTTTCGAAATTGGGAGGGCTCAGAGATTAATGCTGTAGCCCAAGACTCAGCACAGCTTAATGCATCATCGTTTCCATCTTCAGATATGGAGGTTATACTTGGTGCATAGCTTGCATTGTGACTATAAATACTTTCATGGGTCATCCGGGCTATGGATTTTGGAGATCCTTTTTGCTGGTTACATGTTTGATGTTGAGCTTCCAAGCTTTGAAGCCTGCTTAAGGTTTTTGCGCACATGCTTCTCGAGGCCTGCAATTCACAGTTACGTTTAGCCAAAGCTTCTTTGAGCATCTTAGTTTCTTCTTCCATTACCAATAAACGCTCCGCAAGAAATTCGTTCTCTTTCTGGAATTTCTGTGCATTCTCTAAGGAGAAGTCAGGCAGAGGAGACATGTGAGGACTAGAAGGCTTGACAGGAGACTTCCTTAGTCGATTTTCTCCATAGTCTCGGCCAAGACTCTCAACTTCTAGCTTCATCTGTGCAAGTGCTGCAGGACCGGGTAACTTTTTCCGCACCAGACCACGCAATCTTTGGCATTCTGCCTCTAATTTGGCAATTTTTTTGACCCCCTCCATATGCTGCTTGTTAGCAGCTTCCGCAGATCTCATACTCATGTTCTTTTCTTCATTGCGAATTTCAAGCTCTTTGGAAACAAGATGAAGTTCATACTTAAGTGAATTGATTTCCCTTTCGCATGATTCTATGTTGCCCTTCAGAAGCTCAATGTCAGCCTCAGCTTGAGCCTTTTCTTCACTTATTTTTATTAGCATGTTGGAGCGCTCCTGCAAGGACTTTGAAAGCGCCCCATTTTCAGCAGCTGACCTTAGGAGTTCCTGTTCTAAGTTATCAATCTTTGCCTCAAGCTCCCCCTTAATCTTGTCCAATTCCCTGGCTTTAGAGAGAGCAACTTCTTGTATTTTCTCTTCATGTTCTTCCTTCAGGTTTCTTATCTGTCGCATGCACTCTTTAAGAGCACCATCTAGATGTGATGCACGATCCTCAGCAGTGAGTTTTGCAAGAGTGACAGATTCTAGATGATTCTTCAATGACAAAGCTTCTGCTTCGGCCTTTTCCCATCCTGCACCAATAGGATATGATTAAACTCTAAATCCAAGAACAATAACAAGCCCTCAGAATGGACATAAACTTGAAGTTTGAAAATCTTTCAGGTAGCATGTAGTTCTATCATCAAATAAGCATACCTGAGACAGCTTCTTCAGCTACTTTTGCATGTTGTTTTACAAGGTTTTCCTTGGTTGTCATCTCTGAATTTGCCGCTGACAGCTTATCACTCAGCTCCTTGATCTCATCCTCTAGAGTCTGAACTTTTTCCTCATATGTCTTCACTTGATCCTCCAAACCAGTCAGATGTGAATATGACTCCACAGAAATTTGGACATAGTTTGGTTTTTTGTAGTTATCCTGTTTGAACAAGACAGGAACACGAGATAAGGGAGAAAAATACACCTACTTAACATCGTTGAGTCTAGAGAGAGAAAGGACTAGATGCGTAGTTTATGCAAGGAAACTAATATAAACATCAAGCTATATCATTCCAAATGTTCATTCAAATTTTTAAGAGAGACCCGGGCGTAAATATGCTTAAAGATGTTATATAAGGAAAAATAAAATTCATAAAAGTCGAATATGAGAAGACAAACAGGAGACTTGCAGAAGGAAATTTTGAACATTTAAAATATTTAGTTGTAACAAATGAGCGAGACAAAATGCAATGTTAAAAATTAGGAACATTAATATGAAAAATATACTTCAAATAAAAACAGAAGTAAACAATCTCTACATGAAAAATTTTCTCCACGCAGGCTATAGACTATGTTTTTTCTTTTGAAGAAATACTAATGAAGTTACCTGATTGCCCTGGGAGACGGCACTAACAGTGTCCAGTGTAGCAGCTGCTTTGTCAATCACTGCCTTGTCAGATGATTTTTTCTTCCAGGGCCAGCGCCGGTCCATCTGAAACATCGAAGGTTAGAGGCGGTTTATTCGGCACTGCTAGATTCTCAAACCATGAAAGTACAAAATACAGTGTCGCCATGCCATCGTTACACGAAATGCTACTATCAACTTACGATCTTCGCAGATACTAGATGGAATGGTATTGATAACACAGGCCGTAAAAGAGCATTCATGAGAAATTGAATTGGCTCTTAATACACGAATGAAAATATACCTCAAAATTTGCAACTGTGTCGGTAAAGCAACACAGCACGGGACAGCCTAAATTTTCAACGGATACGGAGTTTACTTGATGAGCATTATCCTGAGGAGTGAAATTTTCACAAGAATGCGGCAGCTAGGAGGGCGCAATAATGTCTTCCAGGTTTTACGCGCAACACCCTAAAATGCAAATGGTCATCATTTTCTGTTGTCAGTAAAACTTCGGTGCTGACAGCACATTGAATCTAATATTCTTGCGCAAAAAGCAAAAAGAAAAGTACAACGCGTTGCTTGAATTCAAAACTTTGTCACCGATTGACTCCTACTATTATTATATTCACGCAATGCTTCGAAGTAGGGTGCAGTGCGGCAGAGCATCGAACATATGCGTCGAAATAAGTTTTCCCCCTTTTTGGTTACTGGGATCTTGAAGATCTAATTACTGAGCAGTCCTGCTATTGATGGTCTAAGATCTCAAAAGTCTACGAATACAACACAAACTGTCACTAGCCATACACGAAAACACGAGAAATGCTTTCAGTGCAAAAACTCGGGAGAAAATGAAGTGACGTGAGGGAAAGAGGGGGGGGGGGTAAATAGTCTTGTCAGTGAATATTTATAGCTCACAATCTCAATCGCTCAATTTTTTTTTTGGTACCATCAATCGCTCAAATTAGATTCAAATTATGCAGTCAGATTTTATCGAAGTGAAAATAAGAAATGGGCAAGAGCTGGCGATTCTAGGACTGCTACAAATGAATAGACCACCGACAGATGAATGGCTGAATTGGAATTCCCACGATTCCATTCCAATTAACCCGAATAAACGGAAATAGAATGACTCCGAAGTCCGAACAGAGCCTCACCGACAAAGAAAAAATATCCAGCCAGGGAAAAAAAATCTAACGAAGCCGGAAGCAAGAAGGAATCATCAGGAGCTGGTATAACGAGAAATGTGAAAGTCGAAAACCACAAGTGACAAGGAAAAAAGAAGAAGAGTAAGACGCAGTAAAGCGAAAAGGTAGAAGACGAAGGAGGAGTGAAATGGGCTTACCGGAAAGAATGAGAGGGAACAAAAACGACTCGGATAATGCTGTTGAAGCAGCGGCCACGACTGCAGAGCTATAGCAGCAGAGAGAATCTGCAAATGAGGATTTTCTGCAATCGCAAGAAGGCGAAGGGGGAATGAGGAGCTGGGCGGAGATGATGGTGGGTAAGCTCACAATTAGGTGTCACTTAAAACGTAGGACGTTGGTAAAGCTCCAAAGACCCAACAACCTTTAAATTTATCTGTCATTTTTGTGTGAGGAAAGATAGAGAATGGAGACAAACAGAGAGAAATGGTACGAAGTAAAAAACGTAATAGTTGGAGGTGATGAGCTCTGCTGGAAATGAAGAGGAGGGAGAAAAGGCAGTGGGAGAGAGTTGAGAAGGGTGAAGGAAAGTGGTAGTTATCGGGGTGGGAAGGTGACAGGTGGAGATTTAGACAAGTGATCGGAAATAATCAGAAGAATAAATGGAGAGATTAATGGGATAAAAATGGGAGAAAGTGTGACCAATACGACTATGGACCACCTCACTGTCACTGGCATTCAATCCTGTACAGCTCACCAATTTGTTATGTAGCTTCATTCCCCTTCTCCATGAGCTGGCGGCTTTCTTCTCACACCTCCTAACCAAATTTACGCATTACCCCCTGCCCGCCTTTTTACTTACTACTCCCCTTTCATTTTCTTTTAATAAACCCAAACAAAAACAAAATTTTGGTACTCCTGAAGATGCTGTTGCTTGTGAATTCATCGTGTTCTTGCAAGTCAACCTCAAATAAACACTCCAACGGGGGCAAAACTAATGTCTAAGGTTTTTTTATTTGTTAATGGTGATCGGATGTTAACATAATCGGGTTGACGATGGGAGTGAGACGCAATATTGTATTCGGGTTGTAAGGAAAACCAAAGCACGACACGTAGATTTGGAGTGGCAGGTTCTGAATTCAAAGCGCATGCCGTATCGTATGTATTCGTTCCGTCCGGGAGGATTTCTTTTTCCTTTTTCCTTTTTCCTTTTCTTTTTGCCCGCACATGGAACAGAATCTCAAAAGAAGAATAGCCAGACCGTCCACGTGGAAAAACGGAGCCTCCTTCTATACCCGTATGCCTTACCAACTGGGAGAAGTATTCCCAAGGATCTGACCCCTTTTTTTGTTGTGAATTTTAGACGTCTACTTAGTACGAGCTTGGAGGCGATTTAGTCATTAGGTTGTATGAATAGAATTTAAATATCCTAGTTTTGAAGCGAATTAATTTCGTATATATGGAGACTTCGTAGTTTCCATGGTGAATATGAGCAATGGAAGGAAGAGGTGCGTGGATATGGGTGGAATGAGGAGGGGACAATAAATGGCGCAGGTGTGTGGGAGAGTGCAAGTGATTACCCACACATCTGACAGCTTGGATAGCTGTATCCCCTCCCTGAGCAACCTCTTAGATTCATTCTCATACTAATGTCAACACCCCCACAGTCTTTCTTCATTCACAATTGTGCCGCACTGGGTTAGATTATATCAGAGCCTCTGCAACTCATATATCCTCGCATCCCAGATGATTCTTGAATAATTTTCAATACAGATAAAAAAAAATGGGGCAAACAACACCAACACGATCGATAAACTCGGTTTGACAGTAGTCAAAGCAAGAAAACTTTCTTGGGGTATAATTATGGAGAGGGGGGACCACCCGAATTGGTGGCGGTGGGGCAGTCTTCTCCACCCCCAGAATAGGGAGACACGCGTCGTCCCAAGCCTCCGCTTTCAGATTTTCAGTTCATCGGAACCGCCCAAAAAAAGAACAAAAACAAAGCAACCCCTGGGCGTCGGCAACTACTAGCTTTATTTTATCATATACGACTACATTCCCTAGTAACTTTTCCCCTCCGTGACACGATCGACTCAACCACCACCGTTCCTTCTTTATTCCTAATCCTCATATATATAAACCATGTTCCTAATGCATTCCATGATGAAATACAATGCTACTCCTAAATCCCAAATATTCACGATGATGATCATCATTCTATGTATCCTTCCAATTGAGTGCCAGCAAATGCATCATTAAGAGTAGGTTGAAGAGAGTTACAGGCATGGTTCCAAGTAGTATTCGTGAACAACAGAACAAAAGGGAAAGCTAAAGAGACGGAAGGGAAATGTCGCTCGATAATCTTTAATGTTGCGTCTCAACAACACCTTAATCATCGAACCCATTCCTCCTCCCCCCTTTTATTATGCATCACATTGCACTGTCTCTGTCTTGTAATGGTATGTATGTCCCATCTAAACCACCCCCCCCCCTCTTTAATTTAAGAATTGAATATCCTTATCTTCTCCAAACCCTGAGAAAAGAGAACATATTACATTCGGGGGATGAAGCCGTCTCATGTGGAGTAAACAATGACCCCGGGCATCACTCCATACAAATAAATGCACATCTCTTCCCACCAGTTCCTCCACCTTCTCCTCGCACGCACTATATCTTAATTATGCCCCATTGAATTAATTAATTGGCAATGGAATGGAATAATACGACAGAATTGCTTCATGAGCATATATATATATATGTGTATATGTATACACATTCACACATGCATAGACCAGTGACTGACTGGTGAAGTCGAGTGCGCAACAACCCGTTTACAAAGCATGATGAGAGGCACTGATTAAACACAAATATATGTGGTAATGCCGTGCCTCATGATTGAAGCCGCTAGAGACCATATAATATATATGGAAGGGGGAGCCAGCATGACAGAGGGAAGGGCAATCTTATGGCGCTGGTACGTTTTGTCTGCATTTAGGGGATGGTTCCCCCGGGGAGTTATCGTGGTGGCCGCCGCCACTATTAGTAGTGAAAATGAGGGTAGACGCACACTAGAGAGACTTGCCTGTTCCCCCCGAGGGTTGCTTGCTTTACCCTTTGCCCTCTCTCTTACCAACAATATTCAGAAATCACGAATTTATTTACTTGATAGTAAACCGGGGGAGGGAATTATTTCTGGACTTCGTGTACATTATATTATTTCTAAAGCCTAAAACGATGATTCCACCGACTAGTTCTCAACAAATTAAAACTCCTCCGATATTAATACTCGCCCCTTTCTTCTTTCCCCTTCCTCACATAGTTACCTCTACTCCTCGTTCAATTAATTTGTCCCGACACGTAAAAGAATTTATTCGGGCAAATAATTACTCGTAAATAGTGAAAATAGCTGAAGGCAATTCCACGCCAATCTCTTAGCCTGAGGGGTAAAAAGACAGGAGATCAAACTTGTGTGAGGGATACACATAATACTAGAGTAGTGTGGGAGAGAGGGATGAGATGCTTGGCACGTGGCGGTATCCAGTGTGAATTGACAAAGGAAAACTTAATCCGCCAGCTGGAAAGATAGCAAGATGGAATAGAGTATGGAATTATGAAACACACGACAACGGGGGTGCTCCGATATTTAATTGTTTTTTGTGCGGAGAGATGGGTTTCCCCAAGGTTAGGCGCACAAGCACGTCCCATTAACAAATTAGTTGGCAAACTATTTTGAGAAAGTGGAGGCATGCATGTGGGTTCTGAACTAGGCACCGGTGGTTTAAATCAACGGAAGGGGAGAAAGTCGCCTCCCTAAGCTAAACAAAAGACAGCTAGGTAGGTGGGAAAACATTTGTTATAATGATGGATGGAGCATAATCATGATCGACTAGGATTGTAAAGAACAGGGGGGGGGGGAAGATATGTAGTGCAGCACAGAAAGGGATAAAAGAAAAGACGCACACATGTGTACGTATGGAAGGAGGGAAGGATAATCGTGAAGGGCATCACCAAAGAACCATCCCCATAGTGGATTCGTCTCGCTTTCTTTGGATTCGTCGTCTCGCTCTCTTTTTCACCCACTCTGCCTTTTCCCTCAGCAATAATTCGACACTCAAAATGTATGTCCCTATGGTGGTATTACTGGTATTATTTGCTTACTCAAGGTTAAAGAGGAGAGTGGAAGCGTATGTAAAGGTGCATCTTGGGACTTGAGTTGAACGAACCTCAATACCCAAGAGAACAAGGGTTGGGTGGTGCGTCCAGTGATTTAATACTTAAAGCCCCTCTGTCTTTTAAACAGGTGTGGCCTCTGCACACCCTTTTCTTTCCCTCGCCAATCGCACCTCTTTCATTCGTCCATTCTGGCTTTTCTTTTTCTTTTCTATTTCTTGCACCATTCTTTGTAAGAATATGAAACTAATACCCCCACACACACACATAATAAAACCACGTGGTTGGGTATATCTTCCTTAAGTAATATATAACACGATTATCTTTTAAATCAAACAAAAACATGTCTAATAAAAAAGAATAATTAAATAGAGCAGCATGTCACAAGCCCACACCCTGTTGAGAAGGAAGAATATAGACCCTAGACCTTAAATCCTAAACAACAGAAAATTTGTGCATGGGGCAGACATTACGAAACGTCCAAATAACGAACTAGTGGACCCCGCGTTCTATGCATCCCATTATTGGATTTGACTCGTATTGATGAACAGTAATAAAATCAAAGGACGGCCCTGATGGGGATGTTCATCATTCTTTTGCAAGAATATTGTGAGTGTCTAATTTAGTTATTTTAAATAATTATATACAGTTCAAAATAAATATATGAAAAAGATAAAAGTGATTTTTGGAGGAGTTGCCAAACACCCCTTCCATTTCAATTAAGGGCCCGTTTGGATAAGATTTTAAAAACGGGCTTATGAAAAAAAAGGGCTTTTGAACAGATTATAGAAAAAGGCTTTTGAAGAAGAGATTATGAAAAAAAAAGTGGTTTTGAATAAATGAGTGTTTGGATAGTTATTTATAGAAGGAATTTTATTATTGGTAAATTACGAAAAAGGGTATGAGTATTAAATGAGGAGAGATAAGAGATAAGAGGAGAGAGGAGAGAGGGTGTAAGAAAGAAAATAGAGAAAAAGTAGGAGAGAGGGTGTAAGAAAAAGTAGGAGAGATGGTGTAAGAAAAAGTAGGGGTAATATAGTAATTAGTTAGTTCAAACGTGGTTTACTGTTTCAAAAGCTACTCTGACCAGCTTTTCTGAAACCTTAGTTTTAAACCAGAGTTTAGTCCAAAAGCCCGTTTGAATAAATATGACTGTTTGTTTTAAAATTTCTCCAAACCTAAGTTTTGAGCCAAACCTTGGTTTAAAACCAAGGTTTAGATTTTTCCAAACAGGCACTAAATGTGGTTCCTTTATTGTACTATTTATGTTCAATTTTTACTTTTCAAACAAAAAGAAAGAGTGGAGATACTCCGTTCAACTTTGAACTGAAAGTACTTTTAAATATTCTGCACAGATTGAATAGAGTAATTAAAAAATTATCATTATTTTCCAAGATATCAATCTACTTGTTAAAAAATTAATAAGGATGCGGTGTGAAAACAGTAACTTGAAGCGGTTATATTTTGGGAGGCATGCAACTTGTATTTAGAATCACGAAGACTTGTTAAAATACAGGTGATATGAGAGGAAATGGGGACACTATATAATGTATTAAAGCAATCGGCCATGGAGGGATCAATAAGAAATGTGATTAGTGGAAGAATTTTAGTTGGAGGGCTAAGAGCCGCTCGCTCTCTTTGTTATGGAAGTGAGCGGAGGGAGTATTGTCGGTGAGGGGTGAAAGTGAAGAGTGGCAAAGGTGGTGGAAACAATTGGCCATGCATGCTTATGCCTTACTTCGCCGCGAGTCTTGAGTATGTTCAGGAATTTCTTTGCCGCCACGACAGGGAATGGCACTCGAGCTTCCCCCATCCAAATGTTCATCACGTACGCTTCACATTCTCCTAATTCAGATCTCAAAAGTGACCGAGTAGTACCCTCTGCTCTATACCTAGTCTCCCTAGACATTTACTTCGGCCGACTAGCTAGGAGACAAAATTTCAAGAGAGCAATCGCTTAAAATTATACCTAGCCCCCCCCCCCCCCCCCCCCATATGGGCTTCAACTTAAAATTATCATTATTTTCTAAGTTATCAATCGTTTACAGGGGCTTGCAATATTGTCTGCTTCTATTCGTTCACTCACCCCATCCTTTCCCTTTCCCATGGGCCCACCGCCTCTTCCTCCTCCTCAAATCTCTTCGGCCCATCCTTCGCTCTGCCCGTTCCTTCCAATGTGCCCATGCTCATCTGCTTTTAACAATCTTCCCCCCACTAAACTCAATAAGTGGTGGCGATCCTAATGCAGCCCAAAAACAAAAGAACAGAAGCTCCTGATGGATGGGAACATAAATTTTGAGAAATCCTCGGAGCGCTGACACACACATATATATAACATACTTCATATCCAAAAAAAAAACATACCTTCTTTTTTTTTACTAATGAGAGTTGACAAAGATAGTTACAGGTTCATATCCTACAATTATGCATTTGTCTGGTGACAACTTTGCCAAGATGAAGTGGAAAACTAGGAGAAATTAGGCCCTCAAAAATGAAAATAGCCGCGTTTTGCTCCAAAAAAATAGCTATCGTTGCAACTGGGAACATCGGCTTTGAAGGTAAAGAGGGGACTGGATGCTGATTCGTGAAATGGGAAGGGGAAAAAATGGTTGAGCAGCTTGAAATATTATGCCATAGAAATACAACTATACAGGTGCATAATCAGCTGTGCAGCATAAAGGAGATTATTCCTTAACCACTTCTTCAATGTCAATGTATATTATATTCCCCGTAACAGCCTAGTCCAGAGCTGCAGGTTGTTGTGCTAACAAATTAAAACAGTATTCCTATTTTGGGCTCCGAATTGAGACACCAGACCGAATACACTTGTGGCTATGGGAGGAAGTCCGAAAAAATGGAATGTGGCGGTGAGGAGATGTTCGTAAGCAAACAAAATTTTTAAAAAAGAGGCAAAGAATTGGAAACAGGCAAGAGTGCATAATTGCGATATGGGAATTGCATTGGCGGACGAGGGAATAAAATTGGAGATGAGTGGAGACAAACTGGAATCAGGTGTCAACAGGAGAAATGAAAGGTGCTTTGCCTTGCTTTCACGTGGGCTGGTGTCATTATAACTCCCACAACGGCTCCCATCATTGGAACCTCCATGCACCCTAAACATCATTTTCTAATATTTTATTTTAACATTATTTCGTACATCTTCCATCCATCCATGTGGTACTATATTCAATATTTATATATAATCATAATAATGGACATTTGAAATTTTAATTTCAAATTTCTCTACAATTTCATTAATTTCCGACTAGGGGGACCGATCAAATAGGATCACTCTAATTTACAAAAGTCACCCTCCCCCCCACCCTCTCATAGTCATATCGACATTACCGGTAACCTTTCCTCAATTTGGGAAATCAAAGTCTCAAAGAATAGTAATACAGCCTCCAGTCTCTGCGCCGATTGGAAGCCGGGACGACTCCGTGTCCTCCACGGATCTGCCATCTCCTCAGCTTCATGACAGCATGATGTATTAGCTGCACTCCCTTCTGCTCCACCGCCCAAGGGACTGACTCAGTCGTTATCCAAAACAATGACCGTCCCAAAAAAGAGGTCGTCAAGTATATTTACTACTCCTTGCAAAACCCTACTGCGATCACTCGGCCGCGAAAACTACCACCGGGACTAGTACTTCATCCGCCCTCGGAGTGGCCTCTCCAACTCCCAACCTACCAAATCGTTTTCTCGGCGAAACCGTGAAGTAAAGGTCGAGATTCGGCCCACACCTCCAGATCGCTCCTCATTCCCACATGGCAGTACCTTTGAAACTCCTCCAGATTCACAAATCGGGCCGACCTCCCTGACTCAGACCGCGAAATAAACCGGAGAACCTCTTCGAACACGGCTTCGTCGCAAGGAATCGCAAGGGGGCCATGATTAGAGAATCCGTACTCTTCCTCGGCTTGAACCAGGAGCTTCTTGAACACGGGATGGTTCAGGTAGGAAGCGCGCACCACAAACCTCCTGGAGTTGTTGCCAACGCACACGGCCACGTGTCCGGCGGGCACATCCGAGGGTATGCGGCTGGCCGACATGCGAGCCTTGTTGCGCCACTGTCGCAGCATCTGGCGAAGCCTGACAATGTGGCGGATTTTGCTGCATTTTCCAAGCCCGGCGGACATTTTCCCTAGAGAGTGATCGAAGGCAACTAGCCGCGCTTGGTTTCTTGGGCCGCGTCTGGTAGAAGGAAATAAAAATTTGCGAGGATTGGAAGAAGGAGAAGACCCGTGCCTTTATAGGGGCAAAGCCTCGAAAGTACCCGTGAACTTTCGCATAATTACAAGCCACTTGCTTTCTGCTTCCGCATATTCAAGGGCTCTGATTTGTAGACCGCTTATGTTTTTTTTATATGCGGACAGTTTTTTTATTTAATTTTATTTATAATTTTTTAATTTAATATAATCTTATTAATAATATTTTTAATTTATTCTAATTTTTTATACTTACAAAATATAATTATATTAAATTAGAAAATTATAAATAAAATTAAGATAATAATAGTATATGATAATAAAAAAAATAGTGAGTATTACTTTAACTTTTATAAATCATAGACTCTTAGTACGTACGATCACTATTCTAGGGGACCCACCCTCTCTTTGAATTTAGTAAATTATGAGCTCTTTTTTATTATTTCTTTTATGTCTGAACTAACATGGGTGTGGCGTATTGTACTACAAAAATCATGAAAAC
Organism: Leucaena leucocephala; assembly: GCA_037074615.1. Taxonomy (NCBI): domain Eukaryota; kingdom Viridiplantae; phylum Streptophyta; class Magnoliopsida; order Fabales; family Fabaceae; genus Leucaena; species Leucaena leucocephala. The sequence goes on from CM073542.1 coordinate 512,172, forward strand.
TTAATCATGCGGGAATAATATTGTTTTGAAATAATTTTCATGTTATGTTACATAATAATAATAATCTATCTGTTTAAAAAAATTTAAGTTGAAAACATTATTTAATAAAGGGAAAATTAGGATAAAACACCTATTGTCAATGATATTTATTAAAAATGATAATTATTTAGAAAGACTAGGTATTAAAATAAAAAAAATTAAAATTATTAAATCATACCATCAAAAAAATTATTAAATTTTCCTTCATCAAAACTCTCTATGTTTTCTCTCACATCCTATTTTTAAAATTAATATGAAAATTTGAACTTCAATAAATTAAAGAAAATTTATCTCAATATTTTACAACTTATGTAAGTATCAAATGAAAAAAATAAAAAGGATAACAAAAAAATTATTCTATTTAATCAAAATTATAATTTTATTTTTAAAATTGACACAAATTTTAAGAAAACTTGACAGCTTTTATGATTTATTATATATATTAAATATATATTATATATGTCTCAAAAATTAAATTTGAGTTTTAAAAATAAAAAATCCATATCATGTAAATATATTTTATTAAAATATAAATAATCTATTATATTTTGTAATGTGAAAGTGATAGTGCCCAAAAATATTGTAAATAAAAATTGTAATATAATCAATAAAATCTAAAATTTATAATGTATTAAGTGATATATTGAGAATATGATTTTGTGGATCCTAGTGGAAAATAATAGTTAGAAAAAAAAATCCTATCATGGATGTGGGATTGTGAATGATTTCGGGGGTTTTAATTTTAGTAGAAATAAAATTTTATATTAGTTTTAAAATAGAATGTGAGAGAGATTGAAGGGGATAATGTAAGAGGTTTAAAAATTTACATTAGTTTTACAATTAAAACGTAGGAAAAATATAAAGAGTTTGATAAGGGGCAATTTAGTAATTGTCAAATTTTATTTTTGTATTTAGTCATTTTAAATAATTACAACTTTTATGGTATTTTTCAATAACTATAATTTATTATAGGTCCTTTATTCTATTAGATAGTCTAGATTATATCAGCCTTAATATATTTTTGGTATATTTTATTATGTTTCTTCCAAAAAGATGATTACAAGCCCTAAATATAAAATATAAGACTTTCACTCAGGGATTAGATAAACCAAGTGGCAGGTGAATTTATAAGAGGTACAAGGGCAAATTTGAAAACTCCTAACAAATTTTAATGCATTTTTAATTCTAGTAATAGTTTTGAAATGTTAATTAGATGGTTATATAAAAGATTATCCTAAGAAAGGGAGATGAGAAGCTGTATTTGACTTAAGTGCTCTTATTTGTTGTCTTGTTTTCTAAATAAGCACTCGTCCCACTAGCCATTATTTTACCCCAAAAAAACAACTTTCTTTTTTTAGAAATAATTAATATTTTATAACATGTTAAAATTGCAAATAATTTGAAAATAATAACGGTGCGTGAAATATGAATTGAAATTAATAATGGTCCTGGTCATGGTGAAGTGGAAAATATGTTGAAGGCCCCAATAAAACTGATTAAAAGACCAGGGAAAAGCCGATGTAAACATTCTCCACTCTGGCCACTGATTGAGCATCGCAGGTCGTTGAACGGTGAATGGATGCGGGGGTAGGGGTTGTAGCGTAGGCGTCGCAACTGGATACAGATCTCTCATGAGCACCTTCTTCAACGTCTACGCCCCCGTCCCCTGCATATTTGTTTATTTCTTATGTATAACATATAAAAATAAAAGCAACGCCATTTCAAACTGACCATAACCCCTCCCCCTCCCCCACCATGTGCCCCTACCCCTCTTTTTCTCGTTTCCCCCCAAAAACGAACTGCCAAAACCTCTCACGCACGTGGCGCCCATTTGACGGTTCAGATCAATCTCATCACGGGAACATGTTCCATGTTAACTTGCCAAAAAAGAAATAGCATATACGTATACGTGTGTGCATGTATGTATGTACGTATATATATATATATGCATGTTGAGCTTTTATTACAAGATTGCGAGTATCACTGAATTGGGAATTGGGGGGGGGGGGTCCACATTCCATGTTGTTGGGATTTAGGATGGATCGCGCTTATTTTCCCCTATCGTCGCTGAGTGGAAGCATATCGGGAACAAATCTCCTATTTACATTAATTAATCACATTAATTACTTAAAACAAAATTTCAACGATCTCATGTTATCGAGAACACGAATGTACCCATAAAATTGGGTGGTGTTTGGCTCAACTCGGGGGGTTTAAACGGAATAGTTGATGTCTTATGTTGGGACAGCAGGACACTGACACAAATTCTGTAGCAAAATACGAAGAATGTATGGTGGATCTGTGCCCGCATCTTCCGCCGGAGCACGATCACCGGTTCACAACAACAGCCATCGCCCGATGTGGGGCGCAGTGGTGTGCTACTAATATGGTAATAGCGTGTGATATCAATGTGACACTTTGTGGCAGTTTGAGTTTTATACACGGCTCAAGGATTTATATATTCCTTGTGGGAAAATATACAGAAGCCTTGATCTTAAAGATTGAAAATAACGTCTGCCCCCTTTTCTCAGGAAGAGATTGAGAAAGAAATTAAAGAAAGGAAGTTGGCACAACTCCATTGGGATAGGATAGCAAAGAAGGGGTCAATCTGATGGCGAGGCAGGGGAGATAGGGAGCCATCCAAATGAAATGAAGAGGGAGGCAACGGCTTCCATTGCATGTCATCGCTGGCTCAGAGCACGATTGTCGAGGGGGAATTGCAGGATAATCGACGTCACCCCCTCCTTTGCCTTTACACGCATCCCCAACTGACAGATTCCTACGTCTCTTTATTTTATAACTAAATGGCCTTTATAAATAGTATATGGTGGAAAGAAAAGCTGAGTGGGACCCGTATGGGTCGGTCAAAGGGAAAAGGGCGGAAGAGAGTGCAACTCTTGGTGCAAAAGTCGTTCCCTTTGGGGTTCGCTCCGTTGTACTCCCACTGTCACGGACGCTACCCGCCTTCCTCCTCCTACTTTTTTTGTACGGCTCACCCTTCCCACCGCGCCCCCCCCCCCCAACCACAAAAGCAAATGCTGTAACTTTCTTTATTTTCATCCATAATCCATCCTATAAAATCACAAATCACCCTCAACTTATGTAGGGAAGTGGAATAGTCCCTCTGTGTAGTTTTTATAAATGCCTTTGCACGGTCTTCAAAATACCAACGCCTGATGCTTTTTCTTCTAGGTTTAAATTAATTCTTTTTTTTATTCGATTTGTTGTGGTTTTGTTCATGGACCCAGGTCTCTGCTAAAAATAAGAGGCTTTGCGAGGGGAAGAGAGCGCTGAGAGGCAGAGGAAATTTGGGGAAGGGAGAAAAGGGTGAAAGGGAGGATGGTGGGCGTGGGGCCCACTAAAAGATGGGTGATTGGATTAATTCCTGTTGAAAGGGAAGAGAGAGAGAGAGAAGTGGGGTAGCATTGTGCGGTGAATTGAGAGTGCAGAGCATAGAAAAATTTAAAATATAAAAATAATTATATTAAATATTTAAAATTGACCACACTTTGTTAGCATTAACTACAGAGTCATTATTTAAATTCTTGAAGTAAGCGTTTTTGGTTAAATAGAACTAAAAATGATCTCAAGATTAAAAGAATAAAAAAACTACAATTTATTGTGAACTATCAAATGCTATTCCTATTTATGCGACAATTTGTATTTTATTGCACGTAAATCATAATTAATCTGTACCTAGAATATCTCTTCCACCATAAACACTGTCTGTAGACTAAATTCACCATTCGGGACAGTTGTATAAGGCGATCCGTTTTCTTTTTGTCGGGGAAACTGCGCGTTACAATATGGTGAGACCATGATGCCTTGGTAGTCACAGTCGTCGAGGATTAAAGAGGAACAATGTGTTTGATAGGGAACGTGGAAAGACGACGTGTGTCATAAAGCAGCTTCTCTCGTGGATCATCCGTTCATTGATCAAACGTTAAGTAGTGTTGGCAGTTGAAACGTCTCAGTGCAGAGTAGTAGGTTTAAGTGATGAGGTAATTGATATCAAGATTAGAGGAGGTGGGGGCCAGCCCCACGGAGTTGCTGCTAAATATACCACAATTATATTGCTATTGCCATTGCTAGTATTCTCAAATGAAGCTGGCACATTATGCTAGACCAACTCGATGGCTCATTATGTAATTTATTAAAGTAGCGATGGCTATATATGTATGGGAATATAAGATCGTGGATTGACGCTTTGGGTTTAATCAGACGGGACAAACTTTCGGTGGGCTGCAAGGGCAGCTCAATCGAGAGCGCGCCACGTTTATGCCTCCATTCATCATGTGCCATTCATTAAATCTCCTAGTTAAGGTGACTCAAATATTCTATTAGGAACATCAATTAGACATGCATCGGCCATAGAATATGATGTCACACACACGCCTCCAACCTATGCATAAGATGTATCACACATCATATCTTAAATATGCGATGCTTTTTAGCCGTGACACTAAAATTAAAGGAAGATGACTAAATAATTAAAATTTTCTCCTTTTAAGAATAATTTAGGAAAAAATAAATATTAAAAATTAAGTTGTAATAAGGGTGATTTTGGGGGGGGGGGCAAATTAAATAATACTTTACTCTTTTTATGTAAAGCGACTAATTTATAAAACCACCAATTTAGTTTAAAAGATAATTAATACAGAAAACTAGACTTGAGTATTAATTTCAAGACTATATAATCAGTCGATCGGGTAATCAATAAGGAAGTGAGGATAGGTGGATAGGTCCTCACAAGCCACAATCTCGTGTCAGACAGTCAGCAGTAATGAATCTCTACCGCGTGCATATATATGTGTGTGTATGCATGCATGCATGCACCTGAATCATCGGGAGGAAAAAAGAAGACGTGACAGATAAAAACATGTTGAATTATCGGCTTTAACGGCTACATGTGTGTGTGTGTGTGTTTATATATATATAAAAAGGCCCGATCGAGATCAATATAATTAAGGATATATATATGTGTGTGTGGATGGCTGGATGGATGGCAGTGGTCGAAATTAATGAAGGGCGACTTCATGGGAAGAGATGATGCCTTGTAGCTAGCTTCCAAATTGGACGCCGGCGGATAAGCTAAATTATATGCATAAGGGCAACTGGGTGAAAGATTTGGCCACCTTTTTCTCTATAATTTAGAGTATATGTTGCCAAGAAGAGGGCAACCGCTTGCGTTGATTGGAGGTGGAAGCTGCTTCAGCAGATATTTATTGTCATAGGGATTGGGGCGGGAGCAACTGGGGTCGAGTAGGACGGTGGAGACTGGAGGCCCACTTTATCAGTACAAGACAATGTTGCTATTTCCCAACCCCACCTCACCACGTTCGTATCCCTCTTTGCTGTTGCCCTTCTCATTTTAATTCCTTCTTCACGAATCCCTTCCCCCTCACAAATCTTGACTACTTCTCTATTTCCCCGTTTCATTACTTAATTAAAAACATACAAATTCTAAAACCACTATTCGTTGCGTACGTTGACGTTCATTCCTCAGTTCCCAACTTACAACCGCATCAATTAATGATGGACAGAATGAAAATAGTCATCGTATAATTAATATAGCTAATGAGCACATTTTGATGATAATGTGGTGTTGAATCATATATATATATATATACCGGTCGTCGCTGTCAAAGCAGCATTTTCCAACCAGTTAGGCAGCGCAAAAAAGGGAAACATTCTCGTTCCTATATAGTGCCGCCACCAAAACTGTATTTTTGGCTTTGTCTTTTCGTAGATCTTATTAGATTTTAAGCTTAGTCTACATTTCTGTTTCAACTTTTATTTTAACTTTTAACAACACCCTTTGAACTTTGAAGCCAACACATTGAACTTTTTCCTCTTGTTTTTTTTATTGTAATTGTCGGACGCATGTTTTATAAGCAGGAAAATAGTAGGCGTTTTCTACAGCTGCACAAGATGAAGGGGCCTTTTATTACCACAAGGGGAGTTTGAAAAAGAAAGCGCACAGGCCTCGTAGCAACAGCAGAGATGAAACATGTATATATGTAAAATATAGAATTGAGTCGAGTCTTGTTTTTCCCGCTGCTATACCTTGGAAAGAGGCGAGAGGAAATCGCCTTATGCGTCACCAAAAAGTGTGTCCCTGATGAAATATTTTACCCGTCACGAGCCCTTCAGATGGAAGCTGCATTGGGGTGGGGGGGGGGGGGGTGATCGAGATAAGAATTTTTGCTACCAGTTTCATAATGAATCGCCCCGAATTATCCATCCCTCCTCGTCGAATTAACCCTACCCATAAGCCCCCACCGACGCATTCTACTGCCTTCCCTTACCTAACGCTACTCTCGCTTTCATCCCCACCTCATGTCTAACCACACACCCCTCTCCTTCTTTTTTCCATCATTTCATTGCCTCTTCATATATATATGTAGTGGTGTAGAGTTTGCTGTGTAAAATTGTTTAATTTAATTTATTTTGTACGGAATGGAATTCTTTTTCACAAAAAAAATGCCGGCGTTCTGAAACAGTGTTAGCCAAGCAGGGAAACACTTACTTAGGCAGAAACAAATCTCACGCTATTGTTGGGCGCTGTTTCACCGTGCCCAGATATTTAGCCCTTGTGATGTCTGTTTTACGAGGGAGAAGGGCAACACCTTCACCGTCTATCCATCTAGATATCCCTCACATGCATGCATTTGAAAAGGCACGCACGCTGCTACGCTACCTGTCCGAGCACTTTGATTTGAAAGCGGAAGTATAAATTGATATATAAACGACGAATAATTCATAGTTGAGTTGACGTTAATAAATTATGGCAGAACGGAATTGCGGCCGCCAATATGATGGCATACGCGGATACTGATCCGGACAACTTTTGGTGGGTGGGACGTCCCCCACCCTCTTCAACCTTCATTTCAATCCTGTAATCATTACCATTAACTCCCTTACTCTTTTTTTATGGTATTTTTGTTCTTTCAAATGATTGGCACCCATCAAGTTAACAGCACCTTACCTTCATTAATTAATAACGAACCATTTCGTATCCAGCTGCCTCTTCTCTAACATTAATAAACTCCCTAATTAATAACTACACATAATATATATAGACGTGGGAGCACTAGGAGGTCGATCGGTCGAGAGCTGAGGAGTTTATATGCCCACACCCGAAATGGAGTCGGAGTCGGGTGGGGCCACCGCCGAAAGCAAGCCAATAATCCTCGAGATGATGCAACGAAATGAGTGGTGGTAAATGGTGATTTAGCAGCAATTGTTTTAACTGAGAGTACAGAACAACGTAACTAAATAATTCCTTGAATCATTACTCCGAGGCACTGGCGAAACAAGTGGCATGCCTTATTTACATCCATAATCAGTTCAATTCCTCATCATGACCTCTACGGAAGGGAAGAAATGAGGGGCAAAAGTATAATGACGAGACCGCACACCTTAATTTGAGTGTTAATTCCTGAATGCAAAGAAGACTCATAATAACCCATCACGAGGAGTTGTTTTCAACCAATACGAATTGGCTTCAAATGCGGGCAACGGAAGAACGAATAAGTGATAGGTGAACCAAACGAAGATTGAGAACGGAGATATATATAAAAAAAAGAAACGCAAAGGGGGTTAGTTGTTGTATTTAGTAAAAAGGGGGGAGAAGGGTGATTGCGGTGGAGGGAGTGGGAAATCATGTTGGAAGGGCGCATCATGCGGGAGGGACTTTTGTCATCAGATCAGGCCAAAAGACCTCACATGGGTGTTGGGTGCCCCTGCGAATATTTCACCAACCCCGAATCTCCCATCCCCTCCAACTTTTAACTCACTATACCCTCTCATTATTCGATTCTTATAAAATTCATCACTTAAAATATCAATACTTGTTCAGCCTGCTGTTTCGCGAGATATGCCTGGAGGAGGGAAGATAACGATAAAAGGTATTCACATGAGCTGCCCCCGAACGCCCCTCACACATGAAATTTGTCTAATTAATATCCCTCCCGCCATTCCATATCTTTCCGTGCGAATGTGAAAACGGATAGTGTCACATGCGTCACGAAAATCGATCTAGCTTTCAGAATAGACTCTGGAGTTTCCCATTGGATATCTTTTTGTCCGAGTTTAACGTGTGGCTATTCCATTACGTTCAATAACGATTGACTTGTCGGCTTTACCAAGTATGCTCCATCGTTGTCATCTTGCTCGGTTGACTGGTATCTCTTGTTGCGAGGCCCTGAACTTGGATTTCAACGCAGTTCAAAACCATGAGTTGGAGACGGCAATTTTGTGTGTGGAGGGCGGTCCAGGGGTGAAGAGAAATTAATATCTAAGGAGGGAATGTCGTCGCGCATTGACTTGGCGGAGATTGAAGGAATAAAAACCCGTGAGGGAAATAAGTTGCAATTGGCCTTTGATTTGAATCATGGGCCTTTCAATCAATGTAAATTGGGTTGGAGCAAAACATACAGTAGCGGCAGAAAGAAAGAGAGGAAGTGCGTGATTGAAATAAGCACAATAAAACCAACAAGTGAATTAGTCTTAATGATAAATATCTTAATATTGTTTAAGTGAAATTTTAAGTTTAAATTTTAGCATATGTAAAAAATTTCTGTTAGGAGACTCACTTACTATAGCCAGGTGCGCGACATGGATCAGATTCGGATATAGTCGGAACAAAATTCTAGTAAACTGGGTGGACAACTAAAAAAATAAATACAATGAAAGTCAATACAAATAGTAAATAATAATTTCATATTTTATAAAGATGTGAGTTCAATATTTATTGTCGTTGTGAAAATTATTTTAGTAAAAAATCTCGTAAGTCTTTTATAAATGCTTTTTAAACTTTGAGACTATATCATAACTTTAGTAGGAGATCAGTATCGAATCTACTTCAATTTATTTTTTATATATATAAAATAAATAAGGCCATAGAGTGAGTTTTATATAGTGACGATAGCCTAAACCCACCAGAGGGTCTGAAATGTAGAACCCCTGGTTTAGGCCCAAGTGCCTCACAAACATAGCCTGTTCCAGAGATAGGCTCAACAACGGTAATGAGTGGGGCATGTATGGTTCCCACTTTACACTGAGACGTCTCTATGTTAGTACAGTAACTCTGAGTATTTGGGCACCCAACGTCCCCGTTGTTCACTTCCAGAAAAACAATAATTTACCATTTTAATGCTACCATCGTCCTTCTCTATTTACTCTTTTCTTTTTCTTATTTTTTAATAATTTATTATGCATGCTTTTGTGCTTCTAACGCGCAATACCTCCGTTTCCCACCGTTTGTATCAATTGATGAATGCTACTGTACTCATTATATAACACTAGTTATCATATTTCAAGCACGATGCAGAATTCATAATTTGAATGGTTTAGTTTTTCGAATAAACACCTGGGCGCTATGCGTGTATTCATTATTTTTTTTTTGATATAAAACAAAACCAATCATTTTTTTATACAAAAATTTTTGTAAAGAGATTAGACTCACCCACAAGAGTAAGGTAAAGTCTTCATTTCTCCTAAGGGATATTAACGTCGGGTAAGACGAGTTATCTATTACTTTCAGACATAAATCTAAGCACTTAGAAGTTAAGATACCTCTCTAAACGCTACGACTAAAACCACAATAAAGTGGTACTATTTAAAAATAAAATATATTCTAAATAGTTATATGTCTTATTCTTTTGCTAGTTAAAATAGGTAAAACGAGTCATTTTTGTACACGTGCGATTTAATCTTGGGGATTAAAAGCCTGTTTTTGTAGCGCGGAGAATGGAGAGGCCTGGCAAACGGGCTTGAACGTCGGCCCACGGATTTACGTGTAGTGAAAATAGGAGATCATATATGGGGAGTTTATGAATAATAGACGAATGCAATAGAATTGTTGTTGCTGTTGTATCGTTTGTGGGTGGGAGACAAAATGAAGATAGGCAGCAGAAGGCAGTGCCCCACTACATGCCTACATCATACACTGCTGCCATGCCCTTCTCTCCCCACGCCTCCCCCTGCCCTCTGGACCACTTGTACATATTCGGTTACCTCCCCCTTTCTCCCTCGTTACTCATTTATTTCTCTCATGAGCCCCCCACAAAACAATTGCCAAACTCTTAATAATAATTTCAATCATTTGCTTGCTTTGTAAAGCCCCTACAATCTTGTTTTGTGTTTCATTAAATACTAGATCCTTATCTCCCACGCATCACCCTAGGGGCAGCAGCAGCATCTTCATATCATTGTTTTTTTATTTAATTTCCCCGAAAACCCCCGACTTGGGTTCCGCCAAACATTCCCCACATCCACACTGACCGGCCTGCACCCGGGAAGTCATAAATTATGGACGACTACATTGTTCCCTCTTTATTATCCTCCACCGTATCGGTTGTGTTCATATTCTTGTTCTGTTTGAGCTTATCGCCGTAGTTATTTCTTTAATGCCACAAACGGAGGTGCCGCCATCTCGATTTCATTAAACTCGCTCCTCCTGGATTCATAATCGCAGTTGTAAACGTAGCAATATTTATGGCCTGTTCTCCAAAATATTGAAAATACAAAGGATTGAAGAAAGCACTGCCCACGCGTCAAGATATGAAAATACTGCCGATGCAAGAAAACAAAAGCGATATGATGTGCGAAACTGCAGGTAAAGTTTATTACCGTAAGGCAGGCGGGAGTTAGCACTAAGCTTCCAAAGAATAATTGGGATTTGGCATGGATGAACGAAAGGATAGGGCTATTTGATTAGTCAGTCATGATTAGGAAGGAGGCGCGTGACATAAAAATGTAATTAATACTAGCGACTAGCAAATGTGTAAATGCCTTGGGCTCTCAATTCAAAAGCTAAATCTTTGCATTAAACAGAGAAGAAAGCTAAATCTAGACCAAGCCAAATCTCCCGGAGCTCGCTTTCCAGTTTCCACTCACACACACTCACCCTGTAATATGTAAGTTTCCGAAACTCTTTCAACTTTACTCTTTTGCCGGCCCTAGATGGATAACCCAAAAGCTAGCTGGTTTTTTGGTGGGGCCACGATGCTCTTAAAGCCTTGTTCTTTTTTCCCCCATTGGAAAGAGGTCTACCATTTGCTTACGCAAAGTCAAAGGGATTCGGCCTCTGCACAACCTCAAATCTACTCCCACACTCAATTAATGCACGATGTCAAAGATATTCAATAGCCAGCCGCAGCCCCATATCTGCATTTGCCTTCTTGCTACAATGACTGCGATTGAAATTGTTGACGGTGCTTGTGATGGAGGCTGCGTCGTCGGATGCATTGCGTGCCCTTGTTGGGTCCCCATGGCCCCCTCTTTTTGTGTGGTAAGACTGCCCATACCAACAATGCGCATGCTCCTGCCTCTAACCACTCGGCGGGACCCATCCCACCTTACTTATTCACGTTTCACCCCTCTGACTTCATCAATCCTCTCGTCTTTTCCTGTCCTCTTTCTTTAATGTCGAGACTTGAGAGAATTGTATTCGGGCGCGGTTGAATGAAACTATTGATATGAACCCCATCCCAACTCCCTGCTCCCAGATCAACCCGATACTTGGCAGTTTCATTCAAAATCCAGTAACCAGGTGCTCCTGACAATTTGTTAAACAAAATATTAGGGGCCCATGTAGTTCTTTTGCCCGATACAAATGCTTAGCATGCGGGTTTGACCATATATATTATGTTCCTGCCTGTCACATATATATATTTTTCTCCTTTCTATTCTTAGTTTTAACTATATATCACTCAAAAATCATTGCTACTAATATGTCCGCTATTAATAATATTGGGTGAGAAATAAATACGAGGGCATGGATGGGAGAGAAATCATAGTAAATAATGATGAACATTGCATGAGCGGTGTAATATAATTGAACAAAAGAAAAGCGGTGGGCTCCGCCGCTATAACCCTGGCCTTTCCATACAAAAGATATCTGATGGTACATATAAGCCGAGCATGGCAGCGACTATTGCTACGTAGAATAGATGACTCCAAATACGGACGCAGATGAGTGGCATGCAACACCCCGTTTTAGTTCGTGGGCATGCTCCTAAGAGTAAAAGGTCACGAGACTTTATGCAATTCATCGTATAACCTGCCTTTCTTTAAATAACGTGAGGAGCTCAATTGAGAGTAAGAGAAATAAAGTTTGGATTGCCGTAAGGGATTGGCATTGATCAGAGTACATGTCAAGATAATCAACACATTCCTTGCTGCACAAGTCACTCCACTAAATTAACAAACCTATATAGGCAAGTAAGTATGAGGTCCTTTTCATAATCCCCATGAAAAAGCTACTTTCTCCTCTCCCACATTTTCTATTCCTTATTCTCATCCTGGCCCCTAATCCTCCAATCTTGTTCCCTTCACCACTTATTCTTGAGGCTTTTTTCTTCCCGTGGTGCTCTTTCAATGAGAAACGCAACTGGTGCAAGAAATTCGAAAAGCGGAAAACGGCGCCGTGTATGACGGCTCCGTATCGACACGTGTCAGCCTACTTTTCGGGGCTTTAACCCGCTGGTTTTTGTCGTGAACCGCACGCGTGATGAACGGTCAAACATCATAAAGCTCAGGAGCTGCTGCGAAAGCTTTCTTCATTTCCCCATTTTCTTTAGTTTTCTAAAAGCAAACTTTCGTTGAAACGGTGCGGCCACACCATTTTCCCAGTGGGGGTAACCTACGAAATACGGGTCTCATACTTCCAGAATTTTTGTTTCTTGCTTTTTGCAATTTGCACAAACAAAATAAAATGTTAAATGTCAGTTACACACCAGCTAAAATTGTTTTCCTACTTCGAAACTAACTCATGTATTTGCCTAATATTACACCACAAAAGTTGCTTCAGCTAGGTATGCTAAAAAATTATACTGTCAATGACAGGAAACAATCAGAAACATACACTGATGAAAATGAAAAAAACAAAAAAAGATTCTAAACATGATTTAACGTTAACTGAAGCGGGAGCAGATACGAGTAGGATCAGCGAATGAATCAACAACACAAGCACAACCAGAGAGACGAACTGATGAACTATGCCAATGCAAATCCTCGTAATCCACGTGACACTCTAAAAGGTCAAAGACGGGGTCTTTTTTTCCACATACGTATCTTCTCAGACCTTTTGCAGATCAGAAAACAAATATCAATATAAAAATAAAAACGTCATGTAGCGAGCATTCCTGTGTTGAAAGTTAGCACAAACTTCCAGTGCATGAGGAGCACGTAGCCATCTTCCCAACGTGTTGCTGTTACGAGATATTTTGGAATATTGTTTTTTTTTTTATTCTGCTTATTTTACTCGGTCAACATAAATCAGTTTCCTATTATTTTTCTGACTTATCTTGTTTTTAAATAATAAGGGAGTGCTGGCGAGATCTTCGGGATTATAGCGAGATCGTAGGAAATAACGTTCATGGCCTATTGTTATAAAGGTCACTGCTGTATTCAGTTTGGACGCAGAGAAAAATAAAACAGAGCATTCCCAAAAGTTTCATTGTTGTCTTTGCTTTTATCTTTTTCTCATTTTATTTTATGGTATCAGAGCCAGGTTCGTATAACCAAGAAGAAGTCCTTCGTCTACTGCAATGGAACACTCAAATGGAGGAAACGGTCAACCTGGAATGGAGAAGCTAGTAGGTTCTAATTACAAGTACTGGAGAATGTGCATGGAGGCATATCTCCAAGGTCAGGACTTGTGGGAGCTGGTTGCTGGATCTGATACGATTCCTTTGAACATTCCTGAGAACTCCGAGGCACGACGCAAGTGGAGGATCAAGTGTGGAAAGGCTCTTTATGCCTTGAGGACGTCCATCAGTAAAGAATACATCGAGCATGTTCGCGATGTTGCTTCTCCACGGGAAGTTTGGCAGATACTTGAAAGGCTCTTCACTAAAAAGAATACAGCGCGACTACAGTTGCTAGAGAATGAGCTGGCTAGGATGAACCAAGAGGGTATGACAATTTCAGAATATTTTCTTCGAGTTAAAAGTCTGTGCGCTGAAATTTCAGAGATTGATACTGATGAAAAGATCAGTGAAGCAAGGTTGCGTCGCTATCTTATAAGAGGTCTAAAGAAGGAATATGGGCCCTTCGTCACCTCTATTCAAGGGTGGGTGACACAACCTTCGGTTGAAGAATTAGAAAATCTGCTTTCAAACCAAGAAGCATTGGCTAAGCAAATGACGAGGAGTATGGAGACAGATGCTGTTCTCTTTTCTAAAGGGAAGACAAGTGCAAGAACGGGGTCTAGTGGCAAGAATAAGGATGAGGACTCGAGTGCTGAGGAAGAAGGGGACCCACATATCAAAAAGCCCATCACATGCTACAGATGTGGTAAGACTGGACACATAAAGAAACACTGTCGAGTGAAGCTCTCAAAAGCCAACGTTGCATGTACCAATGAAGGAGACGATCAACTTAGTTGGAATCAGTGCTTCACTGTTGAAGCTATGGATCAAAAATCAACTCAAGGTTTTGCAAATTATGCATTCAACCAAGAGAAAGAGTGGATTGTTGACTCAGGGTGTTCCCATCATGTAACTGGAAATGAAACTCTGTTCTCTGAGATATATGAGCATCGTGGAGATAGAGTGATTGTCACTGCTGACAACTCAACTCATCCCGTGACCAAAGAAGGAGTAGTGACTGTTGAGACAAGCAGCCATAAGAGTATAAAGCTGGATGATGTCTACCATGTTCCAGGTTTGACTAAAAATCTAGTATCTGTTCCTCAAATTACTGAGTCCGGTAAATATGTCTTGTTTGGGCCAAAAGATGTGAAAATACTAGACAATGTGAAAAAAATATCTGCTGATATTTTGTTCTCGGGGGAAAAGAGAGGTTCTTTGTTTGTTATGTCAGCAGGTGAAGCTTATGTAAAGAGAACAAGTCAGACCGATAATGTCGCGACATGGCACGCTCGGCTGGGTCATGTGGGTTACCAACTGCTACAACAGATATCATCCATGAAATTAGTGGATGGAATGCCAATGCTAAAGAACGTTCGTGAAGATATAACATGCCAAGGGTGCCAATATGGTAAGTCTCATCGACTTCCATATAAAAGATCGTCAAACCGACGCTCTATATTGCTTGATCTAGTTCACACAGACATAATGGGGCCAACAAGGACACCTAGTTGTAGCGGACAACGGTATGTGATGGTGCTAGTAGATGACCACTCGAGATTCACATGGGTGAAGTTTTTGAAGGAGAAAAGTGAGGCACTGTCAAAATTTGCAGAATTCAAGGAAGCAGTAGAGAAGGAGTTTGGAAAGAAAATCAAGTGTCTTAGAAGTGACAATGGTGGAGAATATATGTCTGATGATTTCTTTAAGTATTGTGATGACAATGGCATTAGTCGACAAATGACTTGTCCAGATACTCCTCAACAGAACGGGGTCGCTGAAAGAAAAATAGCTTATCTCACGTCAGTCTGTCTCTCATGGTTGCATGACAAGAACCTTCCAAGAGAGTTATGGGCAGAGGCAATCCAGTTTTTCATGCAAGAACCAAGCACATAGAAGTTCGCCACCATTTCATACGTGAGAAGGTCCTGAATGAAGAAGTAGAGTTGACTGGTGTTCGAACCAGTGCCCAAGTAGCTGATATTTTCACCAAGGCCTTGGTGAAACCCAAGTTTCAAAATCTTCGAAAAGCTCTTGGAATCACTGATAGGAAGTTTGCATTAAGGGGGAGTGTTGAAAGTTAGCACAAACTTCCAGTGCATGAGGAGCACGTAGCCATCTTCCCAACGTGTTGCTGTTACGAGATATTTTGGAATATTGTTTTTTTTTTATTCTGCTTATTTTACTCGGTCAACATAAATCAGTTTCCTATTATTTTTCTGACTTATCTTGTTTTTAAATAATAAGGGAGTGCTGGCGAGATCTTCGGGATTATAGCGAGATCGTAGGAAATAACGTTCATGGCCTATTGTTATAAAGGTCACTGCTGTATTCAGTTTGGACGCAGAGAAAAATAAAACAGAGCATTCCCAAAAGTTTCATTGTTGTCTTTGCTTTTATCTTTTTCTCATTTTATTTTATCCTGCTCTCTCTCTCTCTCTCTGTGTCTTTACTGACTGTTTTCATGTTCATATGGTCTAGCTCTGCTTTTCCCCTTTTGATTTTTTTGGACGAAATTTATTGTTTGGGTCTGATTCTTTGCTCACAGTTTAAAGCTGCAAAGGAATCGGGGGCGTACGAAAGTGTGTCGGGCGGGATAGGAGCATGCACACTATTTGCTGTTGGAAGCAAAGGGAAGAGAGAGAACAGAGGTGCGAGGGCTTTGGTAATGGTGCTTTTGCTCTTGACTAGAAAGAAGTAAAGGATGGGATGAGAGGCTTCATCGAAAGGTCAGTTTCTTTTCAAGATAGAAACAAGTACTCAACTCTATAATACGCCCCATTCGTGCTTCGGTCCGCGTGCGTTGATGCAAAACCATGGGTTTTGGTTTTGCCGAGCCCCACTCTACCTATTTTTGCAGGTTTTGTTCCTTCGTTTTGCGCTCTGCTTTTTGGCTTTTGCTTGTATTCTTTTGTTTTCGTCAACAACCAATGTGATTCTTGCTTCTTTATTCTAACAAGAAATGTGGGATCACTTGATGTGCTATTTTCCAACCGGGATTAAGAAATTCTTGTTTGGTGGACTGCACAGGTTTTGAATCCGAGACGTAGAAACATGGGCTCTTCTGGTTTACGTTGAAGTGGAGAGCGATGGCTTTCGTCGAAGATAAGATTAAAACCGGAGGATTAATTGTTGGGGGCCAACCTCTAGCTGCTGAGATGAAGATGTTGAAAGAAATGCAGGATCAATATGGTTTGTTATATTGCCACGGTTTGCTCTTTCAATTCCGCTTTTATATATTTTATCTCTGAATCGCCCTGAACCAACCAATTCACATTTTCAAGTTAAATATAGCTTTATTTATAAACATAGCTCTCTAATAGGCGTGGTGAGGTCTTTTGCACCTATCTGGTCTTTTTCACGACTAAAATTTCAATGCTCGCATCTTGAGCTTGATTCTGCTGATTTCAGGGATCCGAAAGAGTATAAATTCCGAGTTATGGCATGCTTGCGCTGGTCCACTCGTAAGCTTGCCTCAGGTGGGGAGTCTGGTGTATTACTTCCCTCAGGGGCACAGTGAACAGGTAAATCTAGTACTCATTCCGATTCTTAGTCTTGTTCGCAGGTTTGATTTACGTTTGAGTATTGCGTTGTAAACACAAGTAAATGTTAGACGTTGAAACTCTACAGTTTCCCGTTACAGTTTTTTCATCCGGAAACATAAATATTGATAATTGACTCTGTTTTCGAAGGTGCAGAAAAGTTAATAGTTTTATATGCTCTTCTATACATTCAACATGGATAATCTTGCAAAATACTTGGGTTCTGTGTATCAGCCAACCTTCGGCGCTGAAAGATAACTTGTTCATTTCCGGATAAGGACATTCAAGTATCATTAGATCTAAAATTGTTTAACCTTTTGAAACTCATCCAAATGAACGGATAAATCGGAATTACTGTTTCCATTTACATGCGTCTGATGCAACTTCACATCGTCGAACATTCTTTGGATTCTAGAAAAAGTACGTGGTGCGTGTTGCATGTAATTGCCGTTAGATTATCCCCAAGCTCACTGTAGATGTGGGTTTATTGTTAGAAGTAAGACATTTAGACATATACCTCGTTTTAAAGTGGGGAGTGTCCCCATTCTTTCATTTTTAGTAGTGTATAAGTTTTGCATGCCCAGCTTGTTTCTGAGGCTGATAAATGCAGAAGAAGCAACAATGTGACTTAAAAAATCGTTTTTTGCGGTGCTTGTCGGAAAGATTCCGGGCCGGGTTTTCTCTAATTGGTCAATTAGCATTGATCTACTAAAGCATGGTGGCCTCAATTTTTTTTTAAAATTTAATTTAAATCTGAACAGGTGGCGGCTTCCACTAGAAGAACAGCAACCTCACAGATTCCAAACTATCCGAATCTTCAATCTCAGTTGCTTTGCCAAGTTCAAAATGTTGCACTTCATGTGAGTGTCCGGGCTAATTGATTACATCTTGCATTTGTTTTCAAGTTCGCATTTCAGATTATGCGTAATCTCTAGTATACCTTTTACCGTTCTGCTGTATTTTAAAATAGGCAGATAGAGACACGGACGAAATATACGCTCAAATGAGTCTCCAACCATTGAATTGTGTAAGCTTGCATACCCACGAAGTCTCAGATATCCAACTTGTTACTGTTAGCTATGGAAGGATAAATTTTTGATGTTGGACGTTCTTCTTAGTTTGAGTTCCACTGTTTGCAGGAAAAAGATGTCTTTCCTATATCTGATTTTGGTATGAAGCCTAGTAAACATCCAAGTGAATTTTTCTGCAAAACTTTGACTGCTAGTGATACAAGCACGCACGGTGGCTTTTCTGTACCTCGCAGGGCGGCAGAAAAGCTCTTTCCTCAGTTGGTACGCCCATAACAAGTTTTTCGTCGGCAGTTACCTTTGCTTATGTTCAGGATAGTAATATATACTTCCTTTCAGCTGATATATTCATTTTTCAGGATTATACCATTCAACCCCCAACACAAGAACTCGTTGTCCGAGACTTACATGATAATACCTGGACATTCCGACATATATACCGAGGTGAGAATGCTTTTGATCTTCAAGTGCCCACGCTCTTTAATGGGAGATTTGGAGAAGTTACATAGTTTCGCATTCTTTATGTAGGTCAGCCGAAGAGACATCTTCTCACAACAGGATGGAGTTTATTTGTTGGCTCAAAGAGGCTCAAAGCTGGCGATTCTGTTCTTTTTATCAGGTAAGTAGTGATCACAATCTGTATTTAGCTAAACAACATATAGAGCACGATTTTCATTTCACCCAGGAAAAAGAAAGTAACAGAGTGGTCACTCTGCTTGTGTTGCTGGGTAAATGTTCTATAGATTGTTTAAGCGTAGCAATTCATTGTAAGTTTCTTATCATTCAAGTAACTGCATGAATGACTATTATCATATCCAAACAGGTAGAATGATCTTTGTGCAAAGCTAAAACTGACTACTAAAGTTGAGACGTTCCAAGGACAGGAAAGTAAATAAATCTTGTGTCATTGTTAACAGGGACGAGAAATCACAATTGCTAGTTGGTGTTAGGCGAGCAAATCGTCAACAGACAACATTGCCGTCATCTGTCCTTTCTGCTGATAGCATGCATATCGGTGTGCTAGCTGCTGCAGCTCATGCTGCTGCTAATCAGAGCCCGTTTACTGTTTTCTACAACCCAAGGTATATTTGTATTCAGTACGCTCGTATGGTTATCTAACATTTAATATTTAGTTCAAGTATGGCGTGTTGGAAGATTTCATTTGAGTGTAGCGTCTCCTCCTTATTTGTAGGGCATGCCCTTCAGAGTTTGTTATTCCGCTGGCTAAATACAGAAAAGCTGTATACGGTACCCAACTCTCAGTTGGCATGAGATTTGGTATGATGTTTGAGACAGAGGAATCGGGGAAGCGTAGGTATTTTGTCGACCGACTGAAGAATATTCCCCGCTCTTGTTAGATAATATCAACCAACGCACTAAGATTTCTCATCCTTTCTATAGGTATATGGGCACTTTTGTTGGTACCAGTGACTTGGATCCTTTGAGGTGGCCTGGTTCCAAGTGGAGAAATATTCAGGTGAATCTCGCTGCTCCCTACTCGATGAAAAGCATTTTCTTCTGCATTTATTTAATGTTTAAAAATTAGAATTCTGTAGCATGGTTGTCCTGCTTTAATTGGTCGGTGATAAATCATTTGTAACTGAACAGGTGGAGTGGGATGAGCCAGGGTGTGGTGATAAGCAGAATAGAGTTAGTGCTTGGGAAATTGAGACTCCTGAAAGTCTTTTCATCTTTCCTTCTTTGACTTCGAGTCTGAAACGACCATTTCAATCTGGATCTTTTGGTAAGTTTGTTGTTAACTCTTTCTTTCATCTCTAAGTAAGGCTTCTATTTAATGATAGAATATGTTATTAGGTACAGAAAATGAGTGGGGGCCTTTGTTAAGAAGGCCTTTTATACAAGTTCCTGAAAATGCAAATTTGGAGCTCCCAAACTCTTTACAAAATCTATATATGGAACACCTGATGAAAGTTCTTTTTAAACCTCAACTGGTGAACAATCCTGGAGCCTTTTCATCAGTCATGCATCAAGAATCTGCTGCCAAGAGTGATCTCTCACAAGATTTGAAGAAGACGCTTGCGACAGATAACCAAAAAGCTCGTATTGTATGTTCAGGGAGCATACCGCCAAAAAATCTAGATCATTCCCAATCTCTCCCTGACCAATCTAATGCTTTAAACTTGCATTCCCTGTTGAAAAGTGATCAAACTGGGAAATTGCTTCCTCTGCCTAAAATTGAGAATGCTCAATCTTCTGGAGCAGTTTCTGATAAAACAAAAGTAGAATCCGTGGAGTTAACTGATCATATTATTGACTGCCCTTCAATAGAAGGATGCAACGAGGAAAAAATGGTGGCGAACCCTATGAACCCACCAGGCCATGCGAGTCAAATGGCATTGTTTAATCAAAACCAGAGTCCATGGCCCGGGCAGCCTCAGTTCGAATCAACAATATCTCCTCAAATGGTTGATATTCCTCAATCTGATTATGCTCTTTTAAATGGCCTGCTTCCTCAGGCAGACGTCGATGAATGGATGTGCCAATCTTTCCCTGGATTGAGTAGATCGGTTGGGCCTTTGCAAGAACAGTCTCCACTTCTGCCACAAGCAGTTAATAGCCCTTTACCCCCCGTGAGCCAAGATGCGTGGGATCATTATCTCAAAAATTTCAAGTCCTCACCTCAAGCGGACCAGTTAACACCCATCTCACAGCAAGGGTTGCAGAACTTTAATTCAAACAATCTGAGGGATCTGTCTGCTGAGAGCATTAACCAAAGCAGTGTGTATACTAGTGTCAATTTTGATGCCAGTAACAGTGTAAGTACTATGGTTGATCCTTCTACTTCGAGTACCATTTTGGATGATTTTTGCTCGTTGAAGGATGGCGAATTCCAGAACCCATCAGATTGCATGCTTGGCAACATAAGCTCGAGCCAGGACGTCCAGTCTCAGATAACCTCCGCAAGTCTTGCTGATGCACATGTTTTCTCTCTGCAAGACAACTCAGGTGGTGGTACATCTTCAAGCCACGTTGATTTCGATGAAAGCAGCTTTCTGCAGAATAACTCATGGGCGCAAGTTGCTGCACCCGTGCGAACCTACACCAAGGTTTGTGGTGAACAACTTCTAATTTGGATTTAATCTACAAGATCGTACATTCATACTTATCATATATAATGATTTTGGGGTTGTGGGCTTACAGGTTCAGAAGGCAGGGTCAGTAGGAAGATCGTTGGATGTAACCACTTTTAAGAACTACGAGGAGCTGATCTCCGCAATTGAACGGATGTTTGGACTTGAGGGTCTGCTGAACGACACCAAAGGTTCAGGATGGAAATTGGTATATGTAGATTATGAAAATGATGTTCTGCTTGTCGGGGATGATCCTTGGGAGTAAGTTCCTTAACCTCTTAACAATGCAGCGTCTGATCTTTTACGTTCAAGTTTCAGTATTCCATAGCTTATGCGAAGCAATGAATGTTTTAAATTTGGGTGATTGAATGTGGTACAGGGAATTCGTGGGATGTGTCCGGTGCATCAGGATTTTATCGCCAGTGGAAGTAAAACAGATGAGCGAGGAGGGAATGAAGCTTCTAAACAGTGCTGCGGGGCAACAGTTGAATGGACCCATGTCAGGTGGCTGCCCTTAGGACCACTAAACCGAATTTTGCGCATTTCCATCTAACTGACTTCGTCTCTCAAGTAAAGGCGTTTGTTGTGGGCGTATTCTCATATGAGCTTCTCTCATTTATGAAGGTGACAGCAGTGTCTTCACCGTCATTAATATGTAGCTTGTGTCGATTGTTGCGGACAAGTATTTATATGCTTGAAGTGATGCATTCTTACAGCCAATTGTAAGAGTTTTACGAATCCATGATTCCAATGAAATCAGATCACCACTCATTAGGACTCAATGAAATGGGTAATTAACTACTTAAGGGTCAGTAGGAAGAAAAATTCTTCCCTTCCATTTTAAATGAAATTGGATTTTAATTGCGTGTTTTACCCAGTTTGAAATGATCATACGCTCAAAATTTTCTGTCATCCATAAGTTATAAAATGTTAAAATAAGGAACGAGTAAAAATCTTGCAACATCCATATTAATATTAATATAAAGGGTTAAAGGCCTATTTTGCATTGAAAATTTATATGTTGGAGCTATACTGCCCTAAAAGTTTCTAACATTAGCAATTTTATCCCAATTATTATTTTGATTAAATTTGACCGTTAGTTAATCAAGTATGCTAAACTAGCAATTCACATGTTATCCATGTTATTTGTGTTGAATTAAAGTCTAAATTGGTCTCAAAAGTTTTCATCATTGATCCCTGGATACTGGAAGTTTTCAAATCGCATCAAGTTAAAAAAAAAAATTAAAAAATCTATCTCATCTTTAGGATTTGAAAAATTAAAAAAGGTAAAAGTACCTTATGCTATTAAGAGAAAATCAAAGAGATACCCCCTATCTCAGTGTTGATGGTTATGATGATGGAGGATTTTCGATATCCTTGATCTATGGGTAATCTCCCTCATCGTGTCTTGTTGGGGTGTGTATAAGTAGGGTTGAACAGAATAATCCCTTTATCCAAAAAAAATATGAGCTATATTTTACAACCTGATACCCAGCCCTGTCTGGTAAAAGCTCTAACTATTTCAGGCTGGACATACCCAAATTATGATGTCATACTCATATTGTGAAAAAAAATATACAATTATAAACTTATAAAATAATACTATATTCATATGTCTTCAAGAGTTAAATAATATCTATAATTTACTAAAAATAAGATAATAATTAAAATCTTGAGATCCATTGCATATAAAAAAAAACCATGAAATTTAAATAATTTGTAATTGTAACTTTGTATAAATCTCCCTAAAATTAATAAAGATGAAACATTTAAAAAAATAAAATAAATTATTATTATAATTTATAATATAAATTACATATTCATCCAAATCTGAATAAAATAGTAGCTAGTCGACTTGCATTTGCAAAACAATTAATTAAAAAAAAATATAATATATATAGGGCCAGGCCAAATGGGCAGGACAACATTGCCCTGCCTGACATTTGGCTCGGCCATTCATATCTCAGGCTAAATTTTTTGGGCCAGACAAGGCCATTTTTTATCGAGCTCAAGCAAATGAACCAGACTCATAGCCCTAGGCATAATGTACCCCCTTGTGACCTGCGTCTAGTAATTGAAGTTTCTTCCTCATTACTCTCAAACATGAGCTCCTACTCCGTTTGTGACATTAGGCTCGGCCCAAAACAACCCATTCATATCTCAGGCTAAATTTTTTGGGCCAGACAAGGCCATTTTTTATCGAGCTCAAGCAAATGAACCAGACTCCTAGGCATAATGTACCCCCCTTGTGACCTGCGTCTAGTAATTGAAGTTTCTTCCTCATTACTCTCAAACATGAGCTCCTACTCCGTTTGTGACTTTTTCTTTTAACTATTGTTCACTTTATAAGTTTAGCATATTTAATCAACTAACATCAAATTTACCCTAAACAATGATAGGACAACATTAGTACAATTTAAAAACTTTTAAATCATCACTCAATATTACTCCTAAGTGAAATTTTTTAAAATAAACTTATACGTTAAATAAAAATGACTTGAATAACATATGAACTGTCTGCTCAATATATTTAATCAACTAACGGTCAAATTTAATCTAGATAACAGTTAGAGTTAAATTACAACAATTTAAAAACTTAGTGCAATATTGTACCTTTAAGGTGTAAATTTCTAATGTAAAATAGGAATTAACCCTAATATAAAATATATATCCTATCCCAAGCTATACTCGCCATCATTTCTCATACCCATACTATATATAGATATATATGAGACCCATCCTAAGTTGGAATAAGGATATTTGCAAGAAGGAGACGATTCAATTAAAAAAGAAAAAAGGTATAATTGAGGCATATAGGGAAGCCGAATCGGCCAATTCTTATCCTGAGTCTACAAGTACATCACCACGCTAATCACTCAGATGGTAAACAATTCGTTGGTTGAATCCTTTGCAATTCAAGAGACTTAAGGCAACAAGATCAGACCAAAAATGCAATTCATTTTCCATTTCATAATAATTTAATTTAACTAGAAAATAGCTAAGTACCCCAAATACAGAATGAAGATGTAAAACAGAAGTGAAAATACCGGACATTTGGTTTGCAGTAGGCTGAGACTAGATAAACAAATAGTGCACTTATTTTGCTTGTATGATCTTAACACATATTACGTGCTGAAGAGAGCCAGCAAAAGCAGACAGTTGTTTCGTCTTGCTGTTTGTTGTTGTTGTATAAGCTGCCCCTGATCTTTACACTCTTACAGGCTTCTGAAGCACAGCAGATAAGACTTCAGATTTGCCTGATCCCACACTATCAACCTTCTCTCCCACAACCCATTTCAACTTCTTATATCCAAAACGTTCGATTAAACGAGTTAAGGCCTTCTTCTTCTCATCATTGGCACAGTAGAAATTATCCAGCCAAAACAACCCACCGGCACGCAAAATTCGATCAATGTCAAACATTAAAAACTCCAGTTTCTCAGGCTTCCCTCCAACATCCAAGGCACTCGACGCATGAACCAAATCAAACACATTGTCGTAGAATGGGAACCTGTGATCTAAGCTTAAGAACAGAGGAAAAAGCCCTCTTGCAGCAATGAATTCGCTGAAGGGTGCGTCTATATTCAGAGTGTTGGTAATCACGGTGACGTTCCTATCGGCCATTCTAGCCGCAAAGGATCCGGACCCACCTCCAATGTCAAGCCCTATTCTTATCCCTCCACTTGCCAATGCTAACACATCGTCAACGACAAAATCATTCTTACCTCGAGCCTTCACGTATCTCTGATTCTCGTAGCCATTAACCAAATCAAAGCAACCAATGCAATCTCTACCCAATTTCTTACCATTAAAACACTCAAAATTCTTACAACCCAGGCCACTCCAGTTAACAGTCTTATTACCCACAGGTTTCCAAAGGGAAATGGGAAAAGGATAAAGATCTACCTTAGAAACAGATTTAGCAAAGCACCTCCTCCTCGGTAAAGGCTCACATCCGCGCAAGATCAGTTTCTGCGCTGAACTCCAATCATCGGGGCAAGGTCCAGCTATCTTGTAATTCATGTATTGAGACAATAAATCCGCAGATTTCTCACAGGAATGACCAACAGAGGCGACCATTTCAGTGATCCCAGTTCTCGAATCTTTGCCCAGTGGGAGCTGGTGGTGCTGGAGATAGAGTTTAAGTTCGCTAGCGATATTAGGTCTGGAAAGGTCAACATTTTCATAGCCAAGAAGCTCCTTCTCCATCTGGGCCAATTTTTTCTGAGACGAATCGATCTCTCTCAGTATCAGAGAGACCTGTTCAGAAATGAGAGAGAAGTTCTTTTGAGTATGGAGAAGCAGGTGGCTGCTATGGTGTTTGGGGGAAGCAGTGAAAGCATAAAGGGCAAAAAGATTGGTAGTGATAACACAGAAGATCATGAGAATGTTGACTGCCGGAGAACAAAAAGTGGCTCTCTTGAATCTGGCGGTGCCATCCCCTATTTTAAGAGAAACAGAACCCATGTTGGGGCGAGTCTCGTAACCACTCACACACAGACCGGAGAAGGAGAAGGCAGCGAGATCGAGATTTGTAGTCGGTGCAGATCGGCCCCTTCCGGAATTAATTGTTGCTTACTACTTGAGTGAGGAGTGCGAACTGCCAAGTGCAGAGAGAGTAAAGAGAAGCTGTCTCCCTGCCGCTTACCAATAGCCGTTCAGATCTTAATTTTCACGGATCGGATTCAATATTTATTTTATCACAGTCTCCTGGTCTTTGTTAGATAGAATCAATTAAAACTACCGAGTACCGACTATTATTTTTTATTACGTAAATCTTTTCAAGTTATCCAGGTCAATTTTTATTTATATATAATTCAGTACTATTTTATTAGAAAATTATAATATATATAATATAATTTATTATAAATTATAAATCATACTATATATATATATATATGAAATAAATATTTTTGAGAATTACTTTCTCTACGTAGGGCGGGCGATTCTTTTGTTTTTTTGTTTTATTACAAGTAAGTAATAGTAGTACAAGGCATCCAAATTGTGGTTTAGGTTGAATGAAGACAAATATTGTGTCGCTGTGTCACGACGAAGTTGATAAGATATGCCAATTCTATCTAATATACGTATCCATTTCAGGTTAAAAGAAAAACTAAAATACGTATCTTAAGAAAAGTTGATTGTACGCTTACTTCTCTTAAAAAGTAACAAAATGTCTTTAATTATGTTCTTATTGAACGATTAAAGTAAAAATTATATTATATTCTTTTAAATACCTCTCTCATTTATTCTGAATTTCATTATTCAATTTAAAAACTGACTAATCACTAATCACGCATGAAACATCCTTACAAAAAGAAAAAAGAAAGGAGGGGGGGGGGGTCAAACCCAAATAAAACTGTCAACACTATATATCATCTTATATAGTTGAACAAATAATGGTTTTAAGAATTACCCTATATTTAAAAATGGAGAGAATATTTTATATTGATATTAATTAGTCAATAATTAAGAGCTAGAAATATAGGCCAAATTGATAAAGAGCGTCCCTCGCTCATTTCTATGATGTCGTCTTGTTTTCTACTTGTTCCTCCGCAAGTCAGCGTCCGCCCACCCAAATAAAGATCCAATTGCTTTGAGCATAGGGAGAAGTTCAGTGGAAGATCAACTTAGGAAGTCTATTATTATTACGGACTTTCAATTTCTAAAATCATTTTTATCCTTAAAAAAAGTAGTTTTGAAATTCTCTTGTTTCTAAAACAAATTACAGAAACCTAATTAAAAATAAGTGAGATCATAGAGACCTGATAAAACAACTATAAAGGCAGATCCAATACCCTCTAATTACATAGAGACCTGCTAGTTCTCCCTTGGTATAATACTCTAATCATATATAGGCAGATTCAATAGTAACACACACACACACACACACATATATAAACCATGTAAAACTGTAAAAAGCATACCAACTTTTTCGTCCCTATCGCAATAAAAACTTTTAAGCATGCCTTTTCTTTCAAAAGGCAAGGAGTGGCTGCGGAACGTAGAATGCATCATTCAATCTGATACTGGTCAAGAAGAATGAAATTATAGATGCACTGGCTGTTAAAGGTAAGAAACGTTTCTACATAAAATAGCACCAAAGCATAAATTAAATTCATATAGGAACAATCAAATCCATGTTTGGGCTCGGTGGCTCCAGTTGAAATCTCCACTACAATCTCAACCTCGCTTATTTAAATGGCGTGATCCTGAACACTCTTGCCGCTTCTGCTTGCTCATCTTTGTCCAATCCACTTTGAAGAATTTTGCTACTGCCTTTTCTCTTCTGCTTTCCTCGGCTGCAAGAAGTGGCATAGACAACATTAATCATCCTAACTTTATTAAAGCTGCCTTAGTACTTAATTTCTGACAGATCCAATTAACAAACCGGGTGCAAGTCATGCAGAATAGTAATTAAAAGCTATACTCACAACATGAAACCACATTACCATATTGTCAAAAACAGATGCGATAAAAACATGCTAAAACAAAGGTATAAAAGAGCAGGCATCCTGCTGAATCCAACTTGTAACCAAGCAGCCACAACAGAAGTTCCATGACTCAACTAAACTGCAATTTAGTTGTGAAACATGAATCAAAAGAAAGTACAGCTACAAGACCATTAGCCGAGTCTTTATGGCTGGTCCTTTGCGGCATCCAGCAACATAGAAATATGTAGTTCGTTAACATGTTTTACATACGTGAAAGTAGCCAAGAAAGTAAAAATATCATGGATCAACAATCACGAAACCACTATACCTGCTTTTAGATGTGCAGATATAATTAGGAATATTATTGCTTGCCAAGTTCCAAGAAGATGCAATGATAAGATTCAAATACCACATCTACTATTTACATAGTTTCCATTTGAATGGCAATTATCATGCATAGATTCTGTAGATTTAGAGTCTAAATTTACTTTCAGCTATGATTCACAATAAAGGGAAAGCCAAGTTCCTTTCACCAAGGTACTTTATTTAATATACAAAATGCTAGGTGCACATATCTTCTAGTTATAGCTGCTAAGCCCCCTGAAGATCAAATTCTCCTTAGAAAACAGAAAGCGATTTCAATGGAAGATAAGTAGTACAGGCAGAGCTGGTGGCAGCTACAGGAAATCAAAGTTGCTGTCAGCCTCGATATTCTATCATAAGCTGGAAGAAGGATCCCAGAAATTCGATATTTGAATCCTCTCCTGTTCACCGCATCATTACAGAGAAAAAAATGACAAGATATTAAGAATGCATAGAGTCTATGGTCTATTTCCTCTCATTTCACTTACTAGCTTTCCCCCCCTATTTCTCTACAACAAAACGATGTCCAGCTCGGTACCATGTTTTCCATCTTAAAGTTTTTCCCTCCATTTGCGGGAGGGGGCAAGGAGAGCATGTACAGAACCTTTGGCCTTAGATTGCATTAGGTGAAACCAAGACATGATCAAAAAGTGATGAAAACTTCTTCACCTCCTTCCTCTTTCAACTCACTCACTCAAATTATATGTGCCTATCTATTTGCACATACTGTATGACAAAGCCTACGCTGTTATAACTCGATACATGCTGCAGAATTCACTCATCACCATCAATGATAGTTTAATGAAGGCACGAAAAACAAACTGAAAGTTCCACGATAAATCTAATATGAGAGGCATTACAAAGGACTGCTCAATTTAAAGCAGAATTCAAGAGACAGCTTAACATCAAACGAATTAAACAAAACGCTCAACCACATAGAAACTAATTCACAAGAAAGGTTATGCCAATGAGCATATATTTTGACAGCAGGAATAAAACAAATACTATGGACAAAAAACCCGTATCGCTGTTCAACTTCAACCAAACTTGTCAGGCAAAAACATCATTTTGATCACTAAGTATTAAATGATCCAGGTCGATAAAGCGAAAGAGAGGGGGGAAAGAATCAGAACGCACTTTGACACCAGGTGCGGGTTGGCGAAGCTCTTCCTCGGGGATAATGACAGGCCAGGCCTCACCTGCCTCTCGGAACATTTGCTCGGTCTCCAGGTGCTGACCTTTTTCGAGAATCATACTCCTAATGGTCTGGGCAGGGGTGGATGTTGCATCGAACACTTCTTCAACCCCATTGACGAAAGTGACAGTAATCTGCGGTGGGTGGTCATCAGTTCGGCGCTTCACCACCACTTGGCACCCAGGGTTTGATTCCTTGGCCTTCCGAGCGTTGCACTGTGCCAAAAACTCCATACAGGATGCAGTCCGCGGGTCCAAGGCATTGAACTCGATTCTCACCCTTGATAGGAACTTCAACATTTTTACGGTTTCTCTCTGCCTCTCCCACTTCGCTTCAATCAACCCGATGAGTATGGACGGAGGCGAGGCCTAGAGGTTTCTGCTTTCTGGAACCAAGGGGGAGATATTCTTTTTTTCTTTTTTTGCCATGAGGCATTCTATCATTCTATTACTATGATTACTATTTTTTTTTGGTATAAATTAAATAAATATTTAAATAATTATTATTAACAGAATTTTTATAATCAATAAATTATTATAAAAGATAAGATTAAAAAAATAATTCTCTTATTTTTTCTTCCTTTTTCCCCTAATCTTTCGGCGATGAGGAAGCAGTAATATTATAGACTACCATTACCATTGATCAAATGAGGGAAGAAGAAGTATAGCAACGTACCACTAGCATGCTTCACCAGTAACATGGACCACAACCTCCTATTAACGATTAGGATGATGACAGGACCCTCCTCCCTCATAACAATGTATACTTTCTCCTTTAGTGTGATGATCCTTCTATCTATAGAGATGGAAGAAATGACAAACAAAAAAAATCAGAGAGAAGAGATAAAAAAAATAAGAGAAGAGAGAAAAAATATTTAAAATAATAAAATAATAATTAAATAGTAAAAAATATAATTTTAAATTATAATTTAGTTTATAAATTTTTTAAATAAATATAAATGTTTATTTTAAAAAAACTAAATTTAAATTATTTTTTAAAAATTTTAATTTTATAAAAATCTAAATACACACTACGTCTACTTGTGCACGTTTTAAATCTAATTCTAATAATTTTATTAATATATTATCTAATCTAAATATAGATACATATAGATTGCTAGTGATATAGATATAGAGACTCCTTTAGTTATCAGGGGATATTAAACTCGAATTTATCCTTATAGCTCATAATATACTAGCAGATGCTCTAGCTAAGGATAGTTTAACATCAATAGGAATATTATACTCATATTCTCCACATTTAGAGTATAATGTTCATACTGAATATTTATGATCTAATCCTCTTATAAATTAGTTTTATTTGTTTTGAGCGCCTATCTTTTATTTATATATAAAAAAAGGTATGTTACAATTGTTGATTTTATAGATTCTTGTCTACGTGTCTCACAACAAAGGGCAACGCCTTTGCAGTTTTTTTGAGCACTATCTAATCTATTTTTTATCATCACACCCATATTTTCTTAGCAAATATCTCGATCAGTAGTTTAAAATTTAACCGTGTTTCCCGATAAATCATTAACATCCAAATTTTATTTTTCTTACTCTCGGCCTCTCATGTCTTGATTGTTGCAAGTTTTTTAACTTCTTATCAATTAGTTAATCAAGCTTATATCTTATAAGAACACAATTTTAACTCTCTCTCTGTTGTAAAAACTCATTTAATAAATAATTTATTAAATTTCTTATAAATACTCTATGATCTATAGAGTTATACCTGATAACTGGTACCAAACCCATTTAAATATTTTTGTACCAAAAAAAAATTTGTTCCTGAGAAACAACATATTAGAAGATCATGAGCAAATTTCTTTACCTTTCTTTATTGTTAAGGTATCCATCATATTCACATTCACAAAGATTTGTCACCATTCATCATAATACCATAAGAAATAAATGATAAATTATTATGTAAATATATCTCTAGATTATTGATACGCTCAATCAGTTGCAACATAAATAAAGCAAAAGGAAAAAAAACATCCTTACATATCCTCACTCGAGGGAAGGAAAATAGAGCTTTTCAATTAAAAAATATTACACATCAGAAGGCTGAACGTGACGAGTTCAAATGAACACTCCTCAAAGGCAAAGCTCGAAAACCAGCCAAATCAAGAGTATAATCCATTGCTAATTTTGTTATCCATTTTGGTTCTTTTTGAACTACGTACGCCTGGCACAGCACTACCACAGGGCTGAAATGCCACATCATGTTGGTATGCACAGTTAGTTCCATTATGACATTCTTTTGGATTGTTGAAATAGATACAAGGTTTCATTATCTTGGGTTTTGGTTCCCTTAATCTAGAATTATGTGACGTCTTTTGATTTCCTACGGGCTGCCTAATGTTGTTCATATGAGGAAGAGTATCTTGTTTTTCTCCACCATATTGCTGAATTAAGCTCTTATAATAGTTCACATTCCTTGCAAGAGGAGCTCCAAGACTAACTACAAGAAAAGGAGGAGGGGCCCGTTGAGAAGGAACATGTCCTACTTTAGGCCCCATCTGAGAAGGATAGGAAGGGCTAGCTGAAAAGGCACTAAATGAAGGTGCACTGGTTTCAGCTTGATTCAGAGGAATGGGTGGACATGAAGTCACCAAGGATGAGCTACCATTGAATGTATGTCGTGAGTTATTTGTATTTCCATGATCTCTAACCAACTTTTCAATCACTTCTAGGCTGCTAAAAATTTTATTCAGTAATTCACAGTCGATCAAAACTCCATGTTCATTGTTCTTCATGATATAGTTTAAAGCTACATATGCTTCAACAGCCTCAGATTCTACCATACGAGGTAATTGTGTAATTAAAGTTGTGTTAGAACCATTGGGCGCTCTAACAACAAATAAAAGAGGCTGTGAACTAGGTGGCACTCTAGATGAAGCATCTATTGTGCAATCCTCATCTTCAATTGGTTTAATTGGTATCAGAGTAGTATGATCATCATTGCAAAGGGAGCCTTCTACATCCATTGAGACAGAGAGGCTGCATGTAGAGAAATAGAAGGGAAGAAAATAAATATTTAAATGAAAATAGAAGTACCTAAGAGGAATTATTATACATAGCAAAAGAAGAATCAAACTTTGGAGGAATGGAAAATGGGCAGGGATAAATAGCTTCAAGTACTTTAATCTCTCTCTGATTTTGATCCTCTACCTCTTTGCTTTCTTCCCCAGCCACCACTTGCCATTAGGGGTGTGCATGGGCAGGGCTGGGCAGGGCAGCCCCCTGCCCGGTGCCCTGCCCGAAAAAGGTCTGGGCTGCATTTTGCAGCCCGATGCCCGGCCCAGCCCGGTAAAAGCCCTAACTATTTCGGGCTGGGCATGAGCGAGCTGGGCATGGGCGGGCTGGGCATGCCCAAATTGTGATGTTCTGCTCATATTGTGAGAAAAAAATCTGCAATCATGAACTTATAAAATAATATCATATTTATATCTTCAATAGTTAAATAATATCTATAATTCACTAAGAATAAAGTAACAAAGGATAGTAATTAAAATCTTAAAATCTATTGCATATATAAAAAAAATATTGAAATGTGTAGAGGTCAGATATTTGTAACGTTATTATAATACCAATAATCGAATACTTAACAAGTAAAGCAGATGACTAACTTTGGTATCTATATAAATATAAGAGTTATATTTAATATTTTAAAAATGAGTAAGGAGAGTTGCTAACTAAAGTAAAAAGTGTAAAATTACAAATAGAATAAGTTAAGAAAAGAAATAAGAATTAAAAAAAATAAAAAATAATGAATATATATAGGGCCGGGCCAAATGGGCAGGGCATGCGTGCCCGGCCCGGCCCTGCCCAAATATATTTTGGGCATTTTTTTTAGGGCCGGGCCGGGCGATTTTTTACCGGGCTCGGGCGGGCGTACCGGGCCACCGGGCACTGTGAACACCCCTACTTGCCATGTGAGATTAAGCACAATCTGTGGAAACATGTTAAAAAATTATACATGAATGAAACAAAACTCAAAATTTTCTTGCATCTTCCTTCTTTTTCTCTATTTGAAAAGTAGCCATCCAGTAAAGAAGGAAACTATTAAACTGGAATAAACACCCACCTACCCACGTGCACGCATACCTTAAGTGGATTGGTCCATTTAATCACTAGAATTTGGGAGAGCTTAATCTGCATTTGACTTGAGGATTGAATTCCCTCAAAGCCAAGAGGTAGAATGTCATCAGAACCTGTTCCTCCTGGATGCAACAGTAATGATGTCTTTGCTTGGAGGTGATCTTGAGCATTTAACCCAACTTGTGAAGGATATTCCTCTGATAAAAATAATCTAACATACCCTCTTCAACCATTTTGTTCAGTACCATTTCTCATTATGTAGACAAGATCATGTTAAATGACATTGTTAATTCCATCTCATATAATATCAAATCCAAACAGAGAAGTTATTCAGATGCAAGACTCCTAAAACACTGAAGTTGATCCTATTTCATATGATCACAAATCTATTAAAGAGAATAAATAGCTGGATTCAAATTCTACTGCAATGAAAAGTGACCAACAAATTATGAATATAATAAATTGACAAACTCGTGAACTTCTATCACTCAACACAAGTGAAATGAAAAAATCAATATTACCCAAGACACCAAACACTAAAACAATCTTAACAGATTTCATCCATGGATATTAACTTTGAATATCATCTATATAGATTTCATAGATATTTTTAAATCACTTTGCAAGATATATCAAAATGTCCCCAAATAGACATTGTTACTCTCAACCTCTCCACCATACAATCAAACAACAATGACCCCAGACAAATTACTTTCAGTAACACTCTGAAAAGGGTTATTTGTGCTAACTGGGTGGCCAACCAAGGGTTTCCATCACCTTTTCATCCAATAATTTTGCATTCAACCGAGTGGCTAAGATCTTGCGCTTAGTCTCCTTTCAAACAAAAAAAGAATACAATTTTAGAATGAAAGGCAACAAATACTTCTAAGCAGAAAAATTCACATCATATTGGACCCTAAAAAACTTTGTAATACTGGCAAAAAATGAGAGTCGTCAAATCTTTCAACTCCCACAAAGACACATGCAAAGGCAAGTTGTAACCACACTAATATCATTTAATACAAGGAAAGCAAATTTTAGTTGACAGAATCGAGGGAAATGCAACTAAAGAAACAAGAGGCATACAAAACCGAGGGAAAAAAGATGGAATCTAAAATTTCTTAAAAAGAAAACTGCCGTTGTACTGGGGCAAAACATGAAGCAAGACAAATGAGAAAATTGTAGTAATCACTTTTGTATATTAACCACAAACTTACCAATGAACTAATAACAATTTAGCAACCATCCCCATTACATCTATTATATCTTCCCTCTTGAAGAATTTAATAAACATTTAGTCCACATCCACTATTATCTTCACAATTCTTTTATATTTCTTCATGTGAAATTAATTGATATAGTGGTACTTAATTTCTCTCACGTATCATTTAGGTGTCCTTGCTATCAATTAGCGTCAACCATTTTGAATCCAAGCTAAGGCGCACTACATTTCTTCATGTAAAACCAGCTCTTCATAATAAAATTTGTGGAACTTTTCACATCAAAGGAATTTATTATTACTTTGAATATAGCTATCCCAAAACAATATTATGCCATGTACTAGATTCCTACTTGACGCTAAGTTTAATTGCCTGTCCCAAGCACGCAATAATCCTTCAGTGAAACTAGCCAATCACCCCTTAAACACATAAGGTTTCTCATGGGCGAAAAACTTCACTTTACAGGGCAAAGCAAGGGGTCATCGGAAGTAGAATCCACACATATCAATCTATTATAAAGCAAGATATGGACCTCACATTAACATCACCCTAAGATGATATTTCTGAGGCATCAAATTCTAAGCATACTATTTATAGGGATAAAACATGCAAAGATAGAGTAGATAACAAATTGTAATTTAGGGCTTAGAAAGCTGATTCTTGAATGTTAACCATTCAAATTATTTATAAACCATTAAGTGATCGGTGTCAGATTTTGTTACTGAAATATAATTATTACTTGACAAAGATCTAAATTTGAGGCCCACGAAACACTTTTTGATTTGTGTAAACAATGCATATTTAGCATAAGAATTATTTTCTGCTTTAGTATGACAATCTATGAAAAGATTTAAGAAGAGATATGGTATGGTGGTAACGCTCAAGAGGAAAGCCTAGTCAAACACCACATATGAGTTATGTACCCTGATACCATATCTATCACTGTTCTTGTCCTCCCTTTTGTACTATAGTGTATTATGGGACAACTTTGGGAGAGAACCTTGACCTTTTGTTGCCACCATCCCTCTTGAACTCCCTCTGTACCAAGTACTAGGGGAGCCAAAAGTAGACAATTTTATTCTTTGTTTTTGGGAAAAATGAGATCCCCATGACTAGAGCTGGTAATACCCCCATATGAGCTCATATTTTAAAGGTGCGGTAGGATGCCCTATAACATCAATGGGCTGAATTTGCTCAGCCTAACCTGCAGCCTGCATATGTGCATTTAGTGGGCTGGCGAACTAGCCCACGAAATGTGCGACCTTTATTGTTTTTGGACAATTGGAACAAAATAAGGATGAGTTGAATTTAGCAATTTCTTTTATAAAAAAATTAGCAATTTCAAACGTAAATATAGGGCCTACAAGTACAACAATATAAGGGGTTTCAAAATCTATTATCATCCATTACGTGAACACATCAATTTTTTTTTAAGAAAAAAAAGGTTTTCTCCAACTAGATTTTTTAAGGCAAAAAAATGGATTATAGAAGAGTTAGTTTACTGAGTAGGGAATGACAAATAATAATATATTCTCAAAATTTAAGAATTTAGGATTCGAAGAAAAGTAAAGAGAAAAAAATAATTTTTTTAAATTAAAAAAATGATTACTTTGTTTAGTCCACCCATTTTACGAGCATAGGTCAACCTAACCTATTTAAAAAAAAAAAAAGGTAAATTGATTGCAATTTTTGGGCCGACAATCACAATTATAAATTGAAAAAAATAAGGTGTGAAAAGGCATATCATTATTTTTTTTTGTTAGTATAAAAACTTTTAAAAAAGGGTGAGATTCACCCATGATCTAAAGGAAGAGTTAAATCTCCCTTTTTTCGAGACGATACTGATATCGGGCGCTAAGTCTCCTTTTCTCTTAGGCGATACCAATATTAGGTAAGGTAAACCGTCCATTACTCTCAGGCGTAAACTTAGGCACTTAAGAGATAGGATGCATCTCCAAGCTCGCGACTAGAACCACAATAAAATAGTACTTCCTAAAGATTGAACACACTTCAAATAGTCACATGTCTCATTCTTTCACCAGTTAAACCCTAGATGATGGGTAAAAATCATAGCATTATGAATATCTTATTTCGTGCAAACGCTGCCTGCGCAACGCAATGTCGTCCCTGCTCCTAATAATCTTCTTCCCTACTCAAAATGAACCCTTTCCCCTCTAATTATCAGAATTTTAGTTTGTCACTCTACGACAAATCTATCCCAAATTAACAAGTTTCTGCAGTCCTGCTTACAGCAGCGAAAA
Organism: Leucaena leucocephala; assembly: GCA_037074615.1. NCBI lineage: Eukaryota > Viridiplantae > Streptophyta > Magnoliopsida > Fabales > Fabaceae > Leucaena > Leucaena leucocephala. The sequence goes on from CM073542.1 coordinate 549,050, forward strand.
TATTACAGGCAGTTTCACCAATCCCCCACCGCCTGCTATGAGGACCACTTTGTCTAGTTTAGTAATTTTACCAATTAGCCAAGTCGTTCCTTGAGTAAGTTTACCAGACACCAGACCTCAAGTTAAGATTTACACGAGCCGTGAAGATACCCGTCAAATTCGTGAAAGAAACCAAGAATATTGGTGGGGTCAATTCATTCAACTTATTCCAACAAACCAGGCAACGCCCATCATAACTCAGCCGACAGGCAAAGCAATCTAAAACAAACATAATTATATCACAGACAGTTGTAGCCTGAAACTTACAAATCGCATCCCACTCACTGAGTATGAAAAAATAATCAAGCAGTAATGCGAGCAATAATGTACAAATGATCCTCACTCACTTCACTTGTATTCATGTATGTTCCCAGATGAATCCTACAGTCCAACTGGCCTCCAAATTTGGGAGGAGCAGGGAGGGGAGGCAAAGAATACAGAAAAAGTCCACAAAATTCAAGGGTGTAGAAAAGATCCCGGCAAATAAAACTGAGCAGCTATCCCTCAGAGAATGAACAAAGTGAAATCAGAAACTCCAAATTGGTCCTTCATCATGATTACTACTGTAGAGGCACGTCAGCACGCCAACTTCGATTCACCTCTGCCACTTCCTCTCTGAGAAGCATAATTCAAGAGGTTCGTTAGTAGATCACTTCATAAAACAAAATCATTATACTTTTAATTGCTGAATCTTGCAAGAAGGAAAGCGCATTCAGAAGACAGGCAATGTGCTTTTCAAAGGTAAAAACCATTTCCTATCAACCAGCAGGCAATGCATATCACTCACATTCCAGTGGGCCAACTTGTAAATAACTTGACAACTATAGAATGGTCACAAACTCAACATTGTTATCACGATAATCAATACCTCATTCAGTATACGGTAATGCTTGAAATAAAAGCCCACTGAGCATTGCAACAAAAGAATTACTTTCTAAATCCCATTTTGGATGTGGCAAGTGTGTTAATCTTCCTTCAGTGGGAAAAAAGAGGGGAGAAGATTCAGGAGCACTGTACAAGTTTCACAAGTCAACCAGCCACATATAGGATAGCAAATCCAGACATGCAAGCCCATAAAAATCAAAATCATATATTGAATTATCTCAATAACAAGAAGACGAAGTATGCATATTTTATAAGGGAAAAAACTAAAAATAGAACCAAAGAAAATTATCTAGGCTTCACAATTACCATGGGAAGGATGTGAACCTTGTCCTTTCGTACCCTGCTGTGCCTGAGAAATTGAGCGTTGGATGCGTGGTGAAACCTGCCTACCAGTTGCACTTGTACCAGGCAAGGAGTGTCTCTTCTTAACATTTACCTCGCGGTCATGCACATCTGGACTTGATCGTGGAGAATTATTAGCATTAATCTTGGCCCTGGCAGATTCTGTGGCTTGCATGAAACGAGGAAGAGAACTGTTGTTACTATTATCTCTGGATTCTTGATGACCGTGATCAGTTTTCGCTGAGCCAAAGGAATTGCGCCTCTTCCCACTCCCCTGATCTTTAGGCAGCTGTTCCCTACTACCTCTAGATCCTGAATCAGGAGTTGCATTCGCAGGTGATTTATTACCAGCTGACAGAATCCTTTGTCTGTTTGTCGATCCTGATCCAGTCTTCTCGGGTTTTCTCTCTTTAGATTTCACTGATACCTGACTCGAAGGCGTTCCTTGAGATTCAGGGACGGTTACATGGCTTCTGGGTAAGGCTTCAGGAGATGCTCTGAGATCTTGCACAGCAGACTCCGTTTGTTCTCTTTGCAGATCAGAAACGTTTTTCTCAGACTTAAGAGCTGGCTCTTTGAGATCAACAACTACTGCTGAATGTACTGATTTGCTATTGATATCTTCGTCATTGGCAGTCTCAGGCTGATCCAGTTCAGAGCTGGGTAAATCACAAGCTGGTGTGGTACAAAAAACATTGGCCTCAACCTCATGATTTATCACATTGTTAGGATTACGAATCCCTTCTGATAAATCTTTGGCTTCAGGCTCATTTTCTGTAGCGCCAATCTCAGATATGTCTGGTGAATCAAGAGTGGAAGAAATAGAGAGTTCAGTACCACATTCAGAGCCACCAATCCTGGAAGGAAAGGGAGCAGAATTCTCCAATAAGAGCTCTTTTGACCCAAATGCAGTGCCTGTGCCAACAGAAATGGGGTCTCCATGCGCTTCAACCATTGCATCTTTATTAGACAAACTGGTTGACCTACCTGAATTTGCTGTTGTACTCAGCTCTTCAAATTTAGACTCTGCAGTAATCAATGTTGGATTGCTGGCCTTTCTTGATCCATACCCAAATTTGGTTCCCTCAGTCTCCAGTTGCTCAGAGGCAAATCTTTTCATAGATCTTTTGGGCTGTTCACTGTCAATTTCAGGTTTCTCAGGAAGAGAACTAAGCTCCTGAGGAGCAATTGCATCTGATGTCACACTTTTATTTTGCTGCGAATCAATTTCTTCTGGGATTACTTTAGCATCAAAGGTAATTGTCATTTCAGGCTGATACTGTTCCAAATCATCTTTGGCAATAGACGTAGAATGGATTGCTTCGAAGCTTAAGTTTCCTGTATCATGAGTAGTCACTTTCTCTTCAACCTCTGAAGGTACCACAGAGTCCTCAACAGAGAGCTTTGAGTCATCTGACTGACAAAAAACTTCACACAGAAGCCCAGTTTCTAATAGAGACAGAGAAGAGCTAGATTCATTGTTGTCTGATTGCTCCACCATTGAACTTGCTATTTTAGACTCTGCAGAATCCAATGAGGAAACAGACATCCATCTCTCCAACCATTTCCAAGCAGAATCAGCTTTGGAAGGATCACATTTGACACGGATTGGTTTGTTTTTTGGTGTGGATTTCAACAGCTGTAAGGTAGAAAAAGAATTTTTAGTAGAATCGATAAATGCGAGCCAACAAACATGATGCAATTGAACTGGAACAAATACCTGATGAGCAAACCGATTGCTAAGCAGTTTCTCCATGGAAGTGGACTTCACACTTGACTTGCTCACATGATTTCCATTACCCTAAACCACAAAAAATAATGGTTGCACTTAGGGCAGGGCTTGCAGCATACACATAGCCCGGAATACAAATCTAATAAAGGATACCCTTGATAACGAAATTACAGCAACCTCAAGCAGTAAGAGCTAAAAGTTAATAGAACCAACTATCAAGCAAGATCAGAGAGGCACAATTTTGGCAAGAAAACACAACTTTTTGTGACTGCTTGAATTCCCAGGCTTTATATTTTTTTAGCTTGATGAATAAAAAGTTGAAATAACAGCTTTGTACTTGAGGGGTTAAACGGTTTTGGATCTTTTGTGGTTGTATGACTCTACCTTTCACCTGATAACTTCATCTATTGCCACAGTATCAACCCCTATAACAACAGGATTGTAGACATAAAGCATGAGCCAGAACATATTTTCATTATTCTGAATTGGAACGTTGAATTCATCTCAGATTGCCCATGTTAAAGAAACAGAGATTCAATATCAACATCAAAAAGTAACGAGTGAAACATTAGCAAGGCTTTATTATTTGAACATTCAAGTAAAATTTAGATCCCCCAAGCCAAACTATGAAATCTAATGATATAACGATCAGTAAAAGTACAAAACCAGCACCACAAACTTCAACACAGGATGATAGCATGAAATTAGTAGCCATCAAGTATGTAATTAGAATTGATTGGACCACCAAGAAAGGTATATTGTGATCAAATATTTTAAAATAGCTCACCAAAATTTCTGAGCCATTAAGTTTGCCACGCTTAGCTTGATACAACTGCTGAGCATGACGAGCTCGCACGAGGAGCTGCAATTTAACTATGGCTTGAACACAACGCAGGGTTCCTACAGCATGCCTCCGAACCAAATGCCCACGAACAGCAGCTTGCAACTTCACTACATTCTTAAGCTTTAGCAAGGCTCCCTGAGCCTGAAAAAACCCCAAAAAGAAATTGGCGCATGCAATACAGCAGTTCCAGTTGTAACTTGCTTGTGAGATTTTGTAATAGTAGACTTGAAATGAAAACATACCATGAACCCTCTGATGGAAGCTTGGATGGTGATAACCACAGACTCCGGTGGATTGGCAACCACCTTACTCTCAGTTTCAGTAACAACTGTTTCAGAAAAATCCACCTTACTCTCAGTTTCATTAACAACTGTTTCAGATAAATCCACCTTGCTCTCAGTATCAGTAACAGCTGTTTCAGATAATTGTGAGTTTTCCATGGATAATAGAGGGGGTTTCTCATCAGGGTAATTTGATGTGTGGCTCTTCTCAGCAATATTTGTTTCAGTTGATCGTTGGAAATTGATACTAGCACATTCTGAACTCTCCTTATTTGCTGAAGAAGGGGTATCTGTTATTACAGAATTGCTAAGCACACGATGCCTTGCAGATTTTTTTCGGAAACTCCAACCTCGTTTGTCACTCGAATCTTTGATCTGGAAAAAAAATAAATCATCAGTGAAAGACAACTTGATTTCCTACATATCAGCAAACTAGAGTTTATAAAACTTCAATGTCTTCCTACAGCTAGTTAAAATATAAAATATGTTCACTCGTGCGCACGCACCTATATATGAAGCAAAATCCAAATTCATGGTCAACAATGGGGTTTTGACTGTCTTCCTAGTTTCATTTTTAAAGAATGAGAATTCCTAGGTTTGATGCAAGATAAGTATTGGACTGATGCTCCAATTCGAAGCCCTTGATTTCTTAGTGCATAATCAGGGATGAACATGATGAATTTAGGCAAGCTGAAATTAGCAATGATTTGTTTTCACTCCTCCAATTAATTTTGATTTGATCAAAACTACCCTTCATGTCTGTACTGAAGACATGTTTTAAACAAAAGAATGGAATCGGATACAATTCGATTTCTAATACAACTATACACTAAAATAAGAATGGTCGCCATATTCCCCCAGTTTCCCAGAAATCAATTTCTCGTAACAATTTAAGTCTTGTGTCCTTTCATAATACCAAGGTATCCCACTCAACCTTTCACTTATACAATAAAATCTCCCGGGTGCAAGACGCAATTATTTGATCTACATGTAATATGCTCGGCCAAACTTCTTTCCCAATAAAAATAATATCCACCTTGTACCATGGATCTCAAAATCCTGCAAATAATCTATATCCACCGGTCCAAACCAAAAGAAAATCCACTGGGTCCTAAGATAGGCAACTAATATCAAACACCATATGCCTCAAGAAGTTTTAAAGTTTTACATGCCTATAAATTACGTCAAAACAATAGGATTTGATTTAGGCATCGTGTCGTCAAGTTGCATTGGAAATAATAGTTTCAGTAAATTTTTAAATACAGAAAAATGACCTAGACGAATTGAAAGCAGAACTACCACTAGGTAGAGTCAACAGCTCCCCAAAATTAACTTTTATTTTCTGAGTAAGAAAAAATAAGTGGAGGATCATTGATCACCGATAAGGAAAAAAGATCACTTCATTAGTTTCATGTCGTCAAAAACTCGACACAGTCCCTTAAACTGTACACTTGTTTGCATTCATATGAACAAGAACGGAAATTTCTATTACTTTACTTTTAGGTTGCCCAAACACCGGCATTGATCGTTCAAGGTGCACGATGGATGGCATGTCACGCAGCAAAATGAGTTAAACACGTGAATCCGAAAAACACAAACCGAATCCCCCTAGAAACTATTAATCCATCAATGCGGGAAGCAGGGAAGAGGCAAGCTCCGTAATTTACTACCACAAGCAACCTCGGATCAGAAGAAGTCAAACATAGTACTTTGAAATAATGAAAGAGCCCAGATTCAATCGGAAAGCTCACCTCAGACACTTGGTAATCGTCGTTGCCGTCGGCCGCATCATTGCCGCATGCGATTAATTTGAAGCAGGAAATAGATTTACCCATGTTTCTGTCCGTATCTGCCTCGCTGCTGGTTTCTCAGTCTTCACACTTCGCACTCTCTTGCTGTGAGAGTCTGATAGACAAGACGTTCTGTGAGGTCATCGCATTGGGAAATGGCGAGCTTAACGTAGTAAACGCAAGCTTCAAAACCCGGACCTCAACACGCTCCTTAAATCTAGCTAAATAACTTAAGCTGGTGTCCGCGGTGTTGTGGTGAGTTGGGACTGGATATGGTGTGTCAAGTAATCCGTTGAGACTTTTGACAGTGGAAAGAAAAAGCTATCACATTTCATTTTAATTTATTCTGCCCAATACTCCCGCTGTCCTGCCGCATCTATCTGTATATATAATGTTTTATGCAAGATAAAAAGGTTGAATTATTCATAAATTAATTTGTCTTAAATTTGTTGAATAGAGAATACAAGCCGAGCTCGTCTATTTATTTATTTGTTTTTTTTTTGTCTTGTTGTATTCAGTTTGTCTTGGCTTGCCGTGAAGAAGAAGCTTGAGGGTTGCCCTTGCTTCTTAAGGCTGGGTTGGGCCTAAGCATTTACAGATATCGTCATAGATTTTAATTGATGGCGGTAAATCAATGAATGATATAACTGTCTGGGACGAGGACAAAATAAACGCTCGTAATATTATTGCAGTGCGGCAAGATACTTGTATTGTAAAGTACAGCGTTGGTTGCAATGGAAGGATTACCCAACACGTAGACTTGTAAATTGTTACAATTATTGGGGCGGGGTTTAGTTGAGGGTGAAGAAGTTGGGAGAGTAGTTGAACATAATGTTTTGTTTTGTCGTGAGTTGGATGAGACGTTCAAATCGATGGGGAGATGAGGGAAGGTAAAGTGAGAGTGTGTGTAACATAAAACAAGACGGAAGATGGAATCCAAAGTAACGGTAGGTGATTCAAGATTGGGTCCTGCTTGACAAATTCCCAAAGGAAACGATTGACCCCAACGTCTCCTCCCTCGCCCTACATCAGGATAATGATAATCCTATTTAATCATCATTTAATTTTACTTACTATTTCAAATTAATGACTGATTTTGAAAGTGGTTTGATATACTGACATCTCTATCTCGTACATGTCCTTTTTTTTTTAAATAGACACAATATACTATTCTCTTTTTTTTTCTTTTTCTCTTTCCTTTTCTACTTTCAGCTAACATGCTTATTTGTTGTGTGCATATTAATAATCAATTAATGCGTGCGTTAATTGTGTTACTTTGGCCATCCAAGTTATAAAACGACGGTTAATCAATAACTAGTGAGGAAAAAAAAATAAAAGCATGCGCATTCAACAGGAAAACAATATATCTATTTAACAAGCATCATACTATGTGAAATAAATCCTTTAATGAACTATTAGTTAAATTAGTGACTTTTATGATATTTTATTTTGTTTTTTTTTTAAACCTTTCTCGGAGAAATACAGAAAAGACAATGTAAGTCCCAAGCAACTACTTATCTACATGCGTCATTCCGCATCTGCTCATCATTGCGCTCTGCGTCATTGCTCTTCGTGAAAGCAATCCTATTCTAATCCCAAGGCTTCGCTGCGTCATTTCCAAAATGGCCACTGAAAGTAAAGGATCCCTGTAATTCTCTTCATTTTCTTAACCACACCTTCGAATTTTTACCCATCGAATCAATCATCAGAGACTATGTGTTCCCAAGTTCTAAAGAAATACTGTTCTTTTCTAAAAAAAAAACAAATGTGGACATTTTCCCGCAGAATAATGCCCACATTTAACGTCGTATACTCAAATAAGATTATCTCTACTGTAAACGTACAGATATTTAAAACAAATGGTAATTGGATGGCTATAAAAAAAGAGGACGACAGTTAATACAAATACAGATAACCAAAAGATCGACGGCTATTTTGTCGTGGCCTGAAACATGGACCGCGTAATCAGAAGGCACACATGGGAGCCATGCTCCATAGGGCATAATGGTATACACGAGATGAAATCAGGAACATGGGAGTATGCTCTGTCATGCGCCACTCTTTAACCAACAACTCTTCCTTCTCTTCGTCCTTGATTGATCCACTCTCCAACTACGTACTCCTCTCTGCCATCTCCACTCACTCCTCCCTCCCTGCCCTGTGCGCATGACATGTCTCTCTCTCTCTCTGTCTCTGATTTTTTTTTTTTTTTACATTCCTTCAAATACCTTCATCTAAAGTTTTTCGTTTCTTCTCTTCATAGTATCATCATTTCCGCTCAGATATTATTTTCTTGATTATTTTGCCATGATTGCCGAGTTGACCCAATAACCCAATCATATAAAAAGGCTAGCTAGCTAGTAGCTGTTATACACGGTGTCCTTTGGATTAGAGAGATGTACGTCAGAAGACTATTCTAATCGAGATGCATGATTTCAATTATAACCTCTATAGTAGTATATATATATTATATGCTTTGCCCCAAACCCAAGTCTTGAGAAAAAGCAAGAGGGCATGTATGAAGATCGTGTTAGCTTTAGGTTGGGAAAGCTGAAGTGGGGTGGCTTCTTTTGGAATGCCCCTTCCAGGGTAGACACACACTTGGGCCACCATCACTGCAACTATGATTCGCTAATCATAATAAAGCCACTCTAATCACGGATCCCCTTCTCATGGAAGCAAAAGAAAAAGGTAAAAGAAACGTCTGGTGCCAAGGCAGAAAGAATGATCCCTCCAATTATAATCAACAGGAACTTATCTTAAGCTCATCTCCCAAATGACATCACGAGGCCAAAACGTAACACGAGCATGCTCTCTGCCAGAGACTGAGCCGAGCGAGCTTCACTCTTTTCGTCTTTTTCTTTCTCTTATACGTACGGGGCGAGGGCAGACACTTTACTAGATTCCATTATTGCTTTGGTATGTGGGGATAAGTAATACGAGGTTGCACTGTCCTCATCCCTTCCCTTGGAGGAGCATATATCTCTGATACTAGTAATGGGAATAATGGCTATGCGGCCAGCGAAGGTGTTGGTAAAAAAAAAAAAAAAACGACTGCTGAGGAGGGTGGCATCAGCATCTCAAAGGAAAGCAAAGCGTCCCAATCATAAAGAAAGCATTTCCGCAATCAACAGGCATTTAGGTACAACGCCACATGACTGGCCACCATTTACATCCAATATACAAGCCCGGTGGACCCCTTCTCACATGGCTTTCCAAGCACCCCAACCCCATTCACAAATTTCCTCCATCGTTTCACTATTTTTTTGTTTATTTGAAAAGGGCCTCGTTAAAATATGCCCAAGTGAAAATTGTAATTCCAGAGTTACAAGCGTAACCTGCTGGATAATGCACACCAGCAAAGGCCGTGTGTGTGATGGAAGTTTGGATGTGGCAGAAAAGGGTGATGAGGAGTAAAGTGAGGTGGTGAGGTATGGGATGGAATAATGGGACCAGACGGCAGAGAGTGACGAATAATGATGGTGGCAGGCAGCCTTTCATCTCACGACTCGTGCTCGCCTTTAGACTTCAGAGGAGTGGATAGGCGCCGTCAGTTCGTAACAGTAGCAGGTTACTCCGTTTAGTCAACATTATGACCGGAGGTTTGAAAGAAGGCCCAAATGTCAGAAGCTGCCATGGGCGTTTTGAACACAACTCCCGGGCGATGAGCCTGTGGATGCAAATAAGAGCCCATCTACGGATCCACCCCCCAAGTTAGAGCCCAATCCGGAATGGGGAAGGAAAAATTTAAATTATTGAGAAATTGTTCTATCCCCTTCCATCAGTCATCACCCATTAGGCCCAGAAATATGCCATCAAAAAAGCTGCTTCCTATGGTATCCAATACAATTATAAGGCCTGGCTCTACGTTTCCTCACTAAATCAGGTTGGCCCGTTATCATTTTTAAATGCTATCTATTTTCCGTGAAAGAATAACGAATGGCGTTAGCCAAGTTTGTTTGTTTTTTGGGTACAACGTTAGCCTAGTTAATAAATCTGAATTTCGCTAGCACCCATATGACAAAATCATACGGAGGGTCTATTATTGTGTCTCGGAAATCAGATTTGATAACCACCACAGGAGTCAGGAATATTTGTCGGCATTTCAAAAATCAACGTAGATTGTATAAAAAAAAAAACAAACCAACATAGACGAAGTTTCGTACCGATAAGACTGAAACTCAAGTCTCATGATGGTGGTAAAAGCTATGACACGTTAGGAAGAGGTAATGAGAGCTCACACCACGGCGGTTCTAAAGTTATTCTTCCACCATTGCGGCTATTTCAACAATATTATACTGAGTTCAATTATTCTCCCTATCGGCTCCCAAAGAAACAAACTTCTAGACGCCCCTAGACACACCCTACCACACCACCAAGTGATCGCAACCCTAGGAACTTGGCCGCAATCAGCTAGCACAAACTGACTTCTATCAGAAAACATGCTCAACATCACCATTCGTGCACGTCCACAAAGACAGTGCCTTTAAGACAATATTGCTCTCGGATTTTTTGATCTCTAAATCCAGAACAAATTAACACTTAAGTATATAATTGTTTTTATTAGCAAGGGCGAAATTGCAGTCACAACACGGCCACTGCTATAACAAGAAACTATTCCGAGCATATACTTTATAATGGGTGAAACCTACAAATTAATTAATTAAATAGAGCTGATGTATAGACTCATCAAATTATAAAACCAAACTAATGCCACCCATTTCCTAAAGGAATTAACTGTAATTTGACTGGAGAGCGACCGGCTATCTCTGATTCGGTGCGTTCAATTCATTATGTTGAATCTAGTGCGACTGAGTCCGGGTCTCCTCATGTGACTGATTTTGCATTTGTGATCGTTTAAGCTGGCCAGGCTGCTCATGTTGCAATTGGAAACTTTGTTGATTAATAGCACGTTGGCGAGCTATGCGACCCGAGAGAATAGACTCTCCACCAAGTTCCGTGACGGTAAGCCTCAAACGCTGGACTTCAGCAGTTAAGGTCTCGTTCAGAGCTGCTCAAACAGGGACACAAACAGTTATTTAAATGTAAACCTACCACACTTTATAAGACACTATAGTATCCTGTTAAATTTAGAAACATAAAAGCAAAGGACCTGCACCTGAGGATGGAAAAATCCACAACAGGAAATAGCGAAATTAACTAATGCATGCACTTTTTCATTAATGCCTTAATTGTTAAGTAGACATTGATACTAGCATAACCCACAGCACATCGTGGTCCTGGTCAAATTAAAATAGAACGGGGATCTTCTTTTGTGTGTGTGCTGTGGGCAACAATATCTGTAACATCAAATATTCAAAAATAAGAAAAAACAATGAGATACTCTAAAATAACAGGTATCAGTAGTTCCTTTAAACTTACTATATTAGTTCTAACAAGAGATACTCCTTAAATTCAGTAACAAAGACACAATCCATAATGGCTTTGAAGCAACAACAGTTTAAGGAGGCCCTCTCAGTATTCAGTGACTACAAGGAATTAAGATTAAAAAGCCACAAAATTCAAATGTTATAAACGAGGGTAATTTTTTTTAGTGTATCATTAACTTCACAAAAATAAGAAATCAGCCTACTTTGCACTAGGAAAACCAAAGAAACGTTTCAACTTTCAGTAGGAGGTTATGTTTCCCCTGTTATGAACAGCTAATGGAATCCATTTATGAATAAAAACATTTGCCAAAAAAACTATCACCCAAGAAATCTTGATATGCAGTTTAGAGGGGCTTCTTCAAAGCAAACAAGAAACTAAAAGTAAAGTTTAAAAAATAATCAATGGCGTTAGTGAAAATGGTCTTGGAATCCAAACTTTGCAGGTACTTGACAAGATGAAAACAGATATGCCTAGGCCAGGCAGGTATAAAGAAGCAGAAATGGTCTTATTCATATAGAATGATGAAGTAACATGCCTTAAGGAAGAATACAGTCTAGAAATGACTCACATTTCATCAACATTCAACATATTACAAAATTAGAAGAAAATCAGTACAGGCGAAAGTAAATATTATCAGTGCAGAGTTATCCTTACACAATCTTTGCCATGAAGTGACTATTATCAGTGCTTGAAAGAATAATAATCAATGTACATCATCCCATGTATTTAATTATTTCACGGGAAAGTTTACATAAAAAACATCCAGTTTCAATAGGAAGTGGGATTCAGCTGACTAAAACCAAAAGGCAGAAAAAAGGGCATATACAAACCATCTTTCAGTCGGGACTGTTGTTCCATGGCTTGAAGCCTGAATTTCAATTCACTGTTCTCGCTTTTAAGCTGTGAGTTATCCCTCTGGCAACAAGCACAAAAACACAGAATCGGGAGTCGTGAGCATGATTTATGAAAACTAACTTCATCAAAACAAAAATATAGTTGATAAAGTTAAATAGGAAGAGAGGACATGAGCTCATCATAGAAGATGCCCACCTGCAATTTGGTAAATTGAGTAGACATTGTGGTTGTCTCTGACTGAAGAGTTTGCACCTTGTGCTCCAGTTCAGCAATGTACTGCACCTTCCGCTCCTTGGATCGAGCAGCTGATTGACGATTAGCCAATATTCTGGGCGAATATATAAGAAACATCATGAGCTATAATAGTTTTAAATCTTACTAGGAGGAGATTAGTAAAACTGGAGAAGAGCAGAAGAAATATAATACCTTTTTGCACGCTTGGGATCTGACAAAGCAATCTCAGCAAGCTTATCACTTTCCATTATTTTTTTAAGCTCCAGTTCAGTGAATTCACCATTTCTCAACTCCATGTCGCTTTCAAATGTTTTACCATCTGCTGAATTGCTAGGAGAGCGCTGACCAACTCCATTCCCCAAAGGAGGAAGCTTTGGCGACTCATCTCCAATATGCAAATTTCCTATAGAACTATCCAAGGAAAAACTTCTCCGATGTCGGGAACCTGGTGCAATGTCCCCATTAGAACTCCTCTTGATTCCTTCCCTCCTTTCCTCAGCAAAGCTCGAAGTTGCCCCTTGTGTAGAGGTTGTTTTTCCACTTATGAGACTCTCAACTTCATTATCACTGCTTTCAAAAGTCTTTGATTCTTCCGCACCAGATAAGTTCACATTATCAAAGTTGTCCAAATTCATATACAAGCTGATCAAATCATCCATCACATCCTCTTTCCTCTCAATCATAGGTTTTGCATTGTAACAATCAGCACGACCCTCTTCCTTTTTTGGCTCCTTTCTTACCAACTGAATTGGCTTCTCCAATCCTGAGCTTTCTCCTCTAGAAATTGAACTGTCCAAATTCATCCAAGTAGGAGAGGGAACCAACTGAGGAGAAGATTCAATGAAGCCAGAGATTCCTAATGGAGTATCACTGCTGGAGCGCCTGTGTCCTTTATGAGGAAGAACACTAGGACCAGCCTGAAAGGCGTGATCCCTATTGATGGGCATAGAAATGCCAGGTCCGTGAGAGCTAACCACACTTTCTTCCATAGACACGTCTGTGGAAATCGAGTTAGAAAGAGGGGTCGCCAAGGGTTCACAATAAAGTGAAGGACTCAGTGGAGGCAAGCAATCCGGGGAAAAAAATGACTGTTGAGACAAAGACCGTGAATGGGAAGAGGGCGGTCTCATGATCGGAGAACGTAATTGCTGGGGAGCCAATTGGAACTCTGAAGTTTGGGGATAATGCGATGAAGTTGGGATATTAGGGCGGGAGGGAGGTATGCCAGGTTTCAGATTCTCGGGACTCAATTTTTGTTGCATCAGAAACGCAGACGCGCCCATTTGAGAGGCATTGAAATTGGGACTGGGAGCATTGAATCGGTTTTGTGGCCTCGGAGTAGCACCCGAAGAGGAAACAAATGCGGAGCTGATTCGTTGCATACCAGTAGCAGTACCAACACAGGCTGGGTCGATACCTTGATTACCGTCCATTGACTTACAGGGTCTATATGCGAAACCACTCATATAAAAGGGGGGGGGGGGAGTTCAGTTTGGTTAACAATAGCCAAATTGCAATTTGCAACTAATTGACAGTCATATACAGTGGCTTAGATTCTCTACCTGGTCAAGATATCGAAGCCCTATCTCGTCGCAGCAAAAATCGAAAAGCTCAGGGTAGAGTACAGGAGCAAGATGACCATCCAGAAGGGGGAGGCTTATACATTCAGAACTGGCAAGGCAAAATCCGCGGTGGAAATAGCGACCAACGATAACAGAGTTGTCCAGGGCTACGGAGCTGAACTCTCACTTAAGAAATGCAGCAGGAGACCGTCCACGGAGGCTCACATTCTTTGGAGTTTGGAAGATGTCGAATGAATGAGTATTGACCAATGCGTAACTCCTCTTAATAAATACTTCGTCCGTGTCATTGCATTCAGACGCGGTTTTATATTCCTTTATCTTCGCCTTGCGTGGGGGAAGATTGTATCAAGTATTATTGTATTTACCATTTGCAATTTCATTAATCCTCACAAGGAATGCCCTTACCAAAATGCCTACGAGGCTTCTCGCAAGGAAACAAATACTGTAAGATTTCCCCGAGATCAAAAGTATAGGATTTACACTCGCCATCATTTGACCATAGAATGGCATTTTATTTAAGGGTTATATAATATTAATATTTTAATTTTACTTTTATATAAATCTAATATTCTAATTTTATTTATAGTATACTTTCACTTATAATCTTTTAAATTTAGTATAATTCTTAATATTTGAGAAATAATATTATGGATAAAATTTTATCACAAATAAAATTATGATACTGGATGTATATGAGAAATAATATTAAAATATTGGGTTTTATATAATACTTTATTTAATATTATATATTTTTTATTTAATCAAACGTTTTTTAAAATTATTTTGAATTTGAGACTAATCCCTTTAAAAAATTATAGTGTAAAGTATTTTTATCTATTTTCATAAATATATTTTATAATATTTAAATTTATAATATTTTTTTATAGAGCTGAGACGTTTGTTTGTCTATTTAACACCTTATAATTGATATTTTAACCTTATGCAATATATCAATACTATTTTTTTTATTGACCGAAAGAAAACACTTATTTCTCACGTGTCAAATTGGGTTGGAATGAATTGGTGAACTATAATATTTTTATATATTATAAAAATTTAAATGGGTTTAGCACCATTTTTCTATCAAAATTATAATACGATTGTTTAGATGATATTTATAAAATATTTATGATATTATCTATTCAAAGAATACTCATAACAATAAAATGATCAAATTTAAATTTTTGTAAGATATATACATATTCTTTAATATATTTGACAACTCTTATTAATGAACAGTAGTTTTTTGATTAATTGCCGCCATAAATATGAGTTTTAAATGCGCGCCCGTGTTTTTTAAAGTGAATATAAATGAAAATTGATGTCACGAAAAAATTATTGATAAAATTACCCATACAATATAACAAAAATAGAGATTTTCTTGAAAGCAAAACGAGCAACTGAGCATGAAAAACTTTCCTCGGAGCCTCTAAAACGCAATAAGGCCAGGCGGATCCTGTGGTTACGAGAATTCTTTACAAAGCCTGCAGATGTGGGAAATCTGTCTCCAGAGTTTTTCTTCGTGCCTCATCAAACACTGCCATTATCCTAATGTTTTGCACTTAACAATCCTTCGTCAGTTTCCTGATTATTTATATTTAAGATAAAAGTGTAATCAACACTTCAAATTAATTTTAAAAATATAATTAACATATTAAAATATTTAAACATATAATCAATACCCTAAACTAATATAGAAATACAATTAACACCATGGAATATTTAAGTTGTTATAATTGTATATCTTTACTAACAAAAATATAATTTTTTATTTAAAATATATCATATAAATTTTGTATTTTGACACACTATTGTTCATTGGACATGGAGCCCTGATCCTATTTCTTAAATTGTTCATTGTCAAAAGAGTGTGCTTTTTATGGATAGAATAATTTGAAACCTGCTCATCATATAGCACACGGTATTAGGTATTTATTATTAAATTATACTTGTCAAGGACTTCAAATTTTATGGATGGATGAAGTTGAAAGTTCAAATCTTATCAACATAAAAACTATATTAAGAAATCTATTCTTCTTCGAGTTTATATCAAATTATTGATAAATTAATGAAATATGTACATTTTTCACAGCTCACGAATTAAGTCACGAATTAAGTCACTTGCTATACATCACCCCTCTCTTTCGATAACAAAAAAGGATGATGACTCGGCCATTATCTTCATCCGGGTATTCTTATCTTTTAACCCTGCCCAATTTGGCAGCAAATATAGTTATCAAGAAAGCCAGAATTCCATTAAAATGCCGGGGTATTTTTCAAAGCTGACTTCGTATACCACGTGAAGCACATTTTCAAACGAAACCCCTTCGGCCTCGATGTCCATCCAACTCCACGTTGGGCACCGTACGTTGAGAGTTGACTGGGCTTTGAACGACGACGACAGCCACCACCGCTGCCCTCTCCCTCATATTCCACTCATGAGTCATGACTTCAAATTTTATTTGAAATGTGCAATAAAGCTAAAAGAAAGAAATAAACTTGTTCGCAGAAGCCAATAGTTGGAGAGCAAAATTGGGGGATACTTGACAGCTCAAGAAGAGGCGTACAGATAATGATTTATGAGTATAAATTTTATATTTTTGCATGCTACGAGTTCAATATGCAAACAAAACTTCTGGATAACATGCCCTGTGGCTGTGGGGTGGGGATGGGGACAAGGAGGGCCTTCCATTGCCCTCTTCGTCGTACGGACTCCTTCGAATCATTTATTACCCTTTTAAAGCAACCCGCTCTGTGGTTACTGACAAACTGCAACTTGTCTTCACAGCCTTATTTACGAAACTGTGATCTGAATTGTGAAGTACAAGTCCTTTGTTGGAAAAAGTAAGAACACGCTAATTTATAATTGTTCGTGATTGTGATGGAAAAGCTCATCATATATTCAGGAGAGAACAGGAAGAAACAGCCGATCATCAATCTCCTCCTCTTGCATGGAGAAGTAGTAGTTGAAGCTGCCAAGAACCTTAAATATCCCATTTGATTGTTCTCCCTCTAAGTAAAGATCAGATTTACATTCCAAGCTCTAGAGAGTATATTCCTAGCTTCTATTCCAGAAAAGCATTTTCTCTTATATGCAGGTTGTATATGGGCATGCTTGAAAACTACCCTAAATGTTATTTTCAACAGTTTTTTGGTCCAAATCTCGATTTAAAATTTTTTTTAAATAAATAGTCATATTTATTCAAATAGATTTTTGGATTAAACTATAGTTTAAAACTAAAATTTCAAATAAACTGGTCATAGCAGCTTATGGAACAGTAAAAGCGTTTATAAACTAACCAATTACTATATTATCCATATTTTTTCTTACACGATCTCTCATACTTTTTCTTACACCCCCTCTCCTCTCTCCTACTTTTTCTCTATGTTATTTCTTACACTCTCTCTCCTCTTTCCTCTCATTTATTATCTCTCATCATTTAATACTTATACCTTTTTTCAAAATTTACTAATAACAAAAATACTTTTGGAAATAACTATCCAAACACTCATTTATTCAAAACTATTTTTTTTATAAACTCTTTTTCAAAAACCTTTTTCTATAAGCTGCCCATAAACCCTTTTTTTTCATAAACCCGTTTTCAAAATTCTATCCAAACACACACTATATCTATATATATGTGATCCCATGCATCCACACTTTTAAATATATGCCTGGTTTGATTAACGTAAATTGCCAAGTTCACTTGACATTTTTATATTGTCTTTTTTTTTAATGAAAATATTAGGTTTCACTTATATATATCCGAAAAATGGAATTAACTTGTATTATTTACTAATATGCTACAAATTTCATGAACATTAATTACGATATAATCTACTAGAACTAGAATTCTGCTATGCATAAACCATATATATACAACCAGCTACAAAATATGCCTATGCCGGAAGTAGAACAATTAAAACAAAGGAAAAATGATAGTTAATGACACTGGAAAATGTGCGATGACGACGATGCATGTAATAGTAAAATACTAAAATCAACGTATAACAGATATCCTCTCATATATGCGATCTGTGGTCTTCATTGCGTATAAACGTACGTATATGAGATATCCTCCTAATCATTGTTTAATTCCCACTAGAACACATCGCCTCCATTCGAAGAGGAATTGACTGGAAGAATTCTAAATAGCTGCGGTAATTATTGAACTGGCTTCATAATTTCACAGCATAATAAATAATGCCATCCAATCCTCACCCCCTCGTCCCCCAATCCTCTAGAGGAAAAAAACAAAAAACGGCCTGCAACTGATGTGCCACGAATCCCATAGTTAGGATCGTGCTTTAGACACAAGACAAACAGCAGTGGATCCTTCAGTAAATCAATCGTTTGCTGCGGAGCATTTTTCCCCTGTGGTCGCGCCCGTGGGAAATTTCCAAAATGCTCCCATCCCCTCTTTCTCTTGTGTTTTTTTAATATTACCCGTAGGAGTATACCTTATTCCTCACGGATATGTGTTTGAACTTTGAACCACACACACTCCACATACTAATAATACTGTAATGTAAGGTCCATGTGTGACGTCTCCCCTGTTTCCCAAATTAAATTCTATTATCTCACGTTCACCCACTCCAACTAATCCATTGAAGTTCCCAGAGCATGCAGTATCCATTTAAAGAAAAAGAATGTGTGACTTGCAACAGTTCGTTGCTTTTTTCCTTAGAAGGCGCCCGAAGTGGAATCAATTTCATAAATGAAATTGGGACAATTAAACCCCCATCGTCCCATCGTCATAAATTGATCAAAGCCGAGGGCTGAAAGCTCACAAGACAGACCTGTTACGTACCTGTGTGTTGTAATGTTTAAATCCATACCTAGTGGAATATATATTTCAGTTTTTCAGGGTGGATATATATTTGATAGAATTAGAATGGAAGGTAAATGAATTTAAAATATATACATATAGAATAATATAAATAATAGGCTCATACTTCATAATATTTGGAGCCAAATACCCTGGCTGGGAATTTCTTGATGAGCCACAAACAGCAGATAGAAACCGGGTGGTGCCAGGACAGACGAACCGAGACTGACGACCTCAACTCCGTATGTCGATTCTCCGAGGTTGGATACTTTGCTAAAGTCCAACACCAGCAGCCTCTGGTTCATAGAGAAAGAGTGAGTATTAAAAGGTGGCGCCACCATCGTCACCGACACCGAATTTTGAGCAAACGTTGCCTTCACCTGGAATATCGCCACCAACCTGCCCCCCATACGTGACCCTGGTCTGAGAAGCAGGCGATAGAATCTTCGGACGCACGCTTGAAAACTCCGCCTCTAAATTCCAAGGAGAATACGCCTCTAACATCAGCTCCGTCGGAAATAGCACTCTCGTGAAATTATAATACTTGTGGGGATTGCTACCTCCCACGAGAACTCGACCGTCCCGAAGCAAAACTGCGCTTGAGTGGTAAACCCGCGGAATATTGGACGGGTTCTGCGACACGAACCGAGATCCGAGCGGGCTATCCGGCTTGTAAATAACCGGGTTCCGCCCCAATTCCCATCCAGCCCTGCCCATGGCGGCTCCATGGATTATCAAAACGTTGCCGTTTGGAAGAATGAGCATGTCGGTCAAGACCCTGGCTCCCGGCATCCTCTCGGTTACCCACTGCGGGTTGGGGTCGGTTATTTTTATCCGAGCGCAGGTATTCAAGGCTCCGAGGAAAACACTGCTCTGGTTGGCCTGCTGAAAAGAGCCTTTCGGGGATCCACCACAAATCAAAACCTCCGTTTCGATCGACGGCTTTCGCAAATTCCTCAAAGGTAACAAGACCGCCGATCCAGTGCTCGGATAACACCTCGGATCTCCTCCCGGTATTGGTGGGAATGTCTTGACCACTCTGTTCTTCCTGTAATCGAACAGGATAGCTCGATTGTTGGCGAAGATGAACAAATTGCCGTCCCCGTTCAGAAAAACGAAGGGGTACAAGTTGTTCTCGGCACCGAGGTCGTTGGTCTGCACTAGAAAGGGTAAACTGTAGGCATTCTTGGACGCAGGTGTTTCGGGGTAAAATTCTCAGTTAAATGCCCTTCTGCCGCCGATGATAATCTGGCGCCGGTCGGGCAGAATGTGATCAGTGGCGTACCACCTACGAGCTGCGAGTGAGCCATTTCGTTCCTGCCAGTCACAGGTGGGGCAAGGACTGAACACCCTGACAGCACGTTCGCCGTCGTTGAAGCCGCCAGTCTGAACGAGACGGCCGTCGGGGGTGACGGAACCACAGGAGCACCAGACATCAGTCTGGACGAATAGTGGGCGGAAAGTATTGGAGGCGACGTCGTACTCGATGGAGTAAGCAGTGCAGTCGACCTTAACAACCTTCTCGTTGGGGTTGTAGCGGCATTTGCCAGTAGGCAGTGATAGATTGGAGAGGCCCAAGTAGGTGCGTTCGAAGATGACAACACGGTCGTTGTGTAGTAACTGCATGTGCATGGCAACCATGCCGACACTATTATGGAGGAATTGCCAGCTGCCACCGGCGGCTTCGGCGGAGAGCAGAAGGGGTTAGAAGAGGAAGTGAAGTCATGGTGATGGAGGGAAGGAGGAGGATAACTTGCAACTGCTGGGTGATAGCAGTGGACATATGGCGTAGCAGTCCTGTCTGGTCTCCGCGATAAATAAATACCCGTGAGCACACGACATTGCCAAGTATTTAAAGACGTTGTTCATATTTACATTCCCACACTCTACTTGCCGGGCGAGTACATTCTCTTATAGTTAATTTATCTTTTACTAAAATACCAAATGTTGTGATATTTTGAATTTCAATTTCAACAGCTTAGAGTATATATATCCTTTGCCTTTCTAATAGTATGTTGTAACTGTATGTACTGTAATGTAAGTTTAATATTACTGGTGTATTAAACGCATTGACTAAGATATATTGAGCGTAGGAATATCTTTGAAAAGACTTCTAAAACATTGCCTGGCAAAGAAAAGACCTGTAGGGATACCCTATTTGAACTTGATAGGATTGGACCCTACATTCGATAAATCAACAAGCTTTAAAATAATTAGAAATTTCTTTCCCATGCATGTGCATGGATGGATGTAGGATTTTCCAAGTAACTCATTTTAAAATAAATAAAACAAAAGCATGATGAAATTTAGTTTCAGTGTTTTTACTCTGTAACTTGAGTAAATCACATGAATGAAATTTAATTTCAGTGTTTCCGTCCGTTCACATACATGGATTCTTCCGACGGAAGTATCACAATTTCAACTTTCGAGTTTATAATACACGCACAGTACCTCCCTTTTGCGGTTCTGGTCATTTATATATACATCTAAATTTTAATATACATACATACATATATATATATATTCTGATCTCCATCCTTTCTTTCTTTAAGAAAGCAAGTCAAAGCAATGCTCATTCAACCACGCATATCCATAGATCTAAAAAAAAACAAGAAATATGAAACTGGACACAGGAATATTAATTGAAGAACATGAATTGAATATGGAAACTTAAGGGAGGTCAAGGGTCATAAAAAGAAATCTCAACCTACACAGGGAACGTCCGTACTTGGGGGAAGAATAGAGTTCGAGCATTGATTATTCTCGATGCACTTTGTGTTATGAAATTAATTCAAAGGGCAACCACCTTGACTTCAACAAAAGAGATCAATGCCCATGAAAAGTGAGGCCGGTTGGTGGAGGACTAAATTAATGCCCAACGCCCCCACACCCGTGAATGAGGCTACAGAGATTCATGTGTCCGGGCACCTATTAACCGACGGGAAGTTCTACAGTGCCCTATATTTTTCAACAATAACAAAGTTAATTTGTTTACTAGTCATTGTCAAGGTAACCATCAGTACGCACTACATATAGATTGTCCCTGTTATCTCTCAATATCTTAATTATAAATAGGACAGATCTTATATTTAAGATTTTAACTTAGTCAATAAGTATATGTAATGAATAAAAACAACCATGTTCACCAAAATTAGAGGAATTCTATAAGACATAATATCAGTAAACAGGGAAATATCTGTAGCTTTGGGACTGAAGGTTGGTACAATTAGGAAATTTAAAACAGGGATCATGCCAAAAAAGTAAGGGCAGATGGAACATCTGCATCGATGCTTCGAAGGGTCGACTTTGATTAATATTCGAACACGAAGACAATGCCCATTGTCCTGTCTCTACCCCTATGGACCAGTTTTCTTCCTTCAACTTCCCATCAATTCCAATCTCTGCTTTTAGCTCTCGGGTATCTTTTGTCTCTGGGTTTTCACTGCTTTAACCTGTATCCATGGCTTTAGGGCCAAAAGAAAAAATACTTGTATCCATGGCTCTAGCCCCTAATATGAACAAACGAACAAATAAATACGATGCCCAGGCATCCAATATATATGAATCTTCCGTAGCTAATTTTAATTAGACTGCACTTTAAGAACACAATACAAGGAGAGGTGATAAATCATACTGGTCGGGTCTCCTTCTGGTGCTAAAAGCACATGCAGGGTCAGGTTAGTATAACTTGGAATAGAGAGAGAAGGGTGTTCAAAAACTTTATAACTGGGGTAATTTGTAATATTGTAAGGCATCTCTATTTGTAATAGTTCAAGAGACCACCGTACTAATGAGGCACGATCTTCTTATTAATTGTAAAGGGTGATTACATTCTTGCCCTTCAAGTAGTATATAGGAAATTAGTACCCAATTAATCTCCCAAAAGAAGAGTCTTGGTGCTCAATTCACTCATTCCAATAATTAACGATTGATTTCCATTCAATCGTTAATGGATAATTGATTTTTGACTAACCAACCAATTAATATTGATTTGCTCTTCTCATTTAATCGGATCCTCGCGCTCTAATCAAAGGGTCCAGCCAATCAAAAGAGTTGCGTAAGAATTATAGGATATGTTATAGTTTTAAAAAAATATTATCATAAAAATTTAAAATAAATAATTATATTTATTTAAAAAAATTAAATTAAATTATGATTTAAAATGATAGTTTCAAATATACTTATACGAGTAATTTTTATAACAATAAAATAGTTTATGAACTACTCAATTACTATTTTACTCTTACTTTTTCTTACTCTCTCTTATTTATTCTATATTTTTTACAATTTCTCTCATCTTTTATTATTCACTATTATTCACCCTCTCTCATCTCTATTCACTTTTTCTTTACCCTCTTTCATCTCTATTTATTCTTCTTCACCCCCTCTCCTATATTTTTTCTACCCTCTCTATTCTCTCATACTTTTAATAAAGTCATACCCTTTTTAGTTATTTTTTAATTATAAAAGTCATTTTTAATAATAGCTATACAAATACTAATTTATCTATAACTATTTTTTATAAACTATTTTTTAAAAAGTACCTAAAAATTCTTTTTTTTTCTATAAGCTATTTTCTAAAAGTCTATCTAAATAGATAGTGTCTAACAGTTTAGTTAAGGAATTATAATTAATCACAGAGGAGCACAGAAGAAACCATTTTTTGATCAATACTGAATACTGTGAAGGAGATAACAGGATAAGAGGTTTATGGCACGTTTTAGAAAAATATATATGAAAAAAAAGAATTTTCTAGATAATTTAAAAAAATATTTTTTAGATAAGAGATTTTGAAAAAAAATTAAATAAATGAGTATTTATATGATTATTATTAGAAAAAATTTTATAATTAAAAAATTATTAATAAAATATATGATATAAAAAATAAATAAATATTTATTATTGACCAACAAAGGTGACCAGCGATAACTATATATGCAACTTTGGAAGTAAAGAGAGTAATAAAAATGATGACAAATTATAATAATATAGGAGAGAGAAGAGATAAAGAAGAGAAAAAGATATATATAAAAAATAAGAATAAAATAAGAATTAAATAATTTATAAATTATTTTATTATTTAAAAAATTATTTTTAATAATTTATTTAAAATTATAATTTAATCTATAAATTATTTTAAATAAATATAATTGATAATAATTTTTTTAAAAATTTAAGTATGGAGTTACAGGCACTTAATCACAAAAATTGGGCAGTCCCTTCGATGGAGCATGCACCTGGAGAAGCCAATATGTGTGTCAAATGGATTACACACTAAAGTCGGACAAAAATAATAACTGACATGCATAGTATACATGATGCAGGGACGCAGCCAGATAGCTGTCAAGCACAACGAATAAATACGAGAAACCCTTCTGCCATATCAACAATATATATGACACATGGTATTAGTACAAACATCAGTATTCATTAATGGACGGGCGAGGGATTTTATGCCGGGTGAGGTCCAGCCTTTACTCAACAGACAATGGGTGGAGTTCATGTGCTGGCATAAATCCCAAGGACTGCATTTAGGTGTTCGCATTTCAAGCTGGACCGGGTAACCTAACTTTGCTAATTAACTGGGCCCCTTCACCTTGACTGATCCGTGTAGTCGTAGTCCTCAACTAGAAGTTGATTTATTTAAAATATATTTAATTTTTTAAAAATATTATTTTATTATTATAATTTTAATTATAATATTTAAAGATATATTTTAATGTTTAAATATATAAATTTATATGTAGCACACTATTTTTTATATCTTTCTTAGTTTAACTAGAAGATTTATTAATAGTTTAGAACAAAATTCTACATTTAAGTGTATATAATTTCTTGAACCTACGCTATTTTAATTTAATAAAATAATTAAAAATAAATTTGAATTGTCTTTGAACAATTATTAAAAATATTTTTGGGTTAGAGCCTCAAGTTTTATAGATATTTCTTTTCTTACTTCAATTGAATAATTTATTAAAATTTAAATCTAGATAAATTTACTATTTTTAAGGAGCCTAATATAGTCTGACTCAGATAAATGTTAAATTAAAGTGGCATAGGTTCAATAAATTATAAATACTTGAATGCAGAATTTTGTTACTCTTTATAGTCATCTAAATAGTCTAAACTACTAATAAATTTTTTAGTTAAACTAAAAAAAATTTAGAAAATAGTGTGCTACATATAAAAAGAATTGTCCAGGGATTATTTCAATTTATTTTTAATTATTTTTATTAGTATGATGATGTGGTGCAATGGGAGCTTTTGGATTGATTTCAATGGATAGGATTCACTGAGGGACGTTGAGAATTCCGCTTCTTAGAAGATCTGAGTCCATACCGGCGCGGGTTATAGTGCGGGCATTCCCCTCGCTTGCCGTAACGAGAAGCTAACGTACCCTACCGTGTAAACGATTTCATTAGCGCCACCGTCGCAGGGCACAAGTTGGGTATTCCCGGTTTCTTTCCCCGTGTCTCGCCCGCTCACTATCTCTTTAAAGGGCTCAGTTATTTTCGGATATTAATAGGATGCAATTTTTTTCACCCGCTTTCTCCAGGACTTCGTTGTTCAAGGTAAAGGGGCCTATAGGACTATTAACTTGGTCGTAGACTCACTGATTCACGGAATCTCCATCAACAATTGTGTATTTGTTTATATCTCTGCTAAGGATTGTCTTCAAATTCTCACAATATTTATATTTATATGCATGGTTGATCTATGATTGATATTGAAACACGGGCTTTAGCTTTCTTATTATGGAAAAGTGGAAAGCAATGATTCTTATTCTAAATTGGTGCATCTTGATTTGGGCGCTGAAGTTGGGCTGAAGGAATCATTATAATTGACGATTTTATTGGAAGCCTAGGGTTAGAGGAAAATGGATGGTGAAGTGAAGAGGTCTGGGACCAACAAAAGATCGAAACAGGTTGAAATTGGTGTCGATTCGGATGATAATGAACCCATTGGGTCTCTATTTAAGATGAGGAGGCCGCGTAACTCCAAGAACGTTACTTTGACTTTAGATGGCACTGATGATAGATTTCAGAATGCTGAGGCTACCGGGAAGAAATTGGTTGATGCAGAAGAGGATTCTGGGGGTATGGAAGATACCTTAGCCAGTTTCCGGAAAAGATTGAAAGGTCCAAAGAGAGATCAGGGATCTGGAACCACCAGAGGAAGAAATTCTGCTTTGAATGTGGCTGCTAGTAGTTCTTTGGATGCTTCATCTCCAGGTGGGGTTCTGGAAAATGTAAAGGAATGGCTGGTTTTGGGTAATAATGGATCTGATACTATGGCTGAAAAAGCAGTAGGCAGCAATCAAGGAAACTTTGAGCGACTTCACATGGAACTGAAGGGAAGTGAGCGTCACACTACATCCAATGATGATATGATTGCTTGTGGATCCAGGAATACATTGAAGGATGAGAAAGGGTTGGTTTTATTGCCTGGCAATGGTTTACAACATTCTTCTGAAGAACAGAAGGAAGACTCACTGTCTTCAATTTTCCAAAATGCACAGTCTAATTTGAGTAGGAAATCTCGTGCACCATCATGTTCAAAGAAGAAAACTGGGATTCAGATCGTGGGCGATGGGTTGAACCATGTTCTTTCGGAAAGTATTCCAGAAACTGTAGAGTCTAGGGTTGATTGTGGATCTAAATGTATTTCTGCCTTAAAATCAGGCAGTAGAATTTTGAAATCTGCCAATGATTTGCCTCAGAGATCACATTCACATTCATCTGCTTCAGCATCTGTAATGGATAATAAAAAGTTTGGTCTTGCCTGTCTTCAAGAGGAAATTTCCAAGGGTATTTTGCATTCAAACATTCAAAATGGAGTGGTAGTTGGAGACAGCCAGAAAAAGGCTCAACTTGGTGATGGTTTGGAGGCTATGACTGATGTCTACAATGAAGACTGCCAGCAATCATCTTTTGTTCAACTTGGAGATGCTTGCTCTCCTTCCCACCAAAAGGTTACATTTCAAGAAAGAATTGTAAGTGATTTGGAGCAGGGTTCTGTCAGGTTACATGGTCGTGAAGAAATGGTTGACCCTGCCTCACTCTCAGAAGTGGGGGAAGGGCCATGTGGAGTTAGTGAGACTGAGTTCAAGAAAAGGTTAACAGATAAAGCGGCAGCAATGTGTAATGATATTAGAGAAAATGGCGATCTTACTTCTGTGGATAAAGAAATTGCCTCACTTCCTCTAGTCTCCAAGTCCATGAATAGCTTATGTGAAAATTTACTGAATGAGAATGATCAGCCAGTTTCTGGAAAAGTTTTGGTGGGATCCTCTGGATTCCATGGCAAGGTAGAAGGTGGTAGTCTGAATACAAAAGATGAACTGCAAGATCTTGTTTCAGGTTTTTCAGGAGAAAAAAATGCTGTAACTTCTGTTGGTAATTCACCCCTAATGATGTCTAATGAAGCTGAGGAAAATAAATTGGCTGCCCAATCAAATTGCTCCATAAAACCTTTAGAACCTTGTGTCATTCCAATTGATTCTACTGTGTCCATTCAGAAATGCAGCTCAGTATTTCATCAAATTCAATCTTCTAATGATACATCTGAAGAGGGATCTCTTCCAAATGATGGTCATCTTTATGCCAAGAAAGGAGCTGACGGAACCTCGCCACCCGCAATTCTGGAAGAAAATGATAATTATGCAGAATATGCGGTGTCTGGGTCTGAGTTTTCTAACAAACATGATAAGATGTCAGCTGTTCAGCGTGCCATACGTAAGGCCAAAAAGCGTAGGCATGGAGACATGGCTTATGAGGGGGATGCAGACTGGGAAATTTTAACAAATGATCAATCTTTTCTTGAAATTCAAGGAGTTGTAGCTGATGAACGGACTCTCAGACCAAGAATGAAGAATGGTGCCTCTTTGAATGCTGATGAAGAGTCAGAAAGTGTAACAGCAGCAGTATCAGCTGGTCTGAAAGCTCATGCAGTTGGTCCAGTTGAAAAGATAAGATTTAAGGAGATCTTGAAGCGTAAAGGTGGTCTCCAGGACTATTTGTTTTGTAGGTCAGTAGATAGCCTTTTACCATGCTTTTACATGTGGTTGCAATTGGTATTTTCTAGTGTTCCGTGGGGATGCGATTTTCCTCCATATAGTTCTTCTATTGAGATATATAAGGAGTGTGGTGCTTATCACTAATGAGATCTGGACTAGCTTTTTTAAATAAAGAACTTATTTTTTAGAAAAAAGGACGTTTGCAATATTATCTTTATTTTAGATTCTGAATCTATTACAATTAACAAGTATTGAAAATATAATAATAAAATTAAATTAAATTTGGAATGTCTAATTTTAATTTAGAGTCTGACAAAATTATACAACTACCTTGAAAGATTTTTATGAGCATGGTATTGCGAATTCTACGATTAGCAGGTTGATGTTCAATTACTTTTTAGTTAAACTGTGAATTTGATGGATTTTTGTCTGTTAAAAGATTTAGTTCTGTTTAACTTTGTTGACATGCCATACTTGTAAATTTATAAGTTTTAACAAGTTCTATTTCTTTGAATGTATTGGCATTTACAGAAATCAGATCTTAAGTATTTGGAGCAGAGATGTGACTCGCATTTTGCCTCTTTCAGACTGTGGAGTCAGTGATGCTCCATCCGAGGATGAATCTCCCCATTTTTCTCTTAGTAGGGAAGTCTATGCATTTCTTGATCAATGCGTAAGTTCATTCCTCATGTCGCTGAGTTATCAATTTCATTTTTTTTACTCTTCTACAGGGAGAGAATATAGCAGTGTATCATTAACTTTAGTAATTCAAAATGTTAAAAACATTTGGCAGGGTTATATAAATGTTGGAATTGCCTCTCACAAGAATGTTGGAGCCAGTGTTGGGAATAGTTATAAACTTGTAAAAGAAAAGGGATTTGAGGACAGTTCGACAGCTTCCATGGCTGACTCTGAAGATGGAGTTACCTTCATTGTAGGTCACGCTAATAGGTCAGATACTTCCATGAAAATTGACGATCTTAAAGTTGATTATGTAAACTCGAAACCTGAAACTATAGAAGGCAATAGGTATGGTGATCAAGTGGTGTCCGATCTATCAAATATGCCGCATCATGAAGAAAGAAAAATTGATGATTACCCAGAAAATGACAGGATTCAGGCAAGTGGAGTTGGGTTCATAAACATTAATAGTTCCGATCCTTCTTCCAACAATTCTGATTGCAGAGTGACTTCTATTGCAGTCACTGAGAAAAGCAATGAATCTACCTCCGTTAAATATACCTTAGATGATGAGATACCTGATCCTTTGCAGTCTGAATCAAAGGCTGTGAAAAGAGTGGTAGTCATTGGAGCTGGTCCTGCAGGATTAACGGCTGCTCGCCACTTGCAACGTCAGGGTTTTTCTGTAACTATACTTGAGGCTAGGAATAGAATAGGAGGTCGTGTATTTACTGACCGTTCATCTCTTTCCGTTCCTGTGGATCTTGGCGCTAGCATTATCACTGGAGTTGAGGCTGATGTGGCCACTGAGAGAAGACCAGATCCTTCATCTTTGATTTGTGCTCAGTTGGGCCTTGAGTTGACTGTGCTAAAAAGTGACTGTCCTCTTTATGACATAGTAACTGGACAGAAAGTTCCTGCAGACCTGGATGAAGCATTAGAAGTTGAATATAACAGTCTTCTAGATGACATGGTATTGCTTGTCGCCCAGAAGGGTGAACAAGCCATGAAAATGTCTCTAGAAGATGGTTTAGAATATGCTCTTACAAGGCGTCGAATGACACGCTTTGGTAGAAGTAGTGAAGAAGTTGAACAAAACAATTTTGCATATTTGTCATTCAACGTCAAAAGAGGCGATGCTGAGGAAAACATTAGCCAGGTGGAAATTTTGAGTCCTCTAGAGCGGAGGGTTATGGATTGGCACTTTGCTCATTTAGAGTATGGCTGTGCAGCTCTTCTTAAGGAGGTTTCCCTTCCCTACTGGAATCAAGATGATGTTTATGGTGGATTTGGGGGGGCTCATTGTATGATTAAAGGGGGTTATAGTACTGTCGTTGAGTCTCTAGGAGAAGGGCTTATTATTCACTTTAACCATGTTGTTACAAATGTGTCATATGGTAAGGAGCCTGGCCGGAGTGGTATAGTCAGAGTTTCTACATCAAATGGCAAGGAGTTTGCTGGTGATGCTGTCCTTATAACTGTTCCACTGGGCTGTTTGAAGGCTGAAACTATAAAATTCTCCCCACCTTTGCCTCAGTGGAAATGCTCTTCTGTTCAGCGTCTTGGTTTTGGAGTTCTCAATAAAGTGATTTTGGAATTTCCTTGTGTGTTTTGGGATGATGCAGTGGACTACTTTGGAGCAACAGCAGAAGAAACAGGCAGAAGAGGTCACTGCTTTATGTTCTGGAATGTCAGGAAAACGGTTGGGGCTCCTGTACTTATAGCATTGGTTGTTGGTAGGGCTGCAATAGATGGTCAATGTTTGAGCTCTGCTGATCATGTCAACCATGCATTAATGGTTCTCCGAAAGCTTTTCAGGGAGGATTCAGTACCTGATCCTGTTGCATATGTTGTGACTGATTGGGGGAGGGATCCATTTAGCTATGGTGCTTACTCATATGTTTCTGTTGGAGCATCCGGAGAAGACTATGATATATTAGGGAGGCCAGTTGATAACTGCTTGTTTTTTGCCGGTGAAGCAACCTGCAAAGAGCATCCTGATACAGTTGGTGGTGCAATGATGAGTGGACTCCGGGAGGCTGTGCGTATAATTGACCTATTGAACACTGGTAATGATTATACTGCTGAAGTGGGGGCAATGGAAGCAGCACTCAGACAGTCGGATACTGAAAGGGATGAAGTTAGGGATATAATAAAGAGACTAGATGCAGTTGAGCTTTCTAATTCCTTGTACAAGAACTCTTTAGATGGTGCTCAAATCATTACTCTTGAAAGTTTACTAAGGGACATGTTCTTCAATGCGAAAACCAGTGCTGGTCGCTTGCATGTGGCCAAACAGTTGTTGAGTCTTCCTGTTGATAACTTGAAATCCTTTGCTGGGAGTAAAGAGGGGCTCACTATTCTTAACTCATGGATACTGGTACTATTATATCCGTCAATGCATTATTCTCAAATTTTGTGATAAATTTTTTATGGTTTGTACATGAGTTTGTTTGTGTTATTTTTATTTTTTTAATATCAAATACTTAAATCTTTATCTTATGGGAATTAAATTTCTTAAACCGTGTCTTCATAACTCTTAACAGGACTCAATGGGGAAGGATGGGACCCAACTCTTGCGACACTGTGTGCGTCTCCTTGTGCGTGTTTCAACTGATCTGCTTGCTGTGCGCTTATCAGGTATATATACTTGTTATATGACTTTACATAAATATATGCTTGCTAATATGTGGATTATACGATTTTGTTACTGTATCTTTACTATGTCTATTGTCTAGTATTAATAATTAATGGGTATAAATAGTTCAACTAGATGAGAATTGGTGCAGGGAGGAATTTTGGTGGGACAAGAATAACTTTGCATGTAGCATTAGAAGATGAAGATATGTTTAGATGGTCCATTTCTGTCTTCTATGATCCACCTAATAAAACCCTTAATTATCAACTAGGGACATTTTCAACTTTTTTTTGGATATATATTAATTTCTTACACTTTGAAATATCTAGTTCTGCAAGATGCAGTTATTTGATAATCGATATAAAATATGAAAAGTATAGGGAGCCAAACTATTAACAAATTATGAATAATGCGGCTTATCTTCAGCTCCTGCAAATTCATGGGACCCCCTGAGTTGATATGATCTCTGCCGTTTCTCTTATACTTTTTGTTAATCTTCTCTATTTCCTGTTTTAGGCATAGGGAAAACAGTGAAGGAAAAAGTTTGTGTACATACTAGCCGTGATATACGTGCTATAGCAAGCCAGTTGGTCAGTGTATGGCTTGAAATCTTCCGCAAGGAAAAATCTTTTAATGGTGGATTGAAGTTTTCAAGACATGCAACTACTGCAGATTTATCAAAGAGAAAATCTCTTAAAGATTCAACCTCAGGAAAGCCACCTCTAACTATACATCATGGTGCTTCTGAGAATAAAGGAGGTTTGCTGGCTTCTGCATCTGCTGGAAGTAGTTCACCTTCCTCTGCAAATGTGAAGAAATTGCACAGCAAACAAGTAAGACAACAAGAGGCAAATGACTCAAGGCATAGCGTCAATTCCTCCAGGTCCCAAGGTTCAGTAGGCAAAGCAGTTACTAAGGAGGAGGGTAACTGTTGTGTTTTGGCTGAAGAAGAACAGGCTGCCATTGCTGCAGCAGAAGCTGCTCGTGCTAAAGCACTTGCTGCTGCCGAGGTATGTTTCTCATGGAACTGTAATTCTAGTGTAATTTTTATGCTATTGCGAATATGGAGCATTTGTCCTAGTGTTGATCTCCCTCCCCATTGGTGTATTTTCTCAGCTGATATTTCGAAAATTGGGTTTCTCAGTGCTTTAGCAATTTTCTGGTATAATATTGTCCATGAAATTTGTGTCCCTGGCAAGTGTGATTCATGGAAAATATCCCCTTGTTGGTTAAATGTTTCCTTTCCCTATCTTGGTTGCCATATTTCTTGGAAGATTCATTTTTCTTGTTCTTTGCAGGCTTATGCCTCAGCAGAAGCCAGGTGCAATACACTGCTGCAGCTTCCAAAGATACCCTCGTTCCATAAATTTGCTAGCCGGGAGCATTATCCATTGAATGACGAATATGATAGTAGGAAAAAGTGGTCTTGGGGGGTTTTAGGAAGGCAAGATTGTATTTCGGAGATAGATTCTAGGAATTGCAGAGTTAGGGACTGGTCGGTTGATTTTTCTGCTGCTTGTGTTGACCTTGACAATACCAAAATGTCATTCGATAACCTATCACAGCGGAGTCATTCAAATGAGATTGCCAGCCATCTGAATTTCAGAGAGCACTCAGGAGAAAGTGTTGCCTTGGACAGCAGTTTATATACAAAAGCATGGATTGACACAACTAGTGGTGTGGGGATTAAAGACTATCATGACATTGAGAGATGGCAATCCCAAGCAGCTGCAGCTGATTCTCATTTTTCTAACCCAACGATACATTTGAAGGATGAGGAAGAATCAAATGCCTGTTCAAGATTACCTAGCTGGAAGCATGATTGTATGGCAAATGAGAGCTCTGTTTCACAGGTTACTGTAAATAGGGAGACCTCAAAATTTCATACTCGTGGGGCGGATCGCATTAAACAGGCTGTTGTTGATTATGTTGCATCACTACTTATGCCCCTTTATAAAGCGAGGAAACTAGATAAGGATGGGTACAAGGCTATAATGAAGAAAAGTGCTACTAAGGTTATTTCATCCTACAGTGTTTTTCTGCTCTTTTCTATTTGCTAAATTAACATGCTGCTGCTGCTATGGTTTCATTGGGTAGAAGATTATAGAGAATAACTTAGCTATTGATAGTCTTAACGGACTCTGGTGTCTTTTTCATGGTCTTAATTTTCAGGTGATGGAGCAAGCCACAGATGCCGAGAAGGCCATGGTTGTTCATGAATTTCTAGATTTTAAGCGAAAGAATAAGGTATGTGTCCTGTTTTTGGCCTTCTGCCATTAATAAATATTTGTCTAGTATTGCCACGGGTGTTTTCCTGCCCAACACTTGCTTCCATAACTTTATATTCATGTTGATGGTGTTGAAACAAATATCTTGCCGGATGACAGCTCTCACGGCTGGAGGTTTGCTGAAAGTTTAATTATTTGATCTTGTTTGATAATGTCTCAGGAAGCAAGTCCTTATACTCTTTTGTCTTCGTCAGATATATTTTTAAATTCTTGGCCTTGGCCTCTCAGCTTTATTAACTGTATGCCTAAAACGCAGATCCGATCCTTTGTGGACAAATTGATTGAGAGGTACATGGCGGTGAAACCAGATGTAAAATCTTAACGTTCGTAAGGTAAAATAGCTATAGCTTGGGACTTGCTGCGCGTATATGTGAAGGACTCGGTTTCGATTTCCTTCATTTCTCAGAGTTTTGATGGCCATGGACTTGGCCTTGGGTGAGCATTGAAATCTGCCAGTATAATTGGTCGAGATGGTGGTCACTGCATAAGCAAATAGCCTGTCCAATCAAAATCGAGTGGGCTTTATTGCGAATATCTTTCCCTGGCAAACTAGACCAGAATATTTATTGTGGAAAATTCCATAAACAGGCTTTGCTACTATATAAACAGGTTCAATCTCAGTTGGTTCCCCCTACTATATGACAGCATTGGCAAGGTTTGAAGAAGATAACAGATTGCATTCATCCGTTGTTTCATTTTTCATCGAGGTTGTCCCTGGGGGTCGAAGGTGTAGGCCCTGTTTTTTATCAAGGGGTTTCTCGTCACGAGGACATTACTTGATCATATCATTTGTTTATTTGTACAGCTTAGGATCGCTTTGGTGATGACAATCATATACATCTCAAGAATCATTGCTATGGTTATGCGTTTTGGATTGAAACTATGCAATATATGATATGTGAAAAGTTTAAAATTTTTAAATGTGTGCACATGAGGGGTAGTTTTATATTTTCAACTAATAGTCACTTAATAAATAGTATAAAAATGTATTGTTTTTTCTTTCTAAATACTTAAAATGTAGAGTAAATATTTTCATGACAAGTTACTACTTATTTTCATGATAAGTATTTTTTGCAATTTTCACTTATAATTATATGAGCTTTTTAAATTTATTTTTGTCTTTAATATTTTTATAAATTGTCTTCCCCTTCTTTTTCTGCCCGAGTCATTTAAGAGTGTTCCAAAATGTAAAAAGTTTTTAAGAATATTACACCAGCTGTTGTAAGGTGTTTAGCTGTTTGCTTATTTAGAATTTGTTTCTTCATCTCTCTTTTGCTTGTGACATGAGTACGGTGTTCATGCCTCGGTGCTCCACGGCTTCCGCCTGCATAAGGCCTTCGATTGGGCTGTTTTAACAGATTGCATGGTGAGATGTTTACTTTGAATGGTTCTCATATGATTCTTAGCACTAGTATTTGATAAGTTTGGCCGGTCTCTTGTGCTTACATTTTTCTTTTTGTTGATAGGTGGAGAAAGATTATCATTCCCAGACGGGAGGTGTTCCCTCCTTGCCTTGTGATTTGATGTTTATAGCAATTATTTCCTTTACAAAGAGTATTGGGTGGCCTTCTGCCGCGTGTTTCTATGTTGGCCATTCAGTGGCTTGCGTTGGAGGTTTGATGGGCCTCTTCGATACCTCAGCTTTTGTAGAATCGGTGAGTGTACATTCTTTTGATGGAAAGCATGTTTCTCTTTTGGTTCAAATATTTCGGCAATCTTATATCGTACTTGGACCTTCATATGGATTGCCGGCCGAGAATGGTAGGAGGAAGCATATAGTGAGTTTTCTTTGGGTCTTTTTTGATGCATTTCTCGTACGCTCCCCTTCTACCCTCAGAAAAAAAAAAAAGACTGATTATTCAAAGGTCGTAAGTTGTGTGTAGTTGCTTTATACATTCCCATCTAACATCTATCTTGGGTTTATGTTGCGGATGGTTGGTGATGGTTTTGGTGTGTCTAGTTTTACCCCCATCGGATAGAAAGACAAGGATTAATCGTCTGGTTAGACCACTTATTACAGATCTCCTTTGGTCAAAATAGCCATATATATATATATATATATTATGGCAACTAAAGGACACTTCTTTCTTGAGAAATCCTCATCGCCACTTGAGCGTCGAAGTTCTGCTAATGTGAAAATAGAGTATCTTGTTTAGGCCGGCGATCTCCCGGCGGCGCCTAGAAAAGATAATAGAAAAATAAGAAATATTATATTTAAAATATATTAAAATTTTATATTTAAGATTAAAATTAGTCTTTCAATTAGTTCCTATGATGTCTTATTCAATGGTCGCTCAGATCCTTTCAACAAGACTCGCTACTTTTTAAAATTAAGTAGCAACATTTAGTAAAATATTAGACATTCTTTTTACATCTTTTCAAAAATATCGTTTAATGGGTGTAATTAGTTAGGAGGGAAGGTAGGGAGGGTAAAAAAAGTATTTTAAAAATAACAAAGGTTTTAAACCAATCTCAGCGGTGGGATAGAGAGGGAAAATAAAAAAAAAATAAAGAACAGGATTTAGAGAGCACAGGTTTTATTTTATTTTATTTTTTTTGTTTAGATTGATTATCTATTTGATTTATTAAAATTTTATTTTGATTATATTTGGATTTAAATTGTGTTGTATATTTGGTTATGGTAGGTAAGTTTTTTTATATGTTAAGGTTCGAATTTGAAATTTTGTTTAAATAATATTGAGTTGTTTATCACTAGAGGATAAATTTTAAACTAATTACATTAAGGTTGGGTGGGGATAGAGAGGGAAAATAAGATTAAACCTAATACATCATGTATTTTTGGGGTCTAGTCAACCCCCTTAACCTAATTTACAATATTGTTATGTTTTTGTATATAAATTTATATAATATTCTGATGTTTAATATATAATTTATTTAATTAATTTGATTATATTAAAGAAATTAGTTAAATTAGTAAGTATAGAATATTTTTTTAAAATATTTTAATTATATTTTTTATTTTCTCCCTCTCTTTCTTTTATTTAGTTGTTATTGAGAAATTATTAATAAGAGTAATTTGGGAGAAAAAAATAATAAATATAAAAAATATATATTATATTTATAATTACAATAATACTTTATCTGTATCAAGCAACTGGTAAGTACGTAATGCTCTGTGTTTAAGCCTAAAACAGATTTCATGCCGTGTACCAAATGGACCACGTGTTGGATTAATTTAATCTAAAAAGCGTAAAATAAATATTTTTGCTAGACATTTATCTCGGTCCACACAATAAAATTCTATGTATTAAAAACTCTGACAGATTTTATTATTCATGACTTTTGTGAATAACGGGATTTATTTTTTAAACTTCATACAAGTGTACAACACTTACAATTATGCTAGTTATGAATCATATTCTAACGGCGTGTTTGATTGTTTTTGCCATTCTTTAAATAATGAGAATGAACTCTTTGCCAATCTATCTTGACATCTTTCTGAGTGGAAAACTCAATATTATAACTATAAGAATTGCCGTCCTCTCAACATGGCTCATGAATTACGACTTCCAAGTTTATGAACTAAACTACCCCCTTAATTACAGTTACTTTATTTTTTACTTTTTACTTCTTTAATACACTTCATTCTCATCCTTCCCAACAACCAAGGAACCTCTCATCATCAATAATGCAAATGAGACGCAGGTAATTCTAACAAAATTGTCTGATTTACTAGAAATTTATTCTGACTATATATAGATTTGACCCGTATCCAATGAGTTTTGTTTTATTTTGTGAGTTTAACTTGTTTTTCTTTCATCATATTAGACAATTAGTATAGTTGTATTTCAAAAAAATGAAAAAACGAATGGAGCCAACATATGCCTTTTTGACTGAAAATGACATGAACATATTCACACCTATTTTTTTTAACATTTATGCGGGCTAATATTGCATGCATTAACTAGTAATTACAGATGTTTTCAACAAAAAAAGCTTATGTTATTATTTAACTCGACCAGATAATAGTAAGATACATCAACGAGCGTTATTAATTGATTGCAGATCCATTATACTTACAACTAATCACACATCAAGTGGCGCCATGGACTGCAAAATGATAGAGCAAACTAAAAAGGTTCCGTTGCCGGGAATCGAACCCGGGTCTTTCGGGTGAGAGCCGAATATCCTAACCAACTAGACTACAACGGAATATACTATACGCTTGTGTCATAAATATTAGTCTTGTTACTAAACCCCATTTTGCATCCAGAAGCACCATGACTTGTAGAAGATGAGAGCCGCGAGAGAAGGCATTTGCAGGGTCAAGAGAACAGAACAGAACACATTGCGATGGAAGCTTTGAATCGTGTTGGCATTGGCCTTTGCACTCCTCGATTGCGGCCACCACTGCATCCTCGAAGGTCTAATAGAAACAATTCTCATAATGGCGGCGGCAGCGGTTCTGTGGCGGCCACGTGCTCCGCCAGCGTATGGGCCGAACGCCTGATTTCCGATTTTCAGTTCCTCGGGGACTCCTCGGAACACCACCATTCGACATCTTCATCTGTAGCTACTCTCACTCCCACTCTTCCTCTCCCTCCGAGACTCGACCCTCCCGAACGCTATGTTTCCATCCCCCTTGACTTCTATCGCGTCCTTGGAGCAGAGACGCATTTCCTCGGTGACGGCATTCGAAGAGCTTACGAAGCTAGGGTCTCAAAGCCTCCTTCGTATGGGTTCAGCCACGACACGTTAATCAGCCGTAGACAAATACTTCAAGCGGCATGTGAAACCCTTGCCGATCCAGGATCAAGGAGGGAGTACAATCAGAGCCTTGTCGATGACGAGGAGGGAACCATTGTCACCCAAGTCCCCTGGGACAAGGTAATTCTACTGGTTCTGTTCCAGAACATTACTAACCTCTTGGGTGGAAATGAATTGAATATTTGGGACGTGTAGATATGCCAGTGTTAGTTAAGTTAAGGTCCTTTCTCTGTCAGTGGATTTATTTGATGGCAACCATGCCTTTGTAGGTTCCTGGGGCTCTGTGTGTTTTGCAAGAAGCTGGAGACTCTGAGTTGACACTTCAGATTGGCGGAAGTTTGCTCAAAGAGAGGCTGCCCAAATCATTTAAGCAAGATGTTGTCTTGGCAATGGCCCTTGCTTACGTTGACTTGTCAAGGGACGCTATGGCGTTGTCCCCTCCCGATTTTATTGCTGGCTGTGAGTTGCTTGAGAGGGCATTGAAGCTCCTGCAGGTAAACAACTGAAATTCCTATTGGCTTGGCTTATGGAATCTTCTTCTTCTCAAATATTTTTACAATTTATCAATGGCAATAGCGACTAAAATATTTCGGATGAACTTTTTTATTGCAAAATTTGTACATACGTCTCTATTTATTTTATTTTAGCACCTCATTGCAAATCATGTTTAGAATGACGTAATTATCAGTTCCTAGTAACGCACTGAAATCAATTTGGTGCTACTTTGTGATTTAACATGTCAACAATGCATGGCCAATTTTTAATTGACAACAATGACCAGAGTATGAAAGTTTGTTGTCAAAGAAAAGAGTATGACTTTTTGAAATATTAACCTTTTGAATTGAATTATGTCTGAACTTGATGGCTATTGGGCTCACAAATTATAATATTATGGTTAGTAATTTATGCATGAGAACCTAATATTGCCATATATATCATAATGAATTTAATGTAGCTTCCATCTTGTATGCCACACTAGAAAATTTGATTGGTTGTGTAGGAAGAAGGGGCCAGTGGCCTAGCACCGGATTTACAATCTCAAATAGAAGAGACACTAGAAGATATTACCCCACGATGTGTTTTGGAACTTCTAGCCTTACCTATTCGTGATGAATATCGATCAAGGAGGGAGGAAGGTCTTCATGGTGTACGCAACATTCTGTGGGCTGTTGGAGGAGGGGGAGCAGCAGCCATTGCTGGTGGCTTCACCCGTGAAGGTTTCATGAATGAGGCCTTTTTACATATGACAGCAGCTGAGCAGGTACACATTTTTTTGTTTTTCTTTTTCCATGGCCATGTCTTATTTTTCCACTCCTTTTAAATGCATTTTTAAGAAATTTACCTTTACTCTTACCTTTTTTTTTGCGCCATTTTGCTTTCAATTTTCCTTTTGAAGGTTGATCTCTTTGTTGCCACACCAAGTAATATTCCGGCTGAAAGTTTTGAAGTGTATGGAGTGGCACTTGCATTGGTTGCACAAGCTTTTGTATGTAAAAAGCCACATCTTATCCAGGATGCCGATAACTTATTCCAACAACTTCAGCAAACTAAGGTTTCAACTGTTAAGAATGTTGCCTCTATCTATTCTCCCAAAGAAAATAGGGAGGTTGACTTTGCTTTAGAGAGGGGCCTCTGTGCATTGCTTGTGGGAGAGCTTGATAAATGTCACTCGTGGTTGGGATTAGACAGTGAAAGCTCCCCTTATAGAAATCCATCTATTATGGAATTTATTTTGGAAAACTCAAAGGACGATGATGACAGTGAACTTCCTGGACTTTGCAAATTATTGGAGACATGGTTGATGGAGGTGGTTTTTCCCCGATTTATAGATACTAAAGATATAAGATTCAAGCTTGGAGATTACTATGATGACCCTACAGTGCTGAGTTATCTGGAGAAGCTAGAGGGCGTAGGTCATTCACCATTGGCTGCTGCTGCTGCCATAGTGAAAATTGGAGCTGAGGCTTCTGCTGTTATTAGTCATGTGAAGACTAGCGCTATTAACACATTGCGGAAGGTATTTCCTGTTGTTACTGAAGATCAAATTGTGAAGCCTCATGATAGCAGTAAGATGGATTATTTTGTTCCTGATAAAATTGAGGATCCTCTGATAATAACAGACCAAGATAAGTATCCTAATGTGGAGGTTTCTGGCATAAAGAATTCTGGTGAAATAAGTGAAGATGAGTTTATTACTAACAAGATTAAAGAGGCAACAGTTAAGATCATGTGTGCTGGTGTTGTAATTGGACTAGGAACTTTGATTGGCCTAAAGTACTTAACTACTAGGAATGGCTCGCCCATTCTACAGGAAACAACTGGTTTGGCAATGGCCTCAGATGCTATCAATGGAGGTATGATCTTTAATTCTTTATAGACATTTGCAACTTGGAATGATTGGAACGATTATGTTCTTAATTCTTGTTTGTCGTCTGACATTGAGGGTCTATAGATCTTAAAATAGGTTTTGATGGTTCAGAGTGTAGACTGTAATAAATTATTTCTCCCTTTGGATACAACACAAATTGATAGATTCAAATGCACATGGTCATTAGGAGATGAAAAATCTGGGGAGCAACAACCGAAAATGGATGCTAGAGTTGCAGAAGCTCTAGTTCGGAACTGGCAAAATATCAAATCCCAAGCTTTTGGACCTGATCATTGTCTGGAAAAATTGCAAGAGGTAAGCAATTCTGATTAAATTTTGTATGATAAATTAACTTGATAAATGATAATAATATTTTCTTATGTTCGAAGTAAATATGGCTGCATCTGGGAAGTCCTTGTATGGTATAGATCGTATGTGACCTCTGAATCTAATTTATCCTGTCCTCTGCCGTTAAATTCTATGGAGCAATTAAAGTATTAATCTACTGTTTATCAAAGTTATTATTTTGTTATTGAAGACATGAAATTATTGCATTTTGGTGGAAACAACTCCAGAAAATAGGTATTATTCAATGATAAAAGATGCTCTACAGAGTGTAAGTCATATAGAGCAGATCCTAAGCAAGAGAAAACAGCCACAGTGGTGCATTCAAGAGGCACTCCACTCTCCCAACAACTCTCAATATCTTCCATGCCCTCTACAGCAATCTCTCATACTATTTATACTCCTCTATTTCCTAACCGTCCACTATAGAATACCAAAAGCACCCCCAGTCACATGTTCTGCACCCCGCCTATATTCTAATTCCATCTTTCTAGCTTGTTGCCGTCTCACTTAAGATCTGAACTAATATTTCAAACCAAGTCAGATTGTGTCATCAGCAAATCATGAGCCTCTACTTGCCATTCTTTTGTTTTACACGTTAACATATGGATAGGGGGTCACCTGTGCACCTTGTGTATATGGGATACGGTATTGAAACTTTGAATGAATTTCATTTTATTTATTATCATTTTCAGGATTTTCGGTTCTTTTGGATCAGTATTAAGATAATAAGTTTCCTTCTTCCTCATCCCCTTTTTTTCCGTACTGTTTCCTTGAGGGCTATTCTTATTGAGGCAGTAATTATTTGTATGAATTTCCTTTGCTGTATATGGAAACTGGTGTTGACATGAAGCACTGATAGGTTTTGGATGGTGAGATGCTGAAGATATGGACTGATCGTGCAGCGGAAATTGCACAGCTTGGTTGGTTCTATGACTATACCTTGTTGAGCCTCAACATTGATAGTGTGACTATATCGCAGAATGGACAACGAGCAGCAGTTGAAGCGACTCTCAAAGAGTCAACCCACCTTACAGCTAGCGGTCATCCAGATCATAATGCCTCAAACATTAGAACCTACACGACGAGGTATGAGTTGTCTTGTTCAGGATCTGAGTGGAAAATTGTTGAAGGCGCAGTGCTTGAGTCATGATCAGATTCTGCAAGACTGCAACCCATAATTAGCTTTTGGTATATAGTTCACTTGTTTCCATCCATTTAAATCTGTTTCCAAAATCATCTGTGCTGTTTTCTTTTTCTTTTTTTGGTGGGGTAAGAAATCATCTATGGGTTTGAATTATAACCTATGTCACCTGTGTATTCAAGCAAAGTATTTCAAGTAGGTTGTCATCCTGCTTGAAGGTGACAGATATGTTGCAAGGATGGGTAAGGTTAACAACATTACAACAATGCCATATAAATGACAGCGAGCTAAGAAGTGGTAACTGTGGAGGGTGACTGCAGTCTGGGAGGGTACGTTTGGGGCAAGTGAGAGAAGGAATAAAATGTGGAGAAGTGAAAAATGAGTAAAATAAATAGAGAAGCGCCTTAACACTTTTAAGGGAAAATTAATCTGGAGGTCTTTATATTATTAATTTCAAATAAGGTCCCTGAATTCTTTTTTCTTTTTATTGGATCCATTAACTATTCACCGTTAGATCTGTAAGTCCTTTTGTTAAATAAAATTAAACACCGTTAAAAAAATTCCGTTACTGCCTCCAGAACGTCGAAAAGAGCTTCCTGGAATTATATTTTCCAGTTTTCTGGTGAGATTTTGCTCCTTTCTTTGAAACTTCTGGATTGGTACATGCAAGTTGGTTCTTCTTTCTCTAAAACTTCCTGGACTGCTTCATACAATAAAAAATACAAAGTTTTCGGTTTCAAATCTAATTCCTGTTGTAATTATGTGAATATTTTGCCCAGAAAAATGTTGAAAAGCTCTTTACAATTACAAATGCAAAAGCTTAGCCGTATCTTAGGTTAATTCTCTATCTCAATTTAATACAATATATTGTTAGTCTCGGAAAGGCTTAGAAAATATCAATACCTGTAAAATCTATCTCTTGCACTTTTGTATCGGACCGTTCCAAATGTCAAATTTTAGTTGTTTCGGAATCCTCAATTACAACGGAAGAAGGGATAGTACACCAAGAAAAAGTATTGACCAAATATTCCCAATACGGACTTTGGTGGGTCTCCTTTCCAGATGACGATGTCCCCGCCTATTATATCCATGAGGAGGAACGGTGAGGTTGGGAGAAGATAAAAGTTGGTGAATTGTGACAAAAAAAAAGTTGGTGAATTTCCCCAAGCCTCCGCAAATTTATTTTCAACGGTGTCTTTTGGATTAGTAGACTGACTCAGTAATATGAAAGAATCTTTCTTCCTATTTCCTTTCAGCTCTCTCTTCACCTTTAAGTTTTTGCCGTACCTCATTTCTCCCTCTTGTCTCTCGGCTAGCGAATTTCCAATATTGTCATGTGGGGCAGCAATGAATCCAAAGTCGCCTCCAGTCAGAAGGGGCCAACGCTTCAAACTCCAAAGAGAACATGCATATATGCATCAGCTATGCTATTTTCCTTGACCCAAAATTTATGGGTGTTTGTGTTTGGTTCATAAAGAAACTTGTGATATTTTAGCTACAAAGCATTGATTCCCGTTAATACAGAAGAGGTCACTTCAGCTATTGTTGAAATTTAGCCGATGTGTAATTGATGAATTTAGCAAGGCAAAATAAATACATATATCGATTTGTAGATGCTAATAAAACTAGTACCTTAATGTGCGAATTAGGTTTCCAAGGGTAAGTAAACTGCGATTAATGTCGCCTTCTCTCAATCTTGCACCAGCAGTCAACGCTTGAGAGTTCGCTCACTTCCAGCAAGATCGACAAGATTCTGTACGACGCAACAAAGTCTTCAATTCCCTGGACAATTATGAATATATAGGCTCTAATATAGTATAGAAGGGTGTAAATATCATATAACCACATAGCTGCAAGAGTGCGAGAACTTTCAGCGCCTGCATAACGACCAGGAGAACTTTCGACTGTGTATGATTTCATAATTTTGTGAAGAAGAAAAAGAAATATTCTCAACTAATAGATAATATAACTATGAAGTAAATACCAATCGAATAATCTGATGAGATCTGGAGCTACTTTCCATTCATGGATGTCTCTTGTGTTGTCCTTTCAGCTGTAACAATGCCAATAGCTCACACATGTAAGCACATGGTTTTACGTTTTGCTAGAGCTCTAAAGAAAGCATCAAAAGCAGCACAAATATAAAACTTAATAGGCACCAATACCGGCGCAAATGGAAAGGAGTTTCTGCAAGTCGCTCCACTCTGTTAAGAGTCTCCTCTGTAAACTTCTCAATAATTGTCCCTTTCTTTTTGCGGTGCAAATATTCATGATCATTCAATATTAATGCTAAACTACTAAAGACAAACACTCAACAGTAGAAAACGATACAAAATTTACCTCTGTATCATCTAGAAGTCTAAGTGGGGTACTATCTACAATGAAAAGGTCTCTGACAGCTTCATTATAGATCTCCATATCGCATAAAATTTCAGGACAAAATCTCTTTCTTTGTGCTGAGACACAACAATATGTTATCTTTTGCCTGCTAAGTCTATTTCTTTGCAAGTGGAGAATAAGACGAAAATTTGTGTTTTTTTATACCATCTTCGTGTAGTTGTATATATCCCTCAGTGCATATTCAGTAATTTCAGTCATGGCGTATGTCTTTCCACTGCTTGTTTGCCCGTATGCAAAATTGCTCGCTGAATTACCATTTCATCCATGAGAAAAAATATGTTTACAAGCCGACACAATACGAGAAAAGATATATAATTAGGAAGCTTAGAAGTTAGCTAAAGAGGATTACATACAGTTGATACC
The DNA here is from genome assembly GCA_037074615.1 of Leucaena leucocephala. Lineage (NCBI taxonomy): Eukaryota > Viridiplantae > Streptophyta > Magnoliopsida > Fabales > Fabaceae > Leucaena > Leucaena leucocephala. The sequence goes on from CM073542.1 coordinate 593,826, forward strand.
ACTAACTACTGAGAGGGCAATCCCCTTAATCCCTTTCCCATACACCTGCTGTGTGGAGCAGTCATGCCGAAATACCTTGTCTGTCAAGAAAACATAATTAACGCAAAGGAAAATAGGTGAGAGATATCCTATCGTCATTTCACTGCCCAATTAAACTGAAACGAGAAAACGAGTTGGCCAGTGCTATTGTTGGAGCGCAGTCCACTATTACGTATCAAGGGCATGATGCTACCCTTTTTTGAACCTACAATTGCGTACTACTGTAAAAATGCTCTTGAATAATAATTAATTCCAAACCCAAGTATGTGACACAGTTTATAGCGAGCAGTGGATCCCTTTAAATTATGGCAATCACAGTGAAGATTGAACAAAAAAGGTGTGAAATAATAAGGTCAAAAAGTTGAAAACTGTACGGCGACTGTTCCAGACAAATTCAAATTCCTATGACAATTTCTCGCGATAACACGATCTTATCGTTTTGAAAGGGGGCAGAGGAATAGGCGCAAAATTAGTAGTCTAACATTTTGATTACCAAATGTATAGGTATCCATTGACAACGATCGTTCTGCTGGGCTGTTTTAAAATCTAATGGTGTTGCCATCAATGCAGTTCCATGTTGATGCATCTTGCCTGGCTATTTCATTCTCGTTCAAAGGCCTGATTCTGATTACAGCAAAAATTCTCTTCTCGTTGGCATTTGATCGACGCGTGTGTCCAAAATCCTCTCCCTTCATTGATAATGTATCTCTGATGGTTGCTCAAAGAGAGTGAGGTATTTAAAATCCTATATTCCAAATGAAAGGGAGACAGGACATACGACACAATGGCATTCCTCATGCAACACCAAGCAGATTCATCACAAGTTTCAATTCCGTTTCATCAGCCTTTGTATATCTGCCACATCATTTACCGAAGTTACAAACGCCATTTGCAAAAGCAAAATCTCGAATCAATTTTATAATTTACTGGTTCATAAATCATGATGCAAAGAATGACGGGACTTTTGAAGGATCAAATTTTCCCACGTCCAGTGAAAAAGGAAAAACAAAATATCTATTGATCAAAAAGGCTAGTGAAATTCAAATCGTACAAGCAACCGCACTTTTCAGTCAATGCTGAAGGAAAATAATGCACTGAGGGATACCTTTCTCATCTCGTGGTTGCCGGATACAAAGAAAGGGATGGAAAAGCCGTTGGACTTGCCCTCCGTCCCTAGATTTGGATTCGCGCCGATCGACCGGCTAAATAAAACCGCGAACGAGACGCTAGGCGATAACAATCAGGTTTACCCTCAACAGCCATAATTACGGTTTTACCTGTCTGACAGCCTGGATAGTAAATAGTAGTATACTCTCCTCACTTAATCCCATATAAGAGCTAACAAATTATTTTAACTATATTAAAATAATTAATTAGTTATTTATAATAAATATATTAATTTTTTTATAATATATTTTTTAATCGTGCATTAATTATTATAACTATCCTTGATGGACCCTTCATAAAAATCTGTAATGATCGATACTCTTCTCATTACAAAACTAGATTTCACATTATGTAATAAAAAAAAAAACTAGATTTTACATTGGGGTGCATGGTTTGATTAACTCTCTGTTTGGTTCAACCAGAATGAAGATAAGGGGACGGGAGGAGAGAGAATACTTTGATGAGTTTAATTTTAATTAAAATAGGGTTATAATTTTTTGATTGTCACGTTTAAAAATTAAATGTTAATCTTTTGACAGACATTTAATCTCGTCTATAAAATTTAATTAGATACAAATTTTTTTTACATACTCGTATTTTAATATTTTTTCATTATATTATATAAATTACTCTAACTAATTCATAGTAATTAAAGAAATGTAGTTAACAGGTGAAATTGATCTTGCGTTAAAAGATTTTCATCATTACAAGTTTTAAAGGAGGAAGAAAAATACAATCCACCACATTTAAATTCAAATGACTTATATTGTAAACTATCCGCAAAACTTTGACCAAGTGAAAACGATAGCCTTCTGCTTTGCATACTTCATTCTCTTTAGACCCCGCACACTTTATGCCTATGATCAGAAGAAAGGCGGCGCTTGAAACCCATCTCAAAGAGGAAAGCACGACGAGTGGCTGAAACAATCAGAGGACTTAGAGGAGAACCAAATGTTGCAGATAGAGCTTTAATAGTTCCTGGAAAAAAAGAAAAAAAATTCAAAATAAACTAGAGCTACCAACCAAGACAGATCATTCCCATATGGGTCTCAGGAGCAGCAGGTTGTATGTCCGCCGGTGGTGGGGAAAGTAGTCGTATAGGGAGGGCCTTGATTGTATTTGATTATGATTAAAGTTTTTGTGTATGTTGTAATGATGAGTGAGTTTCACCTACAATCCCCAGCCCTTGCTTTCCTCCTCATTGTTTGCAGTTGAGATGAAAAACTAACAACGAAAGCGGGTCTGAAGAGGATGAAGGACGCAGCGCTGAGCATGCTTGTTTTCTTCCTCCCTATTTCAGCTATTGTGGCCCACGTGGTGCGAAGTTGGACCCCAAGTAATCATCTTCTTACTGCGATGGCAAATTTGGGGGACTAAGTGCGTGTATGGGAAGGGAAAATCTGACTTTAAATTTAACTTTGGATAAATTTTAAATTTTAAATTTTTTTAAAATAAATAGTTATATTTTTTAAATAAATTTTTAAGCTAAAGTATAGTTTAAAACTAAAATTTCAGATAAAATAATCAGAATAACTTATGGATCAGTAAAAGAGTTTATAAACTAATCAATTACTATATTACTTATACTTTTTCTTATACCCTATCTCCTCTCTCTTATTTTTTCTTACACTCTCTCTCCTCTCTCCTATTTTTTTTACACCCTCTCTCTTTTCATCTCTTATCTCTCCTCATTTAATACTAATATTATTTTTTATAATTTATCAATAATAAAAATACTTTTAAAAATAATTATTTAGACACTCATTTATTTTAAATTATTTTTTTTATAATTTTTTTTAAATTTTTTTATAAGAGTTATCTAATTTTTTTTATAAATATTTTTTTTAAAGTTTTATTCAAACTGTCATAAGTTGTCAATCGGCTAAATAATTAAATTTTTTAAAATATTATTAGTGATATTAAATAAAACGTAATAATTTGTTGTTTTGAAAAACACGCCACCCGTGAGGCTGTGAACAACATGCGTTTCCCGCCGCGAGCTACGAAATATCCTTCAGTTCCATGCGGCGAAGTTGGCGCGAGCTGTTTGAACTTTGAATAAGTAAGCTCCTAAATACGTTTTCCTTTTTAAGTCTAGCCGAGCAGCAACTTCAATTTCTCCTCTTCTTTTGGTGGGCAGGAAAACTAATTTCCTATCAAAACTCCAGCTGATCAGTCTCCAATCGCTTGTCATTGAATGCATATTTATGCTTTTAGTGATGGAAGATCCCTCAATATTGACACCTACACAAAAATATGCGGCTGCTGCTCTGTTCACGCTCGCACTTAACAGGACGCAAGTCCATCAAACTGGGAATCGGAACGATGCAATTCCTCGCAATAAAGAAACCATACGAGAAGGCGGCGGGAAAATGTTCGTTTCAGAAAATCCCGATCTTTGGATTCACGATAAATTTGGGCTGCTCTGGCCCGTATTTAGGTAATCAGTCTATACAAGAAGTTGAAGTGTGAATGAATTTTATGCTGTCAATTTAAGTTCCGTGTTCGGGGAATAAACAGGTTTGTAGGGGTGGATGACAAGGCCTTGCAAGGCCTAAAGGAAACCGCCGGTTCCTCTTCTCAGTTCTGGCATCATTTAGGAGCTGTACGTCTTATTCGTTCTCTTTCATTTCATTTTCTCTTGCGGATCAATTGCGTTTTATGTCCCTGTGCGTGTCTGGGTATTCACTCCCTTGTTTCTTTTTACATGCCACTCTTCATAAAAAAAATTGTTTCTGTTTATATGTCACTTTACAATTCAAGACAATATTATTGTTTTTCCAAACATACCCTTATATTAGTGCCTTCAGGCTTCAATTATTTTACGACACGCTAATTACCGCATTTTAATAGGGGTATACTTGGAAAGTAACTGAGAATTGATATTTTTAACACATTAACATCTTTTCCTAATCTGAGTGCAAAAACCTTAAAACTCAAAAAGAAAGAAGCGGAGGGAGTGTTTTTTTGTTTGTTATATAATGCATCACTTCATTATCACTTTACATGTTGTATGTTAAGAATGGTAATTAATATCATTTCAGTTCTTGACATTACTGTCAAAGGAAGGTGACGGTGCCTCTTTAGACAGACTGGATAAAGAGCTTGCTCTGGCGAAAACCATTGATGCTACAGCTGTCAGCATGGAGGGTCTCCCTGATTCTAAAGAGGTGGAATTTAATAATCTTGAGGACAAAGCTAGAGGCGAAAACAATTCTTGCAATATCAAGGCATCGTCCTTGGTTACCAAGGAAAACTCAGCTCTGCATGTGTCCATGGAGACAGCACCTTCCACGGGACCTGAAAATGAAACTTTTGATCAACCTATAGAGGAGGCGAATCTTATCAGCTACCAGAGGAAAATGACCGTTCTTTATACACTTCTTTCAGCTTGTGTGGCAGATACTGCTGAAGTTGACAAGCAATGCTCTCGGTCAAGACATGGCTATGACGCTCGACACCGTGTTGCTCTGCGGTTGCTCTCTACATGGCTTGGGGTTAGCTGGATTGAAATGGTGGGTGCGTGCTATACATTTTCATCTCCACAATTTGACCTAATCTATAAGGTTATATGTCAGTGTTCCAAAAAGCTATCTTTACAGAGGGATGTGGTGATACTAACACGTGCACAACATGGTTTTTTAGAGAAACGACCTCTTCACAGTATTCCATTGCTAGTAGTTTACTTTTATTATAATTTCCTGCAGGAAGCAATGGAGAAGACCGTTGTTTATTCTATAATGGATTTGGCGAGAGAAAAAGGTGCAAATGAAGGAGAACCTTTAACTTCAGAAAGTAAATGGGACAAATGGAAGCGTGGAGGTATAATTGGAGCAGCTGCTGTAACCGGAGGAACCTTAATGGCTATAACCGGGGGTATATATCTGTATATACAACTCAGTAATATCGATGTCTGGCACAAATGAGACGATCTCAGTATCTTTTGACATTTAAATGTTGACACGAATACTTTGACAGGTTTGGCTGCCCCAGCAATTGCACAGGGGTTGGGTGCTTTGGCTCCTACCTTGGGTACTCTTATTCCTGGCGTTGGAGGTGGAGTTGCTGCGGCAGCAACTGCTACAGGATCTGTTGCTGGCTCTGTCGCTGTCGCTGCATCATTTGGAGGTAAAAGAAACAATCATGCTTCACATATACTGAGAGGCGACAAGAAAATAATATCTAAAGCAAAGCAACCCTATTCAGCCGTTTCTTTCTCTTTTTTCTTTCCTGCAGTTTTTTTGGAAAATTACCCATAGGGCTCCGGAAAAAAAATTAAATATTAAAAGTCCCAAGAAATTCAATATTTTTAGAAGTTGAACCGTAAATATGCAAGTTCGACTTGTAAATATGGCAGTTTGACTTATAAACATAAATGTTAAATTTAAATTGTAAATAAGCTAGTTTAACTTATAAATATGAAATTTTTGTGACCTCTATGTTTAATTTTCTTAACTGAGACCTATGGGTAATTTTCCTTTTTTTGAGGGGGAGGGGGTGTTACTTTGACAGTTTATCATTGTACGGATAATTTTCAATTTCTCCTTTTCTGCATCAGCTGCTGGAGCTAGCCTAACTGGCAGTAAGATGGCTACTAGAATCGGAAGCCTTGAGGAATTTGAGATAAAAGAAGTTGGAGGCAACCATCAAGGTGTAAGTTCCAAACGTTACCGTATTATACACATTCCATGTAAACTATTATGAACGGAATATCTGTTTCAGTGGTTTGGGGACAAGGGATTCGGTACTTTTATTAGCGCTTTGTGCGTGCTTGGGTGATGAAGAACATCTTTAGTTAATCATTAATCACAATAATATGGTAATTGATATTAAAAACAAATCCTCCCTTTTCAGTGTCTAGCAGTTGGAATCTTCATATCTGGGCTTGCATTTGAGGAGGAAGATTTTTTAAAACCTTGGGAAGGTCAAAATGAAGATTTAGAGAGGTATGGAAAAGTTGACATATTCGTCAAGAAATAACAGTCTGGGAGATTTTTAATCTGCGCCGTCTAACAACTTACATCTATTCTATAATTAGGTATGTGATTCAATGGGAGTCTAGGAATTTGATTGCGCTGAGCACCGCTATTAAGGATTGGCTTAAATCACGTAATTTCTTTGGACTTGTATCCATTGAGCATTGATTGACTTGATTTAGCATTTTCTGACTAGTATTTTTAGCTTATTGCAGAAATTGTTAAGGAGTTGATGACAAAAGGTGCGATGACAACAGTATTAAGTTCACTCCTGACAGCGCTGGCATGGCCAGCAACTTTAATCAGTACCTTTAATCTTATAGACAACAAGTGGGCAATTGCAGTAGACAGGAAAGTTCTGTTCATTTTGGCTGTTAATGACCTTTTCTCTAGTTTGAATAAGTCCATGCCAGAGGTTTTGATGGCTTTTTAATGAAGCAAAAAGCCGGAGGATACATCCAAATTTTATTTCTAGAACAAATGGGCAATACATGGCTGCCCCTGAATTTTCTGTTTCTAAAGTTATTTCCAACCTTCGCGCTAGCTGCTTGAAGTACTTAAAATGCTACTTCTACAACGAGCAGCTACCATTCCACCAAAGCTTCGTTATTCACACTCCAGGACAAGCAAATTCCTAACTTTATATAGTTTATTGAGATGTTCTTCCTTCTGAACATAAGAGACTGCAAACTATTATATATTCACGAATTCATGACCCAGCATTATGCCTTGGTTTCATAAACATCTTCCAGTATGGTCTCTGTTCAGGAATACATTTCATATAGGAAAACAAAAATATTTGGGACTTTTGATGTGTAACTCATAAAGACTTTAAACTTTTTATGTTGTATTTACCTTGACTCTTCTCCATACTGGAACAGATCTGACAAGGCTGGTAAGGTGCTTGCTGAAGTGTTACTAAAAAGACTGCAAGGAAACCGGTAAAACCATCTTATGGTTGGAAAAGATTGATCATAACATTGTCTCGTTACATAATACAACATGCTTCATAGCTTTCTATCGATGGTCCAGACCTGTGACACTAGTTGGCTTTTCATTGGGAGCTCGCGTTATTTTCAAGTGTCTGCAATATTTGGCTGAGTCTGAAGGAGACAATGGTAATTTAGAGTCCACTTCTCTGGCTTTTCATATGACTGGTTCGTTAATTGGATTTTAGTTATAAATAAAAATTTTATGCATACTCTGCGCATTTCTGCAGCTGGACTTGTTGAAAGGGCTGTTATCTTGGGAGCACCAATCTCAATTAAAGACGAAAATTGGGAGTCTGCTAGAAAGGCAAATTTTCTCTTTTATTATATTGGCCATGAGTAAGCTTTTGCTTAAAAGATATCTTATGTTTCCGGTCCTGCCCCTTAGCAGATGGTGGCTGGAAGGTTTGTGAACGTTTATTCTACAAATGACTGGACACTGGGAATAGCATTCCGTGCTAGGTATGGACTGCTATATATAGATTCGCTTCAATTCACTCCAGCTATAATGAAAATGTTGAATAGTCAGGTTGTTGTCTCAATACCTGAAATGACAAGAATAAATTAGCACCTGCGAGCAAATGTCCGGTAATTATAGATTATCATGTGCTGCCGTTAGCTCAGAGAAGCCGCTGACTACTTTAAAGCACGTGAAAAGCGTGAGCTTTTAAAATATATGTTTATATTATTATATATTGAAGCAATTTCTTATGTACAGTTTGCTTTCTCAAGGATTGGCTGGAATTCAACCTATTGATCATCTTCCTGGTGTTGAGAATGTAGGCTCTGTTCATTCAATGCTTTGTTCCAGCTGACATTTTGTGGAAAAGATGCCTTGCTCTAAATTAAAGTGTCATGATCTGTTTTGTAGGTTGACGTGACGCAACTTATAGAGGGCCATAATTCATACCTCCGCATGATAAAGCAAATACTGGAGCAGCTTGAGTTAGACAACTATTACGCTGTTTCCGGAAGTGGATATAAAATCACTCAGGAAGAGTGTCACACGCCTAGCTAGTTAACTAGTTACTCTCCTTCCTTTGCTCTTCCTCTCTCCCCAACTTTTGCCTTCCCATTTTTATTTACCATCTAACCCGAGGCTGCTATCTGTTATTTGTGATTAATATATATAGATGGGAAAAAATGGAGTTTCAGAAGTAAATGTTGGTGGAGGAGACAGATGGATTTGACCGAGAAACGAGGACAATATGACCGAGAAGCAAACAAATCCACTTGTTGATTTTATCCCAAATGTTCGAGGATCTAAAGCTAGCGGGCTTTTTAAGGATTTATCTCCACAATTTGTGGCATTCGATTTGTACACTGAAAATTTGGCAGGACTATTATGGCCGGTTTGAGAAACTCTTTAAATTATAGTTTAAGAAACAATTTTCTATTAAATTTCTCACAATCTATTTAAATTCAATTGATAAAAGTGTGAGATATATAATTATTTTTAGAGAATATCATTGTATTATAGTTTCAGATATGGCATTTAGAGATACATCCTAATTGTTAAGTGTTTAGATTTTCGCCTAAAAATAATTGATAGTTTGCCTTGTTCAATATTAGTATCGTCTAGTAAAAAGGGAGATTTTATCCTGTACTTAGATCGTGGGTGAGGACACAAAATTAGAGGGATAAATTTGTCATTTTCCATGATAATGCATGTAAAAGTTACTATGATTCACTTGAGAGAAAACCATGATTTTCTCAATAATTAATTCTAACACAAAAATTAGTGTTTAGATGTATTTAGATACAAACCTGATTTAGGGCTAAAAGCAATTTTCTTTATTCAAACCAAATACACAAACACAATCATGATCCATCATTGCTTTTGCGTTTAAAATCAGGTGATAATTATTGTGATATTATTTTTTGGTGAAAATCATTCTTAGGCCTTAGGACTGGATTATTCTACCTAGATTTTGAGGGGATACGAATTTCTTTGTTAAATTTGTCTTTATGTGTTAAACTAACATTACTGCTGGCTTTTTGCCAGAAAAAATTATGGCTTGTTGGCTTATAGTTTTTTGGGGGGGAAAATATAGTTTTAAAGTATTTATTATCAGATTTTTGTAATAAAAATATGGCAAATAAACATTTTCTTAATAGCTCAGATTGCATCATAATGATGTCCTTTTTAAAAAAGAGAGAGAGAGTGTGTATATGTTATTTTGCTATTAAGAACTATAATTCCGTCCAGTGCTTTGGGGAAGAAATGGGTTTTATATACAAATGCAAATCGAATGTTTTTAAGATTTTATCTAAAAATAGAAATTTTCAAATAATTGGAGAGTATTTATATATGATATGAAACTATAAAAAAAATTGCGCTATTTTATTTGTAGGTTATTAACCTCTTAACTCCTATAAATAACATGAGCCATGCTAATATAGGATTTGACGTGGATGGATGGGAAGCATGATGGCGGACGATCTAAATTTGCAGCAACCGCTTTGCCCCACCAGTCTGTAGTACGCCTCCTGCTTCTTATGATATACGCTCTTTGAAGTCGTAGGCTTAAAGGCCACGCCACAGTATTTCAAAGGGTACCTTATTATTTGCTGGGTTTGGATATACCAAAACTTTGTGAGCGTGACCAGACCATGCAGCAATCAACCACCTTTCCACTGCTTGTAACGCATGACGATGATATGCCATCATTGTGTCTCCATCTTCTGCCATGTATTGGTCTGGATTCAGTGCAGGCTTCTGATTTGCATGCATTTAAGCTATTGCTTTTAGACATGTTCCTGTGATATCTTTTGCCCAAATGGAAAAGAAAATTGGGATTTGATTATGACAACTCTTTCCTAGCCGCAAATTTGAGAAGATCATTAATGTTTGTTCGGTCAAAAAAGATAGATTTGGGTTAACCATAGTTCCTTTGTACCTTTTAAGTTGCAAGAATCAGACAACTGTACGAATAAAACGGTGAATTGGGGGGTACAATCTTCCGTTTGATATTAAATTCTTTCAATAAATAATTGCAGTACTTTAGAAAATCTCAATGGAAACTAAAACCAGTTTTAGGCGTCCAGACCAAAGTAACGCTCGTACGCTTTCTCCTAAAACTAAAGCCGACAGTAAATTAACAAAAAGGTCCCTCCTAATTGAATAGAAATAACATATTGTTGCATGGATATATATAAGATCTCATTAAGAAAAATACATACGTGACGCATGTGTTTGGATATTGGGAAGGGAAAAATAGAAGAGCAAGGAAATATTAAATTTATATGAGAAAGTAGGGCAAGAAGGCCGCGCATGCAGGGTGAGTGGGAGAGGGGTGAGGTGGGGACGAAGTGAGATCTAAGTCATATCCTTTTTAATATGGACAGAGAGAGCAATACTCGTTCCACTAGATCTGAGTATCTGAATCGATTAGCTTCTCGCTGTTGTTGGCCCATCATAATACTCACATTGATTCACGTACAACTTCTTATATTTAAGCTTCTAAGGCGAGCGAATCCCTGTACAGCAAATCAATCCTTAGCTATAGCCCTATAGCGTAACAAAACATATGGGGAGGTTGATAATATTCCAGCTCCTCTACCTCATCCTTGCAATGTCAATTATTCGGCTTAAATGCGACGACGAGCTCAATAATCTCACCGTTTCTAGCCAAGTTAATACAACACAAGCGAGTGACGAAGGCAGGGGAGATCTCAACAGCTCCAACAACAAAGCTGTGTTTAATACAAGTAAAGGTAGTTGGTATTATAGAGGAGGAGGAGGAGGAGGAGGTGGCGGTGGTGGTGGGGGAGGAGGCAGTTTTAGATGGGGAGGGGGAGGGGGAGGGGGCGGGGGAGGTGGGGGCGGGGGCGGTGGAGGATGGGGATGGGGATGGGGATGGGGCGGAGGAGGAGGAGGTGTATGGAAATGGGGATGCGGAGGGAGAGGGAGGAGGCATTGGGGGAGGGGAGAGTATAGGACGGGGGAATACGCGCAGTGCATGGGAAGGACGAGGTGCCGAGGGATGAGGCTGGACTGTCCCCTCCACTGCGGCGGACCTTGTTTCTACGACTGCCTTTACATGTGCAAGGCCCATTGTCGCCGACCTTGAATCTTTCATGCATTCATTTCTCTCTGAATCATTGATAGATTTTGTCACTGCTGAATTACTAATTCCTTATTATCTGGTGGGTTGGTTGACATTAATTAGGGTCCAAGTCTAACCGTTATTTGCTCGTGTTGTTTAATTTCTTCATCAGTGTTGAGATGATGATGATGTGTGAATCAACTTCCACCCCCGCGTATGTATTTCATTTCGTGCTAGCTTGTCATCATCACAAATTTGGGGCCACCCTCAATGAATAGTGATGATGATAGATTAGTATGTACAAGGTAGAGTTGGGAGGAGGAGTATGCAGCAAGAGAAAGAGAGGTCCCCTACCAGCAGCACGTGAGTCCCTCATCTCATCAGACATCTGATTGCCTTTTGTTTAATTAGAGTAGGGTAATTAGTTTGAAGTGCATGCCCATGCGGAATCTTGACGTGGTTTGTCAGTTTCACTTTGTAATATTTGATTTTAATGGAATCAATTTCAATTCCCTATGTCTTCTTCCTTTGCCTTCTGATGAGCACTCTTGAAGTAGATATTGCATAAAGTAAATATTACGAGGCAATGGGAGGAACTTGATAGGTCACCTTGTTTTCGGTAAATCCCCACTAACTTAATTTCTTAATCACACCACAAACCAAAGAATAGGACCACGATGGCATGCCATGTAGCACCGAGGTTGGTTCTATATATGCCTTGGTAGATACATGGGTGGTGGGTGGGTGGATGTAATTGTTACAAGTAAAAAGGAACGAACGAGAACAAACAAGAGGACAATGAATCTATCAATGTTAGGCTTAAAATAAAATGCATGTAGGAGTACTAAGCACCGTGATTCTCTCACCGCAACCTCCATCAGCTTCGCGTCCTCGCCTCTATTTCTCTTTAGGCCATCCAATTATTAAACTCGGATATAATATTTTATAAAATGTCATTAACATATTCAATTATAAAAAAAATAATTCTATACATTTAAATTTAATTTAAACTGTTCAAAAATATGATTAGGGAAAAATAAAGAGAATCGACGCTGTAAAATATTGAATCTCAATCATCCAAATTTAATCTGACGGCTCAATCTGAGGTGAAAATGGGCTAAAGGAAAAATATGAAAGAGAGATCATGGGCGAAGTACGTAAAATTGTATATGTTCGTGTGATGGACACTATCATCAAATTGATGAGAAAACATTTCGGCCTAACTTCTGTTGTAGCGTTAGGTGTATAAGAAAGAAGTCTCACGTTGTTCAAAAAACAAAAAAAAAAAAACCTCAGTACATATAACAACATAAGAATGTGAGCAAAAGCAAAAGTAAATGAAGTTCTTATATTAAAAATATGGAGTGATTACATTTTAAGTTCTTGAATCGAACTATAACTAGATTATATCAACCGTAAGTACTTGAATGCTGGAAATTAAATTCCCTCAAGGTGCTGGGTTTTTTTGGGGGTATTGTGAAAAGTAAATTCCCTCGAAAGTTTGTCTTAAATAAAATAGCTTAATAGCCTTGGAAAGCAATGTATTAACCGTTTTGTTTTTTCTAATGGAAACTTCTAACGATGTTATAATGTTCATATCATCAAATCTAAAATGGTACTAAACAGACTTAAACTGAAATAGATCCTCTCAATATTTTCTGTGTTGATCGTGATCCAACGATTGAGAAGAAAGTTTATAAATGTGCAATGTATTTGATTTAATCGTTTTCATTTGTTATTATCAGTATAATCCTTTTAAAAACAATATCATAATAATAAATATAGTTAATTTAATGTTATGATTGGCAATTTGTTGCTATTAAACGACATAATAGAAGAAATTGTATATCAAGAGAAACTATCCAGAGGATTTATTTCTGACCTTAGAACACTAAGAATATTAGGATGCTATCAAAAGCTAATCTAAAAATCCTTGAAAGCAATTATCATTCGTCAGTAAAACCACATAAAACTGTTGCTTCTTATCCTAACCATGGTTTTTTTATTGGGAAAATGACTATAATTTCTCAAACAAATAATTTAATTATCTAAAAGTCTTAATAACAGTTAAGGAATTAATAATAACAAATTGCAATACTATAAATTTATACTATTTAAAATATTTTTGTGATTAAATCTTTTTTAAGACATAATAATTTTCATTTTTTATTCTGAGCAGCTATCTACCTACTAAGAGTACTAAGCAAAATTTGACAAGTAGTTGAACTGAGAATTAAATGGCAGGCAGATGAAAAGGAAGAGAAAGAGAGAGCTAATTAACATGAAGCTCCTAAATACTGAATCCGTTCCTCAAGTACGTGTATTTTTCTCAACGATGCCTGTCTTCTTGTTAGAGCCTTAGAGGACTGCATCTTGATTGGCTTAATTAAACCACAAGTCTCGGTACACTAGTCTTGTTTCTTCATTCATTCAAGTCTCCCATTTAGGCTTTTTTTTTAACGAAAATGCATATTCACTTTAAAGTAATCATATTGCAATGATTGGATACAAAAATACCAATGCGGTGAAATGTTAATGCGTGGTGAAGTTGCAGAATGAGAGATGTGACCAGAGCCCTTTCCATTTCTGAAAAAAGTGAGGCGAGATGAGATCGTACGAGACGGAGACGGAGACGGCGTACCAACTTTCCACTTCTGAGACGAAAATAGAATGCAGGACAGAGGGTTGACCCCCAACATGAATTTTCCCGTTCAGACAAATCCGTATGCCATCCATTCAATCCCTTTTCGCCTCTTTTGCCCCCACCCACTGTCTCTTTATAGCCCTAATCCCATCATATTCATCTCTTCAATCATCTTTTATTCTGCGTCCATTCTCAAACACCCCCCCCCCCCAACCCACAAAAACCAATTCTTGCATCTAGCAATTCACAGTTTTCGTTTGAAGATTGCATTTAAAGAGAATCATCATTTTCTTCGCCTTATTGCTGGGAAGTGTTCCCTGACATGTACCAACAACTATTTAAAATGCCTGTAAAACTCTATGAACTTTCATATATACAATGGTACTTGCAGATTCTGCAAATATGGTAGGAAAGAGAACCACAAAACGATCGGCTCCCAGCCCAGCTGCTGGGAAGCAGAGTACAGGTCAAGAAACAAACAGTCCAGAAGGAGACTAAATTAACATTAACATCAGAAAAACAAAGGTCGCATGAAATTTAAGCCAGATAAAGGCAAACGCAGAGAAACAAAAGAAAAGAGAGGGAATGACCCCCGGAAAAAAAGGATGATCCAGGGGCCGTGTTCTGAACAGGATTCGATTTTGAGGCTTTTTCTACCGAAGAAGTCTGGATCTCTTGGAACCACTAGGAGGGCCGATTTGTGGAACTATGAAATTATCATCCCTCGACCTTGATCTGCTGTCCTCAATGGTTGTCGCCTCTTTTGTCTCTTGGAACTTGATCTGCCGATCCACTTGTGGAGTAAACAGAGAAGTGGGTGCCTGAGGAACCCAGATCCCCATGCTCTCGGGAGAGAAAGGACCCATATTTCCCTCAATATCAGCATCAAACACAGACAACATATCAACACTCTGCAGTTTATTAGCCCATTAAAAATGTCAGATCCGGCTACAAGCAATAGAAAGTAGAGGCCTTCAAATTAGTGATTAAAAAAACACAAACCGTTTCTAAAACCCCGACTGGAGAAGATAGGAGATTCGTCGCATACCTTACTGAAACCAAACGGAACAGCAGAGGAATCGAGAAAGTCGTCGACCTGCCAGCCCGGGAGAGTCTCTATCAAATACTCAGATATGCTACTCGTGGAAACAATCCCTTCGTTCGTTGACAAGTTCCCCCCAGCCTTGTTAATTGTGGGATGTGTTGATGCTGTCGAAGGTGAAGTCTTCTCCACTGAAGTGGGATGTGAGATGGCAGAAGAAGGAGAAACAGAGTTATTTGCTAAATTCTGGGACTTGGAATTAGAGATGGAATCCAAACCATTTGTCAAAAGGGGATTGGAAGTTGATGGTGAATACGGCGTAGCAGCAGCAGAGAGCTCAATCCCCGTTAGAAGAAACCTACTGTGCTTCCGGGTGTGCTCATTGGTCGAGTGAATCGGCGTGTCACAATCTTTGCATAGAATTGCTCTGTCCTGTTGGCAGAACACGGAAGCTCTTCTCTCCTACAATTTAAGAAAACCCCATGGATCTTTATTTGCAAAGCTAAATACTAAATAATTGATTTGGAACACACAATCTGCAGCCGTGATCGAGAAATAGAGTTATTTACCAGGCAAATATCGCAGAGAGGGAATTGGTTGGGAGAAGGGCGGTGAAGAGAAAAGCGTTGGTGCTTGGAGGCGAGCTTGTTGGCATGGTGGACCCGGTGGTCGCAGGCATCGCATAGGGCGGCTTCGTCGGCGGTGCAGAATAAGGAAGCCTCGTGGTTATTACAGACGTCGCAGAGGATCTTCATTCGCAGGGAGAGGGGCGGATCGCCTAAACTCAGAGAACAGAGGAAGGAGACACGGTAATCAGTAAGCAGAATGGAAAAGAGGGTGAAATGGCAAAAGGAGAAGTTGACTAAAATGGGTTTGCTATGGTGAAATTGAGATGAGGAGTGAGTGTGGTGGACCACGAGAATTTGGTAAGAATCACTCATCAGGGCTAGCTCTTTATCACCCTTTTACTGCTTACCGTATGTGAATGCCATACGGAAAGGTAAAAGGTTGGGAATCTTAAACATCCTATAAGAAGATATAAAAGAAAAAATATAAAGAAAAAATATTCATTAAACATGTTATAAGATATTTTTTTTATTTATAAATCATTTCCTTCAACTTATTTAAAATTATAATTTGATATATAAATTTTTATAAAAATTTAAAGATTATTTGATTTATTGAGTCGATGTGGTATGAGCTTGTTGCGTTTCATGATTAATGAATGATATTTCTCTTTTTTACATTTAATCTTTTTAACACTTTTCTTCCTGATTTTATGTTTTATATTTATTAAAAAGTTTGAAAGATAGCTCCATTTAACATACAGAAATTTTTAGATATTCTTTAAAAGTGTTTTTGCAAATATCTTCAGTCTAGAGAGTAGCATTTTATCTCAAAGTATTATTGACTATTATTTTTGTTAATTATCTAAAAATTTCTAAAAAATTATGTGTATCATCCCTAGAAGAGACACTGCTTATTTTAAATTCTACACAAATAACAAGTGACTACACTAATTTATGATATACTATATGTTAGAGAAGATTGAAAATAAAGATATAACATCATGCAATTTCTATAGTTAAAAGTTCTTTCTTTGGTAATCATGTCCTATATTAAATTTGACGAATCCATTATCCAAGTGCCTTTATATCTTCCTTACAATTAAAGAACAACGAGTTGATGTCGGTGTTATCTGTGACATTAAGGACTTTAATATCTGGAATACACGTCAACAAAAGATTCGTATATATTAAAGTAGGTGTGTGTGTGTATATATATATATAATGTTGGCAAGTAAGAAGGATTAAAATCCTCTTAATTATCCCGCACTTGATGGGAACAAGTCTTTCTTCCTTTTTCTTCATCTTTAAAGTAAGAAATTTGTATAAATTAGAGTTAAAAAAATAGGTTTAATTTGCAAATTAAATCTATTTTTTATTAAAATAAGATAAACTCATATTTATAAAATATTAATCTGTTTTAAGATGAGCTGTGTAGCCTATCAACCCATTTTTTTTAATTATTAATATTATTATTTATTTTACTTAAATATTACTTTAAATACTTTTATTATTAAATACTAATAAAAATAATTATTTATTTATTAATATGTATTGACATATTATAATTAATTAATACTATATTAATGTTTATTTAGATTTATAGTTATAAAATTTAATATTTTTTATAAAAAATAAAATTTTTTAAAAGTATAATATTAATTATATTTTAATTATATTAATATAATATTAAAAAAATTATTAGTATTTTAAAAATTTAAAAATAATTTTTTAAAAATATTTAAAAAAAAAAAAGAAAGACAAGCTATAGGTTTAGATTAATAAAATTACAGCCTATTTTAAAGCGAGCATTATAGCCCGCCCTTTTTGCAGCTCTAGTATAAATAATGGCTATAGGGGAAACGAGATTGATGTCACGTCTGACCCAAAGGATATCCATTCCCATACTCCATCCATGGCCGCAAGCTAAGGCATCGCTCCCTCCCTTTCACATTTTTACTATCAAAAGGGCATTGAGTGACCCAGACGAAACCAGGCGCTCTTTTGCTCCTATACTTAAGATAGAGTGACGAATTTTTTATATTACACTGTTAAATTATTTTATATAAACCTATAATTTTATCTTTTTTATTTATTATTATATACAATTTATTCTCATAGATTATATTGTATATTAAATAAAATTAAAATTAAAAAATTATTAATTTTTATAACAGATTTAAAAAGATTTAATATTTTTGTTAATATAGTGAAATATATTAAATATAACTTATAAATATGATTAAATAAGTATCTAATATTTAGGTGACATTTTTATTTTTTATTGTTGGATTTCTCTCTCTTCAAATGTTAAATATTCTTTTACGTTTTTTAAATCTATATTTTACATAATAAAATCAGTAACAAATATCATAAATGTCGTGATTCATAGGTTGAAACACACGGGCTCTCACTAATTAACATCGCTTCAAGTTAAAATTCAATACCCATTTAAAGGGACAAAGGTTGCCCAATAAAATCAATATATATATATATATATATATATATATATATTAAAATCTAATATATTTTCCTTACTCGAGTCAAACTTAATTAGCCAAGGAGAAAGAAAAGCATAGTAGAGTATGCGGGAGACCAAAAAATATTAGACATATAAAAAATGCTACGTTATTTGCACTCTGACTATTTAAAAGAATTCAAATCAGATTAACTAATATTTATTTATCTTTCCAATGCCCTTGTTTCGATGGAATGAATTATTCTTGTTAAGAATACTATGAGTGATATGAAATCATCGTGGTATTTTAATATATTAGTCTCTCAATCTAGATTTGTAAAGTCCGGCAAGATGACAAATAAGATTTTGATGCATTTACCATAGTATAAAATTTTAAATAACCCATCATCTAGAGTTCAACTAATAAAGGAGTAAGACATACGATTATTTAGAATATATTCGATCTCTGAGAATATTATTTTATTGTGATTTTAGTCGTCGCACTTGGGAACCTATCCTAATTTCTGAGTGTTTAAGTTTATGCCTGAAGGTAATAGACGACCTACCCTACCCAATATTGATATCATTAAGAGGAAGAGAGACTTCGCCTTATCTTTAGATCGTAGATAAACTCACCTCCTTTCTAAAAATTTTTGTAATAAGAAAAGTTAAATAAATCATCCTACTGATTACCCATAACTCTTTTTTTTGGATAAAATGGATTACCCATAACTTTATGCTTGATTTATTGATTGATATGGTGTTATGCACTTATGCTATTATTTATAAATTATTCTTTCATAAAAGAATATCCTGATAAAGAGTGCGTTTAGTTTAATACATTTGATACGTTGGATATTGCATATCTTTTATGTTTCATTTACTCATTTCATTTATGCTCTTTAATAAAACAATGTTTACAATATTACTTAAGCTCAAAATAATCCAACTATTTTTTACAAATAATTGATTTCCAGACAGAAAATAATTTATTTCATTCTAAAATTCAATAACAGAAAAAATAATATCAAATATAGATGTAATAATTATTATATCATGTATCTGATAAATATAAAAGTGTTTTTATGAAAAGCTATCATTTATATTTTAGTATAAACATTATTGTTTAAGTTTTGTAATAAAAATTATAATTTTATTAAAAGAAACAAAAACTATGGTTAATAATTTGTTTTGAACTGCGTGTGCGTGCATGCGTGGGTAGATGAAAGGAGAATAACAATTACAAACCTAAGTAGGGAATTAATATTAAATAAAAACCTCTTGAGTGAAGAAATTATCGAAATAAAAAATTTGGGCGGTAAAAATTAAAAAAATAGTAGCGATGATCAAGAAAGTCCTTATTTGACATTTGATTATGTAATCAGATTCCGAAGTGCCATCATCCAGTCGATGAGTTATAAAGATAAAGGGGCCAAAGGACTGACGTGAACAATAAGAAGCAAAGTCATGAAATATAGTTGCGGGTAGGTGTCATAATTTATGAATTGACTATGAAACATCCCATGATGTGCTCGCCAAATGCATTTATCATGAGAATATTCTGGGAGTGACATGCCTGCCGCCAGGGACCCACCTTAGGTGGCCCATATTTGAATTATAAAACTTCATACATTCATAGTAATCGACAAAATCATTTGCCAGATTAGATTAGAGGTGCATAGAACACACATCCATGGCTCCCACCCTCGAATGTGGCAAGGGCAAAACAGTCAAGCTCCTTTGTTTCGAAAGGAGACCGTCTTCTTCAAATTCCCAGGGCCTGTTCTGTTTCCTCCATATAATTCCTGAATGCGCCTGCAACTATGTTGCGTCGACGTCATTTACTCTCAAAAGCAACCAGACCCAGAATTCAAGCTGAAGCTTCTCTTATCAGTATCTTTCAACGGCATTGCGCTTAATATTCCAAAGAGACGAGCAAGTTACGCGGATGTATTTGGGAATTATGATAGGCATATGGAAAGAAGGTTGAAGGAGGGAAGCTTCTGGTGGAAGGGGTATGTATTATTAATGATATATCACGGTTTGCGAGGAAGGAAGAAGGAAGGTGGTCCTAGCCAGCTACTGCGAACGAGCTCCTATATGCTCGCCCATATCTTCTGTTTGGTGGATTGCCAACACACACCCCATTCTTCTCTGGAACGATTCTTCTTTGTAGGGGACCTCACCTTACCATTCTTTATGCATATCACTTGACGCATCTTTAATTCTTGCAACCTTGATCCGAATATTCGCCATTCTCTTCCATTACATATGTTTAATATTCTAATACGATAATAGATAAATCTATAGAAGAAAAAATCCCACAGAACGATTCCTTTAGATAAAATAAAATTTTCTCTCTTCATTTTTCTTGGGTGAAACAGATGCAAGGGAAGGATATACAAAGAACCTCGTATATTGCTGCACTTCCTTAAAGTTCAGCTGTTAGTGTTGACGACATTACTTTTTTTAAAGGAAGAAATTACTTTGAATATAATAGGGAAAAATGGCTAAGCACATTGTTCACAACCACCTCACTCGACCTTCACGTGATTGTTATATTCCAGTAATTAGCCGACATCTCTCATGGTTTCAAGTTATACGGAGGATGCTTCATTGTATTGATTGGTCCTGTCCTGGGGAGAAGTATGACTTGTTCCGCATGCCTCAAGACAAGTGAATCTGGGTATGCTCGAGAATTATTTTAACACTAATAAGTTATAATTTAATCAATTAGTCCTTAGATTTTTTGATTTAATAGCGCGTACAATATGCCAATTCAATAGAGAGGGGAGCCCAAAACAAAACTGATGCGTGTTATAATAATAGACAAACAGCGAATTGAACAGCTTAATGACTTCCTAAAGCTCAATTGCGCCATGATGAGACAGGGATTCAGCATGGGCAAAAATGAAAACTGATACGCAGAAAATCTCGGGTTGGGCAATATTTGCCACATTACATGAAATTTTGGCCGAGGAATTTGTGGAAGAATGCGCCTAGACGCACAAGTCCTTTCCAGGGGCACTCAACTTTGTTAGAAGCTTTGACATAAAACCGCCGAATCACACCTTACCAAAATCAGAAAGTGCAGTTAAAATAAGCACTTTCTATGCTAGTGATATCTCTTGCTATCATTTACAATTTGGCGCTATAGAGTTTGGTTATTTTCAGTATTACCATTGCTATCCAGGTACTGCTTCAAATGACTTTGATTTGTCTCGAATATGAATGGCACGCCCCTTATCTGCAAAATTAATCATTTACATATACGACTCAGACTAGTAGAAATTTCTGCAGCAGATAAATGAAGATTGCACGTTCCCCATTCATATTAGTAATCCAAGTGATAGTCGGTACCTTTTAACAACCCCAACCCACACTCAAAGATAAAAACTAAAAAGTGAGCAAGACGGGGTAAAATTATAAACCAAGGCCCCATGTGCCGAGAAGTAGAGAAAATATTTCTATAGCTTAGAAGTATGAATGGCCTACTTAAATATTTGGTTTACTTGGATTTGAAATAGCCAAGTACTAAACTACATATAGCAAGTTATATGCATGCAACACTTTTCTAATCCATAATGGGGCTACTCATATCAAGCACTGATATTTGGATACAAAAAACTTCAGAAGCATACCTCGATTAGACAACTGGAATTAAGTTGTTGAGACTGACCAAGATGCACTTCTTTGTTATTTACCAAGATCGAACTCTTGCCAAGGTTTTTAAGGTAGAAAGATCCAACTTTATCCATTTTTATAACTGCCTACAAGATTAGCAAGGTAGAACATAATTAATAATGCTGAAGCCTTTTATGCAGCAAAGACAACAGCTAGTCAGATTGATAAAATGCAATGGATTACGAGCCCATCCAACTTTGATCCATTGGCTGTCTGGCTAATTAGTACTGTCGTTTCAACTTTGGCAATTGGCCCATATTAAATGTAACAATGACTGAATGGCTAGGACCAAGGCATAAATTCAAGCAAATAACCATCAAAACATTTCCTAAAGCATGTGGAAGTTATTAGTGCATCATAACTAATTTGCCAGTACAGTCTTGTCAAAGTTGAGATGAAAGTACTGCACGTCTTACTTACCAGAATATATGTAAGTGCAGCAAAATACTTGCTGCCACATGAAGATACTAACCTGTCGTCGAGATATTTTGTTAGCATTCACTCCTTGGCCTAAGTCAATGTCAACGAGAAAATCTTCTGTTGCCCGACCAAGTATAACCTGAATAAAATTTAGCAATCATCAACAGAATTGTCCAATAGTTGGATCTATTTTGCAGAATCAATTTCAATATTATGTCAGACAGAATACTTGTATACTTTCAATTTTTTTCAAAACAAAAGATCCCCCCCCCCAAAAAAAAAAAATAAATTGTATAAGTTACTCCAGGCTCAGTGCTTCACATATAACAACAGTGTATGTCAATATGGGGTACTTTTTGAAGCACATTTTCTAGCAATTGTAGAACAAACCTATCATATTATGACCTTATAGAATCTCTGACTTTCATCGCAATGCACTTCATAATTTAAGTCACATCACTACCTAAGGTAAGAAACAAAATCCAAATAAAATATCCGATTAAGAAAAACAACACAAGGCCACACATTGAAAAGTCAACAAGAAATCCTAAGAAGATCATTTCAGGTTGTAAGTAGGTTATGCAAAGAGTTTCAGTGTTCAAATACCTCAGGTTTCTTTATATAATGCTTTGAATGGCGACCATATAGAATAGCAAGTGCTCCATGTGAAGCAATTGTTCTTTGCATATAGGAATCCGCACTCTGTTCCAGCCTTATGATAGCTCGCTTAGCATCCTCATGTTGATATTTCAATACTAAATTGTCAGACAAAATATATTTTTAAGTTATGATACATAGGTCATAAATGAAACAATGGAGAAAATATGCACATTCACTTTAAACAGAAGGGTGAATATTGACACTCACGTTACAAAACTATCGGAAATGTGGAATAAAAAGCATAGCGATGGGAAATTGAAGATGTACTCTAGGTGAATAATAGTTTAGCATTTTACTAAATTTATTATATGTTTTAGTAATTGTATCTTATTTAATCAGGTTTCATTTTATTTAATACAGGATTACGTTAATTTATTAATATTGTATTGAATAGCCCCAGGGTTATTTTGATATGAGGTTACTGCTTTTTGCTCATTGAATCATTATTGAAACTTCTTGCTGTCTGATAGAACCACTTTTGTGTCTGATAGAACCACTTTTGTTACAAAGACCTATAAGAGGAAACTTAGAAAGATGCAAGGAAAGGGAAAGCAACTTTCTGATGATCAGAGTATTGACCTTGAGGCTCCTAACGTTAAGGAGAAAGAAACAAAGAATTAGAGTTGCTATAGGCCTGGTCTAGGAGACGGTAGTATTGGGGAGCGGGGACTGTGAATGTTACTTTTTGGCTTATAGTGGTGGTTGGAGTCGCCTAGCAGAAGCAGGTCATATTGTGTATTGTGAGTCTTCTCGAATGCCAGTGGCTTATGTTATGTTCTTGTGAGTTGTTCTGTGTTTTAAGCTCTAGTTTCTGTTCTTAGAGATATCTGGGCGTAACAGGTGAATAGGGTTTTGACCAGAATCAGTGGAGTCCCTTTGTAACATTGATTCGGTGTCTTGCAGCATTGAACATCAAAACCTAAGAATTTTCCTCGTTTATTTCTTCTCCTCCTTGTAATTATTTTTTGTTTCTTATCAGCAGGGCTATAACACTGTCACACAAGTCTCTCCCAATTTCTTCTCCTCTCCGTCTATCTCTCCATCTCTCCTTTGTTCTTCCTATTTCTCCTTCTCCTCCCCCCTCTTCCCCTTTGTCCCACATCATATTGGTAACAGATAGAGCATTCAATCCTGAATCTGAATGCCATTACTGGACCTTAGCTGTCTTCAGTACGAATAATCTGATAACATCAAAATAAAACTCAATGAATTAAAGAAGCATCTATAATAGCCTTTTGCTGATCCAGTCAAATACACAACTAGAATCTACAAAAGCTTTGGCACCTATTCCATGAAATACAGATATTTAGTAGCTGAAATAAGACTAGTCCACAAGAAAGTTGGTAAAAGCCTATTAAATGTTAACTTCACACTACAAAATGCCCAATTAAGAGTGTGAATTGAGTCCTTCAGCACACTGTCCCCCCCCCCCCCACCATGGCATGAGGCAGCATCTTGAAAGCATAGAATGTTACTCGGTAGGTCATCGGTCATATTAGGTTTTCCAGTCTCAAGAAAAACAGGACACCAAACAACAAAGAGAAAGAAACAATAATCATAAGGCTATGTCTGAGAACTACCTTCCTCACTATAATGCAAATCCTGTTCATCAGGATCCAAATCCATATCAAGTACCTGTGGAAGAAAAAAAATAAAGTTGGAATCAACAGCAAATACACAAAAGGTAAAACTAATAGTCAATTGAAATGATGGCATTGCATGCCATACCATTGCTTCTATGTCAGAATAATAAGGAACATCATCATCACTCTCTATATATTGCTCTTCTTGATCTAATGTTGGAGGATTTGCCACCAGCTCAGACTCGGAAACAACTGAGGATCCCATTTCAGCATGTAGCAAATGTTGATCTTCAACAGGCATAGCTAAATCGTGTTCCATTTTCTTGCCAGAGGCATTAGAGTGTGGATAATTTCTAAAGCTATCAGAAAAATGAGACACATTATCATCTAAAGGATTTGCTAAGCCAATATTGGTAGCCTCTTCCCTTGAATTTGCATGTACTATAGCCTTGATGCTTGTACTCGCTGAATGAAATTCACCTGAGCCACTAGAATCCATCACTGCACTCCTGGACACTGGGAGGGAGGTATGACTAATGGACAACTCGCATTTCACCTTAGAACCAGTGCCAGGGTCAGGCAAGGGAGGAGATCCCACCATATGAGAAGATATATGAGATTCTCCATGGGTTTTCAGAGTTCTACATCCTTCAGTGCTGTGGTTATGTCCAATATCCTCAACCAAAGATGAAATTGGTTTATTGGCCTCTCTTGAAGATAGTTTGAATGAAGAGGGAACAGTTAAAGGGGACGCACCAAAAGGTAGGAAAACATCCTCGTTGGATGGAATTTCTGGGTCCTCAGTGTTGAATGCACAGCAAACGACTCCATTAGTTAATTCAGGAAATCGAGGGTCTTTAGCTAAGGCATAAGATGGCCTTTGGACATCTGATTTGGGAGTCGCTTTTAAATCTCCAGAGCTCAACACCATCTTCTTATCTACCTCCATATGACATGAAACGGATGGATTTTTATCCACTGAATGCGAAGCCATGGACATCTTTGTTTCAGTTATAGTAGACATCTGATCTGGGCTGACATCATCTGGCGAATTTAATAGAAGTGAACTTAGACCATCATAATAAGACTTATCAAAGCCATCTTTTCCATCAGGGTCCATCAAATAAAGTTCTTCCTCATTAGTGAAGTTCAAAAGAGAATTGGACAGTTCTGCCAAATAAGCCTCCCCAGAAGCAATTGAATTTTTAAGGGCATCGCAAGGCACATTAGGCTCTTGGATGCCCTCACCTGATCTCCACACTGGCAACTCAGGAACTGAAGATAACTGTGAGGTACTAAATGACGTGCCACACTCTAAGTCAGAAGAATTAAAGACATGATTTCCATCAAACTCAGAACACAAATTTCCAGGGTCACTGTTAATCTGATCAAATGTTGGTAAAGGCAGAGATACCAAACTATCATCTCCCATTAGGCTATTTACAGGCAATTCTTTACGACTACCAAATTCCTCAACACCTCCATCAAAAGACATACTGTCACCAAGGACTTGGGGTTCATCTTTAAGTATAATTTTTTGGTCAATAGGGAAGTTCTCCTCTAGTGGATTGTCAACATTACTGTAAAAAGTATGGGCAGTAACTCCGCTAATTGCAAGATTACCATCCATCATATTTTCTGGAAAAGCACAGTGTACATAATCGTAATTTGATCCTTGGAATCCAAAATGATCGCGAGAGGCACCATCAGGCAAGCAATTTTCAGACAAAGGCTCAACTCCAATCCTGACATCATTGTCATGTTCCAGCCTCATAGGAAAACTTAAGTTCAAGGAATTAACTGCGTCATTCAATATTCTTTTACGCATGGCATAGTAAGAATTACGTACACTTTCAGCTTTTCTCTTAAGAGGAGCAAATTTTCTCTCTTTTGAATGACCAAACTTACTGAATTTCGATGGGAGAGACAAAGCAGAAAGCTCAACATTATTCATGCATGCAGATGCTTCTTCGGAAATAATAGGATCATAGAGTAGAGAATACCAACGGTCTTGTATTTCTCTGATGGTAAATCTCCGAGAAAACTGCACTGCACCTTTTGCAAGGGACTCTAAGGAAGCACCAGCCTGCAAAAAGGAAACTACAGATTAACCCATACAGGAATCCAGGAACAGATATCTCTAACTATGTTCCTTTCCTGAATTTGGCAACACTAGGAAAATTCCCTGCCTCCCACTCACCAAATTTAAGAAAACAACAAAATGATAAGTAGGAAAATAAAGAAATATATCTAACATCAATAACAGTTAACCAAAAAATGCTTAGGGATATTCGCCAACTTGCCTTCAAGTACGTGCGAAACAATATTATATGAAAAGAAGAAAGCGAGGCATAGACTTCTTCAATTCAGATATACTGCCTAGCAAATAAACACTTAAATATAAGGGTTTGCACAGGAAATTCTTTAGACATCAATCTTCATTAGTCTAACACAATTGATGCTCGTGTGCCGTTATAATTTGGGAAGTGACAGGCTAGCAGAAGAATGAAAAAGGAGGTCAGTCAAGGTTCTCCATGACCACTTGCCTCAGGGGTGAACAATAACTCCCCTTCCTAAGGTTATAAATGAATAGTGCAATAAATAATTGATTGTCCTGATATGAGATCTCAGAGAGAGACACTAAAAACAATACTATAGACATTATGTTCCCTGAGCCATAGAGACTGAGACATCTATTATGTGTTCCGGGGTAAAAATAAGAATGCCCATCAAATTGATCCGTGCCTGACATGATTGAGACTGCAACGAGATTCTTAAACTATCAGAAGCACAAGAAAAGGGAAAGAACGACACAAGTGTGGAGTTACAACGGAATGTGGAAGATAGAAGGCAGTAAAAGCGGGTTCAATTGGAGGCCGACAAAAGGGAGAGAAATGGAAACTGTAGAATAACTAGCAGTGGCAGAGAGACTGTACCTCAACAGCATTTTTCAGCAAAATATCGTCTTCGGGGGTCCAGGAGGCGACTGTAGCTAGAGCTACCATGCTGGGAACGCACCCAAACCGCCTTCGTTTTTGGGTATGACTTAATCGAGAAAGAGCGCGCTAGTTTTTCATGGAGTGACTCCGGGAACTTAATTGGAGGGGTTGAAGGAAGGGTTTTGAGAGGGGGAAGGAAAAATAAAATAAAATTGAAGGATTCGGGTGACCTCCGAATTCATGGAAATTCCATGTAATCCACCTCAGAGGATGTCACGTGGTGCAATCGACGGTGGTATAGTCGACAGGTGAAGAATGCATGGTCAATTAGCCGCTTATTTTTCAATTTTTTATTTATTCTGTCATGAAAATATTTTCTAATTAAAGCCTTCAAAATTTGCAAATAATTTATCAAAGGGCGGTTAAAAGTTTCCCTGTTTATAGCATTGTTGAGTGGGGTATATTGACTAGCTATATATTGATATTGATAATAAAACATTCTCACACGTCAATTTTGAGCCAACTCATTAATTTCATCCTGTATTCATTAATTTTATGTTTGAAAGGTATGGATCGTATTTGGCAAGATAAAAACTGCAATTTAGATTGCAACAAAATTAAAAGCAATTTCCTTAATGAAAGATAAAATAGCATGCTTGCATCAAAATTGTAATTTTTAAGGTCCAAATCTTGGATAAATTAAGAGGCATCGAGATATTAAAAGTCATTATAAAAAAATATTCAAAATAATTATTAATGCCAATGTTCTATAAGCCTTGGATACTGAGTATACTAAGTTGAAGATTAAATCTTTTTTATATATATAAAAATTTAAGTAGATTTAATATTAATTTTTCACTAAAATTAATTAGGTTTATAGAGTATTTATAGGGGATTTATGATATCGTTTACTAAAAAAATATATATAATAATAATAATAATTGAACTTATATTTTTATAAAATATAAATATATTCTTTATTATATGTATCAATTATCATTCACAATAGAAAGATAAAGTCAATATTACTGACTCTACACCACACCCATAAATGTTCATAAGGAATTGAATTAATCACATTAAGAAAACGGTGGTCCATTAAGTAAAATATCCAGAACAATAATATTTTTTTTAACTATCTACCCAGTTTATATGAGTTTTATTCTGATTATATCCGAATTTGACCCGCATCATGCATCTAGCTATGGTGGGTGAGTCTTCCAATGAGAATTTTATATATACACCAAGGCTCAAATTCAAAATCTCGCTTAAGAGATAGTAAATTACTTACCACTCAGACTAAAGGTAGGTGACTCTATAAAGAATGATGATATTTTTACTTCTTTCGCACGCCGTTCTAATTTGCTATCACCTTATACTGCAATCATTGTAATTTGGTACAATGTGGAGAGTTTTTTTTTTTTTGTAAAAATATAAGATTAGATAGTTTTAGTATCATTTTTCTACTAAAATCAAGGTATAGCTCTATAGTTTAAAAAATCTTTATAGAGGACTTATAATATCATATATTAAAAAAAGTGTTTATAATAACAATAAAAATTAAACTCATATATTTATAGAATATGAGTTTATTTCTTACTGTAATCGTTCATTATTTGCAAGCGCGGAGAGTAAGGGTGTACAAGTCTGTTTTGTTCTTGGTGTCCCGATAGTTTTGAGACAGGTATATCCCCTCCTGAGAAGGACTGGGATGAAAAATCATTAGGACGGGACAGATTGAAGGGTCCAAACGGGACAGGTCTCAGCCTAACCTTCGGGACTCCTGTCTCTTCCCGATTCCAATTTTTTTAATAAAAAAAATATTACATTCTCTCATTTTTCTCACTCTATCCACTCGTCTTAGACTTTCCGTTTCTCTTCTCTCACGATTTACTCACTCACGGTCACAAATTTCGTCAGTCGCCACTCCCGTACAGATAAAATTACTTACAAATATTATATATATGGGTAAGTTATCATTTTATATTATGAAAGAATGTTGATATTTAGAAAAAATTACCGTAATATTTTATATGAAATAATTTATTAGGATAATTTTATTATAATAATTTTTTTAAAAAAAATTGGGATCATGAATTATCATCTTGTCCGGTCTCGAACTCGTCCCAAAAAATTTGGGACAGGATAGGACATAGGATATATTTTGTATCCTGTATACTATATTAGGATGGGACACGGGATAGAGTTATCCTAGTCCCGACCTAGTCGACCTAGTGGAGAGTTAAGAAACCTTGGATCCTCTCACGTGGCGCAATAAATAGGTTAAAATATCGGATCTCAGCCCAGGCTTGGGGCGGCAATGCTCAGGGCATTAGGAACTGGGCTTCCTGGCCCATCCCAAACAATCCAGGCTACCCATTAAGTCTATGGCCTGTTAATCGAAACCATTGGGGTTTCATCCTTGGAATTTGGTCCGTGGCCTTTTGCACGGAACTTCCGTTTGAGCTGTTTTGCCTCTGATATACAGCAACCCCGTTTAATAATTGGTGATATCCATCTTATAGTATTATTTTCACCACGTCAGATTATATAGTGACGTACATAGTACATGGAGGTTCAAGGTTCAGTATTTCCCCCGAGTCGATCCCCGTGGGATCACCGTACGCTGATATTGAAGGGAAACAGGAGACGCAAAAACAAATAGCTAGGTGTACAACTGGTTAGTGAAACTGTCGTTTTTAGATATTTCCAGGGTTGATGACGTTTCCAGAATCCATTGTTCCCCTAGTTTTTCTTGAAAAAAAGATCAATTCTGAACTGATATTTCAAAGGTCAAATGAATATATCTGAATTTTAGTTTTTCTGCAGCCAATGTTCTTCGGACATGCATAGCGGACAAATTTTGAGAGCGACACGTTTTGTCCCCTGCGGTTAAGCTTTATAAGAAAACAATAAGAAAAGCCGGAGTTTATCTGCACCCCATGTAAAAGTCATATAGATAGCTCTACCTAATCTCTTTGACTTTGATGTGCCTAATTTTATTTAGATTTCTCGGTCATAAATTAATCCAATAGACCCTAACTCGACGATGCTCTGTGATTTGCACATCAATTCAAAAGAACAATCAACGCTGAGCTCTACTTGTCCTGTTTTTGTGGTTATTTGCCATTCTCCATGCAATTTGCTCTTCTTTATTATCTATTTATTAAAGAATTAATTATGGGTTGTATCCAATTAGGATTTTCATATTTTAATCCGAAGCTGACGGAACTGCAAACGTTTTCATCAGTCAGGATTTACAAACTAATAAGTACGACCTTCCGAGATGTACAGTCGCTGGATCAAATAAAGGAAAGACGATTAGATACGAAAAAGACATTAGGTAAAGGCCTGCTTAATTTAATGCCCATGAAATTAATATGACCGGCCCAGTGGCAGTGGAAGTCTTCAACTTCCAAGAACACGTACAATTTCCCTCATGTTACGCTGACGCCATTCTGAAGGCGATTCCACAAGTGGCTGCTCTCTAAAAATTGCCGGTTGCAGCACATTTTTTTAAGTAATATACGTAAATAAAATAAAACCCTGAAAATAAACAGCTGTTACAAAGAGGAAAACAAATAAAAGGGTATTTAACAATTGCGTCATGGTAGGTAACACTCTAGGTATAAAAGGGTATTCGTGCAATATGACAGAAACGTCTACATATTTAAAAGATCATTCCCATGAGCGCAAACTCTAGCTCGCTCATCCTTATAGTTTTCTCTCTTAACATTCTTCTCTCTATTTAAAAAAAGTTCCTAGAAAACCGTACGATGTTTGTTTCTTGGCCCGAAGGATGAGCGAATTATTTTGGTAGGCCTTCTAGTGCAATTAATGGTTAAAGGCAATTACAGCATTTTGTGCCATCCTAATTCACAAGGGCGCTATGAAAAAGGTGATTGCAGCTCCAAACTAATGGTCAATTTTATTTTCAACTTACCATGTAAAAATACACCGATGGCCCGCCTTTCCATCAGACCTAGAAGCTATTGTGTGATCTACCCCCAAAAAAGCATCTTCGCCACCATCTTCCTCTGACTGCGGCGGAGTGAGTCTCCTCTAACACCAACGAAGCCCGCCGTTGCTGACCTCCTTTCTCTTCACCTCCGTAACAGCTGCCGACCACATTCCTTTTAATCAAAATCAATTCGTAGGATTTGAGGAGAGATTGTCTACATCACGTGGAGGACCTTGTATCAAAATATATAATGCAAGACCGATGTCATCATCCATGGTTTATATGAGGAAAATCTGAGTTTGTGATGGTATCCCCTTCTAGGTTTAGTCTGAGGCCAGACGGCGACGGGACTTCCATATCCGGCAGGGCCCCATTGCTCCTTGTTTTGTCTAGGTGCTACAATAGGTTGATTGATTCGGTTCATGGTTCAATGTTGATTGGACCATTCCTCTTTATCTCATTAGCAAAAAAATGGAGGAGAGGTATTCCCTCTTTTGTTTGAGTTAAACAAAATGGAGGAAAGGAGATACTTTTCCATCTTCTTCCTTTAATCTCTCTTCATTAAAATCCTTATTATCCTCCCACCAACTACAATAAACCCAACACTAAGCTTGTTTAAATTAAATTATACTCCCCCATACTAAATATTAGTTTATAGTGTAATTTGAATTATAAATTATATTTTATATTAAAAATTATTAGGTTTTATACTAAAGATTAGAGGAGTAATAATATTGAAGGGAAAAAAAGCAAATATATCAGAGGAAAATTAACGTTAACATCTCTCGGTTTAGTTATCTCATATTGATATATTGATAGGTTAAGTTAGCTCATTTTCACGTTAACATCTCGGTTTAGACGTACATAAGGATCGCAAAATTAACGGATCCCAGCTCTTGCAACGAAAGGATCGTTTAGTTTCTAATTAGCAGTATTACAAAACTCTCTCTCGTGTTCTTGTAAATGCAAAATATTTCTACCTCCAGATGTTGCCAACACAACAGGGCTTCTGATAAATGATGGGCTTTATTTTCGCAAGTAAATCGCATTTACTGGTGGAATTATACACGAATATATGCAGATAGAGAGACAAAGAAAAATGCACCATACACGCGCACACATGCATGCAAATCGCATTTACTGGTGGAATTATACACGAATATATGCAGATAGAGAGACAAAGAAAAATGCACCATACACGCGCACACATGCATGCATGCATGTGTGTGTGTGTGTGTGTGTGTATAACGAACAAAAAAGGAATATAGAGCCTAAGTGGGGGTCAATACTCAATGGGTTGCTGGTAAATGAATAAGCAAACTAGCGATGGGGTCATTATCGGGAAGAAGCAACTTAGAGTTGAGGAGAGTGAAGAGCGTGAGGGCAAGGGACACCAACACTGAAAGAGCTGACAGAATAAGTGTCAGCGAGTTTGCGATTACTCCCTTCACTTCATAGGCATATTCCGTCGCCGCAATCGCCAGCACCGTCACCGGAAACGAATATGCCCACCATGCCACGTTGAATCTTCTCATTGACCTCCTGAACAGCATTGGCCTGCATATCTGTTCAACACGCCAACATCTTCTTGAGTCCACCACATTAATAAACTAATAAAAGTAGACTGCTAAATTAGTATTTTATTCAGGATGAAAAAGCCAAGTGCTCCAAAGTCCAAAATAATTAAGTTCCCACCACGTTAAATGCTTCTTAGACGACTTATACAGTCATGGAAAATTTAATCAACGGACCACAATTGCTGACTTTCTATGTTTCTACAATTCATTTAAGCAAAATCAACACTAGAGATTGACTAAAAATTCCAGCATCTATATATGGACCTATATGGTAATTGAAATTTAATGACCCTTACATGCTTTGCTTTCTCTATAAATTAAAACTTTCATCAAGGGCCATCAATTTACTTTTATTCAAAATTAGCCTTGATTATATTAGTACTGAATATCTTTACATTCCTTGCACTATATATTTATTCTCTGAATCAAACTTTTTCGGCCCCCGGCCTAAAAGAACAAATGCTTTAATTATAAAGATTATATTGAAAATATTCCTTCACTTTTTTAAGGGCAAGTAGTCTTGCATGCAACCGCACGAGTACAGGTCAGGGAGTCAGTATCGTACTTCCGGGGAACTTCCAGAAGCAGGTCATTTTCTCGGAACATAAAATAACTCAAACTAAAATAGGTGCGGGCCTATGATTATTATAAATATTTATCAATATAATATGGTGCTGCTTTTTATGTATTTTATATATTCAGGAAAAAGTAATAAAAGAGAGATGAAAGTAAAGGAAAAAAAAATGTGCTTGAGCAATTACCAGGGAGGCGAAGAGGAAGAGGGATAGAAAGAAGAGCATCTTGGAGGCAGTATCAAAATCGCCGACAATGGATTCCCAGGCCAAGCTAGCGACGCCCGGAGCAGCGAAGAACAAGAAGAAAACCGGCCTCAACAGAACCGGAAGCCGATCTCCGCCGGAAAGGCGCTGATAAAGCGTCACAAAAAGCACCAAATAATGAACCATGCCCAGCGAAAACAAGCAAACCGCACTCTCTCTCCACCCCATGTGAGCCGCAGCTCGTGCCCCTACCAAGTTCCCTATGACCGATAACTGGCTCGTAGGGTTGGCGACGGTGGACAAAAACCTCTTCCCCTTGGTGAACCATTGGCCGTAGATTTTGACGTCAAGCAGCACCACCGGCACCGAGAAAACCCACCAAAGAACCAAGTAAGGAAGGGTCTTTGGAGCCAGGCACGGAGCTGATTGAAGCAAGAGAAGCCAAGAGATCCAGGGAGCGAAGAGATAGTTAACCCCTACATGGTGCAAGAACTCTGCCTTTACCATATTAAAGTAAAACAAGCACCTCAACAGGTAAAGAATAGAGAGTAAGACGAGTACAAAGAGTGAGAAAGACCATAGTACGAGGAACGCGGTGGGATGGAATATGTTGCGCACGTGCCATAGTACTCCTGTGTCATTATCTGCTGGTTCTGCAAATATCTTCCATAGCAGAGCTTGGCCACCAAGGGAGAGGCTTATTCTGAAATAACCTGCATGAAGTTTGGTTAGGATAGAATTTAGGGACATTATTAACGAGCGCTTTACGATTATCATCATAAGGGAATCGTGACCATGAGTATCATCATCATCATTATCATTATGGCTGGTATTGGGATCGATGGCGGGGTTGGTGGTGGTGGATGTGTCTATTACGAGCTCGATCTCACATGAAGCCATTGATGCCGGTGGCAAAAGGGAGTTTATACCAGACTCATGTACAAGCGAGTTTGTAAGCGTGCTTTTCCCAGTCCATATGCTAGGTTTTTTATAGGGCAAGGTAAGAGGGGGAACGAGGCAAGTGGGAGAATTGAAAAGGCCAAAATTACCAACATTTAAAGGAAGAAAATAAAATAGTTGCTTTTCGGGGTAGGATTTATATGCTGTACAACAAGGAGGGGATTACGTACCTGGTTCTCGTCGTTAGTATAATCCACGAATGATTCATGCATTTGTTGAGAATATTATTTATATTATACATATCGTTTTCTGGGTATTTGTTGAAAATATTATTTATATTATACATATCGTTTTCTGGGTATTTGTTGAGAATATTATTTATATTATACATATCGTTTTCTGGGTACAGGTTAAATTATCTGCACACCAGTCAGGGATTTCTCAGGATCTACCTTTTTTCTCTTTTTTGCTGTTAGTTCAAGAATTATATAAAAACATTTTTGTGCATGAAACATGGGGAGTTAGGTCGAGGAAATCAGGATTTCAGTTCTATAAGACAACATACACCAGCATCTGGCAACGGCGGGGACCATCTTCAGTATTTGCCCAAACTGAGAGTGGGCTAAAGTTTGGGCCACATTAAGAACGACCCAAACATTGTACCCGGGCCTGAGTGTCCTTTAGTGAGCTAGGCTTACGTTGTCATAATTTTTGAGACCTGCGAGTAAGTAATTAAACGTGCGTAACAGTACTATACACAGTTATTACTTTTTCTTTCTTTGGGTTGCTGTGCTTGAACCTTAACGTACTCTTGCTTTCTTGCGTGTTGAGGGAATTATATATATGATATAATTCCAACGCCAAAATAGAATGCCGCTGAAGCATCGATCAGCTATGAATGATTAACTGTGTAAATGCATAATAAAGATTGTGGTTTATATGAATGTGAAGCGTTAGTTAATGAGAGATACAAGATTTATAAGAATTCCGATTATCTGTAGATTGATATCTCGTATTAAAGTTCCCTGCTTGGAATGTAATAAAGGTTGGTGGAAAAGGATATACGCCGGAGACGTTGTGATGATGGGCTGAAAAGGAAAGAGAGGAAAGGATTTAAGCCAGTTCTGGTGTATAAGATTGAAACCCTTTGAGAACGTACTCATCATGATTCATTTTCCTTTCCAGGAAAGGACAAGCATAAAATTCGTGTCAACAAGGTTTCGGTACCTGCGACTGTCCCTACTTTGGTATGGCGGTAGAATTGTGTTAATAATTAAATAAACAATGTTTTTCTTTAAACAAAGGAAAAGAAAGGGAGGGGGAACGGGAGATAAAGTTCTTCATGTCTTATGACGGAATTTAAAGAATAAATTATTTTTTCCCTATAAGTAAAAAGAAGGAAAGAGGCCAGATTGATTGGCGAGTAAGGGATTGTTGGCTGGCACGAGACATGATGACAAGGAGACGGCAGAGGGCAAATTGTTGACTTAAAAGAGAGACCTAATAACATAAATAAAACATAAAGTTGGGCACCACATCTAAATCTGAGCAGCCCTCGTTATTTTAAGTGCACTTTTACATTTGGTGGGTCCATTTCAGCGTATTGCCCCCTTCCAGACTCTACTATACTCCAAAAAATTTCTTTTTCTTTCCTCCTCTTTGTTTTTTTTTTAATGGCAAAGGTTGGCTGTTAGGTTTCACTGGCTCTCTTGGGTATAAAGACAGAAGCAGAGATGAGAAAAAGTAACATGAAGGGGTGAAAACCATAACATTACCTTCAATCTTTGGTATAATATAATTTATAGTATAAATTATATTATAAATTAGATATTATATTTATCAGGATAGAAATAATAAATGGAGGAGAAAACAGAGAAAGAGATGAAAAGGATAAAATAAATGGAAGGAGAGAGTGGAAAAGGGGAGAGAGAAGCGCAGGGCTCGAGAGTAAAACAGAGGGGATGGGGGATGCCAACCAAAGCATCCCTCATTCAGCAACCTTTATAATTGCATTCACCACCAAAGTGTGCATGAAACACATACCCCTTTGACCATGTGCACAACAACTGACGCTTCTAAGTGCGAAGCAATCAAGACGCACTTAGTGACAAAATGAGGAGGAAATCTTGGGGAAAAGGCCTCAACCCTCAACCCGACGAAAAAAGTAGAAACGTGCTCCGAAGTCTCACTTAAATTAAGGACACCTTTTCTCTCTGCGGGAGAGGGAGGATGACGGAATTTTTTAAAAAAAATGAATAAATAAAAGATACAGAACATATATGGATATGAAATAACTAAATGGGTAAATACGGAGAGAACAAATGACAGGATATATGAAAAGTTGTCGAATTCAACTTAAAAAAAAATTATATGCCCTTGGTTTATATTTTATCGATACATAATTAATATTATTTTATTATAATTTTAATCGTGATAAAAAATATTTTTATTTTTAAATATTTAAATTTATACTTGAAATTAATATACAATTTACTTAATCTAATATTGGTATCGTTTAAGAAAAAAGAAAATTTTACTCTATTCTTAGATCGTGTGTAAGCTCAACTCTTTTACACAAAATTCTATACAAAAAAAACTTAAATATCAAATAATAATTCAAACTGCCATTTCTTTTTTGTGAGACCAGGAATTTAAGTGTTAACTTAATGAATTCAATGTACATAAAAGTATTATTCTAGTTCTTAATATATATAATTCAAATGAGAAATTAATATTAATAATAAATATAATATTTATTTTATATATTTATTAATTTTTTAAAATTATTTATATTAATATTCACTCACCAATAATCAAATAAAAGAATAAAATATATGATTACAAAATATAATTATAGTATTTTAATAAAAATATATCACATTAATTTATTTATATAATATAATTAAATTAGTTAAATAAATTATATATTAAAAATTTTAAAAATAATATATATATTCGATATCAAATAGATATAAATTTTGAGACTGAAGAGAATATTTAAAAACTCTAAAACCAGCATACCTACGCTGCTAGTGATATTATTTTAAACGAAAAACAAGAGCACGTATGCTCCCTTACAAATAATGTGCGTGAATATGGAGTATGTGCCTAAAGAATGAATTTTAGCGACAGTTTTTTATTTTTTTTATAAAAAATTGTAAAAAGAGGTTAAACTCATTTATAATCTAAAGGCAGGGTGAAGTCTCACTTTCTCCTAAGGGATACTAATGTCGGGTAAGACAAGTCGTCTATTACCTTTAGGCGTAAACCTAGGCACTTAAGAGTTATAGTGTATTTCCAAATGTCGCGACTATAATCACAATAAAGTAATATTCTCCAAGGATCAAATAAGCTCCAAATAACCATATGTTTCACCCTTTCACTAGCTAAATCTACAGACAATAAGTTTAGCGAGTCCTCAATGACATACTGATCCTCAAGTTATCCAAGTGACATATTTAGATTTATAGATCCCAAATACGAAAACTCTTGTTTTTGTTGTCTATCTAGTTTATTAGAGTTTTGCTCCGACTATATCTAAATCTAACTTGTATTGTGTACTTGACTATAGTGGGTGAATCTCTTAATAATTTTTTTTTTATATATGTCAATACTTAAACTTAAAATATAATTTAAACGATACTAAATTATTTACTATTAAAATTAACTATGTTGGTCAAAATACGGAAAATTTGTGGGAGAAAGTAGGAGCACAAACTCAAGGGCCCGTACTAAGTAAAGCTATATCAGTCATCACCGTTAGGGGAGAGCAATTAGCCCGCAGCCCGTGGGCCTGTCCGCAACTCGATACTATTTGAGCCCGTTTAAGCCCGCCAAAAATAGGCTCATAACGGGCGGGTTTAAACGGGCTCAACCAGTAAATTATATGGGCGGGCTGCGGGCTGACCATTGGGCAGCCCGCCCATATTTTTTTTATTAATTATTATATTTATTTAAATTTATTTTTATTATATACTAATATACTTTTTTAAATTTATTTTGCAGAGGTTTGGGTAATTATATCTACAACCATCACAAGTAAATATAATATAAATTATGTATAATTATAATTCAATTAAATAATTAAGATTATAAATGATTATATTATATAATTATTGTAGACTGTGTGGTTATAAATTTGTAGCTATTATTATACTATTTTATTTTTTAATTTTAGGATGAACAATTATATCATGTGTGTAATATTGTTGTTTTATTTTTATTGTTATTAAAACTTTAAATGGGTTTAAATAAAAAAATATTTTTATTTTTTATAAATGGGTTGCTCATGCCCATTAGAACTCAAACAGGTTCAGCCCAACCCATTTAATACGGGCTTAAACGGGCTGAGACAAGAGCATGGGTTAGCCTGTACCCATAAAAAAATAAATAGGTGGGATATAGGCTGACTATGGGATTAATCTAACTCGCCCATTACTTAACCTTAATCACCGCCAGTGTTTTTTTTTTGGTACAACCATCACCGCCAGTGTTAGTGTAGTCCCAGAAAAGCATTTGACAATGATGGCTCACTAAAATAAGTTTTATTGTTGGGCCAGCCCAAACCGACCATACAGAATTGGTCTACATTCCAATCATGATATATGCCCCGATTGGGGCACAAGGCAAGGAAGACAGACACTGCTTGAAATTTGAAAACTGAAAAGCCAAGGCGAGGTCAAGTCTTCTCAATTCTTATGCCACTCCCATAATGAACCCTGGATCACACACTGAATCAAAGACTCAAGTGTACCTAACCACTATTGTCATAATTCAATTCCAAACTCAGCTCCAATAATATTAGCCACGATCAAGTAATAACATGCAATTTTTTCCCCGTATTCATGATTCGGTGTAATTGAGACGTGCTCATTAAATTCATCAACTCCAACCGAACTTGTCGTTTGCTTTTGAGATACGTTTGACCGTCAAAAGTCCAAAAGAGGTCGGTTTGACCAGTCTCGAGGGCTCAGACATGAGGAGGGGGAGGCACCGATCACAACGATTGAGCGCATCATTATTCCCATTTCGGCCTTCCACTGATTGGCCCAATCATATATATAATGCGATGAATCGACGAGTGCTGGATTCAAGAATTACGACAAGAACAAGTCAACGATGGTTGAAAGAAAAAGATAAGGCTAATCAGTGGCATGTTGGAGACTCCGAGGGCAGGGGGGAGGGAGGAAGATTTTTTTCCCTCGGGCCCCTAATTACTGATTAAATAATAAACAGTGGAGAAGGAAGATTGCGAAGGACATTGTACGGGCAGTGAGCAGCGCGGCAGCTTAGGTGGTGTCCCTGGCCTGTTTTATATAATAGAGAGCCAATTATTAGTGGTGGTTCTTAATTAGATAGGTTTGGGGCTGGTTCACGTGATGCACTTATTATTTCACCCTGAGTATGGATTCCTTAACACACAACAATTATTCTACACTACTACTCCTGCTAGTTCTCGTTCTTTGTGTGCCTCTCGCTTTCTACTTTGACAGCTAGCTCGGAGGTGTTTAATTAATTCACCCCTTCCTTATTATGAATTGACCATTCCCCAACTTCTCTCTTCACCCTCATATATGTTCCAAAATAGCCCTTTACTTCTAGAAATTCGGCGTCCCGTTCACCACCTCATAATCAGAAACAACTTCTTTGTCTTTGACTGCTCACACTGTGCCAACACACTACCTTCAATATAATGGGTCCAGATCAGCTCCATTTCCCCCACACGACAATACTTTAATTAATCTCAGATGGAAAGTCATGCATGCATGTTCTACTTTTCTTCGTTTTATTTTAGCTACCGTTTGTGTTTATTGTTTCTAATTTTATGTCCAGACGCGGAATCAGGACCTATGGGCGTTGACAACAAGGGGCTTTTTCTACAATCTCATTATTGTCGGGTCATCTAGTATATCGTTAATTATATTATACTTCCTCATCTGATCCTAATTATAAGAGTTAGATATAGGATATTATATTTAAATTTAAATATATTACTTCAATCTATTTTTCTCATAAAATTATAATTTATAATTATATATATTAAAGGAATTTATATGAGGAATAGTTCAAAATATATATGATTAAATAAAATATTTTGAGAAAATTAACACACAATTATTATAAATAATTGATTTAATTAGCTTTATTAATCTATCTAAATTGATTAAATAGATATTATATTGAATATTGGAGGTAGTAACGTTTATTAGTTATGTGTCAACGCATAGTCCTATACGAACAAATTACCCTTGATGCAGTCTCAGTGAAAAATATAAATTACACACGTTCAATTGTTAGACGTTCCCCTCAATATCAACAAAGCTTACAATGTGCGGCAATCGAATGAACTTTCCATGAATTATCATCTCCACACCCAAAGTTTTAGACGTAAATGTACAAGTGATGTATCCAATTTTTACGAAGATCAGATATGAATAATTCAATTCAATTAACACGTCGACTAGTATAAAAAAATAAAAAAGAGTTGGTAAATTGTATAATTTCATCATGTGCTGAGTAACATGCCAGTTACAGGCGATTTATGGGGCTGGAGGCCGGCGCTGATCATCACCTTGATAATTATTTCAGGTATACTTTTCTATGGTGAATGGGAATGAGTAGAAATCATGAAGGAAGCAACTACGACGTATAACATTTTATGCGAACCGTTCAATATGGTAATCATAGTAATTAAAAGTAATAATCACAAATTTGTGGAGGGTTTTATGATGCATGTTGCATAATGTAGGGTCTAAAATAATATGCTCCAGGCACGGGCAGTAGAATCTTTGAAAACCACATAAAACATTGACATCGATAATCTCGTCGGTTACATATCCTCTGGAAACGCCAAGAAGGGGAAAAAAAGTCATACAAACCCCTCACACACTCACGCGATAGTCCCACTAATCTCGAATCCACGTAGTCCTTTTAATTAATTAAGTCAACAGATGCTTAAAATCACGTAGGCGACACCGCCAGGAGAGAGGAAGGGGGGTGGGGTGCTACTATTTCCTGCCTTGTGTGAAGTGAAAGAAAGCCGAATTTGACGTATAGGTGTTGACCCTTGAGGGAGGAACGGCTTTTTAATTAATTATAAATCGTAAAATGAATCAAGTAGTAATAAAGAAAGTGTTTATGTGAAATTGCGAGTCAATCATATAATGATTACTGAAAGAATTTTGAGAGGAATACGAGGCACGAGAAGAGGAAATAGGAATATAGAAAAGTAAACCCAAGAATACAGGACACTGGGTCAGGTAAAAATACACTAGGCCCGAGTTTAACCCCACTTAGTTGCAGAAACAGTTTGGTTTTTTCCAAATTATAGTAAAAAAAAAAAAGGAGCAACAAGGCGAGTAGAATGACCTCAGTTATAATGGCCATGTCGCGTGGGAGCCGTCCGATTGGGGGAGTCATGATGAAAAGCAAGATTTGAGCGGCGACGGAGACGCCTGTGAGAAAATGCGCGACGCAGGTGCATGTGACTATGTGAGTGACGCATATTGGTTTTTACACTCTGGGTAGATTGCTTCATAGACGTTAAAAATCGAAAGAATACGATCTTAATTATAGGGACGGTCAGAGAAAGTACTAGCGGGTTTTCCGGTGCGAGGACGAATAAGGAAAAGCTCTAGTCCTGACACGTGTATCAACAGTGTCCGTTGGATGGTCAAAACACGACTGGGATTCACTCATCCCGGCTGAGATTGAATTGAACTGAAAGACAACTGTAGTGAAGTGGCCTCTGATAGATTTTCATGTTCCCCCACGCCCACTCTCTCCCTTCATTCTCTTTCTCACACTTCTTATTTCTTAACACAACATTCTGTCCAAGTCTCAGTCTCTCAGACACTATACCCACCATCTCATTTCTCCACAGCAACAAAACCTATGTGTGGGTGTATATATATATATATATGAGTGATTATATTATGTTTCAGAGAGACACAGAGAGAGAGATGATGATGATGGGTTGGTGACCATAAATGAGAGTTTGTAATTTGTATAGTAGAGTCGATGGGTGCAGTTACCATGGCGGCGTAGCAGAGGCTCTAATTCCGTGCTATAATTGCTTCCAACAGCGAACAGAATTAGGCAACTCCAACACTACCTTCCCCTCCCTATTCTCCGTCCTTTTTATCCTTAATCTTCTTTAATTCTGTCTTTTGAACTGCAGTTTCTCTTCAAAAGCTGCAAAAATCCCAACTACAACCAGAACCAGAAGATCATACTTGAGACTTGAGACGCCCCCACCACAACCCCTAAACAGTCAGAAGCTGCAGCGAGAGAGAGAGAGAGAGAGAGAATAAAACAGCAAAAGCATTCGGGTCAAATACTAACCAAACCAACCGCAGATCAAACCCATTCCCTCCCTTCCAACCCAATAATTACAGCTGTACTCTGATCTTTGAGAATTATTTTTAAGATTTGGGGAAACTTCTCTGCTATGGATTGTATGCCTCAATTGGACACTGTTTCAGCTTGTGGGTGCAACAAATGGCTGGCTTCTTCTCTCTAGGCCCACAGAACAAACAAGTAGAAGAAAAGGAAGATAACAGCAACAGTAACAACCTATTCTTGTTCAGGAACGAGGAGATCTACAACAAAGGATTCGAGATATGGCCACAGTCCTATCAACCGCATCACAACTTGAGCAGCTACTACTCGTTTGGGGCCGGTCCTAGTCGCAGAAACTCCTCCAACGACGACGTCGTCTCTGACGACTCTACCAGGTTCGGATTCACGGTCATGCGGTCTGGAGGTTTAGGAGGTGGCATGAACTGTCAGGATTGTGGCAACCAAGCTAAGAAGGACTGTCCACATCTCAGATGCAGAACTTGCTGTAAGAGCCGAGGGTTTCAGTGCCAAACCCACGTCAAGAGCACTTGGGTTCCCGCAGCTAAACGGCGCGAACGACAGCAACAATTGGCTACGTTGCAGCAGCAGCAGGACCAACAATTTAGGGGAGATAATTCCAAACGACACCGAGAAAATCAAGCTTCCGGCTCTCTTGCCTGCGCTCCATTGATGCCAATTGCCACTACAGGTGAAATTTGTCGGGCACAATACGCGGAGGGATAGATAGAGGAAAGAAAACATAGCTATTGGAAAGAAAATATTGGGTGCGGGATTTTGGTTTGAATTCAAGTCATATGAAATGATATGGCTAAGGAAAAATCCCCGAGATCTTGAAAAACAAGTCTTCTATCACTATGCACCTAACTGATGCCATATCATTTCAGTGTCAAAACTAGATTCCACTCCATATAGTCGTCGTCTTAGCTTGCTTTTT
The DNA here is from genome assembly GCA_037074615.1 of Leucaena leucocephala. Lineage (NCBI taxonomy): Eukaryota > Viridiplantae > Streptophyta > Magnoliopsida > Fabales > Fabaceae > Leucaena > Leucaena leucocephala. The sequence continues at coordinate 637,554 of CM073542.1, forward strand.
CTTTCTCTTTCCTCTTTACCTTTCCATCACTGTTTTGAAGTAAAATTGACGAAAAATCTTTGTAATCCTTTAGACTTTCAATGTTTCGTTGTCACTCTTGTTAGGAGACAAACCTCAACCTCTCAAATGAGTGAAGAATGCTATAGCTAGTTTCTTTTGCCTTACCATGATTCCGTCGTGTTGATTTGTGTTGTCTAGGGTTGGAACTGGGACAATTCCCACAAGAGGTGAACTCTTCGGCCGTGTTCCGCTGTGTGAGAGTAAGCGCAATGGACAGCCCAGAGGACCAGTACGCGTATCAAACGGCTGTGAACATCGGAGGTCACCTTTTCAAGGGAATTCTGTATGACTATGGCCCTGAAGGTGCTTACACCACAGGTGGTGAGAGCTCCTCCGGTGGAGCTGAAGCTCAACAATTAAATCTCATAACCGCGTCGACCACCACGAACACAGCGACAACAAGCGCCAACCCATTTGATCCATCTTCACTATACCCGGCTCCGCTGAATGCCTTCATGGCTGGTACGCAATTCTTCCCACCTCCAAGGTCCTAAACACGTGACTCTCCTATCTCCAGCAACTCATAATGAAGTGTTGCTGTTATTAATGAAACAAGTCCTCTCTTGCCATCACTACTTGGAACTATTATTGACTGTGGTAGTCATGGATGGGTATATTCATGTCTTTAACAACAGCTTTGAAGTAATTAGAAGGAAGAGTTAGGGATTTTAAAAATGATTACGAGGATGATTCAGAATGCATGAAATGGGGATGTTTTGTTTTCGTCCGAATGTCGCAATTCAGGATTTCAATTATTATTGTTATTTTTATATTATCGATGACTTACCTTTCAATTCTAGATATTTGGATTCGTCGTGGATTTTCTTGGCAGCATTTGGGTATGTGTGCATTATGTTATGCAGCTGATTTGATTTAGTTGATATCTTCATGTGTAGCATTTTTCTTTTTCTGGGTTTTTATCAAGTAAGCTTTCTGGTGGGTGCTGAACTCGAAGCCGCTTTTCCCCGTTTATCCGTTTGCTTGCCGGATAGATATAGGTTTCGTGTTTGGCTAAGCTAGCAATAGAATTTAAATTGAAACCCTATATATCTAATGTATATGTGTGTGTGTTTATTCATATATATATATATATATATATATATATATATGTATATCCTCTTTTTGCACGATTTCTGGGGAGAAAGGTCACAGGACTGCCCATCTTTTCTTTGTCTCCCATGCATTGGCAAAAATTTAATGGCAAACTGGGCTTCTCAGTCCAGTACCAAAAGTGATGCTGGCCGCAAATGCTCAGTTTCGATACCCTTTTTCTTCTTCGAGATCTGTATAATTATATTACGTATAAATGGGGAATTACAACAAGCATTTACACCTACTACTTGTCTATGAAACAAAAAAAATTAGCCATTTGAATAGGCATCCATGGATGTGACTCCCATATGCTACAGTTGGAAAATGGGTTCTTCTCTTTAGCCGATAATGTTTAATGCTTCTGAAAGTATGTGCATGTGATGCATGTACATATATATGCATTCAAGTGTCGACTGCCACCAATGATATAGGGGAGGGTACAATATATGATATGATAGGGTTAATGATATTGTCATAGTTTGCTGGTTTTGGTTCATAAGGAAGAATCAGAAACTTTACGAAAAAATTTCCTAGTTTTGTATAATTACTGGCCCATAACATGTGCTGCACTACCTCCAGCTGATTGAGACGTTGCAGTCTCTTTCGCTTTCATCCATATTTTTGTTCCTTTGTATTTATAACCCTTTTAATTTTCTATACTTGGTTCTTCCCCTTCTGATTCCTTTACCATACCTTGATATTCTCAGAAAGTTTTCATGGTTATGTAGCATTATATGTTACAGAAAGATGCACTGCCCCCTCACTTTTCAGATCCCAGGCCCTTCCCCATATCTAACTATTCAGATAATCAAAATCTTATTCCGTTAATTTGATTTCTTCATAAACCATTAAGATTTTCAGATTGAGGATTATGAGTAAAAGGGATTATCTGGGAGGACAAATCAAGGGAATCAACAAAGTGTTTATCTTTATATAACTGTTTGTAGTTCAATATTACATCTGTTGGTCCCATCCATAGAAAAATCAGAAAGAGAATAAAACCAAATAAAAGTTAGTTAATTATGCGAAACAGCATATGTAGAGCGTTGGTTTTCTTTAAGCTCTAATGGTCAGAAGCATCGCAAGACTACTCAAGCATAGGAATTAGTCTCACAAAGGCAGTGCACACATGCACAAATACAGTAAGGTGAAAAGAAGTTGCATTAATTATTTACCCAAAAGGTAAGAATGGCATTCTTGGATGAAAGACGTAGCCAGCGAAAAAACCAAAAGATCTGGAATATAGTCCATTATTGTCTATATTCGGATTCCTGTTCGCTATTTTTATTTTCTTTATTCATAAAATATGAAGATGAGTCATGGGCTTTTCATCGTTGAGATGAGAACGCGACTCTTATAGAAGGGGATAGAGAATATTCTGTAGCACGTATTTAAGCTATACATATGAGTAGGTTGGTGTACGTACGTACGTACGTACGTACGTATGTATTTATAATTTTATGTAATACCTTGGACTCAAAACGGAGAGGTCAGAAATTAATTAGTAGTGAAATATACATAAAATGTAACAAGAATGTTGCGAATGCCCAAGGAACAATTTGATGGGTGAAAATTGCTCGTTGTTTAGTAAGAAGCCTTGTGTCAAGTTTCAAACGACTGTCACGTGGTGGATTGCTATTACAAAATTTGTGTTCACTACCTCTCAAAAGGAAAACATAATTTAACACCCAAACTACTAGTTGATTGCCAAATGGGAGCTATATATGCGTAGATGCGATAAATTAAATAATTGGTAAAGTACTTCTTGATTTAAATTTTCGAACACCGGGGCCAAATTAATCCTGCTTGTCGTACCCTTAGAGACGAGCATATTCCAGTTGCGTGCTAATAAACAGCAGCATGTAGATCTTGCAAAGATCAATTGCTTTCCTATTAAAACGTTATAATTAATAGAGGTTCATGTGTTGAATATAATACGTAATATTGGAATTATGATATAAAATGAAACACCACTGAAAACTTCCAAAATCCCCAGAAAAAGTTAAATTTTGCTTGTTATAATTGGCGCCGCAAGGTGACGAAGAAAACGAATCGTAGTTTGATTTTCTTCCTATAAGCGAATTTAACTGTAAAGAGGAGCACGGATTTCCTCGAAGTAAGCAATACCCGGAGAGGAAGGGAATTGGACCAAACTCGAAAGATGGCTCAATTTGACAAGGATTTAAGATTTGTCTTTTCCCACACCTTCCAACCAGGGAATCGTGCACGTTTAATTTCAAACCATTTTATGCAGTAGGCTTTAGGTAAAAAGATTGTTCGATACGGCTACGCTGTCTCGAGTTGGGGTCAACTAATAAGTGAACTAATTAATATTCGGTCCCTATGTTCGACCATAGTCAGCATGAAATTTACTTCTTTCATACCAGATTAAATGCACTTAAGAATATGGACATTTGACAGTTCATGATTGACAGCCAGCAAATGTTTATCTGTATATGAATAAACAAAATGCCAACTCCACAGCATTTAGCTAGCCAGAAACAACCAAAGAACCAAAAACTGTTCAAATTTTGACCACAACAGTAATAGGCTGAATGGCTGTTCTTTTGCAAATAAAAATTATCCTGATATCATTAAAAAAAACAAGTTAAAAAAATGTACGTACGGGTCAAAATGATACTATTTCAGTGATTGGATATGGAAATTATATACATGTGTATTAAGCCTATTTAAACGATATCTCTCTCTGTAAATATTTGTAACGTACATATATATATTTATATGATTTCTCAGGGATTGGAGAAATGGTGCATGCGGTTTCACGGACTGATTTCATATCGATCCCGTCCGCCAGCCATGTTGACAAGGGTGGGTTCATCCTTGAATGTGTTGCTTTTGAATTGGTAAATCACAATCACGTGATACTATATAAAAAAAGAAGAAGAAAGAAATTGACACTTTTGCAGGAAGATAAAGAATAGGGTTTCTTATGATATGATGGTCACGGCCTTAGGGTTCGTGACTTTGTACAAAGGGAAAGCAGCTTATAGGGGATGGGCCTCTGCCCAGCCAATTAAACGGTGCTCCGAACTAAACATACAAGCCATGGTCATACCAGCAGATCGAGTTGCTCCTGCACCTATCTAGCTTGTGATTCTCAATGTTTCAGAAGCTTTCTGCAACGTTACCTATACGTGCGCATATTTCTAAAATAATTGTAACTCGTTTGACTAGGTTTTTAAAAGTTCAAATAAAAGCACTACTACTATTTATAACCTGTAAATAGTTAAGACAATTTATTGAAATTTATATGTATGATTGATAACAATTTTAAAATTAATGACGACGTCAACGAATTAAAATTTGTAAAAGGTATTCAATCATGATGAAGATGCATAACATACATGTTAAGTTACAAGAAAGTGACGCCATATAATGATTTCTAACCACTTCTGTTTGAAAAATGGAAAAGTGTTGTTATCCAAAAAAAAGCAACAACTTACCATAAAGGGGCCATCTGGTTATTGAAAACAAATTGACAGCGCCAAGGGAGTTTGCAGCAATTCCAAAAGCTGAAGCTGTGAGCAATATGTTGCTTATACGTATGAGCTCTGAGAATCCCACAGCTAAGGTTGTGATTTTCCTTTTTGTGTGGTTATGATAGTAAAATTAAATTTTAGGCATGCTAATCATATGATATAGATATAGCTACTACTTTTCAGGAAAGGAGAGGTGGCAACCACAAGACTGAAAAGAACAAACAAATTGAATAATTGATTTTATTTTCAAATAAAAAAAAGTAGAAATGCAAAAGGTATGATTTAGAAAAAAGTCACTCTCCACAAAAATGATGTTTTAGGACACGATTTCAAGGAACAAAGGATCCTTATCAGAACAGCAACTTGTGATATGCCAATTCTTTTCAGAGAAATTAAAAAGGCTATTATTTATGGGCCGGATGGAGTGCACTAAAATGAGCAGCAAAATTTAGGGGCGTGTCAATAAAAACAAAGACATAAGGCGGGTCGGAAAACGAAAGACGAAGCTATATGTGGATCTTGATGCATGCCGAATTGAGCTGTGTGACAACAATAATAACGTATAGGATATGGCACAGTGCAGCATAAGGTAGGCACAGCGCCCCAGACTGAGACATTTCCGAATTTTCATTGACCCGCCGACAGTGTAGACAAGACAATTAAGTATGTTCAGTTGTTCACCCAAACAATCCGCGAATTTTCCCACTCCCCTTCGTACTCAAACTATTAGGCCCCGTTTGGTTCGCTGGGAATGAGCCCCCCCGAAAAGAAAATATAGCCAGAAATTTCTCATATTTAGTTCACATTTCATTCCCTTTTCAAGAATCGTGTTCTTTTTTGTCCCAAACAATCTGAAAAGTCATTTCGTTACATACATAATCCTCCGAAGGACCGACAGAAAATACTATTTTTTTCTCTCGTCCCCACCCTGCCTTTGAAGACGGACCTCTCACCCTCGCCCCATCGACCTCCCATCATCGCCGTCGTCACCGTCCACTGTATGCCGCACCGTCCGCCATCCCCCAGTCGCACCCACTCCTCCTTCGAACGACGAGGAAATTCGGATGGCAACACACCGGATCTGTTCCTCTCCTGACTTCAGCTTCATCCAGGAATGTTCGTTGTCTTGTTCAGCCTGTGTTGCATCGGCGTCTCTCTATTTACTTTTAATTTTCATTTCTATTTCCATTAAAGGGGTCCTGAGTTTGGTACGGTGCCTTAGGGATGGACACCCTTTGTTTGAGAAATTTTGGACTGGAGCTTATTACCGTATTTAAAACCTCTTGGGCCAGACCTTATTTTCATGTTTACGGCCATTGTAGGTCCAGCTACCTGATCCCCATTCTGCTCTGCATCAAGCTTTCTCAACCTCCGCTCCACAACGACGAGCGGGTCCCATGGTTGGCCGTTTTATCACCGTCTTACTTTTGCAATGTTCTTTAATTCTTTTCCTTCCCGTGAGAAAGTTTATTAATTCTTCCCAGACCAAAAAAACAAGTTTATCACCTGCACAATTCTTCTAGGGCTTCACATGAGACTTAACTTAGCGTGTTATTGGAATTTTTTTTTTAAACCAGCTTATAAAAAACATAGGCTTATAGACAACTTATAGAAAATGGCTTTTCTAGAAGAATTTATGAAAAATAAGTGATTTTGGATAAATGAGTGTTTGAATAGTTATTTATAGGAGATATTTTATGATTGATAAATGATCAAAAAGGGTATAAATATTAAATGAGGAGAGATAAGAGATGAGAGGAGAGAGAGAGTGTAAGAAAAAAAATAGAGAAAAAGTAGAAGATAGGAGAGATGGTGTAAGAAAAAGTAAGAGATAGGGTATAAGAAAAAGTAAGAATAATATAGTAATTGGTTAGTTCATAAGCTATTTTACTGTTTCATAAGTTGCTCTGACCAGCTTATATGAAATTTTAGTTTTAAACTATGGTTTAGTCTAAAAGCCTGTTTGAACAAATATGGCTATTTGGTTAAAAATTTCTCTAAACTAAAATTTTAAGCCAAACTTAAATTTAGAAGGTATCCAAACACACCCTTAGTTCCCCCATTGTTAGGTTGAGCTTTGGCTTAGCAAGAGATAGCTTTTAAGAAATAGTTTAAAAATATTTATCAACCAAAAATATAACTAACTTAATTTAACATTCATTTTTATTTTACCAAGAAATATTTTTTAATAAAATTAATATCAGGATAAAATTAATTAATTTTAAAATTATGTATATACTTAAACATTATTCTTTTTTTATATAATTCTATGTCTGAAAATAAATTTTAATTATAAAATACATTAAAAATTAAAATTATCAAAAAATATGATGATTATAAAACAATATATATTACATGAAAATTATAAAAAAATTAGTAATATTAAACGACTAGTTTTACAATTTCTTAGTGTCTGTGTAGATTGGGGAAGGATATGGTTCGGCCTGAGCCTACACTTGTCTCAAAATGTTTGAATGGCTCGGCACAAGGCGTATTGGGCCATCCCGCCAGTTGAACTGCCTTGAGTTCTTATTACAACAAATAATATTAGTTATTATTTATTTGCATTGGCCTCAACGACCCTTTTTTAAAAGTAGATTTCACAAACTTACATACTAATATTCTCACCATATTTCAATTACCTTGATAAAAAATTAAAAAAAATCTATCAATATTTGAGGCCTTATACAGCCTCATCAAAAAAAGAGTTTCCTTTATTTTGTTATTATTAGATACGTTACTCATATTATTAAGACGATGTTTAGCATTAGAAGGAAAATTGGTCTTTCTTTGTAGCACATAAGAATTAATATCATCATAATTATAGAGGTTTTTGAAATAATTTATAACTATATCAATCAACTCAAATTCATCCTCAATCTAATTGCCCTTATCATTTTTAATAGTAACAACCATATTTCTTTTTCTTCTCATTTGTGTTTTCAAATGATAATACAGGGTATTCTGGTCCCTTTTAGTAATCCAATCAGTCTTGACTTTTTGAAACTATTTAATTTTTTCTTATTTCATAATTTCATCTAATTCTACTTTGCAATTTTTTTCAAGGGAATTTAAAAATTTAGAATGAGTATAAATATGAGATCTTGAATACCCTCTAATCTAGCTAATGAGTATTTTTTCTTTTTTTTCACAAATCTAAAAATATTTTTATTCCAGTCAAGCAGAGACACATTTAAATTATCCAAAGACTAATTAAAATCATTATAATCAACCCAAGAATTAAACAGATATTCTTTAAAATTATTATGAGTAAGCCACATAGCTTCAAAACAAAAAAGTTTATTCCTAGCATGTTGAACATTATTATGAAAATGCAACATAACAAGATTATGATCAGAAAATTGAGGGAACACCCGCATTTCTCTTATACTGAAAAGGGAACACCGTGAAATAATTGGTCACTTTAGACCTATTGCTTTGTAGATTGTGCACTACAAATATATTACTAAGGTAATTGTTAGCAGATTAAGAAGTATTATGGATGAGATTGTCTCTCATTTTCAAACAAGTTTTATAAAAAGTAGGCACATACAAAACAATATCAATATCGACTAAGAAGTCATGCATATGATGAAGAAAGCTAGAGGGAAAACTAGTTTGATGGAGGTGAAGATTGATTTGGATAAGGCCTATGATGACATTCAATAGGATTTTCCTCAACAGGTTATTTTTTATGTTAGTTTGGATTCTATTCTTATAAACCTTATCATGAGTTGTGTTACTTCGGTAACATATCACATTTGTTGTTTGTTCTCTGTATAGGCAGATTGTCATATTTAATTAGTGATGTAGTGAAAGAAAGTCACTGGAAACCAATCTACGTAACTAGCAGTGGTCCAGCCATTTCCCACCTTATGTTTGTGGATGACATTCTTCTGTTTAGAGTGGCTACTGAAAAATAAGCTAAATGTATAATGAAGTGCATGGATAAATTCTGTTTAGCTTCAGGAGGAAAAATTAGTAAAATCAAATCCTCAATCTTCTTTTCCCTTAAAGTACATGTGACTATAAGGCGATGGATTAGTAGTATTACTGGAATGGAGGTTTCAACTGGTATAGAGAAGTATCTGGAATTTTCAATCATCAAAAGGAGAAAACCCAGGGATCCTTTCCAGTACATTATTGATAGAGTAAAGTCAAAACTTGCAACTTAGAAAGAGAATACACTCTCAGTAGCTGGGAGAATCACTCTGACAAAGTCTATATTGAGTTCATACCATTATATCCTATACTAGTTTCTAAAATCTCAATTTCAATTTGTTAGGAAGTAGAGATGTTACAAAGAAATTTTATATAGGGGAATAACTAAAGCTCACATGGATATCATCCTATTGGATGAGACCAAATTGTTTTGCCTAAATTAAAGGGTGGTCTTGGATTCAAGCAACTGACTTCCTTTAATCGGGCTTATGTTGCAAAAATAGTATGGAAGTTAATTAATGGCGGCAAAGGATTGTGGGTTGATGTGCCCTTACATAAATACATACTGAGGAACGAAGATAACCTGCTAGATGCAAATAAAGGTGATTTTGCTTTATGGAAGTATATTTCCCATCAGCAAGATATCATTAATGCAGGTACAAGATGACATATCATAAATGGGTAGTTGGTAAATTTTTTTACTGACAATTGGCCCTTTTCTAATATTAAATTAAAGGATTTGTGTCTTTATCCACTCACAAGTGAAGAGAAAAATAGTAAAATAATATACTGGATTTGTTCGGGAACTTAGGATTTTCAAAAGCTTGCTACTCTTATCTCAAGCAGTGCTATTCAAAGATTAATTAGCATGATTCTACCAATGTCAGAGATAGGTAACAATGTAATGGCATGAAATACTACGAATGATGGTAGTTTTACCCTTAGAAATGCCTATTTTCTTATTGAATTGCGGCTTGTTAATACATATAATTTAGTCTATAAAAATATCTAGAAGTAGAGGGGTGTTGAACGTGTTATAGTTTTTTTGTGGTTAGCATTCAAGAACTGCCTATCAACCAATGATTGGAGAAGCAAGTGGACTTTAACCAATGCAGTATTTCAATACTCTAATTACTATATGGATGATATTTTGCATATTCTTCGTTACTATATTTATGCTAAACAACTTTGGGTGCAGCTAATTCATCCCAAGTATTATAATGCCTTCTTTATGGCTGGTCTGAGAGATTTATTTGCTTTAAATCTCAAGAGGAATTTGGGATTGGATGGTACTAATAGTTGGGGGTTAATTTGGAGAGTATCAATTTAGAATTTATCGAAATGGAGGAATAAGGCCACATTTGATGAGAATTATCTGAAACCTTTGAATCTTTACTTGTTCATCATGTAGACATGGAGAACCTTTGTGCAAGTTCATGATGAATGTTTAATTGATGATTCTACAATTCTAGCTTCTTCTAATTGGCATCCTCCCCTATGGGATGGCTTAAATTAAATGTGTATGGGGCTATTATGAAAGGACAATATAAAATAGGATGTGGCAGAGTGATTAGAGATCATACAAGCAATTGGGTAGTTGGATTTTTGAGTAAACTGGGATCTTGTATGGTCATGGAGGCAAAACAATGGGTATTTACAAAACTCTCAATCTTGGTTGGGATTTAGGATTTACAAAGATTATGCTGGAAACAAATGCCAAGAATGTTGTTCAAATGCTTTCTAAATTGACAGGTCATACATGCAGTCTATTAGTCTCACAAATACAGAGTCTTCTTCAACTATCTTAGGATGTGAGGATCCAACAAATTTTTAGAGAGTAAAATAAGTTGACAGATGCTCTGATGAAGGAAGGATTGACTACCATGTTAATTTTTTATGTTTATCTTTCACATTTGACATCTCTTATTGATAATGAGTGTTTGAGAGTTAATCCCTATATAGACTAATATTGTTTGTTCAATTGCTTTCATTTGTAAAAAAAAGTTATTATTTGTGAAAGAACTGGCGCTTGTATCCCACATATTTGAGAGTTAATCCCTATATAGACTAATCTTGTTTGTTCAATTGCTTTCATTTGTAAAAAAAAGTTATTATTTGTGAAAGAACTGGGGCTTGTATCCCACATATTCGATTCTTGTTATTATTATGAGGTTTTATTTAGTAGGCGATTTTATAAATTTTCTGTAAGTGTTATCTGAATCTTGGGACTATACCTTAACTTTAGTAGACGACCGATAATGAATACACCTAAACTTTGTATTAAAAAAAATAAAATTAGTTATTAGTTAATCAAGGAAAAAACAATTTTGAAACGGAGGCATATGCATCGACGCTGCTAGCATATAGTAAAATACAGAATAATGTGTCGTTCAATAGTCCAAGAGTGGGTACTATTAAATAATCAAATGCTAATGCAATTTTTACAAATAAAATAAGCGAGACATTTTGGTTATACATTGTTAGATTTTGACTTGATCTAAACTATTTGGTAGTTTTATAGCATGTTTGTGTGAACTTTGAAATAATTCATGGTATTCATTTATTAATAATGATGGAGGAGGAGGGGGTGGTTTTTAAAATAAAACTGTGAGTTAATGTTTTGCATGTATATCTGCACATGATTGATTGAAAACTTAATGACTCAATTGGTAAAGATTAAAATTGAGGGACTAAATCTATAATTAGAACAAAATTAAGGGACTAAAAATTTCACTATCTATTTTTTTTAATTTTCTATTACATATAGATAGATAAATAAATAAAAATAAATTTTATATCACATATAAACATATACAATAAATATATAGAGAAATTATACTGCACGCTTATGCTCGAATGTTACAAGGATCCAAAGTATTGGCAAAAGTAAAAAGTATTAGTTGTCGGCTTTTTATATTTTATTACGTTAGCGATTATGTCGATGCCAATATTGATGATGGAGGTAAAAAAAAAAAAAAATACTCCTATAAATTGACATAACTGTATTTCGTGGAGAAAACATAACTGTATTTATAAATTTAGAACTGGGAGTAGATCCCACTGCCAACAACATTTTGGTGCCGCAAAACGATTTGAATTTCCTTATTTTGCACGCAAAATTCTTCGAGCAATCCGGAGAGTCTGAGAATTAGTTTTCCTCCAGACTCTCTCCGATCAAGCATATCATATACTGAATTCAGACACATTCACTTCTTCTGCATTTAAAAATCCAGATACAAGTTAAGGAGGGTAAAGATGGCGGATGGAGGTTGTTGGCCGACGATGGATCTGCTTCGTTCGGAGCCAATGCAACTTGTGCAACTTATCATTCCAACTGAATCAGCTCACCGAGCCATCTTTTACCTTGGAGATCTTGGTCTCTTCCAGTTCAAAGATGTATGCCTCATTTCCGTTTTCCATTTCTCACCGCTTTTCTCAATTCAATATTCTCGTTGATCTTGTTTTGTTTTGTGTATTATGTTTGGTTTCTTCCTCTCTCTAATCCTGCATTGATCTCCCTATGCAATCTCGCCATATAACTGTTCTCTGAATTTTTTCTTTAAATCTGCCGTCTAATTTATCTTCACATATTGATGCATTTTTTTTCATTACAATTTTCCAGCTAAATGCAGAGAAAAGCCCATTTCAACGGACATATGCTGCTCAGGTTGATGTTATGATCCATCTTAGGAGTGCTTACGTTTCATCTTCAGAAAAATCATCCACCTATGCGTAACCTCCTTGAGGATTTCTTCTGTGTTTTTTTGTCAGTGAACTTGAGGACCTTTAGTTTTTTAATTATAATTTTGCATCTTAAATTTTCTCTCTAGACACGATTTCACTGCAAATCAAATTGGTGATCCTAGTTTCCAATCTCTTTAAGCCAAGTTCGAAATCAAGATTATGAATAATGAAGTATGACAAATTAAACACTGATAATTCAAAAACCATGCGCATGACACTCTCCTGTTAGACCTCATATGACACGACATTTTTTACTTTTGCCAAAATATTGTATATTTTGCCATGTCATGCAGCCTTTATTTCTGCGTTAGTATCTGTGCTTCTCAGAGCATAACCAAATAACCTTCGTGAATATATTGTGAGGATGGAAGCCTGAAACTCAGAGTATTCATGCTTACACAGGCTCAGTATGACATGATTCTTGGTGTCTCTTGTATTTTCTTATTTTGGCATGAGTACATGGTGAGGATTGATGAATATAATGGCCAGAGTAGGACATTTTCCTGTTTTATTTTTACTTGTGATGCTAGGGTCGGACAACTAAGAGCAGCTGGATCTTTATAAATTTATTAATGCAATATGTTGATGTAGCTAAGTCCTATCTTTTGGATATGCCTGCACAAATTAGTGGCAGCATATCCTACTGTGTGATATTTTATGGTAATAATTCATTATGAGAGTGGAAAGCTGACTGTTGTTTCATTCAGATTAAAAGGTGTGGGGAAATGGCACGTAAGCTTCGGTTCTTTAGGGAACAAATGACAAAGGCTGGTGTACCACCCTCAAGAAGGTCCACAGAAGAAGCTGAAGTCGATTTGGATAATTTGGAGGTTGTTATGTGGTCTATAATTATTGCCATCGGTATTATAAATCCCTGTACCATGTAATGGAACATTTCTTCCTGATCAGGTTAAACTTGCAGAACTTGAAGCTGAGCTACTGGAGATTAATGTGAATAATGAGGAGTTGCAACACACCTACCGTGAGCTATTAGAGTATGAACTTATTCTACAGAAGGTATGGCTATGCTAATTGCAAAGTGCATCGTTGCTAGCATTGTCATGTCCTCACCAATCTGATATTTGGTATTTCAACCAGTAATTGGTTTTGTGTTGCTTTGTTGGTTATCTTGTTTGTATCAAGAAAAAGCGTACGAGCATTTTATTAGGTGTGTACTATGATCTGTATTCCATCTCATTATATACATGTTGCCACTACAATATATGCATATACTCATCAGATTAATTAGCCTCGTCTTGTTCTTTTGTTCTATGTTGAAACAAGGCTAAACAAAATATATATACATATATATATTTTAAATTCATTTCAGGCTGGTGAATTTTTCGCTTCAGCTAGAAATAGTGCTACAGCTCACCAAAGAGAGCTCGAAGTCCAGAACACTTTTGAAGCATCTATTGACAACCCGTTATTATGGGAAAAAGTAAAATTTTTTAGTTTAAACACACATATTACAGGTTTCTTCTATTTCTCCTTCTGACGATGCTTAGAAAATTTATATTGTGTAGGAGTCGCCACCAGATCTACCAAAGCAGCTTAACCTGGGGTTCATTAGTGGTTTTGTTCCTAGAGAAAAATCAATGGCATTTGAAAGAATATTATTTCGTGCTACAAGGGGTAATGTGTTTCTAAAGCAAGTTGCGGTTGAGAATCCTGTTCTTGATCCTTTATCAGCTGAGAAGGTTGATACCAAAATCTTGAATTTAAATCTTTGACTTATAGAACAAGCTCAATTATAGTATTCGCATGCCTAATTATCATGCTTTCATTCTATTCTTTTTTAGTTGGAAACACTAAACATTCATTCTATTTTCAACTGTCAGTTTTACTTTCTAAATTCATTTTTTTTGTGTGAATTGAATGGGATTCAAAGAATAAACCACACTGTTCACTTCCTGGGAATAGTGGCTTGTTATAGATTTGATATCTTTCATTAATGATTCTTTAAATTGAAAGAGCCAAACTTATAAGCTATAACCTGTCTTTTTGCAGATTTATAAAAACGTCTTTGTAATATTTTATTCTGGAGAGAGAGCAAAAAGTAAAATTCTGAAAATATGTGATGCTTTTGGAGCAAATCGTTATCCATTCACTGATGATCTGGGTAAACAATTTCAGATGACAACAGAGGTGAACTTAATTTTTCTTTTGGGTTTCTGCCTAGCTTGTTACAGTTTCAAAAACATAAATTTCCCAATCATAAATGTTTCTTCATTTACCTCTTGTTTAGAGTAGTAATAAAAACTGCTGATTTATTCATTTTTGGTTTAGACTGCTTAGGTGATTCATTGTAATGCATTTTATTCATTTTTATTTATTTTCATATTACAAAGAGCTATTATTCAGGTTGTTTCACTAGAGACGTTTTATTGTGTTTATTATCCAATTGTAGCTGTGTTCTCTTATTGATTTAGATAAATTCGAGCTGCTTGTTCCTCGCTGCAGCAGTTACATGGGGAGTGCGTTTTCTGTTTTGTCTGTGTAACAACGGCCTTTACCTCTAACGTTTCCTGTAATATTTGGCGAAAATTGAGAGCATACCTTCATTTTCTTTAAAAGATATCTTCATTATTGACATAAAATCTTAACCTTGTGATGTCAGCTTCTTGAAACTTAATCATGATACTGGACTTCATTGCCTAACAACCTTTTCTTCATTGGAAATATTTACTGAGCATATGATAATCTCTCTTGTCTGATTGTGTTAAGCCATAAGAAACAGTTACTTCATTATCTGGATTTGTTAGGTGTCAGGAAGACTTTCTGAATTGAAGACTACCATTGAGGTTGGATTGTTGCACCGTAGCACTCTTTTGCACACAATTGGTTGTTACTTTGAGCAGTGGAGCCTTCTGGTTTGTTTTACTACTCCAGTATAGCATGTCTAAGGATTTATTACTGACACAAACGCAAGCGAATCTCTGTGCTCATGTCTCTGTTTTTAGTTTTGGTGTTGAGTTTCTGCTATTAACTTCTATTCCAACGATGGCATTTCTATGATTTGTTGATAGGTGAAGAAGCAAAGATCCATTTTCCACACTCTAAATATGCTTAGCATTGATGTAACAAAGAAATGTCTTGTAGCAGAAGGTTGGTGTCCTGTTTTTGCAACCAACAAGGTTTGTTCTTGAACTGCATTTATGATACAATGGGCATCTGAACCTCTATATTACACACATACGTGCATGCAAAGACTGCAATATGTTATTGGTTGGCCTATCTAATTAATTTAGATTAAATACTTTGGCAGATTCAAGTTGCATTGCACCGAGCAACCGTGGACAGTAACTCACAAGTTGGGGTGATATTTCAAGTCTTACAAACAAAGGAATCACCACCAACATATTTCCAGACGAATAAATTTACTTCTGCTTTTCAAGAAATTGTAGATGCCTATGGGTAAGTCACCTAGAGGCTAGATGCTGTCAAATCTTTATTTTTTTCTGAACTGAGTAGTTCATTTTCATTAAACGCGTAATTTGATAATCTTGTCAAGCTTAATCAGTTTATCTTTTATGTGCCTTTTTCTTGGGTCAAATTTATGTGTCTGTTTTACCAGTTTAGCTTCCACTTTTGCTCGTGAAGACGTAATAAATTGTGACTGAGAATAACTACAAAAAATGGAAAGTAAACAATTTCATATAATATATTTTGTTCCATCCTTATGATCCCCTGCATCTTTATTTATGGCACTTGTACCGGTATTTTTTATGTTGTGATTTTATCTCCCATCTTAGCTTCTTGATTTATTTTTTGTTCGCGTTAATTGGTAATATTCAGAGTTGCAAAGTATCGGGAGGCAAACCCTGGCGTATATACAATTATCACCTTTCCGTTCCTCTTTGCTGTTATGTTTGGTGATTGGGGGCATGGTATATGCCTATTACTAGCAACTTCATATTTCATAATTAGAGAGAAGAAATTTTCTACTCAGGTACTTCATTCTTTTTTGATCAGTTTCCGCTCATTTCTTTGCATTACCCCTCATTAACTTGGATCAGTTTTACTTTATGTTGTGAATGACAGAAACTTGGAGACATAATAGAAATGACTTTTGGTGGTCGCTATCTTATTATGATGATGGCACTATTCTCAATATACACTGGACTGATATATAATGAGTTTTTCTCTGTCCCATTTGAACTATTCGGGCGATCTGCCTATGGATGCCGAGATTTTTCATGCAGGTGGTTATCAGTACAATTTATTTTATGTATATGTTTCTATAATTCAAGTTAGTCAATTCTAATAGTGTTTTCTCTATTGTCTCTTTTGCAGGGATGCAACCACAACAGGCTTAATAAAGGTGCGTGGCACTTATCCATTTGGAGTGGATCCTAAGTGGCATGGAACACGAAGTGAGCTACCATTTCTTAATTCGTTGAAGATGAAGATGTCAATCCTATTGGGAGTCGCCCAGATGAATCTTGGAATTATATTAAGCTACTACAATGCCAAGTACTATAGGAATGACATAAATATCTGGTAATATGGAAAATTTAAGATGTGTTTTTTCCTTTTTGTTTTATATGTGAATTATTGACCATCTGACTCACCTACCTTTTTTCAGGTACCAGTTTGTTCCCCAAATGTTATTCTTAAACAGCTTGTTTGGCTACCTTTCGCTCCTCATAATTGTTAAATGGTGCACTGGATCCCAAGCTGACTTGTATCATGTGATGATATACATGTTCCTAAGTCCAACTGATGATCTGGGTGAAAACCAGCTCTTTATTGGCCAAAAATTCCTTCAAGTAAGAAAATATCAAATACTGATTTGAATAAATTTTGTATTCAGTGATACTAAACAGATGCCACATCTAAGCTGCCCACTGTTTCATTACTAGCTTGTGTTACTATTGTTGGCACTTGTTGCTGTACCATGGATGTTGTTCCCAAAGCCTTATCTCCTCAAGAAGCAGCACCGAGAAGTATGCCTTAAACTTTCCTTGAATTTCTTGTTTTACCATCGTTCCAGACTCCATCCTAATTTTTGATATCATTCTTACTCAGAGGCATCAAGGTCAATCTTACTCTCTGCTTTACAGCAGCGATGACCCTCTTGAATCAGAGCCACATATTAATCCCCATGGAGATGATGAGTTTGAGTTCAGTGAGGTTTTCGTACACCAACTTATTCATACAATAGAATTTGTGCTTGGGGCAGTGTCTAATACAGCTTCATACCTACGATTATGGGCCCTCAGGTAGGTGGTTGAAAATATCTTTTGCCAGCTTGTGAACCTTTTTATTGTGCTATTCAACATGGATCGGGAAGGTTAACGTTTTTTATGCCTTTAAATATTGTAGATAATGGTTCGATTCACATTCATCTGTCTTTCCTTTTCTTAAATATGGCTCATACATAAGAAAAGCCAACTGATTAATTTGATAGTCTGCTTCTCTAACTGCCTGTAATATTTCTTAACTAACTACTAACTGAATAATGCTTAACAAAGTAGCTATTACTGACTTCCTTCTCTGATTCTTACACGTTACCTTTGGTCTCGGCAAGTTCAAGTATCAATCTTATGCTTCTTTCAAGGCCTAGTTGTCAAATATCAGTGTTAGCTCCTACTCATTTGAGAAGATGTTTAGCTTTTGACTTCTACTGGATAGACCTTAAAGGCCATATCTCTTTCCTATTAGAAAGGCTTCTCTATCATACTATTTAATTCTGATATATTTTTTCTTGGAATTTGTTCTTGTCCAGTCTGGCACATTCAGAGTTGTCAAGTGTGTTCTATGACAAAGTTCTTCTTCTGGCCTGGGGGTGAGTCAAAGTTGTGTTGTTATGTTAGTAGAGGATTGTAAGAAATTAGTCGACATCTAATGTCCCTTTTTCTGTGTCTGACGCAGGTTCAACAACGTCATTGTTCTCATTGTTGGCATTATTGTTTTCTTATGTGCTACCGTTGGCGTGCTACTGGTTATGGAAACTCTGAGTGCTTTCTTGCATGCATTGAGGCTTCACTGGGTGGAGTTCCAGAATAAGTTTTATGAGGGAGATGGTTACAAGTTCAGTCCATTTTCATTTGCCTTGCTTAATGAAGAGGATGAAATATAGTTGCCAAATAATAAATAATCTAAACTCTATAACAGTGGAAATTCATCATTTTTTATTTATTTGAATCTACATGCTACCCTGGTTGTTATTGTATCACAGTGACAATTTTTTGTTGAATTTATACCCTCGAAATTTATAGATTGTCAATTTTCAATGTGAATCGGTCCATGAATTTGTAGTCAAAAGCCTGCAGTGTAAGAGGACAAGGGAATAGATCTCTGTTTGCATTGACCACTGTCACCAGTAACCGCAAGTTGAGGCGTGCTACTATTGTGAATGTAAATGACACTACAGTTTAGGTTCGCAAAGTGCTTCTGAAAATGGGTTCCCTTCTTCTACTGGTCATGTAATCTTCTGTAAACAGTCAATAAAATTTCTCACCAAACACGTTAAATCGTTTTTCTAGTTTTTTCATCGACGCTCCGCGTTTCTAGGCTCCTCTTCTTTTTCCTACATTTACCATTATTGAACACACGTTCTTGCAGCCAGATCTGAACTTCCATTACACTTTCAGGACAGGGCGGAAAGAATGAGTTTTCCCCAAGTTCATTTCCAGTTTTTTCTTTCATTGATGTGCAACAATCTAGAGATTTGTCAGTCTTGCTGCAATTGCTGCCTCTTGAAATGCACCAGCCGCAATGGAATTGTGATAGCAAAATACTTATCTTATCACCCTACAGGTAGCACACACGAAAAATCTCTTCATGCACCACTTGTAATTCCTCATCCTCCACTTGATCATAAGTAGACCAGATATACCAGATTCATAATCATAGCTAATTTGCTTCTAAAGCTCCAAAAAGCCATGCTCTTATACTAAATTTTAACGCAAGTTGAACAAGTTACTAAATTTCTGGGCACCGCTCCGAGTGTGAGATATCAGTCTATCACACTACAACTTCACCAGCCATACGCACTGGCTCTCCTAATTCTTTCCTAATCCCTTCGGCCACTGCTCATGCCCTCTATAACAATCTACAGTAGGAGCACTAAGCATACAGAGTTACATAGCAGACGCATAAACAGCAATAGAAAGAAATCTGCAGTAGGAGTGATATGCATGCAGAAATGGCATAACAGATCCAACAATGCACACATTACAGAACTAATTATTCACATAAGCTTCACCATCCTTGTAACGGAAAACCAAAAGGTATCCTTAAAATTATTCACTATCAGTATATAATGCAGTTACGGCTGAAACCATCGAATTTACCCACATATATTTCGGCCTCTGAAGATCTTGTAATATCCGTCCTCTGCCCAGTTCTGTCCCCATGAATTCTTTATAACCCACTAAGGTTTTTCCTTGAACTGAATGGGAGCATAGCGAGCAGAGCCATATCCTACCAGAAGAACCCCATGATCCAAATGTTTTAGGCAGATGAATGGGCATGAAACGCCGCCAACGTATGCCGTCATAAAAACTGCATTGATACCAACTGTTCCAAGCAAAGCAAAGTCAGAATTTTTCCAAGTCTCATTCAATCTTGCTCTTTTTTAAAAATGATCAAATTACCAAAATAAGCACATACAAGAAGACCGTTCTTCACCAGATTAGCAGCAATTTGATCTTCACCAGTGGAAACCACACTGAAATTAGAAACAGAAGCAGAAATTTTGCTTTTGTCAAACTTGCAGGGTCCTGACCCAGTATAAGGATAGTCCTCTTCTCGTTCTAGTCCGCTTTACTCAAATGCAGTTATCATCAACCCGCCATTGCAGCCTGAGTCGCAGCTCCATATTATTCTGGATCACACTGAGATCATTGCCGATGTTAGTTCAATATTTCTGCCTTTTGACAGTATTACAGTAGTCATTTGTACTGTCTTGCTAGAAAACTTAGAATTCAACTTATAAGAATATAAAGGGAAAATTAACTAGTAAATCTTTATAGTTTACCTCTATTTTGAATAAAGTTCATGCAGTTTATTTTGTTTGAATTAAGTCATTTTCATAAAGTCCATGAAATTTTATAAATTAAAATTAACAGTTTATATATATAAGGAAAGATGTCTAAAACGGATCAAAGTAGGTCCAATTTAACCAAAATAAATTACAAGAACCTAATTCAAAATTGAGGTGAACTATAAGGACACGTGGATTAATTTTTTATTCTTCTTCTTTCGATACAAAGGAAAGGTGGATTAATTTTTTCAAGTATAAACAAATAAATACACCAATTAATCGCGCCTTAAATGCATCCTTAGATATTATGATCAAGGCCTAACCGTGTGATTTACCTTACGTATTATTACCAAAATAAGAATAGGAAAATGTTGAGAAATATCTTTCTTCGATTGCCATATGTATACATCTACAATCTTCAACAAGCATTTATCTGTCTTCGCGGAAAAACAGAGCATTATAAATATCCCCGAAATATACAATTTGAACTATTGAAGCTATTGTGGTGAAAAGAAACGAACTATTGAAGCTATTAAAAACATCCTCAAATACTAGATATGGTAAATCAAGTGGAAAAGGCAAGACCAAAATTCAGGAGAGGCGAAAGTATATACGAACCTCGTGGTCGCAATCTACGAGCTGTTGCTCACTGAGGCCACTAGCTCTCCATTCCTCGGAAAATGGGCCCCTTCCGGTGCTCCAGGGGTGCCAAACGACCGGCATGATCCACACGCACCCTGCTCGCCAAACAATAAAGGTTTAAAACACAAGAATCAGAGAGTAAACAATGAACTATACATTAATAAACGTTCCTGATCCTTGACGGGAGTGACAGCTTCATGATCACGCCAATCGAAATGAGCAGCGAGATCGTTAGGAGGACGGATCGGAGCCTTGAGAGCATCGGCGGGAAGACGAAGATGCTTAAGGCCGAGGAACTGCCGGCAAATTCCGAAGGAGTGAGATCGGAGAATTTAGTGAAGATACCGAAGCAATAGTCGTGCTCCTCTCTGGTAGCGTAGGCCTTGCCGAACTTAGACTTGAAATTAGAGAATTGGAGCTCAGCGTCGATCAAGTGATCTTCGTCGTTCGAAACTGTTACGGACAGAATTGAAGAGAAGAATAGAAGAAGACATAAGAAAGAAAATAAGGGGGGAAACAGAGAGAACTTGGGAGGGGGACTATTGCGTGCACTTCGTCTCCTCGAATGAGCTACCGCGGGAAACATAAAGCCAACACGAGGCAAACAAAATTAAAAGACAAGATAGTCCATACTAAACTAATGACAGAGACAGGACTACCCCTAATAATATGATACCCTTAACAGAAACGACCTGAGCGTATTTTGTCTAAATTTTTTTTTATACAAAAAATTTAAAAGTTTAGCGCCAGTCATCTATTTATAATAATTTTAAAATTTATAAAATACCTATAAAAAATTTATAACATCGCCCTAATGAGGGTTTATAATAATATTTGTATATATATTTATTATTTAATTCTTAAATCAAAACAGAAACCCATGGTTCCATGGAGATAACATGACAGGTCTGTTTTCCTCCGGAAAATAATTGACAGGAGTATGCCTTTTGTACATAATTTGTGTGTGTTTTTATGGACACGTACATCGAACAAATATATAGACATACACAAATAAAATGTTACTCCTCCCTTACTAAATATAAAAATGATGAATTATGGTAACATCTCTCTTGGAGTTTACTAGAATTGTGGAGAATTTTATTCTAAATCCAGAATATATACTTTCATTTTTTGCTGGTACTTTCAGTTTCGTTTCTAATGTTTGAATTAAAATATCTTGATTGACAAAATTTAACATAATTAATAAATAGTTAAATATTTTAAATATAATATTTAAAATTTAAATTAGATCATATATATAAAAAATATTTTGTTAAGAAAACCAATACCATTTCACGGATTGGGAGGACCATGATAATTTTTTATTAAAAAAATATATATATTTGAAAAATAAAAAAAATTACGTAATTTTAACAAAATCGTAAAATATAAATTGTAAATGTAACTCGGAGTCAATATGATTGACTGCTGACTGGGGTCTGGTAGGGGTAGACTTCGATTGGGCTAACGTTTTTCTATTGTTTACTTGCGGACATCAGGACGAAGTGAGGGAAGAGAGAAACCAGAGAGAGGCGGAATCCAGAGAGCTCAGAGTCGTGGGAGCGATATGGATGAAGATCACAATTACGGCGGCAGTGGCGGCAATCACGTGGAGACTTCCAAGGCTGAGAGATCCGTTTGGCTGATGAAGTGTCCTGTCGTCGTCGCTAAGTCATGGCAGAATCATCCTCCCTCTCATCCTCAACAGCTCGCGAAGGTCGTCCTCTCCCTTGATCCTCTTCATGCCGACGATCCCTCTGCTCTCCAGGTTCTATTCACTTCCTTTTCAAATTCTATCCTTCGTGCGATATTTCAACCACTATTTTGCCCCAGCTCCGTTTTGCTCTGCTTTCATATTCTTTTTGGCAGGAGAGAGTGATGCTACTTGTTGAATTTATCAGATGGATGCGTTTTTGTGGATTTACACATTCTATAAATTTGTGATTTTTCTGGGGAAGGTGTTATGAATCCTTCAACTTTTTCAAAACCCTACTTTGTTGATATGTGAGGAGCGTAACCATCACTGGTGGTGTGTTGTTTTGCTATAAACTATGCTTATTCTGAATTTATCCAAATCATAAGCACTTTCTGTATTATTAGTTGCTTAAATACAGTTAGGTATACATTCAGAAGACATGGCTCACTGGAAGGTCGTTATAGCAGTTTTCTGTTCTTATGTAATTGATATTTTTTTATTTGTTGTGAAAAAAAGCCTGATAGGCAAGAGTGTTGATTTATTATTGATGTGACATAGTCATCCATTTTTTAACTCGTATCATGATTATATCAGTTCACGATGGAGATGGCTGGCACGGATGCAGTGAATAAGCCGAAAACCTATTCTTTAAATATGTTTAAGGATTTTGTTCCTATGTGCGTATTCTCTGAGACAAACCAAGGTAAGAGTTAAAACTTCACCTTACTGCCAAATATAGTTTTCATTCCCTGGTAGCAATTTCGAAATCATGCTCCACCGGAGCTACATCATTGTAAATCCATATCAGACATCCAACTTCTTGGATATGATACGATATCAGCTCAACTTACAGGTTTGATTGATGTTACCTTTCACGCCGATGACTCTTCAACAGAGAGGCGTATGAATTATCTCAATTGATGTTGGAATTGTTCAGTAAAGATACAACCCAGGTTGTAATCTGTTTTGGTAGTTCATTGAGTTTAAGCAATACAGGACTAAGCCATCCATTACAATTGAAGGGAGTAGTTGTTCTGCTCGTCTGATGTGGCCTAGATTTAAACAAGCAGGATAGGATACCGTTGGATATAGAAAGTTTTCTTTTTGTCTCTTCCAGATCATGTGTAATGTTAATAATAGCAGTAGTAAACTGAAGTTAATTTTTGCAATGTTTGCGGGGTAGCTAGAAGTCTGAGGGTTGACTGCTTTGTTGAGAGACTTTGAGAAGGCAAGGTGGAAGTACCTTCAAACTTCATGGTCACGAATGCTTTTATTATGATGTGAGAAATGATCCTAATCAGTAACTGACTATTGTGACAATTATATAATTCGAAATAGATGAAAAGGGCTTGCATGTTAAGTGCTTTTGGTTATATCAGTTGTCATAATTAGGCTTGGTACCTTGAGTAAGGTAACGACCACTAAGTTCTTGTTAGGCAAGGTCGCGATGGAAGGGAAAGTAGAACATAAATTTGATATGAAGCCCCATGGTGAAAATATTGAAGAGTATGGCAGATTGTGTCGTGAGAGGACAAACAAATCTATGATTAAAAATCGACAAATACAGGTAATATTTCTTAATTATTATTCGATTTCCCCTTAGGTGGTTTTTGGCTTCTTGCATATATGTGAGATGGAAAATATTGATTATCTTGTTCACTTGATTTTATCCTAAGGTTATTGATAATGATCGTGGAGTTCTAATGAGGCCCATGCCTGGAATGGTTGGTCTAGTTTCTTCCAATTCAAAGGTACCCTTTTTTATACAGTCTTATATGTTGAACAACATACTGATAAATGGATTTACATCAGGTTCTCTGAGTATTGAAATCTTACGTTAATGACTAGGAGGTCTCATGAAGTGTTCTTAAAGTTATTATTATTTAACTATCGCAGGATAAGAAGAAGACGCAACCAGTGAAACCGTCAGATACAAAGAGAACAAGAAGAGATCGTGGAGAGCTGGAGGACATAATGTTCAAGCTATTTGAAAGACAGCCTAATTGGGCCTTGAAGCAGCTTGTCCAAGAGACTGACCAACCAGCTGTATGTCTTTCTGCTCTCTCTTTGGATAGTGGGGGGTGTTTGGTTTGCCTTTATATTCCTTCTCTGGAATTTTATTATTTAGGTCGGACTTTGCTGCTTCATGGTGTGGTCCTAGTAAATCTGAAAGTGATTTCCGTTTTCATATTGCATTGTATTTGAGCTTTACATTTAGGAGTCAGTTGCATTACATCTATTGTTTTAAGGTATTTGCAGTATACTCAGATATCCCTTTCACTTGATACATGGTATCCTGATGCAAAATTTGATCCAACAGTTTCTGGTGATCGATCCATTTGAATATGCCCTGGGTAACAATTGAACATGGTTTTCATTCATGTATGCAAGTTTCAAGGTCAAATTATGTTAATCTGCTTATGTGCTCAGTATGATTTTCGGATCAATAGGTGCATCAACTTTTGACTTGAATAATCTGACTTGATTAGCCTTTTAACTGTTGGGAATTTGAATTTGCCCCCCTGTTTTGCAGCAATTCTTGAAGGAGATACTGAATGAATTGTGCGTGTACAATAAAAGGGGTGCCAATCAAGGAACTTATGAGCTTAAGCCCGAATACAAGAAATCTGTTGTCGAGGAAGATACAGGTGCCGAATAAGTTTACTTTGCTGCTTGTGCTCCAACTCCCCCCTCCATCCAAAATGAAACATGAAGTCAAGAGTTAAACACAATTATGGTTAGTAGATTGGGGAAGGGGGGGAATCAGGTAAGACAAATAACTGGTAAATTATGTATCTTTAGTATACTCAGCTTACGATATTTTTCTTTTTAAGCATCTTTTCGAACTTAAAGAAGTTGCGCAAGTGAGTTGTATACGCTGTAAAAGGATTTTAAGGGAGCGAAAAAATATTTACGGGTAATTGTTGCTTGGTTACACCTTTGTGCGAGCTCGCAATTTCAAGGCAGCGACAATTTCTTGATATTCGGCTTCTATTCGCCGTCCTCCGATCTCCTAAATGTGTATATAAGGTATTGCTATCTGCATTTGCTACAAATGAATGCCCTTTGGTTTGGTGGGAGTGAATACGACAAGCAGAAATCAAGGAGACAGTAGGAGAGATTACAGAGGCGCTCCAAAGGGTAATGAACTATTATGCGCCGGCTCCCATGCTCCCACGTTTTTAGATTTCAAGTTTATGTCGGTTTCAAGGAGATAACAGCCTTTCATTTCGTAGTCGATTCTTTAAATTCTAAGATTCATAATATCATTTACTCTGTTTTTGCCAAAATGATAGCCCTGCAGGGTATACATGCATAATCAGAAGATATGAAGGGGATTCTAATTAAATGTCAAGGAGGAGATAAGTTTGAATCAAGCTTCACTTGTTTGAGAAATATTAATTTTTTTTAATGCCTTGACTAAATAGAAAATATCAATCAATCAATTTAAAATATAAAATCAATAGATTTTTTTTTTCTTTTGTGGGTTACCAATCCATAGCAAGTTCTTAATTCACATGTTAAACAGGTTGATGCTTGATTCCCTGAAACATGTATGTACGGAATTCATAATTCGAGAGTTTTTGGAGGCAACGTTTTCTTGATTACTGAACTAATGGCGTAGACTAACGGGAAGGACGGAGAATCACGACGTCGAGATGTGAGCATTCCCGAGCTGCTTTGTTGGGAATGAGGACCAATCCATAAAACGCATGGTAGCATCATTGAATGAGGCGTGTGAGAATTTCCATCACGTTCTCCTTGACCCAACCTTCCACTCCTTCGATTTAAATTAGGCACTTAGGATGTGTTTGGTTTTCTGTTAAAAAACTACCAAATATCATGTTTCAGTGGAAACAATTTATAAAGGAAAGCCAAACACAATACATAAACGGCATGTAGCCATGTGCCTCGTTTGTTAAAGTGTCCACGCCCTCGAGTCTGTCAGTTGTGTTGCACCATTCAGCACTACGGGGATTGGGATTCGAACTTTTTCATAATCTAAGCATTAAGCATGCAACCGTTAAAAACTACTATAAGGTACAGAACGACTTTCGAACTATATAGGGAGCTGTTTGAGAATTGAGGCAGACTATAGGGACCTGCAATTCAGTTTTCCCTACTTCAAGTCTAAGTAAGCAATCAACCGATTCTGGAATTTTACCTATCGCATCTTTTCATCACTTCAATTTATATAGAAGAACATTATTAACTGCATGCGCGTGCGTTGCTTTAAAATTGGTGTTGTTTCCTAGCTATGACGTTTGACAACTATATTAAAACTGGGTCCAAGCCAAGAAAAGCACGCAAAGTGGGAAGTGTCTAATCGATCCAAGGGGAAAAAGAAAACGCCTTTCAATCTTCACATTCAATATATATAGTAATTTAGGTATTGACTGAGAGACTGGCATAGACTAATAGCTGCAAAAACCTGAAAGCAGTAAGGATGAGATCTCTCTCTGGTTCGCTAAAAAGGATATGGCCTCGGAATTATATATAAATTTTATCTGCTTGGACACGTATTCTGCCACTATATCAACAATGTGTGCTTTTTAATTATACTATGTTGCCTCGTCTTTCTCCCGTATAATCATTTCGCGCACTCGCGTCTGTCAAATTACTATAAATTCTTCTTGATTACTATTCATCTAAGGAATCTTAAGCGAATTTCGTTATTACGCACTACGAAGTTAGTTATTTCATAGCAAATATGTATGGATAATAATTATAGCATGCATGCATACTTACATATGCGTGAGTCAGCATATATAAGCACTTGTATATATATTGTCGGCACGCATAATATGTAATGCCAGCGTCTCCTTTCAATTTAGAAGCTACACACTCACGCAAGCTTTTTGTGTATATATATATTACTTTCACAAACAATCTCCATATTGATGTGATTTCGGACCCCTGAAACTCCCTGCAGTAATATTTATTAGATCCTTCTCTTTTAAATATAACCCTGTATGTATGTATTATTATTCGAGGTATGCCATGTAGATGACAAGTTCTGTAATGTAGCTGGATTGCTTATGGGGTTACTCCATGATAAAGACGGGGCTAGTCTGGCTGCGGTTACGATTGATATTATGAAATGCGTATTACTAAAAACGCAGAGGGACAAGATCCATCAAGTGCATATTTGAATGTGAACACTAAGCTGAGAGTACTCTTGAGCCTCATCGCTGCCAATATATAATCGGGAATCTTCTTTGTCAGCTGCGGAAAACCTTTAATCAGCACCATGTTTCTTTTTCGTACTCAGAGATTCCAATACCATCCAATTGGTTGGCTTAATTAACGTAGAACTGGTACATACGGGTGGGTGTTTGGGGTATCTTCAATGAAGGTTTCCATTTGGGAAGGTGGAATATGACAGCACTCCTGCCATGTCCCGCTGGGATATACCATTCCTTGAATACTTTCTGGTTAATTTACATACTATCTGTCTTTGCTTTGCTTAATTATGCACGGCCCGCGGGCTGTAGTAAGTCTATTCATACAACCCCGATTGACTAAATAGAAGAGCATGAAGATAGATAGATATATAGTGTTACACCCATTTATTTAATTTCAATGGATTCAATAATCACCGATGATAGCGTGTCCCCAACTTTCCTTTGGAGCTGGGGCTTCTTCATTTCGCATCTTCAAAGTCTTGTCTGCCACTTACGTCCTCCTACAAATTGTGGAACCTGTAATCCATTAGCCTTCTTCACCGGCCCCTGCAGTTTTTAAGCCATGATGATGATCACATAAATGTGAGTGATGTTAATACTACGACTTGGTTTTTTAACAGATAAGATTCCGCTGCAGATCTGCGGAGAAGCCGCGCGCCTTAATTATTGGTTAATTAGGATCCAATCCCACGTTACCAATCTCAATTATGACATCCATGTCCGTTTATACTAATCTTGTATAAAAAATAGCGTAAGAGTGAAAGTAACTTGTAGAAGGATGAATAGGACTCACCTAATTAGATGTTATGAGATCTCCTTAAAACATGGTATCATCCTCATAACATGGACTGTTGACGTTAAGATAACTTGAACTCATCATCTGGATATATATTTATTGGTGAAAATCCAGGTTAGACATCATTGTGTATGATCTATGGTATATCAAACACAATGCTTTCAAGTATGTATATCATCGACGTATGCATATTCGTAAATACAAATTAATTAAAAACGATGAGTATATAAATATATGTTGGCTGATACTACGTACATTGAAGGTTTATAGTAGCAGTAGAAAATTATAAAAGTCAAGGAGGATAAACAGAAACACAGCGCGTGCCAACAGGGAGGGTGACTTAGAGTGATATGATATGCTTTCATACATAGAAATATTTGCACTATAAGAAATTTATATATACAATAGAGTACTAGTATTTACTCGCATTATTCTTACTTATAAAGTTTTTAAATAAAGACTTCTTGCCGGGAGATTCATATCCGAGAAGATAACCCAGAGACGAAATCATGATGAGAGATTACACGGTCAAAAAGGTATAGTTGAAAACAATCAATGTTTGGCATCAAATTAATTCACACATCGATCAATGCCTTTCTTCAATTTCAGATTATGACAGACGAAACTTGATTAGCGAGATTTTTCATGAGCCCATCTAATCCAACGTTGAATCTTTAACAATGAAAAGCATGCGAAACTAATTTTACCTTACAATAAAGCAGTTTTGCTGGGTTGGTGTGAGTGGGTGCGCTCCCCCTTTCGTGCTTAAACAAAGCACCAAAAATGAACAAGCAATAAAGAATCGCACAGGTACGTAGTGGGTTTTATCTTGCTCGTTAAAATTAATGCGCCATGAACCATATCACGTAAAGGAAAAGGAATCTTTCCAAGGGATGGGAACTGAGTTTGGCCTGGTTACATTATAAACACAAACGTCCCCTATCTTCCAGAAAAGGACAACATATATATGGATTTGACACTCCTGTAAGAGTTTGGACTCTGCGATAATGAACAAAACTTACTCTACGTACCCTCACCGACAACACGATCAGTTAGACGCAATACTACGGTCAATTTTTTTTTTAAAAAAATCATTATCCTACAATATGAAATCTCTTGGTAATCTCGAGAGTTGAGATATAACAGTAAAATTTTAGTATTAATTCCAGAGAAAAATTACACCAAGGACCCGTATCGTCAATTATCTGTTGTGAAGACCAAAAAAATTAATTATATTAAAGAATCGAAAGATAATAAATTGACCGCCATATATATATATTCTCATAAAAACACGTAAACCCTAATATAGAGTCCGGAAATAATCGACTGTCTTTCAGCCAAGAGGAAAAAGAAAAAGCAAGTAACCCAGACCCCATATGACCATTGTCTGTCTCGCGGAGATTTTTGGATGATCATGGAGATAGTGGTAAGAACGATTCATGTTCATGTTAAATGTGAGAATCTTCATGAGGGTGTCCCCCAAGGCTAAATTGGCTTATCTAAAAGAATAAAGGAGGAGCAATAATGGAAAAAGAAGTTAGAGATTTTATCAAGAATGGATCATCATAAGAAAATTAACAGTAGGAGGTATCATTATCGGCTTCGCCGACGTCTTTATTAATTCAAGGTTGCTAGAGGAAGAACGGAAGAGGCTTAAATTTCGAGCGTTTCGTAAATGATTTAGGTCCCTGAGGTTAATCGATTTTAGATTTTAGCCCCTCGTATTTTTTTTTTCTGGATCTGTCAAGGAAGGTTTTATGATCGTTGATGGATTGAAGACCTGAGCTCGAAGATGATCTGGCGTTTATTCTGTTTGGGAGGTAGAATTTGAAGCGTCTTTGGCTCTGAGAAAATTAATACCCCAATAATTATTTTTCTTCTTGTACAATATTTGGCACTAGAGCAGGAAGGAATACTCCTTAATTAATGTGTCTTGTGATTTGACATTATAATGAGGACATGGAAGTCTATCAGAAAAACAGAAAGAAGGGAAGAAGAATATTTTGTATTAGGACATAATGATATCAGTTCGTTACTTTTAATTTTTTAATATATCTATGATTTTCATGATCTTTTAGAGTAAATATTAGTAGCTTATAGATGTAGTAATAAGTATTAACTAACTATCTGAGTCTTGAAGAGCATTCAGCCCAAAAAGTTAAAAAGGTCTTCGAGGGAATATCTTGGGGAGCTTCCCTGCCGTGCTGAATTCATATCTGAATAATAATAATAATAAACAAAGCTTTGTGCGTTGTAGCGTCCTTAAAGTGGCGTTCGTTCACAATCAATTTCCAAAGAGACGTGCGGTTTTGCAGCGTGGGTATAAAGTGCGTTGGTTCATAAATTTCTAAAGAGACGGTTATGCCGCGGTTGATGTGGTGATGATGAATTAAATATACACAATTTAATTAATACATAAATTATATCTCATCTCACAGATTTGGAGTAAGAGGTAAGAGAGCATATATGAGCTCTGACAAATAAACCTGCAATTGAGGTCTCTTTTAAGGCTCTTCTGCTGCGCCTTCCCTTTCAAATCCCCATCTGACTCCACATACGTCCCTTTTGTTTTGGGGCATGTCTTGTGTATACATGTATCTGTCTCAACATCTATATGCAGAGGTTCATTAATTAATTAAGGAGCATTTAATTAATCTGGTTATTCATTAAAAAAATTCCGTATATCATAATTAATTTTCGTCCTTTAATTTGGTGAGGCAAAGCTTTCAACTTTGGAATGGAATTTGCGTATGGGTCCAAGTGTGTTGGCGGATCATGCTTCTTAATCAATTACACCCAATTTATGCATCTTGTTCAACTCTATATCCCTACCAAAATTGATACTCCCCCATATTGAATATGACTCAACATGAGCCACCACTACGACCGCCCTAAAATAAAGTGCCCCCATGTTGATCGGTGGGGACGAAGCCATGAATGAATGTGATCATCAAAATATCAAAGGATCATGTTGAAAAATCATCAATATCTTTTTTAACATTCTAAAACATGTTTAGTTCTTCTACGTTAATAATCTTAGTGATTTTTAATATAAATTAAGCATGCATTCTACCATATCATCGTGGTTTACTTATTGAACCAACCAACATATATGACATTATAATTACGGCCACAATGATTTGCATTAAATAATATCCCCATTCACACGGTGCATCATGGACATTTTATTCTTAAAATTTCAGCTATGCACAATAACAAGCATAACATTTTTATAGCATAACAGCATATTGTATCGCGAATGCTTCTTCTTTTTTTTAAAAAAAAAAACATCACGGCGTGTCGCATGTTTATTAGCAAATACTTCAAATTCTGAATTATTTTCATTTAAATACTGAATGAGCTTCTGGTAATTATGAGTTGCATTCATTGACAAAATTGAAACTCAACCGGTATGGATGACGGCTAATTCACGCCAAATTATACAGACATGCTTCAGGGTTAATTAAGCCCTGTAGTTACAGTCAGAGACAGGGTGCTTTATACAAACATCAAAATTAGCATTAACTATTAAGCTTGATTAACCGTATGAGAATTAATGATGAATTTGTAGCTAGCGATAAGATAGCTTAGCTTAGCTTCTAATCATATATATGCAACGACCAACCTGGGTGTTGGACTTGGCCTAGTACGAATATCTTATCACAACCTCGCTGTTCATTTTCCACGTGTGCTCTGTGCTGTGCACATGGAATGTTGGTGTCAGTGTCACCCTAATAGATGGATCCTCGCAACTACATCTACATACACTTTATAATCCAGACATTATTGTAATATTTAAACACCCCCCCCCCCAAAAAAAAAAAACTGGAAATCTAATCAAAACAAAGGGTATATTCCTTAATATAACGCGCTCCCCGTCCACTCAATGTGGGATTCATTCTGTTCGGTAGAAATTAGATCACATTGAGACCACCTGCGCCTCTGGAACACAGGCCAACACATTGTATCTGTGATTGGCCAGAAACTATACAATACAAAATTATCAGCTGCAGCAGTTCGGAATCGTCCGGATCAATGTCTTTAGGTTTTAAAGAAGTTTTACTTGATCAGTTATATTATAAAGCTTTTAGAAAGTTGGGAAGAGTGCAAATGAAATTAAGCACAAATTAATAAAAAGGAAGCCACATGGACTAGTAAACAGAGCGAGTGGAAGAAAGGAGGAAAAGGAGTCAAAAGAGAAGAGGGGAGGGGTGGTGGACTGGAACAGATAAGAGAGAGTGAGAGAGTACGTGAGATTCTAAGGTGCACAAAAAATCTATAAATAGCTGTCAGGAGTGTACTTATGCGACCCAAAAGAAGGTGAAGGTGTGAAAACGCAATTACGATCGGGGGCGACTGGGTCGGTTCATGCAGACCGCGGCTCAGACGCAGTGTTGGTCTGGTCATGGCTTCCCCCCAGCTTCTGTCTTGTAATGCCATTGATAAAGCAAGGGTAGTGTCAGATCGATAACAAGGACTTTGAAAAGTCCGGTTTATTCTATTCTTGTTTGCTTTGGAAGCTCCTCTTTCTTCTCCTTTTTTTTTTTTTTTTAAATTTGGGAATGATGGCGGTCCTTGTGGATGGGGGGCATCATGTCTGCTAAAGTGAGGGGCCTCGTATCAGCAACCATCCGTCATTTCCTGCAAACTTTGGCGCTGCCAACCTTAGTGCACCATATTCATTTGCTTTCATTTCTTTTATTAATTAATTACGTATACTCCACTACCTCATTCTCTACCCATCCCCAACTTCATCACTCCTGACTAGATTCCTGCTTCCATTCACTAGCATCGGCTCTTTATATTCATTCAACATTCTCCAATGTAGCCGCTATTTTATATAAACAACAAACGGCTTAAAAAGATTATGGGTTCCTCCTTTTGATGGTATCTTATGCCAATCACCAATGCCATATGCTCTCTCTCTCAAATATCTATGTTGTGTGTGTGTGTATATATATGTGTCTATATCTACGTACATACAACATAAAACCTCTAAAAAATTCGTATTATTCTCAAGCTGTGGACAACATGACTCAACTAATTAGATTTATTTGGTTTTTCTTACCGCCTTGGGTTTTTCTGCATTATAATTTCCATATATGTCGACGGTGGATCTTCGTGATAAAAGAGATTCTCATTTACATGATCTTATCCATCACACGTGATAGGATTTCTACACATGTCTTTCTCTATATAGATGCAGGTATGTGTATAATGTATGCGCGTACGTACGTATCATTTATACACATATAAAACAGACCGTCGGTATGGAGGAAAATATTTGGAAATGGCTAAATCCCTTTAAGAAACTGAAGAAACCGCGATAGTGAGTTCGCCTGCTTGCTTAACATAACTGACATGACAATAATGATTAACCATTGAGGGGTTAAATACCCGATACTGTAAAAGAGAACGAACAGGCAAAAGCGGGACGTGCACGGCCATTTGAATAATGTAATGTGCGCGCGGTACTAAATTCCTAACAGGAAGCCCCACAATAATATATATAATAAATCAATTTTTTTGAAAACTAAAAAGGCTAATAAATAAAGGCACACAAGAAAAGTAACAAGCTTTATACAATAGGTAGCATTTACAAAATTCCTACACTGAATAGGATGATCCATACATAAAATAAGAGTACAATGGAGCTAAGTAGTTGGGAGAATACAGTACATAGGCATGCCTAGATACAAAAGGGCTGTGGAAGTTATATTTTAAATAAAAGTAAGAGGCATAGGTGGAGGGATATGAAGAGGGAGATACCCACCACCGGCGCTCGTGCGCACTATCCATCGATGGCGACCTGACCCTTTGCTCATCAATTTCCATCATCAATCGCATGCTTCCAAGTCATAAGCTGACCCTTTTGCCTCTATCCTCACGCGCCCTCCCCTTGCACGCACTCTACTTACACTACATGTTGCTATTCTTATTTCATTCATTTCAATATGTAACAGAGAGGAATGTGGGAGACAACCGGAAACTTTTGAAAGTTACCAACAGTTGACACTACGTCTTTTTAGACTCCTTGTGGGTCCCCCCCTATTCCTATTTATATCCCTCCTCTTTGCTCCTCCTCCTCCTCACCCCCCTCCTGTTTCTTCTTCATTATCTCCGGTTCCGCCCTGCTTTGCTAGCTTGCTCCAATAATGGCTGAATCAGCCTCCTCCGCCTCCAAGAGAATGTGGTGCTCCGTCCCGGAGCGCCTCCAGCTGCATGCCGCCATGTTGGCCTTGCAGTTTGGTTACGCTGGCTTCCATGTAGTCTCCCGAGCTGCCCTTAACATGGGCGTCAGCAAGCTTGTTTTCCCTGTCTACCGCAACATCATCGCTTTGCTTCTCCTCCTTCCCTTCGCTTACTTCCTTGAAAAGTTTGTACACTACTCTCTTCACATCACTACCCTTGTGCGTGTGTGTATTTCAACTATATACATGCCGGTTTCTCAGCGACATTAACGACTTTCTCTTTTGTTCAGGCAGCAAAGGCCTGGCCTTACCCTTAACTTTCTCTTACAGTTCTTTCTTCTGGCTCTTGTCGGGTATGCTCCCTGTAAATTAAAAATACAGTAATCATTATTATTTTCTTCTTCAAAAATTAAAGCCATAAGCTAAATAACAAAAGGCTGTTGATTTAATTTGAAAATATAATTTTGGTTACACAGGATTACGGCGAACCAAGGGTTCTACTTACTTGGGTTGGACAACACGTCGCCAACCTTCGCATCGGCTATACAGAACTCAGTCCCGGCCATCACTTTTCTGATGGCAGCCATACTGAGGCGAGCCCTAGCTAGCTAATCCCTCGACCTTGTTCATTGATGTTTTGAAAGGATCCCATAACTGGGAACATTAATTAATAAACGTGTACGTTACTCTGTTCAGGATAGAGCAAGTGAGGCTGAACCGAAAAGATGGCGTGGCCAAGGTGATCGGAACCTTATTCTGTGTTTTCGGTGCCACCGTGATCACTCTATACAAGGGTCCCACCATATACAGCCCATCTCCCCCGCTGCACAGTCCCACCACGTCGACATTCCCGCCACCACTGTTTCCCTCACTCGGAGACGCAAAAGGAAAAAACTGGACCCTCGGCTGTATCTTCCTCATAGGACATTGCTTGTCCTGGTCTGGGTGGCTAGTCTTGCAGGCACCAGTTCTCAAGAAATACCCCGCTCGCCTTTCCGTCACATCCTTCACTTGTTTCTTTGGACTTATTCAGTTTCTGGTCATTGCTGTCATCTTCGAAAGAGACTCACAGGCTTGGGTTTTTCAATCTGGCGGAGAAGTTTTCACAATCTTATATGCCGTTAGTACTTTATTCATTATAATTTTATCCAATAACTAATGTTTTGGAGATATCTATGGTGGCGGGCTTGTGTATTATATATATTAAGTGACGTGTGTATATATTATATAATGCAGGGAGTGGTGGCATCAGGAATAGCGTTCGCTGTACAGATATGGTGCATCGACAGAGGTGGCCCTGTGTTCGTGGCTGTGTATCAGCCTGTTCAAACTCTCGTTGTCGCTATTATGGCTTCCATCGCTTTAGGCGAAGAGTTCTACTTGGGCGGGTTGGTCTCCCTCTCCGTATATGCTTTTTATTTTTTTTCTCCATCATCCACACACTTCAATTTCCCTTTTCTCTGGATAGCTTTGACTTTCTATATTTCCAGTCTTTTTTCCTCTTAAATCGAGCCCCAGCCACCAAAAAAAGTATGGTTCATCTACTAGAGGGGTAATTTGGGTTGTGGACAACTTTGGGAATTCACACAATAACGACAAATGAAATGTCGTAAACGACAAGTGGGCGATGCATTTGGGACTGTGGGTTCAGCTCGGCCGGGAACTTTCGGCGAGAAATGAGAAGGGCTTCACGATGAAACAGCCTTTAATGATTTCGAAGTGTTAAAGCTAAAGCTAAACCTTTAAATGAAAAGCACCGAGCACAGTAATAACTAAAGATTTTCTTGCTGCTTTTATTTATTTTAATACTTTGCTGTTACAGGATCATAGGGGCAATAATGATCGTATCAGGATTATACTTGGTTCTGTGGGGTAAAAGCGAAGAAAAGAAGTTCGCAAAGGAACAGCTGGCGATCGCGTCCACGGCGGAGCACGGCGGAACCACCAGGCCAGCGAACCACGCCAGGGCCTCACTTACTCAGCCACTTCTTCCTTCATCGACGGAGAACGTCTGATCTCCAAACTGCCCTAACTGTTAAATAGAGTCTTAATTTAATGTCTTTGATAGTAGTATAACTACTACGTACCCTGGATCATGTATCAGGAAGCTAAGCTTGAGCGTGTATGAAGGGATTTCGCTTTGCCTATGAATATGTTTCCTTTTAGTTAACGCGGATGTTCTTGCTCAACATTTAGATCACGTACAGGAATGATTATAATGATGTCACACTTGAGTGGCCTGATCAAATCCCCACGATTAAGCTTGATTGAGTGTTAATTTGTGGCTTGATTTACGAAAGCTGCGGGGTTAATTATGTGTGGTACTGTGCAATTGCGATGGTAATTATGAAAAGATATAGAGAAAGCAAGTGAACGGAGACCCACAGAGCCAATATATATATTGTTGACGTGGGAAGGGAATTTATTGCGACAGTGTGCGTGGTCTATTCCATTTCATCAGTAATAGGAGGCATCCTATGGGAGTCATAAAGAATTAGTCATTCCATACATACATTGACCGACGCATGGAGGCTCTAGAAACATTAATAAAGCAGATCATGTACGTGTGCAATAGCAATGGCCGACCGTGATTGCATCATTTTCAAACAATGTTCCTCACATGCTTGACCTTTTAAGTATATATACATGTTTACTTGTTGCTTTTTTCTTAACATATATGTGCATGTATACTCCCAATAGAAGTAATAATCTCTGAGATATTGTCGAGTATTAAACGTCGATACTTCTTCTAATAAAAATTTAAATATTAATTTATCATATTATGAATAACTAGTTTTTAACTCTTTTATGCATGTTTATTTATCTTGCTCTTTTATCTAAACATATGCATACATGTATACTCCCATTATAAGTAATAACATGCCAACACTTCTCCTAATAAGAATTTAAATATTAGTTTATCATGTTATAAAGAATTAGTCTTTAACTCAGTTAGTGTGTGTGCACACGCGCGCGTATTGGGGGGTGGGGGGCTGGGGGGAGGGCAAGTGCTTCCTGCTGCTTTGTTTTGGGGGAGTCTGGCGTGAGATCGATGGCACAATGAGGCATATATTGTGCATGTGCGTCGTTACTTGCTTGACTTTGTGACCCAAATGTATCAAAGCCGACGGGCAGTTACGGGCGAAGCATACCCAATTAGGAGAAACATTGTGCGCTATCCGCCATCCACGTCCCTTCCTTATTTCTGATAGCGACGCCCACTAGTCGACAATTGTAGGTACAATCTGAGGTAATCAAGTCTTGTTGTTGTTGTTGTTGTTCATTCATTAATTCGTTCAATTAACAAATCCCCATACCACATCATGAAAGACTATGAATGCTCAATTAGCAAGCTAGGCCCACGATTATCAATCTAATCCCTTTTCCTTACAACCCACTGTCATTTCTGCTTTTCCTTTCACCTCTGCGTTTCTTTTCTTCCTTCATTTTCTCTTCTCTAGCCAATGCCCATGACGTATTGCAACTTGATGCCTCAAAATATCTCTGCCCTCAACTTTCAATTCCCTATACTCTCTCTACAGAAATTATTGGATCTTGTATCCAACCAAATATCTATGCATTTCTCATCAGATACTGTTTATACACCTATGACATAGATCCTATGCCAGATCCACCCCCTCTTCTTTAACATAAGAGTTAATTCACTTTTTTAAATAAATTAATAAAATCAAACAAATCAATTAATTATGACTAAATATAATTCTTTAAGATTAATCCATATTATATATATTCTTTAATTTTTCTAAATTAGTCATATAATTTTTATATTATTTATAATTAATTAATTTATTTAGATTTTTTAACATATCCAAAAAAAATTAACTAGATTAAAGAACAGAGATAATAGTTTGTTTGGAAAATTAGGGGAAAATGTCCAAAATAATAGAGGATTTATTTTGATCAAAAAACCTGCTTTAGACAAATTCATCTGGCGAACGAAGCGGGGAAACTTTTTTATAGGACTCGTCACACTGTAAGTTCATAATGCAACATTTGTTAGTAATCCCACTTTCATATTTATCAAACCCTAATTATCCATAGAAGAATCATTTTGTGTATATTATTAGTACATTACTCGAGCAAACTTGTGTCATTTCTTCAAATTATCCTGATTATCAAATATCCGTGAGTTACATGAAAAATAGTATTATAATACAATAAAAGAGTTGCTCAGATCCAATGAGAAAAAAGTGAGTCTACTCTGTTTGGATTTCTTTTGCATGGGCCCATTTTTCTAAAGTAATTTTTCTTCCTGGGCTCATGTCCACCTTTTCTAGGCCTAGCCCCCCTAGTGAAGAAGAAGCATTTTTCGACCTGCACAATGCTCAAGCACTTGTACAAAAACCCGAGTTTTGAGGTTCACTTGTTTAATCTGTTCCCTTAGAAGATCAGAGGTGTTTAATCGGTTTATGCTTTGATTTAATTGGGCTCATTTGACCGGTGCAGGACACTAATTCTCTTTCACCGTTTCACGTTATCCTGTCAATCTGTCATGTTGAATTTCCCATGTGCGATGGATTGTTTTCGTCAATATATATAAAATATGTTTGATAATTTTTATTTTCGGAAATTGAATATAATGAAAAGTAGAACTAATGGTTTCTTGAGTCAAAGGATGTATAAAAAAGCGAGGATTTTTTTATTAAAAAAATATGACTTGGGTTTTAGACTGATCAAGTTGTCTTAAATTAAAAAATATATATATTCTAACTTTATTCTTATTAAATAATGCCCATCCTTTCTCACATCTTATATCTTTCTATAGTTAAAAAAAGGGTAAAATTTAAAAATAATAATTAACAACTCTCTAAATAATTTATATTATAAATCGAGATTTCTTTTATAAAACGCCTTATATTTTGTACTAGGAAGAGTGCTTTTTAATATAAATTACATCTAATGAAATTGAAAGAGCTTATACGATGAAAACTTGATTTGAAGTGTCACCCGGGAAATATTATGGTTTAAAAAATAAATGCATGGAGCTTATTCATCTATATAGTATTTATCACAAAAAGACTCATAAATAAATTAAAATTTTAATTAAATGCTTCTTTCACATTGAAAACAATAAGTACACTCATTACATTTAACATAATGGTAGAAACTTCAGTACATTAAAACGATACACGCATTAAATTCATTACATTTAAGATAACCATACAAACTTCTGAGTTATATACCGTGTTCTAGTGTGTTTGAAAAAAAAATTAAAACCAACTTAGAAAAAAAATAAGTTTATAGACCGCTTATAGAAAAGGGATTTTCTAGAAGAATTTATGAAAAAAAAAAGTGATTTTAGATAAATGAGTGATTGGATAGTTATTTGTAAAAGGGGTTTTTATGATTGGTAAATGACCAAAAAGGGTATGAGTATTAAATGAGGAGAGATAAGAGAGGAGAGAGAGTGTAAGAAAGAAAATAAAGAAAAAGTATGAGAGAGGAGAGAGGGTGTAAGAAAAAGTATGGGTAATATAGTAATTGGTTAGTTCATAAGCTCTTTTACTATTCCATAAGCTACTCTGACTAGCTTATCTGAAACTTTAGTTTTAAACCATAATTTAGTCCAAAAGCCCGTTTGAACAAATATGGCTGCTTTGTTAAAAAATTGTTCAAACTGAGGTTTTGAGCCAAATCTAGATTTGGAGGGTATCCAAACACACCCCTAATCTGTTAAGTATGCCTGTAATAGCGTCTATGGCACGCTAGACTTTATAGCTAATACCTTTTAAATTGAGTTTGAGTCGACGGTGGTGGGCGCATCTTAATTATTTTTGTCAATGCTTAAAATAGTTTTGATAAGATTTTATGGGGAAAAGATGTTATTAGAAGAATTTATACGGTGGAAACTCTAGAGACACAATATCTATAATTTAAAAAGAAAGCATATAGGCGTCAAAAGAAATCAAAGGGAATTTTTTGATGGAAATAATGTGAATTTTGGAACATTACAAGTTATTAACATTGTAAGTGCAGAAGTGTGGATGCTGAATTATAAACAATAACAGAAGTACCAAAAGTAGGAATGCAAGGATTAAGGGTGAAAACGTATTCTAATTCTTGAATATTTAAGTTTATGTTTGAGGGTAATAAACAATTTACTTTACCTGACATTAGTATTATCCAGAAAAAAATAAGATTTAGTCCTGCTATTAGATTACGGGTGAGCTCAATCTCTCTCTAAATATTTAATAATAAAAAGAAAAGGAGTGGGGACAAACAGACGGTTGCTGAATAGTGGCAGCATGCATGTTAGTGTTGTCAAAAGATGGTGACGTACGTCCCAATTCAATATACATTGAACGTTCTCTATATCTCTATTATTAGATGTTCCAATCTTATTATCGGATGTCCCCGAAGGGACATTCATTGAACGTTCTGCACAAGTTCATGCCTTCTATCATTATTAGCCTTCCCTGTCCTTTTCTTCAATTTTTTTTCCTTTTATCATAAGCTACATCCTTCTGCATCACCTCGATTTGCTGGAAATGGAAAACTCATTCCTTTTTAATGAATTTCAGTGGCAGATTTCTCATTTAACATATTAATATATATATCCTTTAAGCTCGTAAGATACTCCTTCTCACCAATATTTCATATAAGAATTATTTTTTTAAGCTCGTTTAATTGTTTATTATTAACTGTTTCCCGAAATTCTCGATTTCCCCAGTAAATAAATTAAGACTAGAAGTGAGACGCAGTCAACTCTCCCCCGACTCGATTGAGATAAAAAGATGAAGCGAAACAAGAATCTTCAAACTTGAAATGGTGGCTTAGAATCTCACACACGACGGAATCTTAATACATATGGCTGCTCCAAAGCATCGTCATCTGCACAAGACGAACATTTGTTTTTATATATATTCAAGTACAAACATTATATTTTTATTCACATACGAAAGCGGAACACAGCACACCCATACATATAGATATATATTATATATATAGAAATGGCCCCACACGGCCAAGGCACGTGACTGATTTATAACTGATACAATCACGAACCTTTTTTCCTTCATCACCATCTCTCCATACACTAGCTCCTGAAGTAAAAGTAACTACACGACTCATTTTTCTTAAAAAGAAAAAAAAACAAGAAAAGAAAACCTAAATAATTTACATATATATGGTAAAATTATATAATAATAAGAAGGGCGAACGGCGACGTTCAGAAATAACCACGGCGTCGCGACCTTCTTGGGCGGACTGAGATATATAAAACATATACATATCTGCTGCTTCCAGGCTGTAACTAGCCAGGAGTAGCTAGCTAGCGATCATGTGTGTATATGTATTTACAGAGCCCTCCTATATATGTGTATGAAACACTCTGGTGTGTGTGTCTGTGTGTATATATATATATATATGACGAAGGTATATGACGGTATAGACAGTGATGAAGCCTGTGAAAAGTTGATGAGGTGCGATCACATGCACCAGGGAGTTTGCAGAGAGTCCCATGGAGCCACATCTCCCAGAGTGCCACTCGCATATATGCTGGCATCAGACATTACCGGGAAATCCAGAGACATGGCAGCTTCGGCCCAGATTGAATCGTCGAACTCAGGAACGGGGAGGCCCTCGTTCATCGTCCCCCAGAATTGATCGAAATCCTGCTCCTTCTCCATCGGATTCATCATGTTGTTCTCCTCGGCCGCGTTGAAGGGAACGGACATGGTAGAGCTAGAGTAAGGGCTATACACTGGTGCAACTTGCTGATGAGAAGCCATGGGCATCATAGGAGCATTATTGGGGATGGCGTTGAAAGAGCAGGGGATGTTAGCGGCAGAGTTGTGGAGCAGCTGATGATCTGGCAGAGGCTGGTGACCGGTTACCATTGGAGGAATCTGAAAGGGGGCAAACGAATGAGGCGGATGAGGATTGAGAGAGAGGTTGGGGAGATTGACCTTGGCCTCGGATCCGTAGAGCTTACGGGCGGCGGCGTCGTAAGCCAGAGCGGCTTCATGGGAAGTGTCGAAGGTGCCGAGCCAGAGACGAGCGCCGCGATTGGGCTCGCGGATTTCGGCGACCCATTTGCCCCAAGTCCTCTGACGGACGCCTTTGTAGGTGCAGCTGGCGTTCTCAGGGCCTCCTTTGCCTCTCATACAACCTTTTCGAGAGCTGGCCTGGGAAGGCCGTTTCACCTGCTTGCGTTCCTCAATTCCCATCCCTGACTTCAGCATTTTGAAGGACGAGGAGGAGGGCGACGACTTAGAGGCTCTGAATGATTACAAGCACTCGGCTATAAAGGAAGAATAAGGGGGATAGGGAGCGTTTATATAGTGAGCAGAGGAAGAGAGTTGAGAATGTGAAAGCGGAGAGCAGTGTGTACAAGTACCTGAAACGTGGCTTCAGGTGAGGTGGGGTTGCCTTGCTACTTGGCACAATGAAGCAGACAGATCGTGTCCACTGTGAGCCTTATTGTTGATTTCTCTATTACACACATGGCCTCCTCTTTTGTTTGCGTGTGAGATCAGCTGGCTCACCACCATTATTCACCCAAAATTGTTTTCCCCCATTAATACTCCTAATAATGATCATCACAATACCGCGTTGGGTTTAGTAAAACGGCTAGTGTCTCACAATACATGACGAAATCCTCGTTACGAGAGGGCCCCAAACTTTTATATCTAACAATTACCTCTAATAGCATGATACAAAAATATCCAACGGAACAAAATAGAGATTTTATTAAAACAACGGGGCAGGGAAAGGAGAAAAGAGAAGAATAAAGGAGTGAGGGAGAAAAGGCGGTTGTTTGGATAATGTGTGTGTTTTTTTATATATATTTTTAATTTTTTGGAGCTGAAACGAGAAGTGGATAACGAGCATTTAAGCAAGGTTGAGGAGCGGCGTGATTTGGAAGAAACAGTTGAAGATAAGTACGTGCGGGGGTTCCAAAAGGTCGCACATGAGAATTAGGGACGCAGTGGTAAGGACGTGGTAGAAGCAGAGGGCATGGATTTCTGTGCGCATAAGAGCAAAACCACAGATCCAATGGACTCAGGCGCACACTACCACATGCGACATAACTGTGAGTTTACCGAAAATGAT
The DNA here is from genome assembly GCA_037074615.1 of Leucaena leucocephala. Taxonomy (NCBI): domain Eukaryota; kingdom Viridiplantae; phylum Streptophyta; class Magnoliopsida; order Fabales; family Fabaceae; genus Leucaena; species Leucaena leucocephala. Next base: position 681,471 of record CM073542.1, read on the forward strand.
CGGCGCATGTACTTCCCCACCCCTCTTATTATGCACGTTCATTGTATTTGTTTCTCCCTCTCATTATCTTTATTGTTACTATATACAGTTACTCTGAGCTTCTTACACATGCCAATAAAGGAACCTCCAGGAACATCCTCCAGAGGCATATAGGAAATAGCCGTTGTGGCTGCTATACACGTTTACAAAAAAGTGGACATACTGCTCAGAGTCCATTCTTAGCCAGAAACATCGCATATCGGTTGACGGCAAGGAGAGATAGGATAGACACTAACATAGATACCACATTATATATATACGTCCTACAAATGCATGGAGGACCCTTTTTTGTTATTTATGTAGATAGACTGCATACCATATGTTTTGTGTCGCGTTACACCGCTCCCTAAGAGTGGACAAAACATTTGAAAACTGCTCCAACATCTCCCAATCGGGGACGAGAGGTATTCAATGAGTCATAGTTACAACATATACCGTAGGCTCTAAATGCACAATTTTTTGTAGTTCTCCTGATGATAATCTCTCTCTTATTTTGTTTACGGGTATATTTTCATAGACAATATGCAAACTCGAACTTAAAACTCCATTTGTATTCTCACCCCTCTTTTAACAGTTATTTAAGTTTCATCCAAAGGCTCTCAATTGAGTGGCGGAAGATGAGAGGACCTCTCCCTTGAGGCCGTCCATAAACGGGCATTTTTCGCTATCATCTTCGGTGTCTCCGAAGATAATTGGAAAAACAGTGTCAGTTGAAAAGCAAAACGGTCTACACGTTAAAAGCAAAAGATAACGGTAGCCTGTGAGATGGATATAGATTCCATTACATGGTATTGTTTGTCAATTTATCCTGAAGTTCATAAGAGGGGCGCACCCATGAACACTACTCACTTCCATCACGGCGTCATGTCTTCCATATTTACAATCACAAAACTCGGAAGTAACAAGCTAATCATTAATATAACTTGGATGTCACAGTAATTGCTTAAACACCATCTATCATAAATGGTGTTATCAATTCTTTTCCATGGCTCCTGATAATTACTCTGCCATGTTTGCTCCCAACCATCCATGGTCGAGGATCCGAGTCGGTCCACAAACAATGCTTCCATAGTCGTGGAGGCCTATTCGCCTGATTCTATTTGCAATTTTTTCACCTTGCTCCGCAGCAAAGACAAATGAAGACCAGAAGCCATGGAAAACTAGTGGCAGCCTCCTCTAGATTCGAGACAGATGTGGTTTCAACTTTCAACAAAGCATCACTTGCCAGTTTCTGAGGGCGAATTCAAAGCCGATGATACTTCAGTGGGATCCATACACTTCCTTAAAGCTTTCCTTATCTCCTTTAACATGTCATCTATCATGATGCCCTTCCTGCGAGAAGTAATATGAAACATATTTTGACCTAAGTATCCTCGAACTTTTCTGAACAACCGCTACTTGTGTGTATGTGTCAAGGGCAAAACCGATCAGAAAATAATATACAAAGTGTTTGGCACAATCCCCTGAGAACTTCTTTTATAGATGAAATAACCCTCAAAATCTGTGTATGAATTAAAACGTGAAGCAGAATAAATTTTCTAAAAAAATAGGGGTTCTGAGAAGAATGTGCCGTTTCTTTTACTGCATAAATTTGAACGAAACCATCAAGCACTTACAGAACACTAACACCCACAACGGACAGGGGTGGGGGATAATCCTCCAGTTTCTTTTCCTTGATGACAACTTCATTGGATAATGGCTGATCCGGAGCTTCAGATGTTAGTTTTGGTTCAGAAGGTGTACCAACGCTCCCAATTCTCAGTATTTCTTCATTCAATGCTGGAAGCCGGTCCTTTGCCTGAAACAATAATCAGCTTACACGTTTAGGGCAAATTCTGATGATTATAGATTTCAAATAATCCATGCCATGATCAGCCCACACAAAGGAGTGGGAAGCTACATACCTCTGGAAGGTCAATCTTATTTAAAATCACAATGTAAGGTCGGTCAAGGTATTCAGGGTTATACATGCGCAACTCCTGCAGAAATAATTCCAATGAGGACCATAGCATGAACAAGTCAACTCAAGGAAAGGACAGGAGAAAGCACATTGCAATATTTGAAAAACAAAAATGCTCGCTAAGAAAGGTAAACTCATGCAGGGAATGCACACATATAAGTGATACATACTTCCCTGACAGTTCTATAATCATTGACGGGGTTCTCAGTGGCTGCATCAACAACATGGACGAGAAGCCGGGTCCTCCTGAGGTGCCTCAAGAAATTTCGACCAAGACCCTTCAAACATGTATTTTCAATTTCACACTTAGCATCCCCATGGCAAATAGTTGGTACAGTGCACAAGATTATAAACATTCACACACACACATATATATTACCTTTCCTAAGTGAGCACCTTCTATAAGACCAGGCAAATCTGCTAATGTAGCTTCAGATGAAAAAATCCCTGCTCCCAAGCTGGGGTCACCACCTAGGCGTCCAAGGTTCGGCATTAATGTTGTAAAAGGATAATCCGCAATATCAGGTTTTGCTAGTGTAATCGCTGCCAGTAGTGTTGATTTCCCAGCATTCGGAAGTCCCTACATCAAAATTTTCTTAATCTCCTGAAAAATTGAATGAAAACACTTGGACATATATGAAGGTAGAACAGACTTTGCGATAGGCCTCTTTATTTATTCATTAATTTGACTTACAATGTCATCTAGTTTATGATATTAAGACAGAAGTTATATAATACTCAATAAAATCACATTGTTCAAAGGTCTTAATCCTGAAATGTGTTGGTACGATTACTTTAGGTTAACAAACAGGGAAGTAGATGGGGACCTGGTCCCTGAGGCAAACCTATACAGAAACATAACTAGTTTGTTGCTTAAACAGCACACAAATTTGAAATGGGTGACTTCCGTTGAATATTATGTAGCATCCTTAAAAGTAAAGAATTAGTATGGAATATTTTATCAGGTTCTCCATGTTAGATCTTCTTGCCACATTGTTCAAAGGTCTTAATCCTGAAATGTGTTGGTACGATTACTTTAGGTTAACAAACAGGGAAGTAGATCTATACAGAAACATAACTAGTTTGTTGCTTAAACAGCAAACAAATTTGAAATGAGTGACTTCCGTTGAATATTATGTAGCATCCTTAAAAGTAAAGAATTAGTATGGAATATTTTATCAGATTCTCCATGTTAGATCTTCTTGCTTTAAATGTGATATGAGCATAAATAAGCATAAAAAATTGTCGGCCAAAAAAGCACCAACATTTTAGTTTCCGAGGAATTGCACAGCTACCCTAATCAATGTTCATGCAAGAAAAGCCATTGATAAGCATCCAAATACAATGAACAGTTATTATAAAGAAAAAAAAGGGATTGCTATTTTTTTTTTGGCGAGGACTGCTAATTATTTGAAGGGGCATTTTGCATAGATACAGTACTTACAACTAGACCAACATCAGCGACAACTCGTAGGATCAACTCCAAGCTAACTTCCTCTCCTGGTTGACCATGAACTAAAACCTGTATTAAATATTTGAATTCAAATGTTATATCTGACAATAAATTTGAAGCAAAACTTGCCAACAGAAATTATATACAAATTATAATAGATTTGCAAATATTTTACCTTATCATTGTCATCTCTCAACACATTTGTTGTCAATGCCATCATTCTTTTCCTTTTATGCTGTGGCAGATCTAACAAGCTAATCTGCGCAGGCAAAACTAAAATGAGAAGCAGGTTACGAATTCAATTATATACAAAAAAAAAAATGTGTCGGAGGAGTAGTATCATATATTTCAGGCACGTGTACTTATAAGGGGGGTAAAGAACGGTTTGTACCATAATATACATTAATCCGTAACAACTATATCCAAAAACGCGCACACACGAGTGAGAGTGAGAGTGAGAGAGAGAGAGGGAGAGAGGGTTGGAGAGTGAACAAATGAACATTATTGGACCAGCTATTCAACTTATCACAATATTGGTCATATCAAAGCAATGAATCATGCAGTAGTTTCGCTTCTGAACCAAAGGAGTATGATGCATCACTCAATCATAAAAAGCAGTAGACTCAAAAAGAAGTTTCAAAGGGAGAAAAAAGACATATTACCCCTCCTTGTCCCCCCCTCGCAGCAAGAACTTCATCACCTGGTTGTGCCAGATCAGCCAGCAATTTCCCTCTCTTGCGTTTTACAACAGTACCTGTCACGTTAGAAAACTCAATGAGGGAAAGCAGATTGTAATTCATCACCTTTGCTAAATTTGAATGTACGGGTAATGTATGCCACTTAACTCATCGCAATTCTTCAAAGTTTAAACACTCAATCATGACTGTAGAAGATCGGGAAAGCAGAACATTTCATATTCAGATTATGTCTAAAACACTTCTCTACATAACACGAAAAGATCTCTCCAATTTAAGAGACGTATGTTATACATACAAACCTACAGGCACAGGAATGCGCAGAGTTGGAGCGGCAAGTCCATCATGCAATTGGGAGGTCAAAATACCCATGGCATCAACATTGCCACCACGCTTTGCATTATAGCGACTTTTGCTGTGGAATTCCAATAATGAATCTTTTTCCTCATCCGCATAAATCACCACATCCCCTCCATGCCCACCCACAGGTAGGATAAGCGATCCATCAAAGTCTCTTCTATAGGAGTTTTTTTTCCTTGTCTTTTCCTTTTCACGTCTTCCTTGTGAGCTATTAATTCTCTGACTGGGCATGCTAAGTATAACTCCATGGCCTCCATCTCCCGAACGAACCGTGATGATTGCTTGATCAAAATACTTGTGAGGTTCCTTGATCACTGTCGGAGGATTTGAGGAAGGAGCCACACTGACGCTGAGAAGTCTGCACTTAACCGCGCACCATCCATAATTATCAGTACTGTACCTCTGTTGAAGATACCTGTATAGACGAGTAGACCGCGGATTATCAATATAGAGTGAACACGCAATAGAAAAATACAAAAAAAAAAATGAAGTAAGCTCGTTATCATCCCATTATGAAATACAAATATTTACTGGGTCCCAAAATTGAGTGATTAAATTTTACAAAAATGCGCCACTCCATAAATTAGAACCGAAGAACTTTAAAAGTACGGTTGAAACTTCTGATTGAAGTACCTTGGAGGAAGCAGGCTAGTGGAAAACACGGAAGTTTCAGGGAAGCGAACGATAGAAAATGAAGACGAAAATGGTGGAGAAATTAGAGCAGCCATATCCGAGTCCCGTCACCAGTTCCCGCGACAGATGGATAGGGATAGGGAGATTGGCGGACGAGTAGAACGCCTGTGAGGCCATATGGGCTATTTTATTTTATATAATCCCAAAATCCAAGCCCATTGTATTTTCCGACCGTAGCCCGAACATGAGATCATCTACAGTCCCCACCAAAAACTCATGTGATTCCCACTTCCAAGGCCTTAAACTCGCCTCATAAACAAATTAATAACAACCGAATTAAAACTAGGAGAACATAAAACTTCGCCCTCTTAGGGTAGTTTAATCGTTTTTTAAAAAAAATATATAAAAAAACGAATTAAACAGTGTCAAATATTTCGAACCAGAAAATCTTGATATTTGGTAGTCCTTATTCATTCTGGAACATCATAAATTCATTTGCGAGAAAGTTAAGTAACAATTAGAAAATAATCGATACTTCAAAATTCATTTGCGAGTATGTAACGATATTATTATGGCTCTCGTCCCCTCTTGACTGCGTTCTGTTTCTAGTTGTTGGGCTTTGGCTCAACTTTTTTACCACAATGTTTTTGTTTCTTTCTTTTCTTTGGGTGGCGGGGTGGTGTTGTTAAGCCTATATTTGTTGTTTTATTATCATTTTTTTCTGATAACGTGTTAAGCCTAATTTTATTACAAAAGCGGATTGAAATTTATGGACAATAAAAATAGAGCCGAAGAATTTGTAGAATAAATTAGAATAATAAGGTACTACACGTGCCAGTTCTCGCAGTGACAAGCTTCCTTTTATATCTAAAATATAGCCAAAAGATGCATCTGCTTTTTACAACACATATCAGAGCTTCAGAACAAGAGAAAAAGAAAGTTTGGTTTAGCTGCTCCACCCCACAAGGGTTAAACCACACGTTAGATCAGCTTCCCCATACGGAATCCTCAATCAGGAAAACATTGCAAATCTGTGCAGGGTCATTCAACTTCAAGGAACTTCACGAAGACCAAACAATCACCACAGCCTGCTTATTAGATTATATAGACGAACAGGCATTCAGACAACTTTCTAACCACGGCCAAACCACACGAATCCCATACGTGGCAACAAATGCTTAAGTAACCAAGCGTCACTCTGAATAGTGCCATTTGTTCATGTTTCAACTTTTGAGAAAATCTTTCAATGAAAAAGGTGGAGGCCCATCCTGCAATGTGTAAATTGTGGGAAAAGAATCAAGTTATCCCCCAGCGATGTGTTACCACTTACATCTCTTATGCGAGTGATGTGCTCAAATAGATATCAAATAGTTCAACAGTTTGAAAGAAATATGAGCCCAAGCTAACTACGGATGCGAAACCATGAGAAATTAGAGAAATTATCCAGCATATACGGCAATTAAAAAATCTCAGAACTAGAGAAACAGAAATTATCCACTACCTTTCCAGCCTCTTGACTTAAGCACTGCCTAACTACCGTAGCTTGCTGGATAAGCCTCTCCATTGCTGTGTAGCTGGGAAGATTGGAATGTTCTGGCAAATACCATTATCCACAAAAAGACAAAAGCGAGAAATTTACACGACACATCATATATTTGTAAGGGCAGAAATGAAATATTGAATTTTAAAGCTAAATATACTTGTATATGTTATACCCACGGAAAAAAAGAACTACACAAGCAAATAAGAAATCAAGTGACCAACCAAGAATAGTTCGATTTAAACTATCTGCAACCTGCTGCCGGTACTCTAAGCTAAGCAGATGAAACATTGGGGATTTCTCAGGCTCTTTATAAGCAAGAAGGGCCATAAAGTCCTGCATAATAGGCAACCGAATGGTTAGACATCCAAATAAAATATAAAGTAAATTAGTGATTTAGTCTATAAAAGAACGAGTCTCCTTTCAATTTGATGTGAGGGCTAGACACCACTCTAGAGCAAGAGAATCAGCAAAAGGAGGCTCCTCTTCCACCACAACACTAGAAAACGAAAATGAACACCTTACCAAATGTAATAGCCAAATAGCACCAACCAAAGGAAATTTCAATCAAAATGACCCCTCCTTAATGTAGAAGCAGGATTGCACAAGACTATTGACTAATAAAATTGATCATGTGTCTTCAACCCTCAAACTAACATTGTCTATGTATCAAATATTTTAGCACATCAAAGACTCATAAATGCTTCTCAGTACCACATACCTCAAGCTTTTCCATGTATTTCTTCTCCTTCCCAAAAGGGCTCAACTGACTCTGAGCAAACTCCAAAGCTTCTGTGCTGCCAATAAAATGAGATTTAATGAAAGCAGAAAGTATGTAACATGTTCTTTTTGGGGGGAAATTAGACTCAGCTCACCATTTCCTAGAGCGGACAAGCTCAACAAAATGAAGGCTTAAAAGATCAAACCGTAAGTCCTTATTCTTCTCAAGAATATCCTGTGCCAGCTGTTCAGTCAGCTCAATGGCCTTGAGTGCATTTCCGTCTAATGCAAAGTGAAAAATTCCTGAAGAAAAATCATTAAAATTATCATAAAAAGGTCCTCATAATCTACATTAGACTGCAATGATAAATATAATTAAATTCATCAAATATTATGCATATTGCCCAGCACCTTGTGACTGGAAGGTAGGAAAGTAAAATGGTCAAGACAAAGCCACTTGATAAGTAAAAAAGTGAGCAAAAGAAGTATATTCACAACTCAAAGGCTTAAGACAACAATCAGCTGCCATTTTCAAAGAGGTATACATGTTTCAAGATGAGTTAAAGAGAAAACAATAGCTCGCATCCTTCCAATTGAAATCAAGCAATCCAATTGATATGTTGTATATGGCCAAAAGGAAATAAGACACCAAGCATTTCCAAAGTCATTAATCAACCTTCACCATAGAAAGACAACAATGAACATACTTTTTCTTTTTTCCATGTCTTCTAGATAATCTGCAGGTTGCTTCATTTCGGTGCAAGCAATAAATGACTCCACTGATTCTTTGTAGCAATTATGGATAAGATACGACAGAACTATGTTTTGGATGTCATTATCATTTACAGCCTGTCAATCCATGGAACCAAAAAATCAAAATAAGAACTTGGTGAGATAAGTTATGACAAGGGAATCAATATAACCACAAAATCATGCTAGTAGATAGTATCATGGTAGAAGGCACGAAAACAAGTTTGTAAACAGCAAGTAGTTCAGAGTATTTTTGCTGTATGGGATCCGTTTCAGCCTAATTAGTAATAACATATAAAAATATGATAAAATAAAGGCAATACTCAAAATTAGACCAATTCAGCGGTCATGGGAATAGGAAAAACACAACTGCGTCCCCAGTAACAATAAAGAATGAAGCCTAGTGAAGCAAACCACCTAAAATTCTCCCAAAAAGATATTCAGACAATAACATACCACTGAACTACAACAGCTTCCAAACAAAACAATTCTGCAATACATGCAATGAACTTTGAAGCAGACTCTGATTAGAAAAACTAAATCAACACAAAAATCCTAAAGTTGACCTTATGTTACGGAGAAATTTTCAGAATACTCCCTTGTGGTTTGGCCCAATTTCGATTGCAGTATTTTATGGCATTCTTATAGCGATATTTACAGTTCAACAGATGAGGTAAAACTTAAAGTTATCTTCTATTCCCCACATAATCTTCAATGTTTAACTCTAGATAAGTCTTACCTTCATATGAAAAACAGATGTCTTGCATCCAATAACAATAATAATACCTTCAAAGTTAAAAGCAAACAGAAACAATAAAAAGGAAATTGATATTGATTTCACACATATAAAACCGGAAAAACACGTATTATTAAGTACAGATAAACAGTCCACAATATCAAGGCGTTTCAAGATTCTGCCTGATGTAAAAGCAGAGTCGGAAATAGGCTTTTATGGTAGCAAGAGAGGCTACGGAACAAAGATTATTCGGTAGAACAAGACATCAAAATGTAATACCAGGAACCCACTAATAAAAAAACGGAGTAACAAGATTAAAGAAGAGACAGGAGTAATGGAAGCGCAATAAGGAAATAGAAGCATACGAGGTTTTCGTATTGGCGGGGATCGACGTCCATGATGAATAATGAGCAGTTTCCGGGCGTCGATGGGGCTGGGCTCAGGATACTCCGACGCGGCAGAGAAACGATGAATCCTTGCCCGTTGTGCGTCCAGCGCAAACGAAAAGCGTGTAAGCAGGAGGTTGTTGGGTTTAGAATAACCCGACTTGCGGAGACGAACCGATCCGTCCGGAGCAGGGACTGGTCTGCGACTGAAACTGCCACTAGGGAGATGTCCAATTCATACCGCCTCAGACTGTGATGTTGGAAAGCACGTGCCGCACCATGTCTGACTTTATACGAGTGCGTGGCATGGGTTCCTGGCAACTATTAGTATCACATCCTCTCCTGTCTGACTTTCTACGTGTGCGTGGCATACGTTCCTGGCAATTATTAGTATTACATCCTTTCCAGTATATTTTTTTAAGAAAAAAACTTAATATTTTAGTTCTTTAATTTTTAATTCAATTATAATTCAATCTTTTAAATATAATTTGGCGCTACACGATTCCTAAATTTTTTATTTAGTTAAAATTTAGTACTTATCTTTTTACATTTTTTAAAAAATAATCATCATGAGTCATTTTGTGAAAATTAATGAGAGCTGAAGTGGCTGTCAACTCCTCATCTCCATCTTCGTCAACTTCCCTCCGCCTCGTCTCAAGAAAGCTTGCGTTGCTCCACACCTCTATCCTCTTTCCTTCTCTCTTTCACACTAATTCTCAACCCCTCAAAGCTTTTCCTAATATGAAGTCAGCTTCCACGTCACTCTTTCATCAATTCCTAACTTTACGGCCAAAATTCTAAACTCTCCCGTCAAGAACTCGACTCCTTCAGCTTCAACTCTACAGACCAAGAATGGCTTCGCTTTCTGGCTTTCACGTGTGCTCACATATAGGACATGGCGGTTCTTCTTCTCCTAATCTCCAGGCGATAATGGGTTTTGTTCATTCACGGAGTATGTGGGAAAGAGAGGAATAAGTGTGGAAGATGATTTGGTGTTTTTGCTCTATCGTCTACAGTACGCTTGTATGCAAATCGCTCTCTCTTGTGGCTTCTCCTTTCAATTACTCTGACAGAGACGCTCCAAAGCCGCTTAATATTGTCAAGAGGGGAGAGAGAGCTGTGTGAAAGAGATAAGGAAAAAGGAGAGAGGGTTGGAGCAAGGGAGCTTCATTGAGGGGAGGTGGAGGCGGGTTGATGAAGATGGTGATGATGAGTTGGCAGCCACATCGTCTCTTATTAATTTTTACATGGGACTCATAAGGATTATATTTTTAAAAAAAATATGAAAAGATAAGGACCAGTTTAAACAGATAAAAATTTAGGATCAAGTAGAGTTATATTTAAAAAATTGAGTTATAAGTGAATTCTAAATTTAAGAATTAAAATGTTAATTTCTTTTTTTTTTAATAAAATATTTTTTAAATTTTAATATAAGATTTAATTAAATTTTTTAAATATATTAAATAAAATAAAATAATCAAATAATTAATTATAATTAATATAAAAATAAATTATTTAATTTAAATAAATTAAAAAATATATTATATAAGTTTATCTTAAAAATTAAATTAAATTATAGTTAATTAATTTATTTTATTTAATCTTATTAGAAAAAATTAATTATATTTTATATTAAGTGCTTATATGTATATATACATCACTTTATTTAACAACCGACACGTTAGTATAACAATGTAACACGTGACAATTATATCATTAAATTAACAAACTAATTTGTCTGGTGTCAAGTGGAGATCTGGAAGTCATCGGAAGTTTATATGTGCATAATATTTTATTATCAATGTCACGTAGATGTTGTTTTGGGTATAGGTAAACAGTTTAAACAAATTTAAGAAAATAATCGATTTTTGAATACTTTTTTAAAAATAATTTTTAGAGGATAATTTATAAAAAAAATAGTTACGAATAAATTAGTATTTAGATAGTTATTATTATAAGGATTTTTATAATTATAAAATTAGTAGAAATTATATGATTTTATTGAAAATAAAAGAGAAAGAGTGTAAAAGAAATAAGAGAAGGGAGAAGGAAGATAAGAGAAAATAGAGTGTAAGAAAATTAAGATAAAATAATAATTAGTTAATTTATAAGTTATTTCTCTATTTTAAAAATTAGTATCAATAACTTATTTAAAATTTAATTTTAAATAATGGTTTAGTCTAAGAGACTTCTTAGACAAATATGGGGCATGCTTTGATAAGAGTTTGAAAAAAAAATTATAAAAAAAAAAGTTTTTAGACAATTTTTAGAAAAGACTTTTAGAAAATAGTTTATAAAAATAAAATAATTTTAAATAAATGAGTGTCTGGTTATTATCATAATAACGTTTATAATTGAAAAAATACTATAAAATGTATGATTTTACTAAAAATATGAGAGAGAATATATAATAAAGCAGAGAGATAGGAGGTGGTAGAAAATAGAAAAGAGAGAGAAGAGAGTATACAAAATAGTAATTGGATAGTTCATAAATTTTTTTACTATTCAAAAAGTCAATCTTAATAATTTATCAAAAACTTTAATTTTAAATTATAATTTGATTAAAAAATCTATTTAAATAAATATTATTGTTTATTTTATTTTTTTTAAAATTAAAATTTGAGTCAGAATTTTTTTTTAAAATCACATTATTAATAGTTATCAGCCCATAACTATTTATTTAAAAAAAAATTAAACTATAATTTAAACTAATTTTTTTTTTAAATTTTAATTTTCTTTATTTTCAACTACACACTATATCGTATTTGGTAACCAGTTGGCCAATTCAGTCTTTTAAAGTAATTTTTTTTACATGTTTAAAAATTCTCAAAAATTATTAAAAATTTTAAAATTTTTGCCCCTCATTTTAACTATCATTGCTATTTTCAAGCAGATATTACCTTCAACTTACCATAACGAGGAGCATTTTCATAAATTATTTTTTAAATAAAAAAATATAAATAAATTTAATATCAATCTTTTACTAAAATTAATACATAATTCTAAAATTTAGAGAGTACTTATCAAGAATTTATAAGATCGTCTATCAAATAAATTATTATAATAACAGAGATAATTAAACTTATATTTTTATGATATATAAGTTTATTTTTTATTATATATATTAATTCTCACAACTTATTTTCATAAATTTGTTATGTATATACTTTTCCTCCTTTGGATGATGACATATCAGCCCCAAAAAATAAAAGAGAAAATAGTGAGGATGAGGATACACATACCTTACCAGGAGGACCTTCACCTTTATGCGCTCTTGTTGGATCGGCCCATACCAGCTTACAGGGCTTGGTTTGGCCCTAGCCTTGACGGATTTGTTAAATAAATAGTATTATTTGTTATGCACAGTGTCCCTTTAAAACTCCTGAATTAAGTGCGATTTAACAAGAGTAATATTATGATTGTACCGAAAAAAGAAAAAAGAAAAGGAAAGGAAAAAGAGTAGTATTATGATAAGTGATCTCTTGAAAAATTCTGTTTAACCCCTTTTTTAAAAAGACTTTGATCATAGGCGATATATATAGAGATAATATCATGACTAATACTAAAGACTATTCAAAAAATCTATAATATAAGGAAATTAATTACTATTTCTGAAAGTAAATATCTTAAACTTATATAAAAAAATAATTATATTTATTAAGAATATAATTACCTCCCTAAAAAATAATATTAGGATAAAAATATTTTTTCTAAAATTATAAATACTCAATAAATATCTATTATTTTTTTCACAATACTAAGTTAAATCAACTAAGGTCTTGATTCGGATATACACAGTTATAAATCCTACTGTTCTATCACTCGTTAATATGGTGATTTTTTTAATAAATTATATACTATATATAAATCTATAATAGATATACAGATTGTTTGAAGGTTCGTAACTTTGGTTGCCGTGCTTACTGGCATAATAGCCAATTCTGTCTGGCCTCTGTTCCATTGTCTAATTAGAGATAATAAAATTGACTAACCCATCAAAAATAGATTAATCTATTTTGAAAATAGGCTTTTAGGGGATGAGTTGTGTGACCCATCCTAAAATAAGTTAATATTTTATTAGCCTGAGCCCACTCATTTTTAGAGGCAGGCCAACTCATGGCTCACTTTTTTTTTTAATTTTTAATATTTTTAAAAAAATTATTTTCAAACTTTTATAATACTAATAAAAAATTTCTAATGTTATATTAGTATAATTAAAATATAGTTAATGTTATACTCTTAAAAAATTTTATTTTTTATAAAAAATATTAAATTTTATAACTATAAATCTAAATAAATATTAATATAATATCAATCAATTATAATATGTCAATACATATTAATAAATAAATAATTATTTTTATTAGTATTTAATAATAAAAATATTTAAAATAATATTTAGATAAAATAAATAATAATATTAATAATTTATAAAAAAAATAAGTTAGGAGGGGACAGACTATCAAATCGGGTTAATATTTTATCAACCCAATCCTGCCCTATTTGGATAGAAAATGGAGATTAGCCCGTTTTTCTAACTCTGAATCAAAATATTGTCCTTACTTTCTTTGTTCTGAAAACAAAATGCAGCTTTCAGCGGAATCATGGGATTATCCACATACGCCATTGTCATTTCAATACCATACTGTCAAGGGTCAAAGGAGTGCACTCATACGGATTTCGTCGCCAATCCAAAAAGTTTAGGCCATACACAAACAAGTGAAACTAAACTGTTCAGAATCAAACCACTCTTAAACAGAATTTCTACACATGGATACCCCAAACCAAACTCCACTTTTTTTTTTTCAATAAATATTTTTTTTAGAAAAAAATTAAACCCACCCACGATCTAAATTTAAAATAAAATATCTCTTTTTTCTAAATAATATTAATATTAAATAAGACGAGTTATCAATTATTCTTAAGTATAAACTTAAGAATTAAGATGTATTTATAAACGTCGTGACTGAAACTATAATAAAATGATATTCCTTAAAAATCAAATATACTCTAAATAATTATGAGGCCCGTCATTAGCTCAGTGGTAGAGCGCACCCCTGATAATCTTTTATGTCATATATGGTAATCTTTCTGATATCTAAATTCTATGAGAAACTTACATGCATTTTTGTGAAAAAAGAGAGAAAAGAGGGTTTCTGATATCACTCCACATATATTAGTTAATACGGGATAAGGGGTTTTAACTGCAATAGAAATAAAATCATGAGGGTTTAACTATTGAATCACTTCCCGATGGTATGTTCCAGGTTCGTTCCTATAATGAAACTAAGATTTTAGATAATGAAAATATAGATTCTAGGTGGTCATGTTTCCGGAAGGATTTGACCTTACCTCTTTATCAATTAAACCCAAAGACAATCAGTAACCATACTCCACTTAACTCCTATTGCCCGTCAAACTTTGGAAGCTGTACACCTATACATGCTCAGATTAAGGGCGCGGGCGCAAAAAGAAAATAATCCAAGTTTGTTGAGTGTCTGGAAACGGCCTGATTTCCAGACTTATTATTCTTGTGAGATCTTCAGTTTACCTAAGGATATCGCCCCTTGTCAAAAGTTTATTTGAACTCCCAAGTTTTCTAATAAAGCTACAAAACAATTTTGGAAAGGCCATCCAAGCAACCATAATTCAAGACAATTTACATTCATTAACAACCACTTAAGGTAATCTTAGCATAAAATATCAAAGGCTGTTCAACAACAGTTGGGGAAATGGGTCAGCTCAAGAATTCAGTCAAGGAAAGCCAGCCACAAGATATCCGTTAATGTAACGGTCCTGTCTAGGCCTAAGCCACCAGTTGATGACTCACAAGTCAAGCCACATAGCGGGTATCAATAGAATAGGAGAATGTGGATCCACAGGATATGTAACCTCAGACTAGTTAAATAACACAATCTTCATAGCTAACACTAGTCATGAATGTCAACATTAAGAGAGAAAAGTAACCCGGGAGTCAGATTTGTTCACAATCTTAGAGTTTTTACTCTGTTTCAACTCAGTACTTGTACATTTTATTGAATTCAACAAGCTCTTCCAATTACAAACCATTTGTCCTTATTTACACGCGTTCCAACTTCTATTTTAGGCTTAACTTTGTTTAAGACATAACAGGATCACTCTTCCGGGAAAGTTGTGTGCCATCTCTTCATAAGCTTCTGAAGATCAACATGGCTAGGACCAATGGACTAGTTAGCCGACAAACTTTTATTAAAATACACCACTAAGTAGAAAAATTAACTAGAAGTATGCCTAATCCTATTCACAGATTATCGGGGCAAAACGTAACTAATAACAAGGTAGTAAAGAAAGAGAATCTCGAATTTGATGTCTGCTCATCTTATACAGAATATGCAGAAATCTGTGCTGTCAGGAAGCAACAACAAACATCTATTCAATGCTTTCAGCAAGTAGAATTAGGAAGGGCAGGAACTAAAATGATGGTAATATCCTGGGCAATTGATGAAGACATTCAACTGTACATAAGCCAAAAAGCCCCCGCTTGGCTACAAAAACTGGAAATATATTTTCTTGAGTCCATTCTTAATCACTTTTTCGGTTTTCGTTTTAAGGAAAGCTACCCTATTAAACTATGCTTTCGGCTCTCACAAAGGAGTCAGAAGTCAGAGACACATGAAATCTGTTGCAGAAGTCATCCTACAAGTCTGATCAACAAGCTCAACTGCCATGTCAAATAATGCAATTACTCGTTAATTACTTATGAGTCACTTCTTAGTTCTTATTTATCCTTCATTGAGTATAGATACTAGAAATGGTTATCAATAATCACCAATCATGCCAATTGAATAATGCACAACCACCCAAGATATCACTTCGTTTGAAAGTCAGAAGGATCAGTGATCACAAAACCAAAATAAAGACCCACTTGGCAACGTTCAATACTTCTTTTTCCCAAATCGTATCGTGTATACAGACTGTATTATCACAAAATCAAATAATAGGCAACTACAGGCAATTACACACCAAAATTTACAACTTTCCCAAACCCTGCCAGTGTAATTACAAAAGAGCAAGAGGATGGAAAAATACCTCCTCGTTGCCCCTCAATATGCTTCATTTAGCAAATTTACTTTTCACTTTCCTCCTCTATTTTGAAATTTCAACCTCTACTAAGAAGAAGGAAAGACATCTTTAACAGCTGAGGCAGCAGTCAAGTAATTAAGCGTGTTTCTTAAAGTTTCCTTCTCCCTCTTCAATCTTGTGGCAGTGTCCTCCAATTCGAGCAAAGCTTGCTGCTCTCTCGGCGCGCCCTCGAATGTGTTGCCAACAAAGAAAGAAAAAGGCGTGGGAAAGAGGTTCCTTCTCAAATCCCCCACTTCCTTCTCCTGTTTCCCCCCCAATCGATTGGATATCCGTATGACATCCTTCATATAAGTCTCCACCTCATTGGCCAAACCGTCAAGGTCTTCTTCGCCATTCGCAGACGGCCTATCCTCAAGCCAAGTCACTTGAGCGACCAGGTAGGGCTTGGTGCGAACAAGGTTGGTGACACGGAACCGCTCTTGGCCTTTACAGATTAAGAAGAAACGGTCATCGACGAGGCGCTCGTGCTTAATGACCTCACCGACGCAACCAACATCGGATGTACCGGAAAGAGCGTCGGAGTAGATAACCCCGAAACGGAGATCGGTCTGAAGGAGAGTGTGCATCATTATGCGGTAACGGAACTCAAAGATCTGCAGAGGAAGGATAGCGCCAGGGAAAAGAACGAGGGGAAGAGGGAAAAGAGGGAGTTCGACTATGTCGTCTGATTTGGGGGAGTTGGTGTGGTGCTTCTCGGAGAAGGATGAGGCAGAGCACCGGAGGGAATCATGCCCCCGGCCGCGAAGGAAGCGTGGGAGGCGGCAGCGAAGAAGGGGCTGTGAAGGGAAATGAAGATTGGGATTGGCAGAGTAGGGGAGTTTATTGGGGTTCAAGGAGGAGGAAGAGGAAGCGGAGGGCATGAGTTGGGGGAATGCCATTTGCGTCATTCCAAGTAAAGAGAGAAGGCGTTAACGGGTTTGATTCTTTATCGGGTGCAGAAAGAAGAAAAGATTATGTGGAAGACATGAGCCTGCTACTGTGGCGATTACTCTCAGCTGTTGGGGCCGGGGACTCTGATTTTCCACGGATATCCGTATGAATCCAATTTCTGGTTTTCGATTATCCTTGCGTATTTATCAAAATCTCGTGGCTCGACCCCCCAGCCCATGCTCTGTGGATGATAAGGTGAGAATGAGTGGAAGGAGTGTGCTTACATGTGGTCTTGGGCTTTCCACGTGCCTTCAAGTTCTAAAATGGCTAATCCTTTCCTTTATTTTTCCCAAGGAAATTTTAAAATTTCTTAGAAAATAGGACCAACTATGAAAAAAAATAATGTGGTCGCAAGTGGTAACAATGACTCCTTTGATCATCGTACTGGAGCGAAAAAAATCTGGAGCAGCTTTTCTGTCCATGCGGGGGTGGTTATTTGTCATCCCATTGTTGTCGTCAAAAAAGAAAGGAGAGCTAATGGGTGGTTATTTTTCCGGCCAATCGGATAATGTACAAAAATATTCTCCAGCTTAGTGATTGGGGTGTTCTTTTCAATTCCTTGCTCTGAAAAATACCTAGGAATAGAAATTAGGAATCAGGGAGTAGAATTAGGAAAGGTCGAGAATTGAAGAAGGCTTGTGTTGTCGGGAATTGGGATGCCATATGCATAATGTAACATAAAGCAGACAGCGAATAAATAGGTCAACCTTTTTGCTAGAGATTTGAATCCCGAAATTCCCACATAATATCCATACCTCACCATTTTATGCCATGTTCCCCACGGAACTTTGAGCATCAATACTATCCCATGAGCAGCAGACTGCAGACTCAGCCAATCATTATCGTAATTTCCTTTCTGTTTCAGAGTCCATAGGAAAACTGCGTAGATCCTTGTTTTTCAGAGTCAATATGTAATCATCATCGTTAAAGCGTCCAAACTAATCAAACTCAAATCGCTAAACAACCGATCACTAAGTTTAGAATCTGAGTCCTTGTGAATTAGCATGATTTCGATATCGTTATGAACTCTTCTTAACAAGGTTAAATGAAAGTAAAACATAACATTCTCCGAGAGAAGGCATCTCATACAACATCGCAGATTCATCCATTTAGGGACCATTTCATATTGCATTGAATATTGTATAACAACTGCCAAGTCAAGCTTACTTACATTTACTGCATGATAAAAACCATTCCTTTACCACGAAATCAATCACTATCAGCCAAGAATTTTCACAAGGAGACTATGTACTTCTGCTTGCTCATGCTTCATTTGTCTTTTCAATTCTTTGATTCGGGTGCAGCAGCTCCAGGTGCATTCAAGATTCTCTTTACAAGAGATATTTTCCAAGGATTCCCACCTAATTCTTCAAAAATAACCATCAAGTTGTTTGTTGGCTTTAACCAGGATCTGGGAACGTGATACCTGCAAAATTGCATTCACTCATAAAATTAAATGGCAAGTATCCACTCCTGTTAAAACTTAGAGAAGAGATCAGTAAAAGTACCATCGTTGGGTGGGTTTTCCACAACCAAGTTGGCAGTTATCAGGGCGGAAGGTGCCAGAATAGGAGCAAGAGTTGCAGTAACCTTTTGCATAAGCCAACCAATACCTTCCTATGCTCTCACCGTTGACCCACACTTGTCCCTTTCCCATGCTGCCCATGTCCAAGGCCAATGCTTCATCTCCTTCAGGTGCGTCAAAATAAGCCTGCAATTTTCCAACTTCACTGTTAAGAATCACTCATAGTGTTCTTGTTGCAGCCCATCAATAATAATTGTCCTGAGTCCTTACCTTATGCCATTTGAGCTGTTGCTGGCTTTGGGCAGCAAGTGACTCTCGCATCCAATCAACAGAAGAGACCCCATTAGGAGATACCAAATTCATAGCCTCTCCTTTAAGCCCAATCTGTTCAACAACATGCCATGATTATTAAAGTAAGATACTTTATGAATTGAAGTCTGTATAATCAATATTTATGTACGTATGGGACCTGGTAAGACCAATGTTGCCAAGTTAAATCTTTTGTTCCCTGGTCAAGACCCTTGAGCAAAACTGGACCATTGATCCCTGTCTTCCATGTTTCAAAATGAACGCCGGCATTCTTCCAACAGAGACAGAAAGAGGAAAAGGGAAGCAATCAGTGACTAAGATTCTCACAAAAGCAATACATTGGCTATGTACTAATTACTAACCGGTAATCCAACGGCTACGCTGAGAAGGGCAATTTTATTAGTTCCAGCGCGTAGATTGACCGGACCATTAAATTTGCAACTAGATTGTTCCCTTGTCCCAAAAGCAGACCCTGCAAAAGACATTGTCTAACATCTTTATTGACTTTGATGTGCGAAGACCACAACTTCTGAGTTCAGCTTTAACTAGTTACCTGAAAATTGCCCATTAATGAACACGTGCACGGCATGGCCTGACGACTGTACGATGATACTGGGTTTCTGTCCTCCTCGAAGAAATGATTCCGATGAGCTAATGTCCACACTGTGGCATGTAAACAAGAAAAACAATTAAGTTTATGACGACTAAGAGGGCATATGTAGAACTTTTCAGAATATATGCACTACACACAAGGTGACCGATTCAAAATTCCATATGATACTTTATATTTTGTCACTTCGTGATGCTGGTATTAGTATTGTGCCTGGTGTTGAATGGTAATAGCATTTATGCAGATTATAGAGTTCCTCACCTAGTAATGTACCATAGATAGTCGCTGATATCTCTGGTAACGTTTATTTGTTCCAAGAGTCCAGTCGCTGTAATCCCTGAAGTTTCATCCAGGGAAGATAGATCTTCATCGTAGGTCTCCCATGAGAACAACTCTGAATTCGTAGGCACCATTTGCGTTTGTGATGTTTGAACTCTCACCTTCATTAAAAACATGGCAGTCTACTCAACAACTTGACATAATGCAGTGCACTGATAATAAGACTTGTTTCGCATGGAATCAAGATTGCACAAGAAGACCCTTGAAATGTACTTACATTTGCCGTGTTGAATACGGCATTTCTGCAATCAGGGAGAATGCTTATGGACCAAGGAGGCAAATCATAGTGATTGTTTTTAAATGTCACTCTAGCAGAAGACTTGGTGTGAAAGTTTGCCAGAAAAGCTGCACATGCTCCGGTCCCTGAAGAGAATACATGAGCCTGCAATTCCCAAGGCCCGTATCATTTATAAGTAAGGTTGGTTTACCTATGACTTTTGTAACTAGAAAAATGTAATGTAATGTAATGCTTCAAATCACAGGCAATTGACCTGTTGATACGTTCCTAGTGTTGTAATGGTAGGATCCGAAGACACCAAAGCAGGTTCGCTTTGCTTGATGGCTTTGTGAAGCTCCTTCAAATGACTATATTTAGGTTCCCTGATCAAGCCTATCGTACAGAAATTCCTCAACTTTTACTGGTCAGCTTTTATTTAAAAGAAATAAAAGATTAAAAAGTAATTTTCTCACCATATTCATCAATTGGAGCATCATAGTCATAACTTGTAGTGATGAATGGGCCTCCAGCAGAGCGTCCAAAGTTAGTTCCTCCATGATACTGTAATTGTACATTAATCACATATGAAAAACTCAACTAATTTTCATTTTAACCAGGGCACACTAATTTTTTATACATAGCAGATCGTATGAGGTGACCAACCATGTAATAATTGACAAATGATCCACCCTTTTGTATGAATCGAGCAACTGCAAATGCTAGATCTTGGACTGGTCGCTGATGATTGGGGCCACCAAATTCTGTGAACCTAATGAACGTGGGGAAAGCAGGAAGGAGAAATAAAAGTCAAAGTTGAGGATTCAAAGAGCCGAACTCACAGGCATTCAAGTAGCTTCAAATGTAATAATGTTAAGCTTACCAGCCACTCCAAGCCTCAGTCCACAGGGTGGGCTTGTACGGTTTATTAGGAGAGAAATAATCACAGTAAAAACCATTACATGAATTTATCTGTCATGACGAATTAAATGGATCATATTAATTAAGATGTGAAAGAAGTGATTGAATATGTGTGTGAAGGTGGGTGAGGCAAATGAGATGGCTCACCACGGGATCTGGGGCGTCGTCTTCCTTGCACATCACCCATGGAACTCCCGTATCCAATTTAACTGCCATATTTGCAGCCCAGTTTACGTATGCACGACCAGCAGCTCCCAGTTCCCTGCTTTCTGGTCCATACTCGTTCTCAATCTATCAACCAATACAAATAAAAAAAAATATATATGTATATTTTTTGAAACTAAATCATTTATATGTGAAGTACAAGATTTCAGTCAGGAATCGGTATTTGGCAGATATACCTGAGAAAGAATGATTGGACCACCCTGAGATTGGTATAGCTTTTCACTTTTCATCGTCTGGACAATTTTCTGGGTGAAGCCACGCATGGCCGCCTGAAAGATGAAGATAAAGTAAGACAATTGAAGAGTCAGGTAAGTGGAGAGAAGTGAGAAACGGGATTTGAACGAAATCAGATTTCAACCTTGAAAGGCCCATTGTCTGTTCTGAAGCTGATGCCAGGAACATAATTCAACCATACAGGAAATCCTCTGTGCCATACAAACAATGCGAATCACTTAAAAGTATTCACACCAAAGAACTAAACGAGAAATTTTCCAGACGTAAATGGAGATTATGCGGGAAAATATTGAAAGGATGAAAGTGTGTGTACCCATAGTTCCACTCAGCGCACACATAAGGCCCAATGCGAAGATGGACATAAAGCCCCACCTTCTGCACCGTCTTAATGAACTGCACCAAATCGTATCTCCCTTCAAAGTTGTACTGCAAACCAACAGCAGAAAAATAAGAAACAACTCAAAAGTACACGGGAAAATAAAGTGTTTGGTTTGATTTAATTCGGGAAAATGAATTGAATAAGTGTATGCAGAGGAGTACCTTGCCAGGAGATGGTTCGTGGACATTCCAGAAGACATAAGTGTCAATGACATCTAAGCCACCATCTTTAGCCTTCTGAATAAGATTCTCCCACATCTACAGTTACCGCGCATTACAGACATAAAAAGCTCATCGACGCCATTGTCAATAAATGATAGGTACAAGATTTGAAGAGAGCGGGTAAAAAGAAGGCATACTTGTGGAGTGCTTCTGGGATAGTGAATGGAACCAGAGATGAGAATTTTCCTTTGGCCATTGATGATGATGGCCTTTCTATCGTAAGTTACGCTGCACTGGGTAAGCTCAGAGCATAAAAAGAAGGTTGTGAAGAACAATATCAGCAGCTTTGAAGTTAAGATGCTTTGAATGCTTTCCATATCTCTGAGCTGATTAGAGGGAACTTTGGAAAGATAGCCTCTGCTCTAGTCTTGTGCACACAAAACCACTGTGTTTGTTACGTGTGCTTTTGGCTAACAACTCTGTTTTCACCGCATATTTAGGTGTTTCTTTTGGCAATTATGTATTTGGGTTTGGTGACGATTCTTTCATTTAAGGGCATTGTGTGGACAACGAACTCTTTCGTGAGTTTGAGAAGTACAAAGTAAAAAAATTGCTTGTCCAATGAAACTGCACTGCTGGCTTGAATGTATCTTGAAAATATCTAAAGGAGCAGAAGAAAAAGTCTGGTCCCCAATTCTTATAAGCCAAAGAAGCAAAATATTCTGTCTGGTAACAAAATTTGATGACAATGGCATCAATCTGAAGAAAATTATTAACACGAACAGTATGCTTTCATATGGAAAAATGGAAAATTTGAAATCCCAAACAAATGTTATTCTGAAAGATCAGTCAGAATGGAGGAGTGGTTCAATTAAAGCACCTGAATGAAATGATACCGAAGACCACATAGAAACTTTTCCTGTTTTTTTTTTTTTTGTTAATAATTGGGGTAGGGACTAATTTTGATATATGTTGAGCAATAATACCACTTGGACCCCGCTTTGCACCTTACTTTTTTGCGACGTGCCACAGTACTCTTGCTTCAACGTCACAATGCCATCATGAAAGCTTCAACGTATCTATGGCAAAATAATGCTTTTGTTTCACATATGGCATCATAATGGTCATCGTCTTCGTCTTACCCTTTTTAAGCATTCTCTATACGTGTATAATTAGATTTAACTTCTTAGTACAGATATGTTTCTGAAAAAGAAAATGCTCGTATTCGAAACAGAACCCTATGTGGCAAAGGGCCTCGCTCGCGAATTATATACTACGTAAGGACGACTCCAATTCCAATTTGTCTTTTGTTCCCTGTGTGGGAATCCCACCTAATGTTTGGCTGTTTCTTTCCCTCTCTTGTTTTTTCTTCCGGCCAGCTCCTTTTATTTAGTAAAATATGGTGAGTTTTTCAGATGTATTTCAAAAAAAAATCATGTCATCGATGCTCGTGAAACTCGATAGTTGAAACCTGACGAGGGAGACTCCGTGACGTCGCTGTTTGTCGGTGAGGAATACTCCAAGGCTGTTGCTTGGACGAAATTGAGGCTCTCCGTTTATGTCGGCGGGCACTGTGTAGCGAGGTTAGATTGTGTGAGGGCCTCCTCATGTCATTCGATGCTGCCGCACCTTACATGCCATTGCCATCTACAAATGTGTTCCTGACGTGATGACATGCAGAAATGTTTATCTAATCCAAGTTGCTCGAATCATAACAAAATATTAAAGCAACAGGTTAATAAAATTCGAGTTGTTAAAATTTTAATTTGAAGGATAGAAATAAGTTGTGTGTGTACGTATCTTTAAAACAAAGAAATAAATACTCGTGAGAATTACATGCAATGAATAACAACATGTTTCCATGAACTAATTCTTTGAAGCTACAAAATACGGAGTGCCCATTGACATTTATATGCTTGTATTAAGGAGAAAATTATACTAAAATTCTGTAAAAGATAATTAATCATACAAAATAATATAAAATTATTAAATAATTAAATAGTTGTAAAAGATTTTAAGATAATTTTTTAAATTATAAAATAATCTAATTACTCTGTTATGATGAAAAATATTTATTCACAAAGTTTTAAGTTTTTATTATGGTAGAAACAATTATATTATTTCATAATTTAAAAAATGACCTCCAAAATTTTTAAAACTATTAGGATTTTTCTGGAAAAATTACTATAATACTTCAGAATTTTTTTTTTTGCTATATAGTCTTTAACATATATCTCAAAGTCAAATAGTATATTCCTTAAAAGTAAAGCAGGAAAACTATGGTATATTAGTTTTTTTTTCCAAAGATCGTTCCCAATAATGGTCAACACCATAGTATCTTAAAATGCAGTTTATGGATCGATACCCGTATCTCTATTTTTTTTTAGTTATCTATTCAATTTATTTAAATTTTATTTTAACTATATTCATATTTGATCACACTTAACTATAGTAGGTGAGTCTCTCAATGAAGATTTTTTATATATACTAAAATTTAAAAAAAAAATTATTTAAATGATATCAAACCACTTATTACTTTTACTAATTTCCAATGGTACCCTATCTCCACTTTTATTTTTCCCGCTTCTGGCTTGAAATCCTATGGGCTATGGCCTAGTTTTGTCTAGGAAGGCCCAAAGGTTGTGGTTTTTAATTTTTTCACTTTGGACCAGTCCAAGGTCATGGGTTTGGATCAGAATCAAAGTTGAGTGGGAGGGGATGATTAAGGGAAAATTGCTTTGAAGCCCACACAACAAACCTAAAACCAAAGATGCATATTTGAAAAAACCTAAATACAAAAATATCTTAAATAGCTCTCAAGTTTCAGGACCCAATACCCATCCTCCGTGAGTTTAAGTGGCGAAGGGATAAGACATACGGCCATTTAGAGTGTGTTCGAATCTTGGAGAGTATCACTTTGTTGTAGTTCCAGTCGCGACGCTTGGGGAGACATCATATCTCTTGGGTGCCTAGGTTTACGCCTGAGGGTAATAGATGGCTCGCCCTACCCGACATTGGTATCGCCTAGGAGGAAGGGAGATTTCGCCTTACCCTTGGATCGTGGGTGAGCCCAACCCCTTTCCAAAAAATTTCTTGTACCAAAAAAACAAAGTTTCAGGTCCCAATTTTCTTATGTATAAATATGTTTTAATAATTGAGTGTGAGAACATGTTTACATATATGGGACTTTAGAGCTGTTTGTACATTTCATTATATTTTTTGTATTTAGATTTTTTGTGTCAAATTTTCAAAAAAAAAAACAAAAGAAAAAAAGTAGTGGGGCCTATTGAGCATGGGGGCTCCATTTTCTTCACTCACTAATTTCAGCTATGCGTAGATGGTAATGTGTGTTCGGTTTGAGGGGGAAAAACTTTAAACCCAAAAACATCTATAGAAATGCCAGAATTGATTATAGGACAAAATCATGGTCAGAGATATGTTTGAGCTAGCTTTTGCTTTAAGATTAGTTTGAGCAAGTATGTATAAACACAGAGAAACAAAAAAGCTATACTAATCCCGTCCTTTAATCTGGCCCTTGTGGTTCTCCCTTTGTTTTAACTAATTCGGCAGAGGAGATTTGGTCCTTATGTATCGCATCTCCCTAAAGAACGTGATTCCTTCACCAGTTCCTCCTTATTCATAAACTATTGGACAACAAAACGAGAGATTGAGAGACGCAAGTTATTAGTTGTCATCTTCGTTGTTATAAAAAAATTGGGGAAAAAGCCAACAATTAATTAATGACGAGAAGCCACCACACTTTAAACTGAGTTGTAAAATTTCATAAAAAGCATAAAAAGGAGGATTTCTTATGGCCTCTATATATTCGGCCGTCACTATGTGTAATTTGTGTAGCCTAGTTAGCCAGATCTCGAATCACTTTCTACTGTAACCTGTCGAGTAGAGAGAAAAAGACGGGGGACGTGGTAGTGGCAAACCTTAATAAACAATAGAAAACGTTAGAAGTGGAAGAATCTAATGGAAAGATAAACATATGATTCATTATATTCTGCGACATTATTAACGTCTTCAATGGCTTTTTCATCTTCAAAGTGACGTTGTACCGCCTTGTTTTCCACCAAAGCGAAAACAAAAGTGGGGTTTCATTAAAAGAACATTATAGCTAGGATTCAATCCAAAAGAGGGTTCATTTAAAATTCAAAGAACATGTTCTAAGCAGACGAAAAAAAAAAAAAAGACATAGGGAAAGGAGGTAGCATAATGATGGTGATGGAACCCATTAACGTAATTAGTAGTACAAGTACCACCTTAAAGCATGCACAAATATTGTAATACTCGCAGAGAGAGAGAGAGAGAGAGCAACAACAGTAGCCATTCAAATCGTCGTGCGACTGTCCAAATGTCTCTCTTATACCACACCAAATAAACAAATACTCTAGAGTACGTACGCGCACACACAGAGATTCTCTCTCCCACTTTTGAGCTAATGTGCTCCATTGATAGATAGAGATTCCAAATAAGCAAAAAAGATTTTTATCAGACGAACAACGAATGAAACTCTTTAATATCTCTCGCGCAGAAAGAATATCATATTCAAACAAGCACAACATAGAACCTTGCACCGAGGGGGAGAATAGTAGCATTCTATTGAAACACAAGCTGCCAGCTGGCGCACTTAAGCCGTTATTATCAGTGTAATGAGCTGTTATACAGTATCGTTATACATTAATGAAATACACGTAGTCACACGAATAAAATCTTTCTTCAGAGAGAAGTGAGAGTGAAGAAAGATGTGGGATGGGGTGATCAGGTCATCAAAACGTGGGAACAGAGGGATGTCCAGGGAACAGAAGCAGAGGATACACGCAAAATATAGAAGCAAACTGGTGTACAAGTAGACGGGCAAAGAACTCTCAAAAAACTAATGAGATGCGATTGATCTCTCTCTCTGCTAAAAGATCACAAAATCTGGTGCATGAGATTCTTGATAGATTTTTACCCTTCGTTATCTCTGACCAGAAGATAAGATATAAAAGGGCAACTTGCCCTTTCTGCAAATTGAGAAAAGTAGCCACGACTTGAGGAGCATCTGCAGCGAATAAAGTTAGGCAGCCTAATCAGATGATCTTCTTCGTCATTAAGAACGATATGATGCTCATTGACGTCCTTTTTCTGATGCAGCTTTCTCAGATACTGTTTAACTACCATAAGTACGCATATATTAGTGTTGGTGAGAGACAGGGCTCTCTAATTCGTGCTGTCCAATTATAATTAAAGCAATAATACGTCTAATAAGATGCTGCCCCAGACGACTGTTTCTCTCCTCAATTGACATTGACTCTGCCTCACTTGTTTAATTTACACACGAATAATCCCTTACAGTATGCAATATGAGAATGGAGATAAAGCAGAGTTCTTGGAATGAGCTTGAGATGCAGAGTCAAAGAGAGTTTGATTGCATGAACAGAGTAAGTATTACTATACGCCAAATTGTTTAGGGAGGAATGAGTTAGCTCGGGGAGGAGTGAAAGGCTAAAATTCATTGATTAGTTATTAGCATCCAAAACTGCTCCCACTAGGCTTGGAGCATTACGCATTAAAGTAAGGGGCAAGAGTAGGAGGGCCATACATCACTTGTTTGCCGGGATTAATATCATGATGGAAGCTTTTAATAGTTGATTAGTGATACAAGTCCATAACAGTCTATTGTATTCTAGACCCTGCTATCTCGGGCCTTCACAATTGGAATGGGGACATATATAATTAAGTTGACTGGGACCCTGTCATTAAGTGGGTGAAGGCGAGTGTTAAGGCCCAACAGGGATATGAATTATTAAACGTTGGAATGGACCTCAGGAGGAGAGAAAAGAAACATTAAGCTTCTTTACGGATCAAACCACCACGTATCTACTTGTAATCATAGAGATTTAAGGATTTACACAAGTTTGATAAAAAATTAGACAAAGTACAGTGGAACTCTGGGGAAAAAGAAAGAGGTTAGAATGGTTCTAGGGTGCATGGATGCAGGGCCTGCGACCACCACGTGAAGCTCCCCGCCGAGGGGTTCCCGCGCAAGTCCTCCGTATCTATACGTGGCCCCCACGGCCCCACCCTACAGTCGTACCACTTCTCATCGCCACCCTCCAATGTCTACGTCCTCCATCTTGCACGCTGTCATTCTCATTCCCCATCTCCTCTTCTCCTTCAAATACACAGTTTTACTCAATGCCCACTTCACTCTCAAAAACGTGTCTCCTCTCACGTCCCTGTGAGACCCTCCTTCACTATATCCTAGACACACAGCGTACTGACTCCTCACTCTCACTCCCTTCTCCGTTCCCATATTCTAAAGAGAAAAGAAATAAAGCAGAGTGAAATTTGAAGTGCCCAAGATTCCTTCCTACTATTCAATTGGAAGGCGGAAACCCTTTCTTCAAAAGGTGATCAGGGTGAGCGCAGCAGAGAAGAGGAGGGAATATTTGTGCATGTTTGAATATAAAATCTCTAAAGCGCAATCCGGGCTTACGTTACTCCAAGATTTTGTTCTCTGCGCAATCTCCATCCCTCTATCACATCCCCCCTTCATCCTTTCTTATTCTTCGCCTCCATCACCACCATACGTGCCCTAACTGACAAGAAAACCCGACTCTCAGAAATGGCGGCGACCAAGTTCGTGTTGGCATTCGCTATATGTCGGTTAATCGTGACGGTGGGATTCACGGTGGTGCCCTTGGAACTCCTCCATCTCGGGATCGAAGGCCAGCTGAGCGTGAAGACGTCCGACGTGGAAAAGACGTCTTCCGATTTCGGAATGCTGACGAGGGCAGAGCCCATGGCCGTCATGGAGCCGGGTTCTGCGGAGGACGTGGCGCGGCTGGTGGGGGCGGCTTACAAGTCGGCGCAGGGGTTCACGGTGTCGGCTCGGGGGCACGGGCACTCGATAAACGGGCAGGCTCAGGCGAGGAAGGGGGTGGTGATAGAGATGAGCGGCAGGAAGAGAGGGATGAGAGTGCAGAAGAGGGGAAGGTACGCGGACGTGTGGGGAGGGGAATTGTGGATTGATGTGTTGAAGGCTACGTTGGAGTATGGGCTGACACCAAAGTCGTGGACCGATTATTTGTATCTGTCTGTGGGCGGAACCCTATCAAACGCCGGAATTAGCGGCCAGACCTTCAATCACGGCCCTCAGATTAGTAATGTCCACGAGCTCGACCTCGTTACCGGTTAGCTTTCCTACTTAACTTCTCAACCTTCAATCTTAATTCCACAACAATTTTTTTAACCCTAGCTTATAAACATGCGAGAGTTTGAATGCCATTATGTATTACGACGATTGTTCTACGTGTCTATTCATATATAGGAATAGAACCATTACTTGGCGCGTTATTTTGTCTCTTTTGTAGTCCATTAGTTAAGCTTAATTTCCATTAAACTAACTTCTCGCAGCTATCCCGAGCATAGTTAATTGATGAATCCGATTATTTCATGGTCATCGACGGATTTACTTTAATTTCCCCTCTCCCAATGGAACAGGTAAAGGGGAGCTGTTGACTTGTTCAGAAGAGCGTAATACGGAGTTGTTTCATGGCGTTCTCGGAGGTCTCGGACAATTTGGAATCATCACAAGGGCTAGAATTGCTCTTGAACCAGCTCCGCACAGGGTACTAATAATTAATTACTCATAAAATATCTTTTCCTTCATATCGCTTGATTGTTAAAAATTAAATTTATAACCTGAATTTTTACTTGTAGCCTAATTTACCTGTCTATGATCTCTCCGGCTTCTTTATAGTAGATCACTCGTGCATCAAGAAAAGAGTTTTTATTTTTAATTATTATATGTTTAAACTGAGAACCTTATCTTCTCTCTTTATATATAGAGAGACAATAATTTGCAAAAATTATCTGCTTTACGGAAAAACAATCACATGGTCTACGTATTTATCTTTCGAGGAACTTGTTGAGGGCGCGTTCTCATGGGTTCCTGGGCAGGACACATGACACGTGGTTCCTCGCAAAATTTTCTTTGCTTCGGGTAGAAAAACTTAAAAAAAAAAAAATCGTTTTCAAGAGTTGAGGAGTGGTCTATTTGAGTAGCTCCAGATCTCCTATAGCTGGCAAATTTTGTTGATATGTCGTTCTCTTAATTCTCTTTCAACATATATATACGTTAAAGGGGTTATCTTGGAGTTACAGTTAGTTATAATTACATTACTGCTTCGGATTTACTTACAGGTTCGTTGGATACGAGTCCTATACTCCAACTTCTCAGCCTTCACCAAGGACCAAGAGTTTCTGATCTCTCTGAATGAGAAACCGGCAAGAGAGAGATTCGATTACGTGGAGGGATTTGTGATCGTAGATGAAGGACTGATCAATAACTGGAGGTCCTCTTTCTTTTCACCAAGTAATCCTGTGAAAATAGAATCCCTCAAATCTGACGATGGTGTCTTGTACTGCTTGGAGATTACCAGAAATTACCGTCAAGACGACGCTGATACTATTGATCGGGTACGCTCATTTAATTCAGCTCCGCTTTTGTACCATATATTGTTCGCATTGTGAATAAAAAATCCCTCCAAGTGCCGCCTATATATGAATGGACACGTACTACTATACTAAGCCCCCTGTATGTGTGCTTGTCTTCTAAATTGTGACACTTGCAAGCTGTCCTTGGACAACTTGTTCTAATCAATTCATCAGTAGTCTCATAAAACATTTAACTAGCGGGGCTTCTTTGTCCAGTATTGTTACTTTGAAGTTATTTCAAACATTATTTATAAATATTTGGTCCCGGATAGAGGCACCAACAATATATATAGAAACCCAACAAATAATTAAGAAAGATTAATGGATCAAAACGCGTGTAATATTCGTTTAATCCATGGCAAGTCGGTTCAAAAGATTTTATGTGAAGTTTAATTAATTAATTGATTAGTCTCCGCGTCTTATATCTGTAGAACATATAGTTTTTCATGATTGGTACTGTGTAGGAACTTTTGCAGAACCCACTTCTAACGCACAATTGATTGGCAAGAAGCAAAACTAATATATAACCTTTTTGCGATCTTGCCAAGTTCGATCCAGACTTTGCGCAACATGGCAAGATAGCCTTGGATCTGTTGCACCGCCGAAGGAATGAAGACATTTCGTATTGAATATTAGAATCATTGATGAGCTTCAAAACATCAATGTTTTTTAATCACTCGTAGATAATATTCCTTCCAATCAAAGACCAATCTATACAAACAAAATGAGATCAATACAAAAGATACACGAGACAACATACAAGATTCTCCCAAATCTATTATTATCCTCGATCGAATCATAAGAGCAAGCCAAACACTATAATTGTTTATCAATTGGCACGCATAATATTAATTGCTCAAACTAGGCCGCGCTACATGCCTGATTATTCCCCTGTTCAAAGTTGTATATTTTACACTCTCCTGATTAGATGGTACCATATTATAAATAAATAATATAATGGAGATGAGCCTGACAAAAGAATCTGCGTAGGCTTTTTTTGTTTGCATGCATACGTGCCAATATTAGTCTGGTACTTTGTGGTGATTGTGGATTGGACGTATATGGCGCAGGAAATAGAGGGGATGTTGGAAAAGTTAGATTTCATACCAAAAACGGTGTTCACAACGGACTTGCCCTACGTGGATTTTCTTGACCGAGTACACAGGGCGGAGCTGAAGATGAGATCCAAGGGTTTATGGGAAGTACCGCATCCGTGGCTGAACCTATTTGTTCCGAGGTCAAGGATCACAGATTTCGACAAGGGCGTGTTCAAGGACATTCTGGGGAATAAGACCAGTGGGCCCATTCTCATCTACCCCGTGAACAATAACAAGTAAGTTTCCAGATGCATGCCCACCCCCATTTATTATTTCGTTTCATCATGTATATTTATAGGGCCACGGCACACTTCATGAATCCTGCATGCATGCGCATCCATACTGAAGACATTCTTGTCTTTCCGCTGATATGAGAAAGCGGACATTTTCTTTTTTTATACAAAGAAAGCGGACATTTGAAACATGAACAAAAATAATGGGAAATGGGAGGGTTGTGATGACTGATGACCCAACTTGGAAGATTTTTGTTGTCAGGAGGAGATCCTCAGAAGGGGGTCCACTCCCATGTTAGTGGCATTTTAACAGGAACAGGCCCATTTACTTAGTAGTAAAGGAGCGACCCAAGCCCATTGCATTACTAAAACGAATAATATTGTTATGAAGGTGGGACCGGAGGAGCTCGGTGGTGACGCCAGAGGGGGAGGTGTTTTACGTGGTGGCATTTCTGAGATCTGCTGTGGACAGCCAGGAGCTGCAGATGCTGATCCATCAGAACCGCCAGATTCTGAGCTTCTGCCAGGACGCCGGCATCAAGGCGAAACAGTACCTGCCCCATTACAACACCCAGGAGGAATGGAAGGACCACTTCGGGGATAAGTGGGCCAGCTTTTCTCGCCTGAAGATGCAGCACGACCCCCGGCGCATCTTAGCCTCAGGCCAGCGCATTTTTAAGCCTCTCACCACCACCACCACCACTGCCTCCGATGCGTAGCAGTGACGCCCTCACGACGTCACTCGTGTGAATAGTGCTTTCTTTTTTGCCTAATTAGACGTCGTTTTTCAGTGCCTTGTGTCGACCCCCATTAGTTGCTCCTCTGTATTTACTAGTAACCTTGCATCTCAATTCCTTGTACATATACGATTCTTAGTCATATATGTTAGACACTACAGCAGCTTATTACCGGCCGACAACAAAAATGTCCTCGCCTTGTTCCTTCTCACTTCTCCATTTTCTAGATATATGTGATCCATTTACAACTCCAGCTCTCTGCCTACTTAAAAGAGTGGCTCTCAAGTACGTGAAATTAAATCTGTCCACGCTGATTGCTGAACCCCAAGGTCTAACCTTGAGTATGCTCGTTTCGTTCTTTTATCAATACGGAGCCCTTGCCATCTTCACCCCTCAAAAAAGGATCATACGAGAATACGCCAAAAAAGCTTCTTCCTGTTTTGTCACGTTTGAGCAAAGAATAAATCACCCATTTACTTTTAAAACAAAACAAAACAAATAAGGATGAAATTTATGGCACAAAGTGCTGATATCTCTAAGATTTCCAATCTAATGAAGACCAGCATTGGACATGAAGTGTTCCCAAACTCCTCAGTGCTCAACGGGAGTCAATTAATCTTTCAAACCCGTGATTTAAACTCTGTCAGTAGCATCAACTAACAGAAAGGACAGAGTCAAAGTTATTTGTGGAGAAACAGGGGTCCAACAAATATCTGCGAACCATGAAAAGCGCAAAAGCCGCGCCCTCCTTCAATCCGGGGAGCATCAAGCACACGATGCTAGCTAGAAACCAAGATTTCTAGGCCAAGCTACCTTAGTGTATAGACAATGTACCCTACACACAACACATACCAAAGCAGATAGCTACAAGGACGTGAGCTTCGAGTCTAGAAACACTTGATTTTGGTGAAGGTATGGTAATAAATGTCGAAATCAGTACGACACCCCTGAGCAGACACCCAGCTTTTAAGGTGATCTCAGCCTGTCACTGATACGCAAGTAAATGGTTTTCTGTCAGCGCGATACCTTAATTGTATGGACTCGTTTTCAAGATAGAATCACTAGTAATTCATTGCCACTGCTGCAGATATTATTAGTCAGTCGGGTCTGGAGGAAAAAAAATGAACGCATGCAATTAGGGCAAAACAATATTGATCATAAATGAAACGTAACGTAGTATCCTGTCCTTCGTCCCCCCTGTTTTCAGAAACCAGGTCCACGTAGAGTCAAAATACAATGAATTTGATTCACAACATAACGCCAACGAAATAGGGTGCAGCATGTGGTTGTAAATATATTAAATTCTGGCATAAAGAATGAAATTATTCATTTGAATTCAAGGAGCAGAGTCAAGCGGTTTGCTTCAAGCTTTATCAGAAATGAGACAGTAAACGCCATGAGGGCTGGGGTTTAAAAAGAAGACGTCTTGGCTTGAGCGTGACCTAAACTAATCTTACCTATTTCTACAGAAGATTGGAGGCACAGTGCAGCAGGATCGCCTAAACTAAAACAAAACAAAAACTGGGAAATAAGGAAAAGAAGGAAGGAAGACGGATGTATAAAATTGATCATTATTACTATATCACCATTAGAAGCATTAATTGGTTAAGTTTAATTAGGAGGCTGAGCTAGGTATGGAAAAGGGGATAATCTTTTTCAATTTATACACCTTTCTTTCTGTTTAAAATAAAAAGGAGAGCAGGAGAAGCAATAAAAAGAAGCCAGCCAAAAGCATGCATCTAATAAACGTGACGCGAACACATGAACGGCAAGTTCCCCTTGTGGTTGTGGGAGGTGGGTAGAAAATTTAGAAAAAGCTCATAGCAGCTACTATATGGATCTTGTCGGCAACCAGAGAAAAAAAGAGCACGGCAATATTTAATAATATAAAAAATGAGTAGGCAATCGCCCTGTCCGGCCAAATGCTTAGGAAAATCAATTTCAGGTTGATACGTCTTATCAGTGTACAGGGACCCATAGCTCCGTTGACTTCAGTTTCCCGAATTTGAGAATAAACAGAGCGGGGTAGAGTGACCTATGGAGACATAAGATGAGGCAATACGCAACTCTGCAAGGCAAGCCCTTTGGAAGCCGATAGCCGGAGATGTTTGCAAATCTAAAACCTTCCGTGAAAGAGCAGAGGAGCGATTGAATTTCTATGTCTTCGTACAAGAAACAGAGCAAATATAAGGCGTGCCACAATAGTATGGTTTGGTAAAGGGGACAAGCAATCAACAATGAGACGGGAAATTGGGTACATACAAGTTTAAGAAACGCACTCTTTTTGAAAATGCTTGGCCTGACAGAGTTTTCAATCCATATCATTCTTATTATTTGGATCTGTGATTGGAGAATTTTTATGGGGACAAATAATAATTAAGTGATGTTGGAAGAGACCCACGCAAATACAAAGTCACAAGTCAAGGAATCGTATGCCAACGGAAATTGGCAAAAGAAGGCATTTAAGAGGTGGGGAAATAGTAGTATTATTCCCACGGCACGACGACAAAGAGGATAACATCATCACCAATGGAATTTTTATTTGTTATGAGTGAAGAAGAGTATGACTGTTCAACATTGACTATTCAGAATGCAGGTCTTAAAATAAGGTACTCGAATATGTTTCCCAAAAGTCCTTTGCCCATATTCTCCACCAATTATATATGCACTCGGCTGCCATCTTGCCTTTCTATAAATATAAAAATGAGAAATAAACAAAGAAGAGAGGAACGCAAGAAAATCACCAACAGAAAATTGCTTACGAGGATAATGGAAACGGTGGGTTGTATTTTAGTAATAAAATGCCAAGAAGATACACGACGACGCGTGAATTTGTCACTTTCACCTACTACGAATGTCGAATCCAGCCAAGCCTGATATTCTTATTTTTTTTAATCTGTTTAATAAAAAAAAAACTCAGGAACCAAACGGATTCGGATAGCTGGTGAGAGCAAGAGAGAGAAAGATGGATTAGGATGCCTTTAAGAGGAGGTTTAAACAGAGGTTTACAAGTTACAGGTCTACCAACTGGTGGTTAGGGTTCGAACCCTTCCAAGCAAACAACCACCTTATCCCCCCCTTCCTCACCTCCACCATCCAATCCCTACGACGGCTTCTTCTCCCTCTTCTTCTCAAGCTTTCTAGCGACTTTTGTCTTGGCGTTTGTTACACGTGAGAAACCTGATATTGATATTGATTGACGCATAAATTTAGCAATTATTTATTCCTTTTAGGCAGAAAAGAAAAAAAATAATGAATGGTGTGTCCAATAAAATAAAAGTAGTTGGTATGGGGGGAAAGTGAGCAATTTCTCTCTCCTTCTTCTTTTAAGAAAGTCATTGTGTTTTATGTATCAGTATTTATTTTTAATTGGTTGGTGCCGTTGTTCCAATGATAAGGAGGTCGGTCTTTGTTTGAATCAAATATAATCTCTTGGGATTTGGGATTGGCATTTGTCTCCGGGTGGGCAGGAACATGAACCCATGGATTGTCTCACCGCGACTTGTCTAATGTTTCTGCTCTGATCCTCTTTCCCGATTTGCTTCCCACTTCAACCCCCATTCCTTCCTTTGGATTCTTACTCCTCCTCCTCTTCCTTTCAGGTATTTCACTCCTCTTTCTTCTTCTATCTCTGTTTGATCTTAATAATGATATCTCCGAACAGAAAAGCAAACTTCTTTTGCCATCGTCATCATGGTGTACTTTTGTTAGTGGTAGTGGATGCTGATGCTGCTGCTGCTGATAGAGTTTCTGATTTTGATGAGTGATAGCAGAAATCAGAATGGAATCCTTACTGTGGAGTGAGGATGGAAGAGTAATTCGTGTGATAGTATCATGAGTGTGGAACTTTCCTTTTTCAGCTTGCTGTATAATTGATTGATTGATTGTTTGACAGCCAATTTTTCAAAAGAGATCCTGTTTCCTGCTTTTAATTCGTTATATGAGAGGGCATTAGGAGGAGCTCTGTATTCTGGTGTAGGTTTTGAGCTGAAGGTTGAAAATTGAAATCTTTGTTACACCTTTCGTTCAAGGTTTGCTTCAGTGCTGGGATGGTTCCATCACTTGTGTCGGTATTTAGTATTTACCAGACTTCAAGTCAACTATTTCGCTTCTAAAAAAATTGTGCTACATCTATTTTGTCCGCCTGGCGAGTGTTAGCAGAAGCAAAATGCTTCCTTCGTTCAAAGTCAATCCATTTTTACAGAGCAAGCCGTTATTCTTCATATAATAAAAACTCCCACCCATCCCTTTTTTTCCTCGCCATCTAGTTTCAAGCCACCCATTGATCAGCATACACCCTCAGCAAGAATGATACTCAAACAGGGTTTCGAACGAGGATTGTTTACTGTTTTCTACTTTTATTTCTATTTTTTAGTTTGTTTTGGTTTGTTAGCCGTTTCCTATAGCTTTTGCCCGTTTTTCTTGTTCAATTATTTGGCTGAATGAACAGCCATCGGTCAAAAACTGCAAATTTTGTAGCTTCTCTGGGTAATATACTGAGAAAAGCGAGAATTAATCCCCGAACAATGTAAACTGGGGTGTCGGCAATATTCTGTGCAAGCGCTTGATTGAACATTTGAAGAGAGAAATAGACAATTTATGTCTTGTATTCCTGAGAAAAATCCCAAAACCATAGCACACCCAATGGACGTAATAGGCATAGCTGCAATATCAGACAGTAATTAGATCGTCCACGCTTGTGAGGGAGCGGCAATAGATCTCCAGTTCCTCATGCTGTTATTTTAAACCAAACCGGTGTTGTTTACCTCACTAGCTGAGGATTGAACTTGAGGTCGTTAAAATTCCGTTGTGTTGGGTAGTATTAATTAATACTGGATTCAGTATACAGACGAGATCAAAATCACTGTGATATGTGAAACCTACGGGCAGAAATATAATATATTGTTTTCCTACATTAAATGCTATCGATATTGTGTTGCGTATCTGTCTCCGATATGTATGGTGCTGTTTGTTATTTAGATTTTAGACAACGCAATTTCTTTTTACACTCGCGTGCTACTTATTTCGTTTTTCTTCTGTTTCCAGAACGAATCTTTTATTTTTCTTTTCTCGTCTGACTTTTTTTTCCTAATCTATTTAATTGATCCAGCAAAGTCTAACGAACTGTGGATGCTGACTCCCTTGTGAAGGGATCGGAAAATTTGTCTTTAACCTGTAACCCGCAATCTCTTGCTGCTAATGTCATGATGTACCCGAACGAAGCTTTTTCTTCTGGGTCCTACGTGGAGATGTTTTCTGGGAATTCTCTTTTATCTCATAACTTCACAGAAACTGTAGGAAGCCAAAATGAGGTGAAGTTCATCCCAGGCGTAGGTGACACTGTGGGCATGCAATCTATTGATGGTCATTCCAACACTGCAACAGGTGATCCATCTGTCAACTCCTTCACAAGGACGCAATTGGGGCTCGTTGACACTGAACAACACAACATACAGAGCCAGGGCTTATCTCTTAGCCTTGGCACACTCATGCCTGTCCCTCCCTTCCAATACCACTATCCCTCCACCGGCTTTTCGTCTCTTATGTCTCCAAGTCTTCCTAACTTTAAGGGCACGGTTTCTCTTAAAGATGGCGAACCAAGTTCTGAATACATGGCGCCTATTTCTTCTGGAGGTTTTAACAGCTCCATCCAAAAGGAGGCTCTGTACAATCCACACTCCTCACTCTACCGCAAGGAAGTTTCCAATGATCCGTCATGTCTGCATGGGACACAAGGTTTTTCAAACGCCGCCTTAAACTCTCAATACCTTAAAGCAGCTCAGGAATTGCTCGATGAAATAGTTAATGTACGAAAGGCTTTGAAGCAACCTGGACTGGAAAAGCAAAAAGGTTCCCGTGACATTGGATTAGACGGCTCCAAAGAGTCCGACGAAAAGTCTACCAGTCAATCTATGCAGAACCAGGACCCTAATGCTACATCTGCCAATGCGTCGTGTGAATTGTCACCAGCAGAACGGCAGAATTTGTTGGATAAGAAGGCAAAGCTTTTATCCATGTTAGACGAGGTATATCTTCAAACTCCATGTAATTGGATCACATGCTTTGTTCTGTTCTCTAGGTATTTGTTTATGGATCCGTTGTCTCTAGATTGAATCTCTGTGTCTGTTTGCACTAGAATAGTTCAAATTGTTGAGCAGTGTAGCTATGATGATAGTTCGTACTGGGGTTTCAACAATATGCTCAAATATTAACGAACAAGTAACCCTCTTGTGGTGACTACAGGTAGATAAAAGATACCGGCAGTACTGCCATCAGATGCAAATGGTGGTATCATCTTTTGATATGGTTGCTGGTTGTGGGGCTTCTGAACCATACACTGCACTTGCTTTGCGAACAATTTCTCGCCATTTTCGCTGTTTGCGTGATGCTATTAGTGGCCAAATTCAAGTGACTCAGAGGAGCCTTGGAGAACAAGAGGGGATACCTCGTCTCCGCTATGTTGATCAGCAGCTAAGGCAACAAAAGGCCCTTCAGCAGCTTGGCGTTATGCGTCAAGCTTGGAGGCCCCAGAGGGGACTTCCTGAAAGTTCTGTTTCAATACTCCGTGCTTGGCTCTTTGAGCATTTCCTTCATCCGTATGTTCCACCTCTACTTTTCTTTTTCTCATTAGTGGTTTTGTTCTAATTCTCCATTAACTGATCATTCTTTTCCATCTCCTATTTGTCAACAGTTACCCAAAGGATTCGGAGAAAATTATGCTGGCAAGGCAAACAGGCCTGACCAGGAACCAGGTTCATATTTTAAAGTTTCTAAATTTAAAATTTTAGTTTCTGACTGAGCTTTAGTGGTAAGTAATTGATGATTGATTGATTATAGTATTTACAGTAGTTGCTGATATGTAATTCATTTTAGGTGGCAAACTGGTTCATCAATGCAAGGGTGCGTCTTTGGAAGCCAATGGTTGAGGAAATGTACAAAGAAGAGTTTGGTGATTCCGAGATGGCAAGCTGCAATCTCTCATCTGAAAGTACTCCCCAAGCTCCAAGAGATAATAAAGGGGAAGAGTCGCAGGACAATGTGAAAGCTGCTAAGAATGTCCAACATGGGCAGCTTCATGGGTTGAAGCTAGACCATAGCTCCGCCAGAGGATTTGATACTGCCCATGGAGGAGCTGTCATGCATTCTGGAATCATGAAATTGCATGGTGATCAACGGCCTAATATGAACAATACCCTTTATTCGAGCGGACCTATGCCAACCAGCCACAACGGTGATGGCTGCCTAATGCCTTCTGATCCGGCAGCCTCATACGATTTATCAGAGTTGGGTGGTTTTCCGGTGGGTGGCCATGTGTCTCTTGCGTTGGAGTTGCGCAACTGTGAAACTGGGGAATTCGCCACGTCTGATGATGGTTTCAACAAACAACGCAACCAGACGTTAGATTCTCCCCCAGAAAATAATTTGATTGATTATCATTTCACAGATTCAGGAAAGCAACCAAACAGGTTCAGTAATCCTCATCTATTGCATGAGTTTGTCGTCTAAGACTTGCATGCCCATGAAGATTCGTGGAGGAAACGAAGTTGATGTTGTGAGGGAACGTTGGAAAGGTTGTATAATTAGAGTAGACAAAGGAAAGGTTATATTGTTTACTCTGTTGCTCATTCTTGTTGCCTCTTGTCCATAAAGTGATGACTATCACAAAACGTACAAATATACTCGTAGATATGTGTAGATATTTCACTTGTAATATTACAGATGATTGATTGAAAGTGCAGGCAATTTTGTAAGGGACAAGAATCACATCTTGTGCACGCATGATGTGGAATAATGAATCTTGTGAGGGGAAATGTTACAAGTACGATACGGGAGTATTGGCTTGTTTATTAACTTGCTGCAGCCTTTCACATGCGGTTAATGTGCAGATCTTGTTAAAGCAATAATGCATAAAAAGATGGAATGATTAGATTACCTTATTGGGCGTAGTATCAACATGCTTCTTCGAAAAGTCAGAGTTTCACGAAACTCAAAAATTTGGTTTTCTTGCTAATTGGCCATTCCTCTACTTTAAAAGAGAGAGAGAGAGAGAGAAGAAACATTGCCATGAATGCCGCAGGACCTACCAAGGAATGGGTTAGCGATTCCATGTTCATATAGCTCCCCAGTACCAACTAGATCTTGATAATCATCAGTGGGAAACAACATTCATCACGATAAATATAAACTATATTCACGTTTTGATTTGGTTTAATCCAAATATTTAATGTCGAATACAACTTCTATAGAAGATACTTTCATCTTTAATTAAGGTAATACGTTTAAATTTTTCATTTAACATATGATAATTAATTAATTATCCAATTTCCTTGAATATTGGTTTGTAAAAATTATACGGTGTTTTAATTAAAAAAATATATGCAGTGAATGAAATCTATAGCAAGTTGTTATAAAAGAAATCATAATAGGAAGTGCTATTGGCATAAATTATAAACAACATATCCACTATTCAAACTTAGCATATTGCATGAGAAAATGTGTTTAACTTTTTACTTCCATGAATGATTCGTATCTATATTATTAGAAAAGCTATACGTAAGCTGTAATGTTAATGGGTTGTAAATAAATTTTCCCTTTTGAATGTTTTGTAAGGTAGAAAGGTAAAACCATGAAGCATGATATAATTGGGTATTTACATTTAGTTGAGGGTTTAATATGGATAGCTCTCATGATCAATACTAAAGAGGGGATTAATCATTGTTTGAGTTGGATAATCTAATTTTTTTTTCTGGTAAAAAAGAGATTTTGTTTTTAATTTTCCTCTCGACTTATAAGTGGAGCAGCCAGGGTTACTTATTTCCCAATTTTTCTTTTTTTTTTCTTTGAATATATAGGGTTAGTTCTGGCGTTAGACTGGTTATACCATTCAGCTCTCCAACTCCAGCGTTGAAGTCTCTGCATACTTGCCATTCGATATTCCGAGTTTGGAGCGCTAAAACAATGACAGATGCCGAGGATGCGGCACGACGCCGTAATGCGGTGGCGGATTATCGAAAGAAACTTCTTCAGCACAAGGAGCTGGAGGCCAGAGTTCGATCGGGTGGGTCTCTCACTGTTGTCAATCTTATTAAGCGCACATGTTTCTTGATTAAATTCCTGATTTTGTTTTGGGTACAAATACCGTTCTATGATTCGGTCATGTTTAATTTTCACTGTATAGGGAAAACCAAAGTTTTAGGGTTTGTGCCCTTTGGCATTAGTAATCCTCAATCGTGTGAGATCAATACCCACCTCTTGACATATAAGAAAACTGATTTTGATAAGTTTACATGTTATTGAATATTGAATTTTCTATCGATTTCTGACTGGAAGGTACTTGAGCTGTTTGGGGAAATTGGGTAATGCTAACGACTGGATCTGTTGTTAAAAGTCGCCTTGTTCCCTCACTCGGATTATTTAGATGACAAATTTATCTTAATGTGAGGCAACAATTCCTAGCCAGAGCGGATGGAAAATAGACGTGTTGGTGAGGATCCGATATGTGGGTAGGGCTGCCAGTGGTTTATGCCTGCTTTGCAGTATCATTTTAGCTTGCCCTGTGCTGCATCATTTTGATATGAAAATGGTTTAATTCATTCGTCTAGCTTATGTTTTTCTTATTAGAATGAATTTCCCTAAATTTGCCCTCTCTTTTGGCCCATTTTTTATTCTATAATAATTAGTTTGATCATTATGGATGAGATTGATGAATTGGATTTTGAACTCCAATTGCAGTCAGGGAGAATTTGCGAGCTTCGAAGAAAGAGTTCAATAAAACGGAAGATGATTTGAAGTCTCTTCAAAGTGTTGGCCAAATCATTGGCGAAGTTCTCAGACCTCTTGACAATGAACGCTGTAATTAGTCTGCCCATTTTTTTACAATTTGAAACGCTATCTTGCTATTTAACTTCTCTTATACCATCTTGGCCAAAAAAAACTCTCTTATACCATCTCTATCGTGACTTTTAGTTTTTTTTTTCTTTTTAGTGCTCTGCTAACAAGCATGTTATGTTCTAATAACTAATATATTGTAATTTTTATCTTCATTTAAGCTATTGCTCGACTACTTTCTGTTCCTCTTTAAAACACAGGAAATGCTTACTTCATTGATTGGAGCCGGTGCTTTATATATGTGTTAGCTAACTACTTACTGAATCATCATTTGGATTGTGATTGTTTTTCAATCACAGTGATTGTTAAAGCAAGCAGTGGTCCCAGGTATGTGGTTGGCTGTCGCAATAAAGTGGATAAGGACAAATTGACTGCAGGAACCAGAGTTGTTCTGGATATGACAACACTAACCATAATGAGAGCTCTTCCCCGTGAGGTAAGTTTTCAGAAAAATATTCAAATATTTACTAGATGAATGTGTTCATGTTCTCTTGGCTTATCTTCCCCGTCCTATCAGATGTTGTTTAATGCATGATTGTAACTATTTTTGTGATATGGGGTTCCAGGTGGATCCAGTAGTTTACAACATGCTTCATGAAGATCCTGGTAACGTCAGTTACTCAGCTGTGGGTGGTTTATCTGATCAGATAAGGGAGCTGAGGGAATCAATTGAATTACCTCTGATGAATCCTGAACTCTTTCTTCGAGTTGGAATAAAGCCTCCAAAGGTGATTGTCAATTTACTGCATTATTCACACTGACCTTTTATCAGTGCGACTGTGTTTTAGGCAGCATCGTGGCTATAAGTGTCCCAGTTTTTTGTGGAAATGTATTTTAAGGAGGCAAGTAGTTGCATTTTTAATTTGATTTGCATCTTAATATTTCATATTCAGGGTGTTCTTCTTTATGGACCTCCTGGGACTGGCAAGACATTGTTAGCTAGGGCCATTGCCAGCAATATTGATGCTAGCTTCTTAAAGGTCAGATGTTTTCTCTTTTCTGAGCTTAATTGCACTATGAAATTTTGTTCTAAAGTTCAATATATTGTGTCTTATCCTATATTTCGTTTAGGTTGTTTCAAGTGCCATTATTGATAAGTACATTGGAGAAAGTGCTAGGTTGATACGAGAGATGTTTGGGTATGCCCGTGATCACCAGGTGAGACTCCGGTGTGAATTAAATTTCTTTGATTATGTATTCAAATGGAAGCTGATTATTGAAATCCTTTGTATTCAGCCCTGCATCATTTTTATGGATGAGATTGATGCCATTGGTGGTCGTCGTTTCAGTGAGGGAACGAGTGCAGATCGTGAGATTCAGAGAACACTAATGGAATTGCTTAATCAACTAGATGGATTTGATTCACTTGGGAAGGTATATTTTATTCT
This sequence comes from Leucaena leucocephala, assembly GCA_037074615.1. Taxonomy (NCBI): domain Eukaryota; kingdom Viridiplantae; phylum Streptophyta; class Magnoliopsida; order Fabales; family Fabaceae; genus Leucaena; species Leucaena leucocephala. Next base: position 725,545 of record CM073542.1, read on the forward strand.
GAATCCCCAAATTTTATTAGTTATTCTGAATCAACTAGATGGATTGGGTTCATGGTGCAATGACTAATTGAACTTATCTTGATTGGTAAGATTCACAAATGAATTCTGACAAATTATGGAACAAAAGAAAGAATAATCCTGTATCACTTGGCTTTTACCCGCAAGTAAAATGAAGTTTAAAGACCCAGGTAAAACATTTCACCTCCTCTACTTTGTGTATGCATCTCAGGTGTAGCATATTTGTCTTATTTTTGTATTGAAGTAAGTCATATAGAAGGGGTTATAAAAAATATAACAATTGCTGACTTCATCCATGTGTTCTTTGGGATATATATTCTTACCATTAGTGATTTCTGGTTCAAGTTCTTATGGTGCATGGCTTTTGTAGGTTAAAATGATAATGGCAACAAACAGGCCTGATGTGCTTGACCCTGCTCTCCTTCGTCCTGGCAGGCTGGATAGAAAAATAGAAATTCCATTGCCAAATGAGCAGTCAAGGATGGAAATTCTGAAGATTCATGCTGCTGGAATTGCAAAGCATGGTGAAATAGACTACGAAGCTGTTGTCAAACTTGCAGAGGTTAGTCTAATGAAATTAGAATAGTTTCATGAACTCACTGGTGCTTGTTTGATGTATCATCTGTTGCATGTTGTGCAGGACTTTAATGGGGCTGATCTCCGGAATGTCTGCACGGAAGCTGGAATGTCAGCCATTCGTGCAGAACGTGATTACGTGATCCATGAAGATTTTATGAAGGTGAGTTCCTTCTCTGATTATAGTTTGGGAAAATGAAGCAATTTTTATGAATCCCCTTGTGGCGTTAGTTATGGAAACAGTAATTTTATAACTTTGGACTTTGATTTCAGGCTGTTCGGAAGCTGAATGATGCGAAAAAACTTGAATCCAGTGCTCATTATAATGCTGATTTTGGGAAAGATTGAAGCTAGAACAATATTATGGCAGAGCCATGGATATCGAGGCAGTGCATCCTTTTCATTGGAGCTGAAAATTTGCTATCTCATCATTTGGACCGAGTCGTTAATGTTAAGCACGAAATACGGTTTCTTGGGATAATCTTGTACGATAAGAATACTGAAGTTGGAAAAGGGGAGTAATTAATCAAGTACGGCGAGGGGAGGATGTCAATTCAATAGTATGCCTCGAATTGTTAGTCTCATGTTGATAAGAAGATCGTGCTTTTCGCATCTTTTATAATATTTAATGAATATTGAATTGGGTGATTGCATAGCAATATAAGAACTAATTATAATTTATTTAGATACTTGAGGATTAGAATGTCTTCTTAAAACAAAATAGTATTATCAGGAACTACTATATATATAACAACGACTGTCGCAATAAATTGTATGGAGCAACTGTCACCGGGAAACGTAGAAATCAGGTACACTGTATGTAGAGGTGTTTATTTTATCGTTATCTTAACTCAGTTTAAGGCAATTTGAGATAGGTCTTTCAGTTTAACCTTTAAGATTCTTGTCTCGTTTTGAATATTTTTTTAAAAAAAATAAAAAAAATTATTTTATTTATTTTTTATAAAAAATAAAAATAAAAAATAGTATTTGTTATATCATATTATTTATTAGATAATTGTATTTTTCTTTTCTTTATATGTATTTATTTTTGTACAGAAGAAACAATAACTTTAGTTGGGTGAAAAAATTGAAAAAGTAATAGTATTTATAGTATAATTAATGGTATTTATTATTTTAAGTTGTTAATCATAATAAAAAGAATTTAATTTCTTCTATTATTTTTTGTATTATGATTATATGTTATTAATATATAGGATATACATAAAATATCTAATATTTTATTTTTTTTAAATTAGGTTCGGGAATTCCTGAACCTGTCCTAACTCATTCCGGTTTTAAAAAAGATCGGGATATATTTGGGATAGGACATGGGATGTATTTTACGTCTCGTGTCTTATTTCAAGATAGGACCGGGATGATACACCCCTAATTATATGATAAGAGCGTTGATCTTTTACTTTGTTCGGGCAAATAACGAGGCAACTACCGTATTTATTACATGCATGCTACATTCAACCTCTCTTATAACAATGGTTTGTTTAAGATGAGGTTTTCCAATTTGGGTAGAAATAAAGGATGCCACTTTGAGCTTTGAACTGGCAGAAAGCGAATCATAACTACCCAGAAATATCGGGTACAAGCAATTCAATGCAAAACATGTGGCCGAAGTTTTAGCTCTTAAACTCGGGCTGCTATCTAGCTTACCTTTCATTCTGTTCCATGCTAACCTTTTTAACGAACAACTTCGCTTAACCAAGTAAGGAGAATATTCAAATCACACGAAGTTGAAGTAAGGGTCTTTCTCTATTCGCTTAATTTTACATTCAACGTTGCGGCTTTTTCCTCAACCATCCAACTACCTATAAAATTTGATGCGCAAGTATCACGTCCTGGAACATCTATTGACTCTGATCTCTCCAATCCCAAAAGACAACTACAAACTTTTCTCCAAAACCAAATAAAAGTCAACTACAAGAGTCAAACCAAGTCCTATACTTTGGATGAAATATATATATATAACGAGCATCGACCTCATCCAATTAATGTCTTATTTTGGATGGGCTTGATCGTTCAAGTTCTAGGAGGGAATGGGTGTTGCAGGTGAAAATGACAGTAGCAGCAAAAACAAACTGTTGCTCATGACAGTGGCATATATATATGATCAAACTCAATGAACGGCTGCAATCCATCAATACTGAACTAGACCATCATTCCTAGTCGTCGCACTCCATTACTTTCCTCCAGTGCTTTTCTGCCAAATTTTGTTGCAGCCCTCTCCTTTAATTCATACTTCACAATTCTTACTATCTTCAACAACCACGACCTGAACATTTTATTTAAGAAGATATAATTAGTGCCTCAAACCTCAAACAACGTATATACACACGTTTTTGCCAAATCACTAATATAATAACGTTTAGGGTAGACCTTTATGATTGGCGGGTTGTCGTCTGATAGAGTCACGTATGCGAGATAAGCTCCGAACACAAACCTTGCAACTATATATATGTGGAAGAAAGCAAAATCTGGCCAACAAATCAAATCGTATATTATTAGTTCCTTTTGATCCATGCAACTTATCTAGTTTTAATATTGCAATTTGCCACGACTTGCAGTATACGTACGTCGGCAGCCAAAGTACAAGCAGTGTCCCTATACCCAGCTCCTCAGAAACTCCCTCAAATGCTGGAAAGGGCTTGACATTTCCCCCAACCAAACCGCCATCACCATCTATGAGCCGCACTGCGGAATTGTATCCATCGCCAGCTATGGTTGAACAAAGAGAGCAATTATATCCTCCAAGTTTTCACGGGCACGGAATTCCGATTTTAAAGAAAGGGAAACAGAATTTGGCGGTGAAAGAAATGACCTTTTGATAGTAGAAACCGGCCATGATTCCAGCAATGCAGACTAAATGGTGGAAGGTGTTGTCCAGCCTGACTCTTTCCCCAACGAAGCAACACACTATATCGTATAATAGATACGATAGGGTTACTGCCAGAGTTCTCAAAGATTATCATCTCCACTTTTACTGCCAAAGCTCCCAATTAATTTTATGAGTTGATCAGTTTAAGAGTACCTGCGCGTGGGAAGATGTTGGGGCCACCGGACAGAGTGGACAATTTCAGTCTTGAAAAGAGAGCGAAGCTAATGTTAATTACACCTACAAATGCATGGATTGTAGAGACAACGCGAGTACATGCAAAACACCCTTCTCACTATCTGCTATCGTCCATGAAATCGCTCCTAAACCAACCGTCTGTATAACGTTCTCTTCCATTTCAATCACAGAGAAATGGATTTGAAAAGCAAATGATTAACTGAACAACCATGAGAATGTGAAAAAATGAGCATAAGAATTTTTTAGTGCCTGATCAATCGGCCAGTCGGAGCGAGGACGATAGTTTGATTATAACAACTGGGAGATCGAGAGGACGCAGTGAGTAAATGGCCTGGGCCATGAAGCATGATGACACCCATAAGACGTTGGCTACTGATCATGTTTAGGTTTTTGGGCTTAGCCCTCATTTGTCCAACACTGCAACGCGGCCTTCGCCTTTGTTGTTACATCATTCCGTCATCATTAATACGAGGTCCCATTTAATACGCCTTCCCCTTCCGTGGAAGTTGGACAGAGGCTCACTGTTCACCAGGTGACATGAGTAGGCATGCAAACCTTGCCGTTTTATAAATAAATTATTTAATTGAATGTTATATAATTTTTTTAAAATATTTTTGTGAAATATTATATTATATATATCAATTTATAAATTAAATAAATTAGTTTAAGAATAAATTATATTAATATATTATATTTAAGATTAAAAGTACATTTAATTACATCTAATATTTAAAATAAAAAAATAATTAATATCGTCTAATTAAGTCAAACCTCAAGAGAGAATTCGGCCAAGAAAAAACCTGGCCTCCGCTAAAAAGAAATTCTCAAAATAATATTTTCTTAACGTGCGCAGTCTTTACTTGTGTTTAATTATTTACCACACGGTCAATCTTTAGCGTGCCAAAAAGAAAAAGACCAACACATGGGAAGGAGCGCACCCAACAAGAGTAGGGAGAGTTTGAAAAATATGGACAAAATATGGCAATGGCAATGGCAATGACAATTGAATTGGTCAAGTACTACCATTTTTACATCGAAAAGCCCACCAATCCATACGTAGATATTATTTAAAAAGAAGAAGAAGAATAAGCATGTACAGCTCTTAACCGCTAATCTAATTTTTCCCAGAAATAATCTTGCTGAGATCCCCCCATTACCAACACCACCAAACAACTAATTAGACATATTACACCTGAAATAATACAACATAAAGACTCTGAGGTCGAAAAAGATAAGCTTCTCCCCTCGTTGACTCCGACACGAGAAAAGCAACAATTGGACTCATTCGGGTATTTCCAGGTTCTGAAGCACAAGGACTCGGAGACGATCATTCACCTCACCAGTCACCACTGAAAAATGTCTGCAGAAGACATAATGGGCTGATTGAGAAAGGGCATGTCCATGGGATTCATAAAGTTATCTGCTCTCGTAGAAGTAGCAATCGGTTTCATACACCCCGGTGCTGGTGTTTATGTAACTGAGGATATCGTCCAGTGATTGGAGCCTGTGGCTAAGTTCTGCCATTCGAGCAATCAATACGGAGTTTTCGGCCTCAACTTTCACGTAGTGTTGCGTGGTGATGTTTATGCTCGTCAGGATTTCGCTATTTTCCTTTCTCAGTTCATTCACCTGGCCCATCAGATCATCCAGCTGCTTCTGCTTTCGCATACGGGATCGCTTTGCCGATTCCCGATTCGATTGCATTCTCTTCCTTTTCCTCTGATCCATCAAAACCTGCAAATCCTCCTCAGAACCAGAGCTCTGAAATTTGGTGCAGATGGAGGAATCTCCACTGGGCGAGCCCATGAGATATGATCTGTGCACCAGAGACTAATTTTTCCGGAATTTACTTAGCTACCAAAACAGAGACCAAAAAACAAGCTTTGAAATCTTAAAGACGCAGGAGCAGGACCCAGAAACACTAATGACACACAGCTAATTTTAATTTTAATGATAATATTTATACAGTCATATACTACAGAACTGCAACGATTTCAACAGATTTATGAAAACACATAGAACCAGTAGAGGAACACAACAGAGAAGGACTGAACTAAGTGGGTCCTGCGCCTCCGGGAAGAATTTATCATAAACCCGGAACGAAGGATTTCACTGACGACTGGAGACATGAATCTCAAACGTTAAAAACCGAAAAATCAGCGTAAAGAAACATGGGAGGAACTTCCTTTGGAAGAGAGAAACAACTGCAATAAGCCTCAGATTCCTGAGAAACGATGGTACCAAAAGATTCAAAATATAACGGGTTTTACGTCGAAATCAAAGATCAACCAGACCCAAAAAGGAATTTCACGGAGAAGAGAAATACAGCGAAGAAAAAGCCTAGGCTTGAGGGAGGTGGGATCAAGAGCTAAGGAGGGGAGGGGGAAATGAAGGAGAAGGGGAAGTTGCGGAGAGGGTTGAAGGGGGAATTTATAGGGGAAAAGGTGGAGGAGAACGGGTGAGAAATCAGAAAGGAGCAAAGGAAAATGAGAACCAATCAAGAAAAAGCAAAAGGGAGCATGGGAATCAGTGTTGGTATGAAGGCGATTAGGCTTGTGGAGTGTGAGTAGAGAGTGGAGGCGAGAGCTTCACAGCCTTCCAATTCCAACTGGTGACTCCTGTACGGACATTGTAAAATTAACAATTCAAGAATTTAATTTAATTGAATGAAGGTAAAGTTATTGAATTAACATTGGAAGAATAACTGATATGAATGGAGCGTAGAAATATGGCACGATGGATAAAATTTTTGCTTTTATAAAACCCGATTCTAATCGGATTCTAAAACTGTCCGGCTCGAAATGTCTTCCATTTATAAAATTTTTGTATGAAAATGTGAGCTAAATTTATATTTGGGTTATATAGAATTTAATATTATGATATTATTTTTCATGTGTCAAGGATTATAATTTTATTTATAATATAATTTTATATATAATAATTTTAATTTAGTATAATTTTATCTATAATTTTTTTTAATTTAATACAATTTTATATTATTTTTTAAGTATTAAAAATTGTATTAAATTAAAAAAATTATACTTAAAATTATAGAAATTTAAAAATATTATAAATAAAATTATAATAAAAATTAAAATTAAAATATTAAATATATATATAATAAAATTAAAATATTAAATAATATATCACCTCTTATGTAGTAGAAGGGGCAGGGGCAGTTATTACTAACACATGTATGGATGGAAGTGGTGAAAAGGGTGCGTTGTGGGTAAGATGGAGCTGGCGGCGATTAGAGGAGCATCTGGGACAAAGAGGGATGACGACTTTTCCAAGGAGCAGCCCTATCAATACAAATTTATGAATTAAATGTTTTTCATTACATCATGCTAAAATTGTTTGCTGTAGACACACCTTTTGCTTTTATATATCCAGAAATTATGTACAATAAATGGAAAACCTAATTTGATTTGACAAATTAGTGGACCAGTTAATTAATTTTTTGGTGGGCCTAGTGATATTCTTTTCTTGCCGTTGAATTCAAAGTCACATCATTTCTAATTTTTAAAAATAGTAATCTATCATATTAACGTTTTATTATTTTTTTATTAAATTATGTATAATTTATATATAAATTTTCTATTTATTTATAAATTAATGCGTTTGTATTTAAATATTATTCAATTTGAAATTATATATAAATATTTTTATATAATTTAATTAAATTATATTAATTTTAATAACTAATCTTACTTTAAATAGACTCCAAATTGAACCACTAATTTTTAAAGCATTCCCTCTGCCAATTTATTGTGGTCCCATTCCATTCCAGTATCTTTAATTTCACAATCGCCCCGCGTTGTAATATTCATTTGAAGGCGTTTCTTTCGAGTTAGTGAACACTTTACAGCTCGGCTTCCGTGTCATTTTGTGTTTGTAGCGTTCGTGAATCATGACTTTCCATACCTTTTTTTTTAAAAAAACAAATAATAATTTTTTGGAGCCAGATTTTAGTCATTCGCATGGAATCGTGTAAAAAAGAACCAATACTAGGGGAAGTGTGAATACATGTAATTAAACAAACTGAATAATAAAAGCTAGTTTGGGAACACTTGAAATAAGTGCTTCTGTAGTCTATGATATAAAATTTCCTTCATATATTTAGTTTTGTATAGTGTAGAATTAGTTTTTGTTGCTGGAGTGTAAAATTACTTAAAAGAAGTGAATCTGGATATTTTGCTTGTAAACTGTTGAAAAGCAATTATGTGCCAGCGGTAGAGATACTTGTTAATTAATATAAATGGCGGAGTAATAAAATATGAGAATGGTGGGTGGAAAGTGGAAAGCGCGAAGGCAGAGAGATGTGTAGTGTGAACAAGACGTGGAAGACAGTGAAAAGGGAGGTAGATATCTGGGGTTGTCGGGCCCATCCCTCTGGAAAGCAACCCCTCCCTGAGGGGTGGGGGGGCTCTCTATTTCAGCATATCACTCGCTCCCAAAGCAAATCCATCATTGCCTTCCTCTTCATCATTAATTAAATCCCAATTCTTACTTTCATCCCCAAAATTATTCCGAGTAAAAGAAAACACGTAAGCATCAGGTTGCATCCCATGAGTACGGCATATTGTGAGCATTCGGTGGAATAATTGTGAAATATGGATACCAAGGGGCAGACTCATATTGTGGAGAAGGAATGGGAGGGTCGGTTAGTCGGGTCGCATGAAGTCTCTTTCCACTTCTGCAAAAGCCCACAACTCATCCTTCTCCTTTTTTACTAATGCAAAGTTTACCTGACTTAGGTACTAGTGGTTTGGCGCTAATATTAGATAAAAATTCAAAAAATGACTTATAAAAAAAAAGATGATTTTTATATAAGGATTTTTTAGAGAAGAGTTTATAGAAAAAAAATTGTTGTGAATAAACGAGTATTTGGATAATTATTATTATAAAAACTTTTTTATAATGGAAAAATTATTAGAAAGGGTATGATTATTAAATATAAAAGAGATGAGAAATAAAAGATGAAGGAGGAGGGAGAGTGTAAGAAAAAATATGAGTAAAATAGTAATTGGTTAGTCCATAAACTCCTTTACTGTTAGTTTTAAACTATAATTTAATACAAAAATTCTTTTGAATAAATATAATTATTTATTTTAAAATTTCTTTAAATTAAAATTTTATCTAAAAGTATTTTTAAAACTTAGGTTTGGTAGATTATCACACACACAGAAAAATATTATCAATAGCATATTTAAATTTATAATTTTATAAATTATGAAATAATTCTTTATTAATTATATCAATTTTTATTAATAATCTATCTTTTCCATACTCACACTGATTTCCTATCTTTGTATCATTACCTTGGTCGACCCACCAGCATTGTTTAGTGGCAAACAGACAAAAAAGGGATATATCCTGAAACAGAGACAAGGAAATGATAAAACTAACGAAGCAGGCAACAAATTGAAGGCGGTGTCATCCATGGTATCAAGTACACTTGCCTTGGCAGAGATCATCCTTTGTTCATAAGCAATCTTCCACTGCATTTGTGTGCATCCCCCCCACGTGGAGCTGCAGGAGTGTCACTCTTGCAAGTTGCTTCACTTTACCATCTTTATTTGAAATGCGTGCTGTACCGCCTACTTAGCTTGCAACCATCTAAAAGTGATCGTGTGCCTCCCAAAGAAAAGAGGCACTCTTAAATTAAATAAATGCACGTGCCAGTTATTATAAGTGCCGTCATTTCATCTTCCCTGTACCTAGTTTACCTCTATATCCCATCAACCGTATATACACTTCCCTCTGTCTCCTTCGTGACGAAGGAAGAAGCCAAATGAACCCGACCGTGCGATCTTCCACGCATCTTTGTGGGGTTCCCTCCCTGTCTATAGTGTGGGGCTGTTCATGAAATGTATATCGGATTCGATCATTTCATCTTTTCCAATTTGTCCTCTTTTTCGCCCTCTGCGTCGTAATCGCTTTCATAGTTTTATGTACGGCGCTTCTTCCCCACTCTCTTTTTCTTTACCTATAAGCCATGTAGATCAATATTTGAAAGTTACTATTTAATTTATACTTTTACAATCCATCAAATCCACAATTGTGATGATGATCGATGAGGGGAACCAATTCCCTTGGAAAGCTCATGCCTCATACATACCTAGCTTCGTCCTTCACCGTCTTGCTTTTGTGGGTGAAAACACGAGCACGTGACTGCATGAGATGAACGCCATTATTATTGCAAACCCTTCCGAGAAAGATGAACAAAAGTTAGGAAGTGGCGGGCGGGTGAATCTTGAAACCCACCAAAATTTTGATTTGAAGCGTTGGATCAAAGCTCATCTGCATGCACGTGTAATGTGCCCTCCACTTTTTATCCCTCCCCTCTCACCTAAACATTCCCCTTTAACAACCTCTCTCCCCCTTCTTTACAGCTATATATGCTCCTCTTCAATATTTACACTCTCACTTTTACCTAAATTTAACCTTTCAATGTCCCGTCATAATAACAGATAGTAGCCCCTGCTTGAACTGTTTGTTGTTTGATGCCGTAGCTTGGTAGATGATAAATATGCTTGATAGCTTTTTAAAAACATTATCAAGTTTTAAAATGTACGTATTAGGACTTAAGTGTAGTTTTCCGGTGACAAATCCACAAGCAACAAAGATGTACAATGCCACGATTAATCACATCACCATAATCAAGGATGGTCTCAAATCCCCTCATCCCAACCCTTGAGAGGCCCATTTAAGTTACGTAATTAGAGTACACTACAAAACTTGACTACTAAGTAATTAGATTTATTCCCAAAAATAATATACACCTATATAAAAGTCATTCAATCCCTGAAGTCAAACGGGTCAAAACCGTCAACAACTTTACCCTCACATTTTCACGTCGTATAAGATGACATAATCGAAGGACGAGTATTACATACATGTAGTAGTTACCTAATTGCATCTCTTTTTATAATTAACAACGACAAGGTCGAAGTTTGAAAGTTACACTACAAGAAAAAAAAAACAAATGTCTCTCCTTCCTCCAATCATAGATCATATTGATAAGCGTTCGACCAAATTTCATAGTTTAAAAAGTATTAGAAATTCAGGCGGAACAAAAGAGGCACTAACAACATGCTTATATACAACTCAAAGCCAGTTACTAGCTCAGATATAAAACAGCTCTGAACATGTAAACAGTAAACAACCAAACCCCAAGCTGGTCTCTCATAAACAGAGAGTAGTTTACAATTTAATCTCTCACACATTAGTTTCATAAGTTGCTCCCTCATAAATAATAAGTATCAATAATGTCCCGCACAAATAAACATTGGATTACCAACAGGACATTAGTGATAATAGTTATCTGTGGATAATCAAGTTAAGAAACATGATTTTACGAGGGGATAAATTTAAAGAAAACTTGTGAGGGACTAAATTGAGAAATACTCCAGCTGTAATGAACCAAAAATGGAGTTTTGCTCTCATGCAAACTAATAGCTACTGTCTACTATTAGCAGAACGCAGTAATGCATGACCTCCCAGTATGACCTTCTTTTTGGCTGTCGTTCTCTTGGTCCCCTGTAAAGAGGAAACAGAACGCATAGTAAGCTCACTCCTATCGAAGCCTTCCTACTTATTTGGACCAAACTAAGTTATTAGACTCCTCTTAGCATCAACAAAAAGGAACAACATGAGAAAACTGAAGAAAATAAGATCATGCGCACGCCACTGTATTTGCCATAGCAACTTCAGGATGGTAATGAAGCATTTCCTTCCACATCATCTCCCTTATCATCTCTTCCCCCAAATCTTCCTCCATGTCGAGATCAATAGGAACAATGGCTGGAGGGTCGCTGTTAGGATCATATAGAGGGGACATATAAGGGTGTTGAAGTGCTTCAGTAACACTAATCCTCTTTGATGGGTCGAAAATGAGCATCTTCTGCAGTAGATCAATTGCCAATGGATGGGCGTTTGGGTAAAGCCGGGAAAATGGCGTTCCTGGAGAATATGGAAGTGATTTGATGTACCTCTTTGCCTTAGGATTATCAATGAATTCAAGATCTTCTTCCCTTTGGCTGCCAAGTATGTTGATAATTAGTTTTAGCTGATTCAGGCACTCTGAACCAGGGAAAATAGGTTTTCGTCCAAGAAGCTCTGCAAAGATGCATCCCACAGACCAGACATCAATAGATGTCCCATAATTGTCACAGCAAAGCAGAAGTTCTGGTGCCCGATACCACCGAGTGACAACATACTCAGTCATAAACTGGTTCTTGGTGCTGCCCGTGCGTGCTAACCCAAAATCACATATTTTTAGGTCACAGTTTGCATTGATTAGAAGATTCCCAGGCTTCAAGTCACGATGAAGGATGTTAGCTGAATGAAGATACTTCAAGCCCCGAAGCAACTGCACCCAGGAACTTGTGTATGTATTAGTAAGTGTAATGATCAACTAAGAAACAAAAGTATCATATCTTCCATAAAGCTATATAGAGGGACAACAGGATAATTAGTTATTCTTCAGGAAAGAAAAATAAATTATAAATTGAGGAAATTTTTTGGTATAAAATAGCATTAGAGTGAACAGGCAAAAATGCTGCAGATCAATCACATAAAAAGAGGGCTGCCCAAATTTGTGTCAAAAAAACAATGAAGATCTTAACATATTGGACCAGACACTACCAGAAAAATAGGCATAACGATAACAACATCACGATTGAGTCCACAGTACATCATTGGTTTCAGTCAACTCCAGAACGCTAAACTAGAGTACACAAAAACATATAACCATTAAGTTGTTCATAAATGCAAAAAAGGACTTATTAGAAGCTGCCATATGAATACTTCAGTAGGTCGAAAATCTAGTTTCATACCTGAAAGAGGAAACATTGGCAGTGATCATTAGACAGTGCTTGCGAAGACTTAATAATGTGATGCAAATCTGTGTCCATAAGTTCATAAACCAGGTAGACATCCTTGAAACTTTTTCTATGATTAGGCATCATGATATCTTTCAAAGCAATCACATTTTCATGTTGGAGATGCCGAAGAAGTTTCAATTCACGCAAAGTTCTTAGTGCATCGACCCGGTTTTCAAAAGCATTATGTATCTTCTTAATGGCAACTGTTTCGTTGGTTTCTCGATTGACTGAAGAGCACACAATCCCATATGCTCCTCGACCAATAGGCTTGATGGGCACATATTTTGTATCAATCTCAAACAGGGTTTGCCACATGGAGTAATAATGCTTTCCTTCACTTCTGATCCCATTTGGAGGCTCAACAGGAGTCGCCATTCCCTGCAAATTAACTATCGTACTTCATAAAGGATAACTGATCAGGAAGTCATTATTAATATAGTACTTATCAGGAATTCGATCAAGATCCATTGAGTTTTAGTGCTGTGAAAGGGGGAAAAGGACAAATCTATATAGGCATACTCAAAGTCCTGAAGAGGGATCTCTCATACAGTGGACTTTCAGTAAAGGATAAAAAAGGTTTTTTCCCCCACACCTTCATCACGAATCTAAAATTTGCGGTCTTGATGTAGAATAAAATCCTGAGAAAGTTGGCACCAAGCAAAATCTACATCCAATACTCCACCCAAAGCATGGAAAAATTCTTTGGGGGTTCAGGATGAAGATAAAGATCCTGATAATGGGAAGTGTATTTAGGGGGGGAATAAGGGGAAGAAAAGCGTTGGTGAGTTATTATTTAAGCAAACTGTAAGTTCCAAATGGGGAAGGAATGCAACAAGTAACCAAAATAATAATGATAATAAATAGTTACCTTTACACGAAAAATCAGAGCTTTATGCTTCTAGTACAGTAAATTCCCTTCAATTTCAAAATATATACGCAGGACCTTTGCCTTTATTTTCCCACAACATCCTTCCGTCGTCGAAATTGAACCCAAATTTCTGATTTCTTACACAACCAAATCAACACCCCAAACCAAGAATAATTGACATTGATTCACTCCAATTCCCCTCTTCAAATCAATGGATTCTTCACCAAAAGCTCAGTTCTTTACTCAACTTGAGTACAGACCCAGATTTGAAGGAGCTCTACCGATAGCTAGAATGCTCTGACCCGAAGTTCGCCGTCGATCTCTATGTAAGGAATAGAATGCATAGGTATTGTCAGCGATGAAGATCCGTCATGTCTTCGAGATCGGATCAGCAAGCGACGAATAGTTTTGGACTTTCTGAAAGGAATGCATCTCACACTCTCCCACCCCCGTTTTCCTCCTTCAACGACACTTATTTGTATTTTGGTTCAATCATCCATAAATGGCGATATCGTCTTTCTTTAGTAGATATTATTGCTAATATGGGCATTAGGCAAACTTAAATACGACGTCGCTGGATTCTGGTCCTCTATACTATTCAGTCAATAACAGTATTTACTCGTATCTCGTATTGTGCAGGGAAACCATATGAGTCGCATGAAACACGACACGTAGAAGCATCTTTTCGTACCTTAGTAGTAGTATTATCTCTCATATTTATATTTAATGTAAGAATGATAGTTAATTTTTTTATATATTAAAAAATTAAATAAACTAATCTATTATTATTAATATAAAAATTAATTGATTAATTTATATAAATTAATAAATATATAATATACATTTATTTTAAAAAGTATATTTAATTATAATTATTTAATCTATTTTTTTATATATCTAAAAAATTTAATTAATTTTAGTCTTCACTTAGTTTTTTTTTACAACAAAATTTAATATATATTTATATAAAAACGAGGGAAACCTTGTCATGGAGGAAACTAATGCTATAATGGGATAATTGGGCTGGGATGGTTTAGGAGGAGTTGTTGGGTTATCGATCTACGTCAAATAATTAGGTGCGGACGTGGCCATGTTGTGACACTTGAACAGGCCCATTTTGTAAAGGAGGCGATGCCTATGGACGAGGGAAAACGGTGAAATTGATCGGCTAATGAGAAGTTAGGAGAATTTTTAGATGTCTAAATTTATATTTGAAAATAATAAACAGTTTATTTTATTTAATATTGATATCATTTAGGAGGAATAAAAACTTTACCCTACTTTTGAATTGCTGATGAATTCAACTCCTTTAAAAAAAAATTTATAAAAAAAAGAAGAAGTCAGGGGTAATTGTAACAAAAAAAAACAAAAAAGAAGCCAGGGGTAAAGCAAAGAGAGGCGTCCATCATGACCTCCCAGTTCTTGGTGGTTTAGATATTGACCGAACTCAAAAGTCGTAATTGAATTCCTGGACTAAATGGTGAATTTCCTGTTATGAATTAAAGCATGACTCAATCATTTAGGCATTTGTTTTGTATAAGCGCAGTGATTGAAGAAACGGAATCCTTTTTTAAGGCGATGTGAACCTTCATCTGTTTCTAATTTTGTTATGCTGTTGATCACATTATCTTCTAAGAGTCTGCTGTGACGAGTTAGGCTGAAGTGATCGTTTACACAGATCTTGTCCAGATGCCTCTGCCAACTCTTACAGCTCAGCATATGCTGAAGCCTGGCAACCCATTTCATCCAATCACAATCCACAGTGACTTGGCACATTTGGTTTGCGTCACCAGGCATTGGTTGCGTGCGGGAGATATGTGAATTTCATTCTCAATGACTTGTATACATTGTAATTAGTTAATGGATTGTAATTAATTAAGTAAACTAGAGAGGGAGAGTTATTTTAATCAAAATTAAATGGAAGGTTCATAAAAAATGAAATTAAACGTATGATAACTATTATTACATGTAACACTCCCTATGTTGCATATTCCTCCATAAAACGTTCCCCCCGGTTTATATTTAAAGAGAAACAATTGGTTAGATAAAAGTCCATATTTTTCCCACCCCGCCATTTTTAAAAATGCTTTCTACAGAAGAATTATTATACCCGAAAATATGCTCATGTCCATGCATTTCGTTTGATGCTCAATTTGTTGTAATAATTTATTTTTAAAAAAATTTAAAATTAAATTAGTCACTTTAAATTTTTTATATTTATTTATTATTAAATTAATTTATTTGATTTATAAGTTATTCATCTTATTGAGCTTATTTTAAAATAATTATGCAGTATATGTTATAATTAAATAGTTTATTTATTTTTATAATTCCTATAAAAATTCATTATAATTAAATTGACTTGAGAAAAATCATGATTTCAGTAAGTTCGGTTGAAAAGTCAAAATTAACCACCGGGTCCTCTACAAGAAAATTGCCACATTCCTGAAATTGACAGGGGCATAAGAGTGATTCCATTTTGTAGTATGATGCTTACTCATCCTCTCGCACCATGCCCCATGCCAGCTTAAAGATCCTTCTTAGAAATCATTTGAAGAATCTCGTCTAATCGCCCGTCTCTCGCGCCCTTCATACGTTCTTGGTTCATCGTTCAATATTAGTCTCAATTGCATCCACTTTCTACGCTTCCACCTATGTTTGATTGAAACTTTCTCTGAGTCCTATCTCTTTCTTCTTTGTATATCCAGATCTTTCACCTCGATTTGTATATGTTGATTCTCCGCGCTTACTAAATTCTCCGACATATATCACCAAAAGAAAAAAAAAACAATCTCAGCCATATTCATCCGCCTTATCGTTTCCTCCGATTTGGATTCTGGAGTTCTCAAAGTGAATGGATTTTTTCACTTTGTTTCTTGAGTTGATCGGTGACTGAAGTGTCTTTTGATTGTAGACCTTTGCAAAATTTTAGAGCTTCGATTCCTTCCAGGTTCGACTTAGGTTTTAAATCATTCATATCACCGACCATTCTGATATTTCATATTCAATGATTCGAGCATTATCCTGGCATCTCCCTGGTCTTCCTCTCTAAAAAATTTATATTTTCTCTATGTTTGAGTAGTTGACGAGGAGAAGAAAAGGACACGAGATTTCCGGTCTGCGGGTTTTTGTTCTTTTCCTCTTCTCATCAGGAATAATTCTCTTCGAGTTGGTCGTAGTGGCACATTTATGCAGAGCTTTTACTCCTCATCCTGCTGGGAATCTAGGACCATTATATAATGAATAGAGATCCTATCATTTTTTCCAGATAATTTTTAGATTAAAATTGCATATTGGAAGTTTATTAATTAGAAAAATTCGAATTTTGAATTACATCTGCAGTGCTTCCACACTTATCTATACAAGCACATGCAGGAATTCAAAAACAATTATCCAATCTTGAATGCCTTATATCGACCTATATTCCACTCTAACGTTCCACTTCAGTGATACGGTCTTGTCATTTTTTTGGGCAGGTGTTGAGACTTTAATATGGGTTATCTGCAAGGACCAGTTATGTGCCCCTCTGTCCGTACTCAACTAGCGGGATTCTGCAGTCTGCCTATGATTGGACCAATAAATGCAAGTTGTATGCGAAGTGAATTTTGGGGACTCAAGGAATTTCGCCGTGGCAAAGCTAAGGCCAATATTCTCTTCTGCCAAATAAATGCACGGAAGTGCAAAGCAGTACAATGTAATTTCAACTCATCCTCAAATGGCAGCGGAAATATGGCGGGGAATTTCAATGAAAAAGATGAGGATTATGTCAACTCTAGTGTAATTGAGGCTGGTACGTATAGCTACTACAAATTTGACAAACAATTGATCTTTGAATCTTCTCCTTGCACCTTTTGGAATCTCATAGAAGAGATTTCCTTGATTGTGCCATATAGTTGAAGTGAAGAGTGGAGCAGATGGTTTTATGATCAAAATGAGGGATGGTAGACACTTAAGGTGCCTCCATAACAACCCTGAGGGAGGACATTTGCCAGATTACGCACCACATCCTGCAATTGTACTGAAGATGGAAGATGGAGCCGGTCTACTTCTCCCCATAATTGTTTGTATGTTTTTACTCTTATATCTAACATACAGAAACTTATATCTCTATCTGATTCGATAATTAATACATCTTTCCCCTTGTAATTTTGTGGTACATCATTTATTGCAGCGGAGATGCCCAGCGTTTTGCTAATGGCAGCAATACGCAACGTTCCAATGGTATGTTTTTTTTTTCCTGAGTCAATTTCACTGTTTCACATTTCCTTTATTGATTTATTGTTTTTCATGCAGTCAACTGTCTGGTTTTTAAAGTTTGTAGCTTTATGTAATATTAGCCATGTTGATAGATACTCACTATTTGGTGCTGAATCAGGGTAGACCTACTCTGTATCAAGTAGTAAAGGAGATGGTTGACAAGACGGGATATGAAGTATGATTCTATGAGCCCTTATAATCTTACACCCGAATGCCTGATCTTGGCTGTATCTTTTTCTTTCTATTGGAATTTATGTATGTATCGATAGTCAAATGATGTATTTTCTTCTTCTGCAGGTCAGACTTGTCAGAGTTACTAAGAGAGTGCATGAGGCATACTTTGCTCAGCTGTATCTTTCGAAGGCATTTACTTTCTAATCTTCTCTTCTCTTCAATGTACCCCCTCCCCTCTCCCCCAAACGCAAACAAATTGGAAAAAGGAACAAACGTACATTATATGACTTATCTGATCTGGTATAGGTTGGGAATGAGAATGAATGTATTAGCTTTGATCTTCGACCTTCAGATGCTATCAACATAGCTGCAAGATGCAAGGTAACCTTTGTGGATTTAAAAATATGAATACGTAAGCCCCTCGAAGCTTATTGCATTCACCTATTGCTTGCCTGTTCATTCTTTATTCGTTCCCTGGTTGCTGGTGAAAATCAAGTTCTGCAAGAGGAAAAACATTTGACCAATTTCTGCAAGTCTCGTCAACATTTAGGCAAGCTTTACTTATCCTCAATGTATTATCGGCATGCTTGGAGTCTGGAGAATGTTGGTGATGTTTTCACCCGCACAAAACTAAGACCGGATCTATTGGTTTATTTGAGACTTATTTGTGATGAGAGACTCGACTGTTTTACTAATGTAGCAGGTGGCAATACAAGTTAACAAGTACTTGGCTTATAGTGAAGGAATGAGAGTAATTGAATCTGGCAAGTTATTAGCACAGTCCCATGGTTCAGATGGTCTATTATTTGCTGAACTGGACCGGTAGGTTTGTGAAAAAGATGCCTTGTGAGGTTACATGACTTATCTGTATTACATGTAATAAATGTTCCATTATTCTTATATTTGAAGGAAATCTTGAAATCTCTCACAGAAAATCGCATTTTCCATGGTGAAAGACAAATGTTGACTGAAGTGGATGTGATTGCAGGCCAAGTGGTCAGCCTTGTGCTGAAACCCAGGAGTTCAATCTCTTGCACAACATGTTGAAACCTGTTGTCGAAGAGCGCTATAAAGATGCTGGTAAATTCTTTTTTACGATCGTTCAATGCTATATTTAAGACGGGTGTGAGTATAAGAGAACTGTACTTCCTCTGAAGTTTCGACTTATAAATTCCATGTTTTCAATGCTCACAACAGCTTTGTGGAGGGACAAACTCAATCAACACAGGGCTGGCAAAAACGCGAATAACAGGTATGAGACTGATTTATTCACTGCGAATTGACAACTTAGGAAGCCTTGTCATGATAAATCTCTCGTTCATTCGTTTGATTACCAGCACGCAATCTCCTTCTTCCGTATCTTTGTTCCCCTGAATTAACCTTTTCTTTACCCTGGTGCAGATCCTGGACACTCTAAACTGTACATAAAATCCAAAATTTGAAAGCCCATGGGATTCAATTCAGCTGATCGCAGCCATGGTTCTCCCTGTCATGCACTCATGCATGTTTCATATATATGTCTTGTGGATATTTTGTATGTAAATATGAATGCTGTATACGTTATTTAGGCTTTTCCTTTGCTTGTCTCAATCCTCGTGAACTGTTAATAATATGCAATGTGGTTCATCCGTGTGGCGCAGCATGTTGCTGCTGTCTTTGTCTCTGTGACATGGACTGCCAAATTATTTCTGCTCAAACAAATTATTTCTGCTCAAACAAATTATTTTGTTACCAATTTATATTTTCCTTTTCTTCACTCTGCTAAGCCTTATGTTACGGATTACGTGGGCGAAATCGAAGAGATGCTCATTGATAGGTCTCGGTATCTTAGCATTCATATTTAATATTTAGTCCATAAAAAAAGTGTACAATATAAAATAAAAAGGCAATTGTAATTGCTATTTTTAAAGAGAACGGAGTTTAAACTTATAAAATGAAAAGAATTTAATGATTCAAATCCCATATAAATGCGTATCAATGGGCTCAAGCGGCGGTTTATATGGAGCCTATCCGGCCGATGACGAGCAAATGAAGTTAGAGATGTCACCCGATAATAACGCATTCCTGATATTTATATTCCTCCTTTTGTCGTGTTCCTTTATACGATTTTAACTACCAGGAAACTCGTTAGTCCATTCATGAGTATTTTGTTGTGCTTTTTTAATGTTCCTGTATTTTCTATGCGGTTACAGAGATAGAGTATATCCAAAGACATGTTTTCCCAATTGACCAATTTTTCACGCCCCCATTGCCTTTCCTCTTATTTTATGGATCCATGATTCCATATTAATTAATTTAAAATTCAGTACGACAAGTTGTCGAGCAGCAAGCGGCTTGCCGTGGTTCCTTTAATTACGCATCGAGAGAGCTCCTCAGCCAAGTAAAAAGTGGGGAAGATGTTTGCTTTTGAACAAGCGACCATTGACCAAATCGCAGAGAAACCAAGTATTTCATCGTCTAGTGCTTTCAATTATCTTTGTATTAAAAAAAGCCTTGACTTGAACATTGAGATTTTGAAATAACAATAGAAATGTTTCATCTTCAAAATATTGTATAAAGCGGGAAGCTAAACCCTTCTAAATTATAATCTTGATGCTTTATGCTCTAATCAGGATTCAGAACTCAACTGCGGAAGCAGAGCACGTAGAAGCATAGAATTGAAGTCAAAGAAGGGCATCTCCTTATCTAATTTCAAACAAAGTTAAATATAAAATAATAATCCTTGTTATTGAATCCAAATACCGACAAAAGAACAATAATAAAAGCGGGAGGAGAGGAGGGAGTGGTTGGCGGCTCCACCTGTAACTGCCACTGACGGCGAATTCCCGCCCTATAAATGGTGGCCCACCTGAAGACAACACGGAAACTTCTTGCGGCTGGACCAGATGATGCGAACAAATGAGAGAGTGGCTCACATATTCGTCGTTGTCATTCCCACACTCTTTGGAATATCTTTCATTGTGGAGTCTTGTGCCTCGCCTGCTTCTGGTTTCCATTCCTCACAATTTGTTTCCCCCCTCATCTCTCTCCCTTCCTGTCTACTTGCAGACTCTATCTCATCTGCCAAACCCACAACAAAGAAACGGCATAATCCATTCTCGTGATTCGAATTTCTATCCTGAAATTGCAGGGTTTCATATTTTTTTAGCCAACCACTGCCATCTTCTTTAATAACATTGACATGTCTGGACCGCTTGATCGGTTCGCCCGGCCTTGTGAGTTAACTCTTATAGGAAATATGTCTATTCCTCTATTTAATGTGTCACATAGTTAATTATGCCTTGCTTACCTTGGGTGGGGGTTGTAAGGTAGTATGTGGATTGAGTATTGTCTTCCACCTTCGTTCATTTATTAATAAATGGCATGTATCAATTAGAATCCCTTTTTGGTGGATGCTTATGAGCGGGAAAATCTTGATATCTAAATTCCTGTAAGTCTTTATGGTCAAGGGGGATTAAAGGCTTGTATGAGCTGACTTTTACTACACTGATATTCAAATTATCAATGAACTTCACGGTTTTAGAATAATTTATCATCAAAATCTTGATAGTATCTTCCATGTGATCTTTGAGATGGGATGGCCTATCTTTTATTAACACTTCCAAACTTGTTGCATTTCCGTGTCTGTTCTACTCACTCTTTATCAATGAAATATTTTAGAAGAATCCTTGATGCTTGCAAATCTAAAGGTTCAAATTCTATGTTGAGATTATGCAAAGTACTTCAGAAGAATTACTAGTGATTTTGCGTCTAATGTGGCCGCTTGAAAAATTGACCTAGGCTTTGAAGGATTCTCTGGTCATGATGAACGAAAAGAGAGGAAATCAGATTTCGAGAATTCAGAGGATGATAAGCGGATAAGACTCGGAAGTCTGAAAAAGAAAGCAATAAATGCGTCCAGCAAATTCAGGCATTCTCTTAAGAAGAAAGGAAGGAAAAAAAGTGCCATTCCGAGCAATGCCATCTCTATTGAGGACATCCGAGACGCTGAGGAGCTTCAAGCAGTGGACGCATTTCGACGGGCACTTTTGTCAGATAACTTGTTGCCTCCCAGACATGATGACGACCATATGTTATTGAGGTTACCATTCTTTTTCATTACGATAATCATTTTGTACACCCAGAATACGGACACTTGAATTATGTATTACGTCTTTCCCTTTTGAGCTTTTAACAGAATAAGGATGGATTATCTATTTTTGTTCCTGCGGTGATCAAGTCAATTCTCTGTAGTAAACTTAGTTCTAACTCTTGTGTAATTTAATTATTATATATAGTTCTTATCATGAGCTTCAGTATTTCAAACAGAAAATGGAATCATTGGCTTTTATTTCTTCTATTCCGGTTTTATTTTCATGGTCTCTTTGCATATTCAGTATCAGCATGCTCGCTAAAGACAAATTAACAGGTAGCTAATTCACTGAATCAATCATAAAGTTAAAAACTAAAAGTTAACTCATATGATTGCAGATTCTTGAAAGCAAGAAAGTTTGATATTGAGAAAGCAAAGCAAATGTGGGCCAACATGATTCAATGGAGAAAAGAATTTGGCACTGACACAATCATGGAGGTGAGTCATCAGATTTGAAAACGACACCCGAACTTTCTATATGGTTTTCTTCTTTAAGTAGCCCTGTACATTACTATTCTGTGTTTATGATGGGATATCCTTTGTTTCCACTTTTCTCATCTTCTCCTTCTCATTTGTTTCGCTCTCCCTGGCAGGATTTTGAGTTCCATGAATCAAAAGAAGTTCTGAAATATTATCCACAAGGTTATCATGGTGTGGATAAGGAAGGAAAACCTCTTTATATTGAGAGGCTAGGCAAAGTTGACCCCAATAAGCTCATGCAAGTGACAACCATGGAGAGGTATCTGAGGTACCATGTACAGGGTTTTGAGAAAACATTTGCTGTTAAGTTTCCAGCTTGTTCTATTGCTGCAAAGAGATACATAGATTCAAGTACAACAATATTGGATGTTCAGGGCGTGGTAAGTTATATGTCTAAGCGATCATTTAAAGGGTTCTTCCTAGGTGCCATTTTAACTTGAATTTAGTTAGACATCATTCCATATTGCTATTCTGCCTTTTTCTTTATAGGGTTTTAAAAACCTAACAAAGTCCGCCCGAGAACTCATAATGCGGCTGCAGAAGATTGATGGTGACTACTATCCAGAAGTATGTAGTTTGAATTGTCAGGTTTTTTATGGTTTTTGACTTTTCATGGTTTCTGCAGTTACTTTTCATTCATGTAACCCGTCTAACATGTAAAAGATATAGTGCAGACACTGTGCCGAATGTTTATCATAAATGCTGGTCCTGGTTTTAAGCTCCTCTGGAACACAGTCAGATCATTTCTTGATCCTAAAACTACTTCAAAGATTCATGTATGCGATTATTGTTTTAAGTAATTCTTTATATGGTAGTTTTCTTATGGTTCCATTAAAGTTATCATTTTTCTATAGTTTACTAAAGTTGTCCATGGGTATTGGATTGATTGATACTTGAAATGTTCATTAGGTTCTTGGCAACAAGTTCAAGAGTAAATTACTTGAAGTTATTGATGCAAGGTAACTACATTTAACTATATTAATGGATTTTTTTCTGTCAATTATTTTGTCACCTGAAATTCTGATTGTGTTTGGAACTCTTCAGTGAGCTGCCGGAATTTTTAGGTGGTAATTGTACATGTGCAGATCAGGGTGGCTGCATGAGGTCCGATAAAGGTCCATGGCAAGACCCCGACATTTTAAAGGTTTTGCTGCTTATCTTGTAATCATTAGACTGATTTTAACTAAACTTTGACTAATTCTATGGTTTTTATCTCTCGGTATCATCTCATATCATCTAATGTGACTCGATCTGGAATCGTGGTTTAAAAAAAAGATGGTTCTTAGTGGTGAAGCACTGTGTTCTAGCCAGATAGCTGTAGTTTCTCATGTTGAAGGGAGAGTGATTGAACGTGATAAGACATCTTATCCAATGGTATGTTTTTGAATACCATCTTAAACATATATCAGCTTAAAATTTGACGTAATTTTATTGTAATAATTATATATTTTCACACTTATTGGTTTTTTGGGTTTCTACTAGATAAGAAGCAGTGATGCATCTGCAGAATCAGGATCTGAAGTTGAAGATATTGCTTCTCCCAAAGCAAGTGGTAATTATGTAAACCCTAGGTTGACTCCTGTCCATGAAGATGTAAGTATTCATGATTATTTAGAATATCATGTTAGTTTCGATAAAACTGATAGTGGGGATTGAATAAACTTGTTTTATTATTGAGTTTTCACTCGCCACCTGCTATAAACCTGCAGTTTGTGTTACATAATAAGTTGTCTTTTAGAATAGGGTGACAAACATGTCGATCAACTAGATTGAGGTAATTTTTTGCTTGTGTATGAATTACTTTAGAATGACAACTTTTTGGAAATTTTTTTGTATCTTATTGTAGAACCATAGCAACATAAAACCTCCTCATATTATCTGCTATAGCAAACACCTCTATTATACTTCGGTCAATTATAGGTACTTCTTGTGGATGGGTGATTTCTTGCTTTGAACCTTTTGATCTACATTTTATGGGAATGCTAGCTGTATATTGCTCCGTGCTAGATCTAAACCTCTGATTCTCTTTTATTATGGTGTTTTGTTATTACACCATGACAAACTTGACAGTTCTTTATGATCTACTTTATCCCAATCACTATGTCTTGCCTTGTGATCACTTTTTTGAAGTTTTTATAGGGCTAAGTCAGCATGAAAGGGTATAAAATTTTGGTGCAATAAATTAAATTTCATCCACGTTGATTTTCGTTCAGGCTAGAATGATTGATAAGGCTAGTCCTTCGGGTGGTTTCTCTGTGTATGCTGAGTGTGTTTCCATGGTTGACAAGGCTGTTGATGTTGGGTGGAAGGAGAAGCAAGCAACACCTCAAAGCTCAGAGGTGTCCACAGGTTAGATATTTGAGGCATCTTCTCAGCAGTTATTGAAAATCAATTGTGGGGTTTGCTGTGCAATCATGATTAACTGAAAATGATACTCTTTATGTTCCTATCTTAGTAATATTTAACTAATTCATAGAAACCAAGACAGTATGTTAAAATTAGTTGATGTTCTTAAAATTATTCCATCTTTCCAAAAGTACCGTTAATAAAATGCAATGAGTTCAAACAGGGAGTATGATTGATACTTGATAGCCTGCATATGAAAGTAAATTCCTCCCACAGAAAAGAGATAAAGAATTTTATTTTCATGCAGAAAAACTGAACCAATCCAGCCTTTTATGTTTTGCAGATACTTCTTGGCGACGTACAGAAAAATCTCATCATGAAATTGTTGCTTATATCTGGGCTGTTATAATGGGCTTCTTTTTTTCCCTCTTTAATGTTATCTATCCACTAGCATTTTGTGTAACCCAGGGAAGTCGGATATCTATATCTGATTCTGTCCAAAATGTTCCTAACATGACGGTTGAATCAATGCCCAAGGAGGAAACTGCTCCTTCTCCACCTGCTGGAGGGTTCACAAGGGCAGACCTCTCATCTGCCTTGGAGCGGTTGCATGAACTTGAAGTGAAAGTTGACATGCTACAGTCAAAACCGAACAAAATGCCATACGAGAAAGAGGAGATGCTGAATGCTGCAGTTTATCGGGTGGATGCACTGGAAGCTGAGCTGATTGCTACGAAGAAGGTAATCATATTCCATCCGAAACCAGGTTATTTACATCAAGCTAGGAAGGTCTCTTTTATTTCTATTTTAGGAGGTCTCAGATTTTCTGATTGCGGGGTCTCGGATTTTCACCTGCAGCTGCAAATCTTTGGCAAAGGCCTAATTATTTCTTTATATTTGAAACATGAGTGTGTACTTGACCCATAATTACGTCAGCTATAAACATATCAATTCAATGCCCAACACATTGCAGGGTGCGACAGCTTAAGAGTTGAGGTCCTTGCCCAATGTTTGTTGTTTACTTTTGTGGTCTTTGCTTTATATCCGGCGTTTAATCTGAACTATTGTTCGACCATAGGTGAACTTCAGAGCTGCTTTTGTTTTGTCAGTCTTTTATTTTCAAGACCATAGTGTTCCACTTCCCTCACTGTCTCCGTGGACATTAGAATTTGAGTTGCGTTAACCCATTTATTTATCGTTGGGGTGTGTGTTATAATATATATATATATATATATATATATATATATATTCTGGTCATTGGTATACATATTTAAACAGGTGTATTCTTATTCTTTAGCAGGCCTTATACGAAGCTTTAATAAGACAAGAAGAACTTCTGGCGTATATAGACAGTCGGGAAAAATCCAAATTCAATGTACGTCAAAGATATTTTCTTCTTACTTTATTAAAAAGAAATGTAAATGTTCATACTTCATCGTCATTATGGGCGTGGACTCTGAAGCGTGTCCAATCTTCTGCAGAAAAAGAAGGGCTGTTGGTGAAGGGTTGGACTGACGGGACCTCAGTGAAATGTCTGATTTTGCTTTGCTAATTATGTTTTCAAAAGTTGGCTCTCAGATGTCTGTCTATCATCAGCATAAAATGATATTTGTGTCTTTCAATGTCAAACAGGTCAGCCTTAATATCCATTGTCGGCCGCGCATACAATTAGCGAGGCCTTCTTCTTCTTCTTCTTTTTTTTTTTTGGCCCCCTCGTCTTATATACTATCAAGTATACTGCCTCCGCCTCGTCTCCGGGGAAAGAGCAGGTAAAAAAGGATGAATTGGAACGTGGGGACTAATCACATCCCAAATACTTTTTTTTGTAATATTAATTGAATCTTATTATTATTATATATATAGTAGGATTATATACCACTAGATCACTAGTAACTCAAATACTTTTAATATAACACAAAAAGTTTGACAAAAGAATGGAACATAAAAAGTTATTATAAAAAATAATTTAAAAGCAAAATTTAAGTAAAATGCAGGCTTCTTTTTACGAAATTTAACATAACATATACTTAACCTTTATATCAAGTCTAAATGCTACATTTTTACAAGTCTAGAATGTTGAATATTGTAGAGTAAAAAACAAATTTAAGATGTTAAAATATTAAAATAATTGGCATTTTATTTGTTTCAATTCCTCTTTTTCTATAATCTAGTTTGCACACGCATAATAAATTAACATGTTACCTCTGATGTCTAAAAGAAGAATTAGCTCTTGTTGAAAACTATGAAAATACAGGAGAGAGGAAGAGAGATAGAAGAGAAAAGAAATGCTCAATATTAATTTATAATTAAAATATGTATTACTCCTCTAATTTTAAATATAAAATTTGATTATAGTCTAAATATAATATAGATAAGATCTTAGACAGAAATACACAAATATACTTTAGTTAAATAAATATTTATATCTTTTGGCCTAAAAAATAAATATTTATATATTCTAATAATTTAAATAATTGATGTTTGATTTCTTTCTAGATCATTGACTGTGATTCAATAAGTCAAAGGGGCCAATTTAGATAGTTTTTTAGAAAAGGATCTTTGAAAAATAATAATTTTTAGATAGCTTTTTAAAAAAAAATTATGGAGAAGATATTATAGAAAATAAAGTAGTTATAAATAAATAAGTGTTTAGATAGTTATTATTAAAAATATTTTTATAATTGGTAAATTACTAAAAAGTTATGAGATAAAAAATAAAAAACATCATTGTTCACTGAGTCAGCTATTTTCTATTGTTCACTCGTTACTATCAAATATACCGACAAAGAGCACGACAAGCACAACAGAGAAAACTAGTGACAGAGAGCACTGCAATAGCTCCAATCCCTCCACAACGACACAGAATAATATTGTTCTCCTATAGCAGTGCCGACTAGAGACCATCTCTAACGACAAGTGACTACGAGCAACGAGTGACCATGAAGGACTAACGACCAGCAATGTTTAGCTACTAATGATGACGGAGAAGACCACCAATGACACATAAGATAAGAGAGAGGAGAGTGTCTGAAGAATATAGGTAAAATAGTCATTGAATAGTCCATAAATTATTTTATTATTCTAAAAGTTATTCTCATGAACTTCTTTAAAATTATTGTTTGATCTATAAACCATTTTAGATAAATATAAATGTTTATTTTATTTTATTTTTTAAATTAAAATTTAAACTAAAAATTCTTTTAAAATTAAAGTTTAGATCTTACCTAAACAAGCATAAAAAAGAGAAGGGAAAAAAGGGGAAACATATAAAGTAGTTAAGAGTCATCTCCATTTAGGCATGAAAAACTTTAAATTGAATCCAAAACTAATGAACATTGACACATATAGTAAAAAAATATATTCATATACTATAAAAATGTGAGTTCAATTCTTACTCAAAAGAGTTCATTTAGTAAACGATTTTATAAATTTTTTATAAATATTCTATAAATTCTAGAACTACACCATGACTTTAATAGAAAATATTAAAATTATTTAAATTTTTTATACTAAAAAAACAAAAATTAGTCCAAATATTATAAGCACAAAGGTACAATTTTAACAAAAAGTTATATGTTATGGATATCTTACACTATTAAATTGAGTAGACCCATTTCTCTCTCCTCTCCCAAACATCTCTCTCCCTCTCAGCTTTTACCCTCCGTCTCTCTTTCTTCCATTTCTTATCCCTCTCCAGCTCAACGCCCCGCTACACCCACATCTCAGTACATGAATACAAGTCCCTGCTTTGGTTATCTCTGCAACTATTCAAAAAATCTATTCTCTCTTCTCTGATTGCTTCTTATCCTTAATTATCTGATCCTCTTGAGGAGGAAGTTGTGTTTTATTTTTGTGGGGGAGAAATGGATTTTCAGGATCAAGAAGAGTAAGAGGAAGAGATGGGCATAGAGTCGCTGGGAATAATAATATATCCGAGAGTGAAAATGCCGAGGCCCGCCGGTGCTTGAGAAGCTATGGTGTTGCCTCAACCCATGGGGAATTTATAACAGTAATAGCAAGGGAAGGTATAGAGAGTGCTTGAAGAACCACACCGTGAGTCTTGGCGGACACGCGCTTGACGGATGTGGGGAGTTCATGCAGGCCGGAGCAGAAGGCACACTCGACACTCTCAGAGAGAGGGAGGGTGAGAGCTGAGAGGGAGAGGAGAGTAATAGACGTGGGACTAAAAAATACAAGTTAACTGACGTTTCGCAACATTCAACGGAAATGATATTTCCCCCCCTTTTGTAACCTTTATATAAATTTTCCCCCCAACAAAATTTAATAGTGTTAAATACTGAAGGTGTTTAAATAAAAATTTATAAAAAAATATTTTGAACAGATTTTAAGAAAATAACGAATATTTAGATAATTATTATTAAAAAATTATAATTAAAAAATATATAATTTTATTAAAAATATGAGAAAATATAGAGGGGAAAGAGGAGAGAAAATGTGTAAAAAAATAAGAGTAAAATAGTAATTAAATAATCTATAAAATTTTTTATTATTCTAAAAATTAACTTCAATAACTTATCTAAAATATTAATTGTAAACTACAATTTAATCTAAAAACTCTTTTAGATAAATATAACTATTTATTTTTAAAAAAATTAAAATTAAAATTTAGACTAAAAAATATTTTAAAATCTAAATTTTTACAGTTTACCAACACACACTAATAACATATAACTTCGTAATTAAAATTGTCCAATATTATAATGTTACCAAACAAAAAATATTTCAACGAATCCAATCCTTTCCTATTAAGCTCTTATTTGTTTTTAGAAAATTTAATAATTGTAGAAACAGGACCTCAATAAGAGAATTTTAGTTACATAATGGAACAGTAACTATAACTATCTTCGGGAATCACATACCATACATCGCATCTATGGCATACTTTGGGAGCCTCAGGGGCGACCACCTTTTTCTCCTCATTCTTCTCTTCTTTAGAAGGACCAATACTCACAATTGCTGCTGATTTCCTGAATTTTCTTACTTTCTTGATGATCCTCAAGGGATCAGCTTCCCCAATCACTGTCACTGTGTTTTTGGCCGGATCTAGCACAATGGAAGTAATTCCTTCAATGGTTGCAACTAATTTCATCACCTTCTGCCTGCATCTTGAACACACAAGCTCTACTGACACCACCGTCTTCTGCAATAAACAAGTGCGTCAGAATGTGAGAAAAGTACATAAGAACTGCGTCATGTCAGAGTAAAGTAGAACAGATCCCGAAAAAGTGAAGTCATGATACTTATTTCCCAACAAAACGAGGCTATCATGCGGAAGTAGTGCACAGAGCTAATAAAACATGTAACCTTAGACATGATTCGAGAGTCTGTAATTACTTAGACCAGAACAAGACGAGAAACAGGGAAGGCACAGAACTTGCTCTCTCAATTATAATCTCGAGTTTTCAAAATTCTATGGGACGTCCTTTCTTCACTTTTTGGTTGAACACTAAATGATGCGGCAATGATGGTGGGTACCCGGACATTAATGCACGTTAGATATTTATGACCGGATTTCCCATGCAATCTAGATTACAGCATCAGAATGGTGATTGTAGATGTGATTTAACAAATTCTCAAGTCTCGTGACTGAAGGGTGAAGAAAACGCTGCCTACATAAAATCACCGAATCCTGCTCGGCATCCAACAGTGAGAGACAAAAGAGAAGTACAAGTAGAACAAGCAAACTACGCGAGATTCAGTCACAGCAAGCAAGCAAGCGCATTATGAAATAGATATTTATTTAACAAATGCCTTAAAATATAGCATAAATGAACCGTAACGGCATAAAATTTCATCTTTAGCATCACCACTGATAAAATAAATTCCAGCTTTATTAATAAATGTGCCATGTATGCTTGGGACGGAATAGTACTAAAGAAGATGAGATATCACTCTCACCAACAGCTGGAAGGTTGTCACCTTATCTTTCCAATTGTTATAATGTTATGCATAGACAATAAAGTCATGATGTGCATAACCAACACTCCAGTCTGCAAGGGGGAACATTGCTCGCGGTGTACGGACCAGATGCTTACAAGAACAAATACGTAACCATTAAAACCCAAGCATAAGCGATATGGCAGACGCATTTATCAACTCACATGCATTTAACTACCTGCTTCACCTCTACGGTTACCTCGTTAAGAAATGGCCCTTAATCATGGAGGTAATTTTAGCATGTGTACAACAAAGCATATGCTCCCACAACCCAGAGCTTGATGCAACATCGAGAAATTAATAAAAGCAATAGAGAGGTAATACAGATAGAAACAAATACAAAGACAAGGGAAATCAGATAGCCTCAATATAAGAAAATTTGTTTTTTTTGTGTGTGTGGGGAGGGGGGGTGGAACAAAGCAAAATGCAAGCAGTTTGCATTGTCAGACCTGTATGTTTTAGTTTTCCGCTACAGAAGCAGGCTACTATTACTTAACAATACAATCTTCATCGAGTGTCTGCATAGTTTGGGCCTTCATCTCTTCCTTGATTCATTTCAACAATGTGTTTGTAGAAGCTCACAATCTTCTTATCTAACTTGTAATAATATTCCATTTTATTCAAAGGCTTCAAATCCAGGTCAATAAAAGATACCTATAACAGATCAAATGGCAACTGAAGTAAGATAACCAATGCTTCAAGAAACTACATCTGTAACTCAGTGAAAGAAAGTAATGGCATTCTGCGGAGTCAAAGTTAAAAGAGAAAGATAATTCAGACCAACATCACTGAAATTAGGATATCAATGGATTGCGTGTTATGATATATAAATAGATCTCATAAAAAAAGGATATCATTGCAATGACTATCATGAAAGGAATGGAAAAGTCGTTCAGATCTGCAAGGGCTTGAGCCTTTTTTCCCTAGCAGTAATGCCTATTCTGGCTATGCAAAAATTAAATCTGTGAACACATACTAAGTTCATAAATTAATGTAATAATAACATATGCGCAGGGTGTTTCCATACCTTGAAATCAAAAGTTTGCTTAGTTGACTGAACATATGCATGATTGCATACAGATGTCGAATACCCCTCTTTCCTTGGCCTAAAACAAATAATTAAACTGCAGTCCTTTGCAGTTGCAGCTATCAGGTAGTCCTTTACAGTTCTCAAGCTTTCCTCCAAGGGAGCGGAATGCAAAGAGGCATATCTGTTTAACTCTTGTTCACTCAATTCTTTACATGCCATGCACTGTTGAGAAGTTATGTCATAATATGCATGGATCGCCCCCTCTATGTCAAGATTATCAAGCTTCTGAATCTTCAGGAGCTGATCAAGGGCCCCTGATTTGTACACGCTCTCAGCAACTAGATATAAAAACTTCTCAGCGTATAGACCATCTTCTGCTTGAATCACTGACTTAAGCGCATCTTCAAATGATTTTGCAATCAGAAAATTTGTAGCCGGTGCACCACCTCCTAGGCCTCCAAATATGAGAGATCCGTTCAAAAATACACGAAAATTGTTTTGAGGGGTAGTAAAGAGATCCTTGACAGCTTTTTGAATTCTTTCCTTGGATCCAGAGAACAAATCAAGAGGATCATATTGACTAAGCTCTGATATCTACAGAATACATTGGTAAAATCTCCTACTCAGACTTAATGCCCAAGCCAATTGATACCAAGAGTTAAAACAGAAAAAGGCATGCCCTAAGCAGCTATTAGAGTGAGGTGGTTGAGGGGTTACCTCTCCTTGATGCAATTTCAGGGCTTGGTGCATTTTGAATCGAGTTACCATCTTTTTGATAGCTGTTTCATCTGATATGAATCTTGAAAGAGGAAGGAATCCACATTTGGGCTGCTTTCTTACAACAGTAGTTAAAATTTTACACCCATGCAACAGAAGGAGAAGAGAGGAGCAGGTGAGATCATCAATATAGAGCGTATGTTACAGAGGGAAAAAAGATACACATGTTGCCAAAGAATAATATTTTGTCATAAAGGAGAAAATACCTTTATTTCAACAGAAATGCAAGGGCTAGCTTCTAGGCTACCTGAAATGAGAAGGAAAGCATTTACCGCAGAACATTTTAAAGTTTAGCAGTCTATGCAGGGTTTAGACTTTGAAGCTGAATTCACACTACCAAGGATGGGGTCTAAAATGAAAGGTCCCTCTGCCCTGCGGGAACATTGGGGATTTCTTGGAGTTACATAAACAAAGGTTAATAGGATACTCTGAACAATCATGTTTGGAATTCATCCCAAAGTGCGTTTTACCTCCCCAGAATTTGTTTATAACTTGCAACTACTTAGTGTATGATTGGATTCCAATCAACATTAACTTTGCCTCTCTTCAAATATTTTTTCCACCAGCAGTTACTTGGGAGGATCCAAGCATGCACTACCTAAGTCAGAGGTTCTCCCAATTGCCAGTTCCCTAGATAGGTAATTCCTCAGCATATGTCGCAGGTTACATACGCAAGGAAAAATACTGATTATTTCTCAAATGGAAGCACAAATTTTAAGCTATAAATATTTAAATCAAGGGCATTGAAAGGTCCAGTCCCATCTACAATGAATTTGAGATGTTTAGGAATCGGTATTGAAAGCCCCATCTTGGGTAAACTTCAAAAACCATGATCTCAACGAGATTTGAACATGCTAATACCTAAGATACTTAATTTGCAAGAAAGAAAGGGGAAAACATGAAACCAGTGTAATCAAGCTCAAGAACACCTTAGTACCATGAGGGAAGAGTGAATGATCAGGCATTAGAAGCACAGTCTCAGAATGAATATTGATTTGGGCAGTATCAACTCGGAAAGCTGGACGCTGACAAATAAAATTCTTCTCAACAGATTCAAGGAATTCTCTGGACACTGGAACATTCATCTAAAAAGGGATCAATGAAGTAGAGGTCAGAGATTAGAAGTACTAACTTTCACAAACATCCCAGCAATTACACTGTCCCTAAAACTTGAGTAAGATTTTTATTATGGTTCCTGAACAGTTTATTTTTGTTAAACCTATTTTTTATTAATATTAAGACGACAGACAATGAACATAATTAGATTGAACCATAAGTTACATAGTGGAATAGTTTCTCACAAGTCGCGATTCAGCTTAATCAAAACGTAAAAGCATATACGCAGGTTATTTACTGGAGTCTGAGTTTATATGCTCAAAGTAAGCAGAAATTATTATCATAAAAATAATCAGTTTTAGAGGTAATGCGAATTTAAAAGGAAAGTCAAATCAAGGAGCGAATAATGTAAAAACACCATACCCCAGCATCGACATATCGGGATCCTAACAATGGCTCCATAACATGCTGGACAAATAGCTTCCCTACAGCTTCTTTGTTTGAAGATAAGATAAGTTCACCTATATCATTCCACAGGAGACGTTCATGTTCAGTCAAAGCCACGGGACTCTTTACAACCTGTGAGCCACTCTTTGGAGCCTTCCTTATGCGCATCACTTTCCCAATCTACGTAGACAACCCAGACAAGCCCAAGAGGGGCAAAAAAAAAAAGAAAAATAAATTACTAGAGATAAGTGCAGGGCACAAGCATATTAAGAACGTTCAATGCCTCATAATAATTTCACATTTTCCACATCCCACATAAGACAATCATCTTTTCAAATATTCAATTGATCAATTATGAACAATTTAAAAAAGAAACAAGGACTTATCTCCATAACATTGTTGATTCACATTCAGTGTGACATTAAAGGGGAAAAAAAGAGAAAATAAAAGTTGAAACGCACAAGAGCGGGAGAAGATCCAGTGTAGGCTAGAACAAGATTTTCAGCTCCTTCGCCTCTGTAAACCCAGTCAGCTGCGTCATCTACCCCTAAAGTTAACTCCATCGACCAATAAATCGGGTTTTGCCTGAACGTACGAACCATTTCATCAAACACTATACAGGGGCACTTCAAACAAGAACAATTCAAAAGGAAATTACAACACCTGACTCTGCGGCAGATGAAGGGAGAAGGGACGAAGAAGAGAAACGCACCTGAGATGGGACGACGGCGAAGGTCAGCAGAGGAGAGGTCACAGACGACGAACCCAAATTAGGCCTGCAAGCACGATTCAATGGAGGGAGTTCATTTTTTTTCACATGGGCATATGTATGGAATATCAACAACTAAAAAAAAAACAAAAAACAAATTGGAGATGACCAGAATGAGTAGGGGGAAATAAAACACACAAACAAAACATTACCTAAAAAATCATATGGTTTCAACAACGAAGATTGAAAAGTGAATGAGGGTGGCAGCGCTGTTATGTTGACAGTCTGGATTTGCCGGCAGGAAAGAGCACAGAAAGGAGGGAGCGCCGGAGGGGTATGCCTAATCTCTGCCTAGCAAACAGGTGTGGAAGTGGTCTTTCCCCGTTAGGGCCACGATAAGGAAGCGGTCAAATGGCTCTACTTTTACTTTATGTTTTCAAAAAGTGTCAGACGGAGGAGCAAACAGACCCTTACGGCCACTGACTTCTTTAATTACCAATATTCCATTGATATAATCATCAAATCAAAACCAACATTGTTATAAAGTTCTTGGGCTTAATTTCCGAGCACCTTTATTAAGCTGTATATCCTCCAGGGGATGTTGAATTCACTTGATAAATATGAACTCCCTTTATTCTTTTTATTGATTATCTTTTCAATGTAAGTCATTTTTAATTACCTCACAACACACTTTTTTTAAAAAAAAAAGTTAAAAATACTTTACATCATTAAAGGTATCAAAAACTTATAATAACTGTTGAACGAATTAATTGTAAATGATTATAGATAATTGCTTAATAGGATAGTTAAGTATGTGGGTCTGTGGTATGACCACATCAGGCGGGACATAAACAGAGTAGCTTAGCCTTCGTATCCATTTAACTTCTCATTTCTCAATATCAATAAAAGTCCACGCTTCTAAATCCTTATCGGTTAACAATAAGCTTTTTTTAATTGGAGTTAACATATATTGATTATCTTTCATTTTTTGTTATATAGTCTCTTTCTGCTTCTTTTTTTTTCATCCTACATATAGAACCCATTTGAATAAGATTTTAGAAACAAGTTTATGAAAAAAATGACTTTTTGATAACTTATAAAAAAGAGTTTTTTGAGAATAATTTATGGGAAAAAATAATTTTGAATAAATAGGTGTTTAGATAGTTATTTTCCGAAATACTTTTATTATTAGTAAATTATGAAAAAGTGTATGAGTACTGAATGAGGAGAGAGGAGATAGAGTGTAAAAAGAAAGTAGAAGATATGAGAGATGGTATAAGAAAAAGTATGAATAATATAGTAATTGGTTAATTCATAAGCTATTTTACTGTTCCATAAATTACTCTGACTAACTTATCTGAAATGTTAGTTTTAAACTATAATTTGATCTAAAATTTTATTTAAATAAATATAATTATTTATTTTAAAAAATTTTAAAATCTAAATTTTATCTCAAAAAAATTTATAAGTAATTTCAAACAGGCACATAGAGTCAATTCACATGGTGTTGGGCCATAAGGCCACGAGAATATCGTCTTATATCGTACAAAAAGAATATTTATGCATAAAAAACTCAGTAACATTGACTTTTTTGCAAAGTAATGTGCTAAAGAACATTTTAGAATGTGACTTTAAGGAGGGAGGAGAACATATAATATACACTACCAATGCCAATAGTGACAATTTTGCCACTATCAGATAAGGCGAATATGGACTGATTTAACTTACTAGATCCAGTTGTAAGCTGCCCGGCCGCCACCACGTCAAATATTTCAGTAACCCGAGTCCCTTGACTTGCCCCGTTTGGTTGTTAGCCATCTCCTCCTAATCTCCCTGCCGAATTTGTAGATGGTACAGAATCATCTTAATTAGCTAGCTCGACATAGCTTTCTCTTCCCCAAAAGCAAAGCTTTCAGATAATTCATAGCATCCATGCATACTTGTTGCAGGAGAACATCCAAAGATTCCATCTTCCTCCCGTAGAGATGGCCTTCAGTAATTAATTGAGAAATTATCTTTATTGAATAATGTAAATAATTTAGGAAAAATTACTACTCTTGCCCAGGAAGGAGGTTAGAAAAATATTTTGAGTTAAAGCTGACTTTTAATTTTTGTCCACGTTTAGAAAACCGCCGACTGGTCAAAACAAGAAAATGGAAGAGAACATTACTCGTTCGTCACGCGTGCCAGTAAAGAAAAAAACCCCTCACACACCGCGCAGATGACATATGAATTTAGTCCTAATATTTACTGTTTTAAATATAAAATTTATTTTATAATATAATATTATAAAATAAATTTTATATTTAAGATTGGAGTAATAATTATGTACAGTTATATGTGGCTTCATGTTGTCAAGTGAAATAAAGCGCATATCTTTCATCGTTGAGTTATCCTTTTAATCTTTCTCTTATTCCCGCGTTGCAATATCGTGGGACCGAAATACGGAATAGCAGGTGCAGCTAGACGGCACACACATTGCTTCTTAAAATAACTCTAGATGAGCAACACTGTCATCACTGAGGTGAGCAGGCCGCCGGAATAGTCGTTTCCCTTTTCTTTTTCAGGGTGTATTTGGATTAATTTTTAAAAAATAAATTGTGAAAATAATATATTCTAAAAAATAGATTTTAAAAAAAATAGATTTTGAAAAAAAAATAATTTTAAAAATTAGAGATATTTGGATGAATAATAACAGAATCATTTTTGTATAGGTAATTTACTAAAAATGACATAAACTAATATCATAATTATATCAAGAATAAATTTAATTTTCAATTTTTTTCATTTAAGTGATTAAAAATTAATACTATATATATGTATTTGACCGAGGTAAAAATTTACAATATTCACTTGAATTTTATTTTTTCCCCACTAAAATAATACTTTTTAATTTAATTTGTATAGATAATTTAAAAAATAATATAATAAATTAATATATGTATGTATAAATGAGAAACATATAATACGATTGACAATGTTGTCATTTACAATTTGGCTTCTTTTTCTTCTTCTTTTTCTTTGTTTATTTTAACATAATTTAATCAATTAAATCTACTTGATAGTCAAGAAAAATCTGCCTATTTTTTCCTTTCCTTTAAAATGCAAGAATCTGCGTAACAAAAAAAGAAAAAAAAAAGCAAGAGTCTATAATTAGGTAGTTGACCAAAAAAGAATCTATAGTTAAAGCTGCAGAGTGATGACTTTTTTTAAAACTATGGTTTGAGCTTTCAAACTATGGTTTACGGTATAAAATTGATTTTAAAAAAAAATACACTGTTTGGCATTCAGGAAATAAAACCATAGTTTTAGGGATAATCTATTCCTAAATGTCATTGCTAAACACATACTTAGCTTCTTCCATGACTAAAGAATATATATATATATCATTTTTATTTATATTAATTTTTATTTTAATTATTTAAATTTAAAATATATATTTTCAGCCTTTTAAACTTAACATTATTAGATTTGTTAACGAAAAAGATTAAATATTAATAAAATATGTCTAAATTACAATTATTTACTATAAAATATAATACAATTTAAAAATATTAAATGCAAACATAATTTATACATGTTTAATTGCATGGTTATTATTTAAGTTTGAAAAGTCAATGCATTTTTTTGTTAGAAAAATTAACACCATTAAGTTAAAATAATTAAAAATATATTTTTTTAAATTTAATTGATTAAAATAAAATTTGATATAAATATAAATTATCAAATATATACTTTAACCTTTAATCTTTATTCACCACTTCCAAAATCTTTGACTTTATCTGAAATAAATCAAATTTAATATTTCTCTAATTCTTGATATATGGTATAACAAGAAAGTATATTAACATTAAATATAAAATATATTTTATATATTTATTAAATTTTTCTATTAATACTCCCCTCATAGTAATAAAGTAAAAGAAGAAGGAATGAAGTTAAATAAGATGGTTAAAGTATTTTTAAAAAAATATTTTATATTAACTAATTTAACTAATTAAATTAATATAATTAAATTAATTAAATATATTTTATATTAAAGATCAGAAGAGTAATATTTAGAACGTTAATCTTAATTTTTTATTTTACTCTTTTGTACCATTAAACTTTATAATTAGTTAATTTATTATAACTAATATAGTATTTATTTTTGATTAAGATGTATTTGGAAAAGTTGTGCAGTTGTTTTCCACGTAGACTTGTAATATACATCATATGAGTATATATTTTTACTAAATATATTGGCCTTTTTTAACAGGAATTTAAATTTTCGTTGTCACACAATACTAACTCCTTACAGTAAACTAACAGTGTGTGACCCAGCTAGCGTTGAAATTATTAGGAGAAAGATGCCCCTGACAAGTTACATCCTGGCTTTTTTGATCGACACACTCATTCATGTTCAATCATTTTAATTTCGACTCAAACGCTGTCCATAGGAATTAGGAACAACCACCACAACTTTCATACATAAAACAACAGTACGTACGAAACACAATTAACACGTTTTCACGTAATGTTACACCTCTCTTTTTCCCAATTATATCGGTGGAAACGTGATCCGTCCTATCTAGAAAATAAACAAGAAATATAATGAACACCTGTTTTATTCTCTCAACAATCTCAACTTGCCCTACGGAATCGCACGTACAATGTATGCTCCACACCTTATAACCAAGTTTCAACTTGACCCATAAACAATTAATCTTATTTTCCCTGTGTAAACATGTCATATCGAACATTAAATATGATATTATGAGTTCAAATTGGGCCATATATATATATATAAAATCTTATTAAAAAAGACAAAATATATTTTAATAATATCTACACTTGAAGAAGATTAGTATATAGACTATCAGTTAGGGGATACCGTTTAATTTTTATAAAAAAAATAATAATATGGCAAGGAAGCCTTTGTTGGCCTGAAGATGTTAGTATGATAATCTAACGACTATTGGCTAATATCTGCGTCAGGAATAGTTAGAAGGACAAAGTATACCCCAAACAATGCGTACGCGATGTTATGCAGCACACCACTTTGTGGGAATTTACTTTAATGGACTGTGCAAATCAGGACATTGTAATAGTTAAGAAAATGAAAGGAGAATAAGAAATAATAATGTTAGGGAAAATGTGTTAAATAATGAGTTCCTTATTTGACAATAGAATCTCAATATTGAGGGAATAATGCTCATTCCTGCATTTTATGGGAATGGGATTCCACCACACAACGCAACCAAATGACTGGCCTCAAGATGGGGAATGAGATTTTTGTGGACACAAGCTTTTTAATTGCGCACTGCATGGTGTTTTAGCATCGTTGACGGAAGGCTCCTTTTTAACATCATTTTTAATGATTTTTATCAGCACTGAGTCAATACTTTTTTCCACAAAAAAATTCACCTTAATTCTATAAACAACATTGTAATATTTCTGTTGGTGAATACAACGTTGCAACATGTTAGTTGAGTATTTACGAAGCGAAAAGACTAATATAGGGTAAACTTTTTTTTTTTTGAATTAAAAGTATTGTGATTATTTTTTTCCATCCATCAGACTTAAGGTTGAAATACGATTTTTTCCCCTTCTTTTTCAGGATTTTAGGCGTGCGCGTGCGTTCAATATAATAGAAGAAAATCCTAAAACGGAAACGGAAAGCAATTAATGGGAGTTAAGGAAAGATAAAAAATATGGCTTGTTCGGTATACGTTGAAATATAATTGATTCTAATGTAAATGGATATGGGAATGGTGTTTAAAAGTATGTTTGGTATGTCATGGAAATCAGACTTAATTTTTATATCAAAATACTAAAATGTCCTTCTAGATTAAAAAAAAAATATTACCAAGCACCCACTTGTCTCCTTCCAAGACTCAACCTGAAGAAATCAATCTATCAATAATCAACCATCTACTGATAATCTGGAAAAATAAATCAATCTTGACACTAAACTCGAACAATAACATCACCAACAAGAAGTGAACTTGCATAAATTTGGATATGAGAGGGGAACCCAAATGAAATCGTGAAGCAAAACTCACGGATCCGTATTCAGCCACACTCTTCATGGATTTGTGTTCAAGAAATTGAGAAGATGAAGGTTGCATGGTTGAAGATCTCTGCCACTCACTAACAAATATTTTAGCTGCCAAGTTGCCACTCTCTATCATCATCATCAATAAATAAATATATATTTATGATTAATAAATTACCAGAAATAGTATATTTTTATAAAAAAAATTATTTAATTTTCATTTATTTTTTTTATTTTCCCTTCTCTCTTCTCGATTGTTCATCTTCTCTGATGACTCCCCCTCTATTTCTATATTTTTGGCTAACTCAATTTTTGACTACCTCCTGTTTTTTGTCCTTTCTTTCTCTTGTGAAGCTCCAATCTGCAATAGAGGAACTAACAAGGACGGTCTATAATAGACCACAACCTCTCTATCTCCCTACTCTCTTGCACTCTTGTCTCTATTTTGAAGACGAGAAAAACAATGATCTTTAGCTACAATAGTGACAACACGTTCAAAGGATGGCACAACCTCCAGTAACAGCAACACGGACGATGGAAGCTGATGAAGTCATGTCAACAGTGGGTTTCAATAGAGAATCGTGAAGCTTCCTCTCTCTTGCATCAATGCCAAAACGTAAGAGGAAAGAGAGGGATCTCCTATAATAACAGTAGCCATAATTTGAACAAAAAAATAAAAACGATTGCAGCGAAGAAAGGAAGAGTAATGGCAAACAGGTAGAGAGAGAAGAAAGGAGAGAACAATAGAGTAATGGCGGAAGGTGAGACATGACAGAATAAGGACCATGGGCAAGGAGAGGAGACAGATTATGTTAGTAAAAATAGGGGTAATTAAATTGATATTTTATACCCGTAAGATCTTTTTTTAATCTACAAGATATTCTTATAAGTTTATATAAAATTATAGTTTTAAATCCTAATTGA
The DNA here is from genome assembly GCA_037074615.1 of Leucaena leucocephala. Taxonomy (NCBI): domain Eukaryota; kingdom Viridiplantae; phylum Streptophyta; class Magnoliopsida; order Fabales; family Fabaceae; genus Leucaena; species Leucaena leucocephala. Next base: position 767,304 of record CM073542.1, read on the forward strand.
GTCCAAAAATTCTTATAGACATATAGGGCTATTTAGTTAAATTTTTTTTTTAATTATAGTCTGGTTGAAAAGATTTTATAAAACTATAGTTTCTCCAATATCCAAACATGCACTAAGAGGCGTTTGTCAGGTCACGGGTGTAAAGACTAAAGTGATGGAGAAGGACTATGGGGGTAAATACACGAAAATGACTTCAAATTTCAAATGTGAAGTGTAGTGAAGGTTAAAAATCGGACAAGGATATCTTTATGTAGCTAGCAACATATATATAGCTTCGCTATAAAATTTAAAGGCTTGAAAACTGGATTTTAAGAATCATAAATTATAAAAACTTACGTACATCCTAAAAATTTAGTTGTAAAAATCAATGGAATAATTACAAAATTGCGATAGTTTCGCACCTCTTAAAAGATTGATTAACTGCTGGTTTTGTTTGCCATTTTCAAACGGTACATTTTTGTCCAATGCATCTTTTTAAACCCTAATCCTCTCTCTGTCTCTCTTTGTATGCATATTGCTCTTACGCGGTCTTAGTCACTGTAATTAATATTATCTCTTATCTTAATTATAAAAGATAACTATTTTAAAAAAATAATAATAAAATTAAATAAATTAAACAGATCAATAAATATATAATATAAATTTATTTTAAATGATTATATATAGTATTAATTAATTATTTTTTAAAAAAAATTAACTAGTTTTTATGTTAAAGATTCTAAATGGGGTATATGGCATTTGGTGATGCCACGTAGAATATATATGTGTGTGTGTGTGTGGAGAGAGACCATGAATTGAGCATATCAGAAGCTCGCACTACATACTCATACTCTCTCATCACTCAAACTCAAGACATGCAGGTTGAGCAAGTACTCCACATGAACAAAGGAGCGGGCCGCACCAGCTATGCTATGAACTCCCTCGTTCAGGTTCATTTCATCTCCCCTTCCATCCACTCCTCTTCCTAATAATTATATTAACACATCTTTAATTACCCTATATATATATCATGCTCTAATTAATATATTTGCGTAAATCAATCATGTTGTACGTTCTATATGCGTAGAACACCATCATCTCCGTGTCCAAGGCAGCTACCAAGGAAGGCATCATTAAAACCGTCTGCTCCAATTGGAACGACAGCGTTGGCATCGCCGACCTAGGCTGCTCCTCCGGACCCAACACCTTCCGCGTCATCTCTGACATACTCGACACCATATGTGCCACCATGAGCCGCCTCGAGAGGCCTTCTCCAGAGTTAAGGGTGTATTTGAACGACCTGTATACCAATGACTTCAACAACATCTTCACTTCCTTGCCTGGTTTCTACAGGAAACTCAGGCAAGACAGAGCCAGCGAGATGGGGCCGTGTTTTATTTTTGGGGTGCCTGGCTCTTTCTATGGTCCCCTCTTCCCGGCCAACAGTCTTCACTTTGTTCACTCTTCTTCTAGCCTCCATTGGCTTTCTCAGGTACGCACGTTCCCCTACCGTCATCCAATCTCTAACCTAAGCATACACCAGATAAAATTAAACCAGAATTATTTTATTTCTGATACTTTTAGAAACTTCTTTTTCTAATTTTAATCATGAAGCCCAAACACTCATGATATTATATAAACACAAGATATAGTTTTTCATGAATAAAGTGAGTGGAAAATTAAAGGAGGCTTGCAAGTGTTTTAAGTTACGTTAACATCAAAATTTGGAAGAAGAAAAAGGTGCCCAGGTTTCTATATATGGTCAAGAGAAGCGACACGTGGCATCATCCTAAGTACTGCGATACTATGTTGTGTGTTCCTAACTCCTAATGAATAAGATGTTTCTTTTCTCCACTGTGGAAATGCGGTCGTTGTCCCTAGCTGTCCACCGAATTTCTCATACCTCTTACACGACTCACCCGAACAACATATTAAAGGACGTATAAAAGGCGTGCGTAAAATGAAGAATATAATGTATATTGTCATATGTACTCATTATCATGTGAGATTGAATGAAAATAAAAGTGGAACGCAGGTTCCGGCTGGGCTGGGGGAGGAAGGGAGACTGTTGAACAAGGGGAAGATATACATATCGGAGAGCAGTCCGAGGAGCGTGTTGGAAGCGTATTCAGGGCAATTCCAGACTGACTTTTCGGTGTTCCTCAGGTCACGTTCTCGGGAGATGGTGACCGGAGGACGCATGGTTCTGTCGCTCATCGGTAGGGACTCCTACGATCCCAGCACTCCTCACAGTTGCTATCAGTGGGAGCTCTTGGCCCAAGCCCTCATGGCTCTCGCCTCCGAGGTACGTCTTATTTGCTGATTTTCCAGCTCACGAACGTACGCTCGACCTATACTGTTACATGCGCATGCAGGGTTTAATTGAAGAGGAGAAGGTGGACGCGTTCGAAGTTCCCTACTATGCGCCGTGCATGCAAGAGTTGAAGGCGGCGTTGGAGAAGGAAGGATCGTTCGCGATGGAGAGGGAGGAGGCGTGCGAGATCGACTGGGACGGCGGGGATCAGGTGGGGGCGACGGTGTCGAGAGGAGAGAGGGTGGCTCGAACCGTGAGGGCTGTGGTAGAGTCCATGCTGGAAACCCAATTCGGAAGCCACGTCATGGATAGGCTGTTCCAAGTGTACACTGAGCTGGTGGAGCACTACCTGTCCCACACCTCCGCCAAATACATCAACTTGATCGTTTCCCTCGTCAAGCACGCCTGACGAAAACCTCCACCATCTACACACACACATATATCTCCCTCTGACTTCTTGCGTAGGGTCATTTCACAGTAATAGTCTTTGTCATGCTCAAGTAATTGTGTGGGAAAGGCCTATGTTTCCAGTGGTCCATAATTGAGACTACTTTATTCACCTCTGCTTTTCTTGCTTCGCCTTTCACTTGATGTGGTGTTGAATCATTTAAATACGTTTCCATATATGGAGTGACAGCAGAGGACCACACCCACCACGACGTACGTTCGTTCATATCTCATCTCGACCAAAATAATAATAACAAGAACGGGCCACCCCCTCGCGCTGTACTCCAAAAAAGAAAATGCCATATATCCATCATCCACTAACTAATGAGTGCAATATATATCGTCTGTTTCTCTGTGCCCTTCAACAATTGAATACTCATAACTAGACCTCACGCACAATCTCATTATGTTAGTGTATTACAGAGCCAACGAGTTCTAACCTCACACACTGAATTCATTCCAACCGATTCATAACAAAAAAAACGGTGCTGTCGCCTGATTCACACAAAATACATGTTTGGTGAAGTCACTCCAACTTTTTACATTTCCATTAAAAAAAGTTGAGAATTAAAATTATAAAAGTTAAAATAAAATTTTTAGACTATTTTATCCTAATTATAAAATTCTTAAATAATTTTAACCATTCCTAAATTATTAAAAAAATATTTTGCACCATTTTACTCTAAGTTATACAAAAAAAATATATGTCAATTTTATACTCATTTTTATCCTACCAAACAAACTTTTAAAATTTATTTTTACTTCTATTTCTACATAAAAAAAAAAACTCTTTCATATCCTAGTAACCCTACCAGTTAGGTTTCTAAGCAATTAATAAATGGGCCAGACAGAATTATTTAAACAAAATACAACGTTTTTGTATCACCAGCCCAAGGGGCCGAAACACAACTTGATTAATTGGACGGATATTAATTAAAGAAGCGGAGAAAAGATCTGCGGCTAATGTTGGGACTTGGGAAGGGCTTACGCATTATACCACTTCAAATGGAAAGGAGAGGTGGCCTCTGTTTCATGATTCAACTTAATCATTGCCTGTCGGCCACGCTCACGCACTTATGTTGTTCTAAACCGCACATTTATCTCCCTCCTCAATTTATCAATCCCCCAAGTAATTAAATAATAAGGTGGATGCTTATAATGCTTATATATATACGAGTGAATGAAGTTAGTTGGTAACAAGAACAGAAATGTTTGGCCATCTGCTTCAGTGGCTTCCAATGTCTTGCTGCTATTGGGGTATCTTTGTTGCTGTGGTTGTTACAGTAGGTCATAGAGCGTGGAATCTATGGTACAATAGCGAGTCAGAAGGGGGGATTCCTCCGGGAAATCGAGGACTTCCGTTTGTCGGAGAAACACTTTATTTCATGGCCGCCATTAATAGCCCACAAGGAGTCTATGAATTCGTCCGATCTCGCCGCCTCCGGTAACTTCACGGCCACGATATCCCCGTCCCCCCAAAAAAATGTAAAAGATATATATTTACCTGTTTTCAATATATTGATTGTTTGATGATTGATAACGGAATCACAAGGTTGAAATTTGGTTCACCTTCTTCTAGTGAAATAGATGATAAGGTAATTAGGAACGCATCGATCTAAGTTATGTGTTTAACAGTGTTTTCGATATATTCTATATCTATACGGGAAACATGACAATAAGGGAGTAGAGGTGTGTGGCAGATATGGGAGATGCTTCAAGACGAGGTTATTCGGGGAAACGCACGTTTTTATGTCGAGCATGGAATCGGCAAAAGCCATTCTAAACAACGACGTTGGCAAATTCTCGAAGAGGTACATAAAGTCAATCGCCGAACTGATTGGCCCTCACAGCTTGCTCTGCGCTTCTCATCACCATCACAAGCTCATCCGGGCCCACCTCCTCTCTCTCTTCTCAACTCACTCTCTCTCCTCTCTTGTTATCCACTTCGATCGACTGGTCGTAGAATCCTTCCATGGCTGGCCACGTCACGGCCTCGTCGTCATTCAACAAGAAGCTCTCCAGGTACGCACGCACGTGCGCCAGGTTTATAAAATGATCTTAATTGCGTGCTTTTCGTCAACTAAAGGAGTGTTGACAAATTAATTAATTTTGTGGGGCAGATAACTTGTAAAGCGATGTGCAAAATGGTGATGAGCGTTGAGAGCGGGTATGAATTGGAGAGGATGCAGAGAGAGGTGGGCCGTGTATGTGAAGCCATGCTTGCCTTTCCTCTGAGGTTCAAGTGGACCAGATTCTATAAGGGCCTTCAGGTGTATATCCTTTCTCTAATGGGCTTCTTAATTACTCAAAATGCCGTCTTGTTCATTCTTCACTTCAAAAACAGAATAAAAAGGAATCTCCCAGGCCCAACAAAATAAGGTAATTAATAACCATAACCTAAAACAAGGGGGGCTTGCGCTTTATGGACGAACTTTGCAGAGTTATCTGTTTGACCCCGTGAAAAATGATACAGGCTAGAAAAAGGATCATGGACATATTGGAGAAGGCGATGAATGAAAGAAGAAGCGGATGGGCATGTGGTCATCAAGATTTTCTTCAACGGCTTTTAACAGGAAATGGCAATAAATTCAATGAGCAAGAGGTGAGAAGGCTAACGGATGAAGAGGTCCGAGATAATATATTGACCATGATAATCGCCGGTAAGACTGAGAAACAAGGGTTTAGTTTACTTAGCAGCTGGAATATTTCAAATTAACCCCAAATATCACGGATCATAGGTTTATTTCGTTACGGGTGAATTGCAGGTCAGGACACAACAGCTAATGCAATTACATGGATGGTCAAATTCGTGGGTGAGAATCAGGAGGTTCTTCATAATCTTATGGTCAGTCAATCTGCCTCCTTGTTGTAGTTTTCCAAGCGGGGAATTCTACCAAACTGGTACACCACTTCATGAGATATATTATTGGGTATTTTATGAATTGAGCAGAAGGAGCAACTTGAAATTGCGAAAAGATGCGACAGTTCGCATCTTACAATCGAGGATCTTAATGAGATGCCGTTCGCTTCCAAGGTTGTTTGTGGTTGTTTATTATTGGGTATTTTATTAGTGGGCAATATATCGGAAGTGATTATGTTGAGTGGGTATAACAAATGAATTGTTGACAAACTGACAAATGTGTAGGTGGCCAAAGAAGCGTTAAGAATGGCTTCTGTTGTTCAGTGGTTCCCAAGAGTGGCACTGGAGGACTGCGAGATTGAAGGCACTTTAACTATAACTTCTTTATTATGTACAACTAGAAAGAAACAAGTCATACATACATGCCTGTAATGAACGAGTATTTTATGGCAATACACAGGATTCAAAATCAAGAAAGGGTGGAACGTGAGCATCGATGCCAGATCAATACACTTGGACCCAACGGTGTACGATGATCCGGGCGTTTTCAATCCTTCAAGATTTCATGTAAGCCCACCACACCAATAATATTCAATATTCACGAATCAAAAGACCCGGATAAGAATTGAGTTGTGCTCTTGATTCAACAACAGGCCAAGTCAAAAGCACACGGCTTCTTACCATTTGGGGTGGGAGGAAGGTCGTGCCTTGGGAAGAACATGGCTAAAGCCATGATGCTGGTGTTTCTCCATCGTCTCGTCACCACTTACAAGTGAGTGTTCCCTTTTTTTATCTTTTATTGAAGCTGAGTTCGTTCTTGTCAAAATGTAATTCATTAATCTTCTGTGCTACAAGCTAGTAGTAAAGAAGCCAGATAATTATCAAAATGACCGATTCATTTGATATACTCAGGTGGAAGGTGATTGATTCTGACTCAAGTATCGAGAAATGGTCACTTTTTTCAAAACTAAGAAGCGGATGTCCGGTTCGCTTGACGTCAATTAAGGACATCCACAAAACTACGTGATGGGATACACATACATGGCATTCTCAGAAGGGGATTTTACTGCTTTATCAGCATATATAACGAGGAAAAACAGTTTAACAACCATATAATACCCTGTCTTGTTATATTACAATGTAGTTTTAGCCATCTTCATTTTCCTGTTTATAAGGGCATATTTTTACCTATAGTTCCCCCCTTTTTTGTTTTTAATGATATACCTCTTTAGTTCCTTGGTGAGTGTGCTTAGTTTCTGTCTCTATCCGCTTGTTTTAAACAATTGCAGTCATCTGTCATTTATACAGAGATACAGATTGAAGTGTTTTTTAAATGTGGATATTCGTCACACATCACCTACTTTCATGGACCACCTGTCTTTTGGATATCTTAAAATCATTGAAAAAGCTCCTCTAATTAATTAATTTACCGTTTACATCACCCACCCGCACCACCCTACGTAACGTCCTTTTCAGCGTTGAACGAGTTATAAACATCTACGGCTAAGGAAATTGTTTCCAACAATCCAATAGATTATTAGTTTAATCCAAAACATATGACCAACGTGGATGCCTGAAAAACATAAAAAAAAGAGAGAGAGAGTCCAGAGTCGGTATTTTTTTACTCCGTTCTATGAACAAGTTGTTGCAACTTGCAACCTCGCCGTTATTGTTTTTACTTTTTAGTTACCCCAAACATTGCCCAGTAAGATTATATTCCTTCGCACTTGTTTATAGCCAACGAGTGTAGTGGCCCACACAGAGCAATCTAGTGGCCTATGGTTTGGTGCGTGCGTGTGTTATCGGTTGTATGAAGGAGGACATGAACAAATTTTGAGGGAGCAGTTGCCTATGGTTTGGTGCCTGTTTCAACTTGCAGACAATTTATTTATTCCTAGGCTGTTTTCAGTCACCCGGTGTCGAATCGAAAAGGCACAAAGACGATTGAGCTATTGTAAAAATATAAATGGAGTCCATAGGGTTGGGATTCATCGCTGTACATTATTAGTCGTCGATGAAAAACACCAGAGAACGCTAGTCGGAAAATCAAGATGCGTTATCCTAATTCTACGATCATACATACCATGTTAAGCATTAAAGGGAAAAGGAGAGAACATTTTGGGGGGGGGGGTTTAGAGGCCAAGCTTCTGTTATTCGCTGTGCTCTTGCCACAGCATCATCCTTTGCTTATCGATGTATTCCTTTACGGTGCGATTAAAATCCTCCTTACTCAACTTATCCACAGAGCAAAAGCGCCGCCCCAGTTCTCCGCCGCATCTGGCAACTGCGTTGAGTCCGTTCAACCCTGTGCTCCCACCCACCACGATCCTACCGGAATAATTCTCCGACCGGACTCTCCGATAACAGTCGATATTATGAGAGGCCTTGTTTCCCCTCATCGTTGTCCGAGACCTCGTTACCTTTGGTGTTTGAGCCAGAGCAGGAACCCGAGATTGGACAACAAGTTGGGAGCATTGAGTGGGAGGTGGAGAAGGGTCGACGGTTGAGTGGAGGTTCGGGTGCTTGTTGTGAGGGAAATGGTGGTTTCTGTCAGAGAGAGCGAAGATGAAGAAGATAATGAGGTTTTGGAGGAGGAAGACATAGAAGGGGTGGTTGAAGAGGGAGGCAAAGAGAGTGAAGGAGCGGAAAAGGAGGGTGCGAAAGCAAGAGGAGCGGGAAAGAAGGAGGAGAGCGAGACACAGGTTGAAGAAGCGCGAGGCTTGTGCCAGCATTCGCTTCATATGGTGGCTTCTGTCGTCGCCAAGTTCCATTGGAGAGACGAAGGGCGTGAGTGGGAGGGAAGGATGAAGGCGATAAAGCGGCTATGAGGATGATGATTTGAAGCACGAGAGAGAGAGAGAGAGAGGGGCAGGGAAGTTTATATAGGGAGGGGCACGCTGGCTGGTACTCTGCATTTAATTTGGGTGGAGAAATTGAAGAGGATGACGGTGGCGGATTTGTTGAAATTTATGATTATGATGACAACAAATGGGCGAGTCCCAAATTTTTGCCCCCAAAAAGAAATAAATGCAGAAAAAGGTCATATTACAAGAAATCCTCCAATTTTTTTTTAATGAAGAAAAATGAGAATAATAGTAATGGGGAAGCGGGAAGGGAACGGTTGAGGGGGAGAGGGAAGAATTAAGGGATTCATGGGGGACACTGACTTTTCCTGACAAGCGCTCGTATTGTTGGGGGGAATATGTCCATATGACATGGGAGTGTGCCTTTGTCCACACACTCACACGCTGTCGTTCATAAAAAGCCAAAGCGGACACATCATAGGGGGTCCGTTGGTTACATGCAGGTTCGCATGTTGATGTCTGCTTAATTCATTACTCACAACCAACTTTACGTCCCCCCACACCAACTATTTTCAATATTACAAACTAATTACGTAGGTACATATGGTAATACCCGCTCCCTCCAAAGAGAGAGAATCAAGTAGGATTATATATATCAAAAGAGAAGGCTCACACCTAATATTTATTTTTTATAAAAAATTTAGATAAATTGAGTTTTGAGACTCCTTAAGATGAGTGCTTATAAAAATATATATAAATTATTTACTAATAAAATTTTTATATTAATAATAAAATTTAAATTTATAATTTTATAAATTATGAGATAATTAATATTACATAAAGACAGGGAGAGGGAAAGGCAAAAGACGAATGGCATGGGATTGGGAGGAATGTGAAATCCTTGATGAGGCTCCTTCTCGCTTTGGGCAGGCACAAGTCATGATTCAAAAAGAAACGAGCCACATGCTTGTTGGTTGTAATTATTAATTCATCTTATCGGCTTCTGATTTGGATCTGGACTAGGAGGCCCGGAAACCACGTATGAGCTCTAACCAATCTGGGCTCATTTTCCACAAAAGCCCAATCAAGCCCAACACACATCTCCCCAAAACAAATATGTTCCAGGTGCAAAATTAATGTTACAATAATAATAAAACCCGGCATTAGTCCCTTAAATATAATATTTTAGATTTAATTCAAGCTGTGTATATATAAAAAAATATTTTATTAGGAGTGACAAAATTTACTCCGTTGATCTTTATATTTTGGGATGATTAGTCCCTGCCTATTGGCGGGAACACCACTGGGCAATGGACATTACCAAAAATAAATAAATTTAGAATCTTCACTGAGTTTAAAGTAAGGCCCCCGAAGTCCAGCTATATGACATTGCTGTTCTAGAAATCATAAAATCATTACCGTAGTTATTGATGGCTGACTCGAGAGCTTCATCATTTTCTATGGTGTCTTGAACCCAATTTAGAACCTCAAAACATGTTAGGAAGAGATTAGAATTCAACAATTTGAAGCCCTTTGATCTATCATTTATTGGATAACGCGACTGTGTTATGTGAACAGCAACAGAGAACCCATGTCTGATGTCATATAATTATTTCCCGTCAAAGCTGACGGTACTTTTGCCAAGAGTAACAAATTATTGTGGATATTTGGTTTAGCATCTAGAAAATATATTTTAGAAAAAACTAATTTTAAAATAATTTTAGATGATTATTATTATAATAATTTTTTATCAATAAATTACTAGAATAAGAAATGAGAGATAAAAAAATAAAAAAAATAAATGATTAAAATGATTATTTTACATGCTTAACATCTTAAAATTATTTTAAAATGTAACAAATATTGCTTATACAGAATCATGGTTTATAATACCTTAAAATAATAGTTTTACTCTGTCATTCAAATTAGTCTTTGGGTATTTTTAGGCCCATTTCATTCATGAGGGAGAAGGCATTATTGCTTCTAGGAAAGAACCGTACATTTATTGTCACTGGGAAACGCGAAAGGAAGTACTTGGGAGTAGATGTCGAAACACGCTATAATGGGGATTATTTAGTTAGATGAGAGGAGCAACACCTAACAGTAAGCATGGTGCGTGTGTTTTAAATGGGAATACCAAACTCGTTCTAATCACAAAAGAGATGACAGAGGCATTGAAAAGGATTAGAAAGGCTGTGGAGTAACGATACGATGGCCAAAGCATGAGTAGAGCGCGCAAGGCCGAATTAGCTAATTGAGAGTTCCATTGATCCGCGTGTTTAAAAAGTAGGAATAACAACACAGTTCCATTGCAAGGTTGGTAGGCGTAGGTCCCAGCATAAATGAGCAAATAGCTCGAGACCTCTTCTGCTATTGAATCCGTTCCATGTCTCAGTGCACAGCATGGTGCGTTTTGATTCACAAGACTGTACGTGCGACATCAATTCTAATTAACATATGATATATCTATATATATAGCCTATTGAGTATCATATAATATCCCTAATGTATTATAATTTATAATATCTCTTATTAGGTGGGATGAATATCAAATACTTGCTTTGCCTTTAGATATGATTTAAAATTTAGAATGTATTATCGGGGGACAAAATTGTTGGTTTAATGAGGGGCAACATCTATTTAAGATTTAAGAAAACATTATTATAAGTGAGATCGATCGATGTGACCCTAGTTTATTTTATTGATGGATTTTTTTACCAGTGATATATGTCCATTACCCGTCTCCTTCTATATGACCATATCTATACATGTGTCCATTTAGAAAGTACAAGTTTTTGAAGTTTTTTTTTATTAACAAAATCTATTTTTAAAAAAATCTTAAAATAAATAGTCATATTTATCTAAAAAAAATTTAAATTAAATTATAGTTTAAAATGAAGATTGTAGATAAACTATTGATACTAGTTTTTAGAATAGGAAAAGAATTTATGGACTATGTAATTACTATTTTACTCTCTTTTTTTCTTAAACCCTGTCTATTATCTCATCTCTCTTATCTCATATCTCATGTCTCATATCTTTTATAAAATTATATCATTTTTAATAATTTTCTAATTATAAAAGTACTTATAGTAATAATTATCAAAATAATCATTTATTTATAACAATTTTTTTCCATAAACTCTTCACCAATTTTTTTTTAAAAGTTATTTAAAAATTATTTTTTAAACTCTTATAAAAAAATACTATATATATATATAAATAAAGGGGCGTTATGGAAAGGGGGACGATGGAAAGTGAGGTGGGGGAAGGGCGGGGCAGTGTGATTGGGTAGAAAACTTTATATACTATCGAGTTGGTGGCCAAGAGGATTGGGTCATACTCATAACGTAATCAACATAACTTGAGGCCGAAGCCTTTTGAATCGTCAGCCCTCTATGCGTAAGCAAACGGACCTCCATCCACCTTCACTCAAATTCATCACTCCTCCCTTCCTTTTCCACATGAAATGCACGGTTCAGTCCGGTATCACATTCAACTACGTGCTGCCTGCCACCTTCTTCAACTCTCTAACCACTTCAAAGTTAACATGTGGATTGGTCCGTGTTCAACGTAAATTTTGGAACATCAGAGTTCCATTTAACCCCTATATAACTCTTATAATTAAGATCACGAGGGAGTATATATAATGTTAATTTCAACATTCAACATCCTAAACATCATCACAGTTGCAATGCTCCCTTATTAGTATTGGTTCTCTCCATTCAAACATATGATATCATGGGAGGAAGAAAATGTCAGTCCAAAGCACCACACACAGTATTTCAGTTTTACGTTCAAATATCCCCTACGAAAATTGAATGTCTTCTAGAAGATATCCACTCCATATTTCGTCGCCCCCAGCATTTTTCAGCCCACTCTAATGATCATGGTTGGACCATCTCTGCTCCAAATTAATCTGAACGACTCACCTGTGGCTGCCCAAATTTGGGCTCCTCCTAATTTTATTCTATGCAATAATTAAACATCATAACAATTGCGTACGTGTTTCCTTAATATATTTACTCTTTTTCATTTAATCCCAAACTGCGCGTCTCATGACAATAGCTTCTTCATATACATATATATATTTACAAATATAAAGCTTATATTAACACACAAAACAACAAGTCTAAGAATAAAATATAAAACCCGGTTAAGTATCATCCTCCTCCTGTTCCGTAGGAAGCCGTGGATCGGATAATAAGTTATCAAAATTCTCAACAGTGATGGAATTAAATGTGGTTAACTAAGGTTAAAAAGTTACGGAAAAGAGGAATGGCAAGTAGATGGAGTACATACAAAGGAGGGAAAGAAACAAAGGGGCAGCTACCAGTCAAGGGGCCACCTAACAGAATTAGGAACCGTTGGATAAACACGGGACTAACAGTTACCCAAATTCCTTAGTGTCACATGACTGACTCTGTTATAAATACGACCACCATTGCAATGCCCATCTATCCCTCAACCCCCACCCCTACCTCTCTAGGAAACTCTGTCACTGTCAACCCCCCCTCTCTCTCTACCCGTACAAGTGTCTTCCCTCCTCATCCTTCACTTGGCAGTAGTCTTGATTATTCTAACGCTCTCTCCTTTATTAATTTTCTCCCACTAACGTAAATACACACACTCAGATAGAATCATGGGTTCGGTTTCTGAGACTGTTTGTGTCACTGGCGCTGCCGGCTTCATCGGCTCATGGCTCGTCATGAGACTCCTGGAGCGCGGCTACACCGTTCGAGCCACCGTCCGCGATCCTAGTTCCGTTCCATTCCAACCCCACTTCCTTCTTCTTCTTCATCGTTCATTCACGAATCATGACACGTGCCTTTATTCATTCATTTCTTTGATTTGATTTGCAGCTAACATGAAGAAGGTGAAGCATTTGCTACAACTCCCAAGAGCCGCCTCCCACTTGACTCTGTGGAAGGCCGATCTTGCTCATGAGGGAAGTTTCGATGACGCCATCAATGGCTGCACTGCTGTTTTCCATGTTGCCACCCCCATGGATTTCGAATCCAAGGATCCTGAGGTATATATATATCCACTCTTCTTCTATATATATATATATATATATAAATATTATATATACGCAAACACACGCCCATGTGCGTACGTGAACAGATTCTTCATTCTGTTGTTGTTTTCCCTCTTTACTCAAAGTTCTACCATTCGTGGTCTATTCATTCAAAACTCTTTCCCCTGAATCCACGTCACCGTCTCCATCCGTTCCTCCTTGTTTGATCCTCCCTTTGGGTTCTCTCGGTTGCCGTAAACATATAACTAAGCAACTTGAACTCAGATTCTATGGTACTAAACCCGTTGCACGTCCAGTATATTTTCTATAAAATATTATTTAGTGTTACGCACACGCTATATAGTATTTTGATTGGACAAAGGGAAAAAAAGGTCCATCGTATTATTTGTTTTCTGCTACATACAGTCTATAATGTGCCCATTTATCTACTATTTCGGATGTGTTTATTGATTTTTTTTTAAATCAATTGATTTGATTTGACTTAAATTCAATTTTTTCCCTAAAAAAATATGAATCCGCGATGGCACATAATGAAGTTTTTGTTGGCCAACGGAAACTAAGCCTAGTTTAAAACTTAATAATTGAGTTGATATGAGTTTTAAAAAGTTAGCAACCGTATCATTCCTTTAAATGCAATTGAAACAGCATGTGCAGAATGTGTCTAACTTGGATATTTCTCAATTTACAAAGTGCTCGTTCATTTGATTTCATGTTGAAATTTATTATTTTTCAATATAAAACTTACTATACTAAAAAAGATGTCCTCATTAATTGAGGTTGATCTTTACACAATTTATTCCCAACGTTCTATTGGTGGGATATAGGCAAAACTAAGAGAAGATATATATTGTGTTGAATGTGTAAAATTCCAAATTTTCAAACACTTTGAAATACTGTATTGTGTTTTTGTGACTAGTGATAAGTAGGGGCGAACTATTTGGCTAATCCATGTTAAGAGGGCCTATATTCACTTAAAATAATAATAATACTAATTAAAAAACACACAAAATTTAACCTCTAAAGTGCATGTTTGAGATACCATTGACAAGACTCAAAAGTTGGTTGGAATTTAAAAAAAAAAAAGTTAGTTGGATGAAAAAATTAATGTGTAAATTTGGGAGTTAAGCCAAAAAATTTCCACAATTTAGACCAGTAAGGTGACGTCGTCTAAAGAAAATTTTGCAGGAAAAAGAAATTGTGGAAGGGGCTCGAGCCCTCTGATCAAAAGTACACGTGGGTCCGCCCCTAGTAATAAGCACATGAGGCATGCGTACTTGAATGACTTGGTCAAACATGCATCTTCATATATAGTTGACATTACATATGCTAAAACAATTTGAATATGATTGGGAACGTTATTGTAGAATGAAGTGATAAAACCAGCGATCAACGGTTTATTGGATATCATGAAAGCCTGCGTCAAGGCCAAAACTGTGAGAAGGTTGATATTCACATCCTCCGCCGGAACTGTTAATGTCATCGAGCACCAAAAACCTGTGTTCGACGAGACGTGTTGGAGCGATATTGAGTTCTGTCGCAGAGAGAAGATGACCGGTTGGGTTAGTAGTGTTTTCTCCTCTTTAACTTTCTCTACTTTGCATTTGTACTTGGTTTACGTGAGATATAAGCAAATCTCATACATTTGCAAAAGTAAATATTTTGCAGATGTATTTCGTTTCAAAGACGTTGGCAGAGAGAGAGGCATGGAAATTTGCCAAAGAGCATAACATGGATTTCATCACTGTAATTCCTCCGCTTGTGGTTGGTCCCTTTCTCATGGATTCAATGCCTCCCAGTCTTATTACTGCTCTTTCTCCCATCACTGGTGCGTATAATTTCAACTTTGTTGTCTTTTACCATATGCACTTTGATTTAAAAGTGTTGTGATTGTAGGGAATGAAGCACATTATTCAATCATAAAGCAAGGGCAATTTGTTCACTTAGATGATCTCTGTATGGGTCACATATTCTTGTTAGAGCATCCTGAAGCAGAAGGAAGATACATATGCTCTTCACATGACGCCAACATTCATGACATTGCCAGAATTCTTGATGAAAAATATCCAGAGTACAATGTCCCTACCAAGTATATAACCTTAATTCCCCAGCCCCTCTTTCTGGTTACTTCATGAATAACTGTTTCACAAGAATAAATGGATGGATGAGTGATTCATGATTTTGTTTGTAGGTTTAAGAATATTCCAGACGACTTGGACATTGTGCACTTCTCTTCCAAGAAGATAAAAGATTTAGGGTTCCAGTTTAAGTACAGCTTAGAGGACATGTTCACCGCAGCGGTTGATACCTGCAGAGAGAAAGGGCTTCTTCCCCAGTCAACAGAAACCCGCGTTGATGGCCCCACTGATCAGAAATGAAGACATGATATATATATATATATATGCTCGTGTTCGCAATTGTGTTCGTTCCTCTATTTAGTTTTCGGCGTTTTAAATTATGGATAGGGATAAAATAAGAATGGTTTAGGACATAACCAAGTTGCATTGGCAGAGGCCATTTAATACTGTAGTCTAAATCTTGGATTTGTTCTTCATTATTGAGTGCAAGGTTGTATGTTTCGCTTACTCGGTTTTATCTAAAAAAACTTTTAAAATCTTAGTGCCAAACAGGCACTAAAACTATATAGTTTTGATTATAAGTACAAGTAACATATATTTGTTAAGTATGTCTATATGTGGGCCTCTCTATTGAAAGCCAATGTACTTTTTTATTTTTATTTTTAATATAAAATTATTTTATTTATATTTAAAATTAAAACTACGATATTTAATTAAATTAAGAGCAATTAAGCATTATTAAAAATAATACTGAAAGAACAAAATAATGTTGAAATAACAAAAACTAAATGCTACCAATATAAAGTTAATCTAGTAGCATTATACTTGTTAGATTATTTTATGTCTTAAGTTCAATTTTTATATGAGACATTTATGCTAAAATGGTTAATTGTGAACTCTAAAATTGTGATACCTGATAATAGTATTTAAATAATATTATAAAAATAAAAATTAAATGCTTTATTTGATTTAAAATTCTATGTGAATATTTTTTATCATTAATTAGTCTATTGTTTAATAAAAAACAACATAATAAAACTTATTTAGATATAATTTACAAATTTTGAATTAATTATACATGATTTGAAAGAGTATTTATGATATTTTTGCGATAAAAAATGAATTAAAAAGAAGAAACAATTTAGTTGTAACTCCTATGAAAAATGAATCAAACAATTTTTTTTAGTTTAGATGAACTTAACATTGATCTTCTTAGAATTATAGTATAACTACAAAGTTTATAAAGTACTTATAGAAACTTTATGATATTGTCCATTAAAATAGTTTTTATAATAGTAACAGAAATTAAATTTATATTTTTATAAGATATAATCATATTATTTACTATATTTTTCAATTATTATTGATGAATAAGATGGTTTTACTTTCCCTTTCTCCCCGCGTGGCCGCGACTTCCAGCTCACTAGCTCCGGCTCGCTCAAGTGTTTTCTGAGACCATAGTTTGGGCTTCGTTATTTCTGGGCTTAGGACTTTAATTGGACCGGTCCATATTTTTGGCCCTCCCAAACGTTTTGGGTAGCTCGTCGTTTTTGGACCTACTTTTATTTATGTTTTTATTACCACGGCCTTTATTTATTCATTATTTTTTAAAATTCCCCGTTTTTTAAGTTTTGGGACTCAAAACGGGTTCCATATTTTCTTAGCCATACTCCCGCGCGCGCGTGTCTAAGAGAAGTTATGGGTTTGGACCAACATATAACGGTCCCTTTTCCTTATTAGTTGCATCATGTCCTACATAGTACTTATGCCGATTCTGTTTTGGTCCGATAAAATATCTTGAGTTACGGAGTCCAATTTTTGAATCACACGATAACTAAGGCTTAAATGGTTTGGTCCCCCAGCTAACCCTTCAGTAACCACAAGGGTCGTAAGCTCAGGGTTGACGTACTATGATCGCTGCAAAAAGAGCTACAAAGTAAACACTACTCCTACTCCCATGCGAAGGTTAAAACGATCACATTAAGTAGAAATTTGTGTGTTGATTAACCAAATCAAAATGGTATGATTTGGTTGAGCAGAATGACATGGGTCGGCAATTAATGGATAAAAACTACAATAATCCAACTCCAAGTGGCTGTGGCCTGTGGGAAAGCAAATAAATGCGCTTCATAATTCCTGGCGGCTGTAATGTCCGATCAGGGATCAATGATGAAAAAGTGGGCTTCCTTGCTGAAAAATGCCCAAGCTGGGAAAAACATTCCTCTGCTCTTCCCTCACCTCCCCTTCTTCCCTTCATACTCCACCATTCCACCTCACATTCCTCTGCTGAAGACTGACGATGGAGCAGTTAGAGCACCCGAGCTTTCGATTCATTGAACGAAAAGAAAAATTATGGGCGACTACTATGAGTTAATTAAAGATATAAATGGATGATAATTTAAAACTTGAAGTTATTGAAAAAGTTAATATAAAAAACAAATTGTGTACAGAGCTTAAATTATTTTATGTTTTACGAGACATATTTACTTTGCATAGCATAATTTAAACCAGCCTTATCCCAAAAAAATAAATAAATAAATAAAAGAACCAGACACCTATATGTATATTATAAAATTAGAATGACTTTGACTTGCATGAGATCCCCTCAAAAAAACAGTTGAAGCCTGACCTTGTCCCAACACTTATATATTCCTTGGGTTAGAATATTGCGCTCCGTTTGAATTGATTTTTAGATAATAATTCATAAAAGAAATAATTTTAAATAAACATTTTTAAATAAAAAATTATAAAAAAATTATAATTTTAAATAAATTAACATTTGTATATAGTTATTACTATAATAAATTTTTTGATTGATAAATTATTATAAAAGATATAAAATAAATAAATAAATATTATTTAAACGAAAACCTCCTTCATCTTTTAGATCAACAGTGAACAATCATCAAACAAAAACTTCCTTCGTCTTTCTCCTATTCTCCCACTGTACTAACGCAAGGAACAACAAAACCTCATTCCTCCTCTCCCATTGTAGGTGTCTTTGTGGTCTAGATCTAAACGACAATGATAAAAAAAAGACAGCGATGGAGGAGAAATCAAAGAGGATGGCAAGGGAGGGGGAGAGAGGATGGCAAAGGAGAAGATTTGTGATGGTGATGGAAGAGAGAGGAAAAAGGGATGTCAACAAAAGTAGAAGAGAGTGAAAAAAAAATAAAAATAAAATGATAATTATATAATTTATAATTTATTTTTTCTATTATAAACTAGTTTCCATCCGTATATCTAAAATTTAATTTTAAATTAGTTTATATAAAAAAAACATTTATGGAAATAAGGTGGGTGTTTAGATAAAGCTTTCCTAAAATTTAAATTTAGATAAAAAATCTTTTTAAATTTTAAGTTTTTGACATAATCAAACACCCATTATATTTTTGTGGGATTTATTAGAGTCAATGTATATCTCTAAATTCAAAATATATTCACAGATATATTCACAAATTGCTCAACAAGTCATCACATAAGCAATATGATTTTAACTCATAAAAATTAATTTTTTACCAACTAAAATAATTTTTATTGGTAAAACATTACATGGTTGCCTCGGCATTCCAACATTTCATTTAAACCCAGATATATTTTTGGGGTGGATTAGAACCCAGAAACTTGGGCGGCTTAAATTTGGATTAAAAGTTTGTACATTTGGTTCCACAACAGAATGAAGCATTAAAGCTAAGACGTCGTATTAGCACAACACTAAAACATGTAAAGCCACTGTTTCATTAAAAAACCAAAAGGCACAGTGAAGTCTAGTAGGGAAAACGGAATAGCTGCGAAAAAAAATAATTTAAAAAAAGAAAAGAAAAAAGAAATAAAACGGAAAAGAAAGAGAGAGAAAATTGCCTTGAAGGAGAAGAAAAACACCCTCCTCGACTGTTAACTGGGGACTCGAGAGGGGAAACGGAAACCGCAAGCCCTTGCTGAATCAGAAAGACAGAAGCGGCATCGTCGAAGATGTTCAGAAACCAGTACGACACGGACGTGACGACATGGAGCCCAGCTGGGAGGCTGTTCCAGGTGGAATACGCGATGGAGGCGGTGAAACAAGGGTCCGCTGCAATAGGGCTCCGATCTAAGTCCCACGTGGTCCTCGCTTGCGTTAATAAGGCTAATTCCGAGCTTTCCTCCCACCAGAAGAAGATCTTCAAGGTCGATGACCACATTGGAGTTGCCATTGCTGGCCTTACCGCCGACGGTCGAGTTCTCTCCCGCTTCATGCGATCCGAGTGCATCAACTACGCCTACACCTTCGAGTCACCTCTTCCCGTCGGTCGACTCGTCGTTCAGCTCGCCGATAAGGCTCAGGTCCGTTTCTCTCAATATTGCGTAGCTTTTCTATTCGATTTTCCCGATCCTTAACCTTTATACTTACTCTTGTACATTCAATGAGCTGGTCGTGGTAGTATTTGTCGTAAAATCGCAGACTAGACCTAGGTTTTGGGCTGGAGCAGCTGTTTCCCCACTTTTCATTATATGCTCCTAAAAACTATCAGATGAGAGGCCGTTCTAAGATATGGGAGCTAATGTCTTCGGTGGAGTGAGGGAGTTCTAAATAATTGGATTGAGAAAAGGACCGCACGCTGAACTTCATGCAAGTATCCGGAGTTTATTTGTTTTCTATGCGCAGCTGAGGTGAAATGACAGGGTTGATGGTCTTCAATGCATCTGTGGAACATCAGTTAACAATCATTGCAAACTTTTTCAAAATTTGGGAATTAGATCACTTGGCCAAACCGTGGGTAGTGTTCAGGATCAAAAGCACTGAATGTAACAAAATTAAAAGGGAATTGAAAATTCCAGGACTTTTGGTTATGTTGCTATCAGAAACTAGAAGATGCCCACCTTAGCTTGTCTTGGGGATAAGAGAGACCTGATGGATTGCAGTGTGTAGTTGCCTTTTTAGTTCCTTATTGGTTTTATTTCCAAATTATTTTCCTAGACCTGACGTTGATTATAGCGTTAGTGTAACATTTCTTGCGCTCAACGAATTTTCCCAAGTATGCTGAAGAGTCTGTAAAGTAACAATCAATTCTTTCTGCTGGAATCCCACGTAATATGTTGTTACGGTTTTGTCTCTGGAGTCCTTATCTCAAGCAAGGGATCTGTGCATCTTCATAGATTTACATTTGTGTTTAACACCACCATACAATCATTGGCCTTCCATTCTATGTGGTGATTATGTGAATGAAATTTTGCCCCTGCTCCCTCGTCCCTGCCCCCTAAAACCAAAAAAATAGGAAATCGCGTCCATGGGCTCATTGTTTCTATTATAGAGGGAATACCTTGATGCCTAACTGTTTGGATCCATCTCCGCATTTGTAATTAGTGGTGTAAAAATTTGCAATACAATGTATGACTAGGATAGCTTCGAATTTAGTTGTTATCTAGTTTGACCGTTCAAAGCATGATTAAATTATCCATATTAAGCCAAAAGCTTTCATGGATTTTAGAACTTTGTCAGACAGGTCAATCTAATTGAATTGCAAAGCTAAGGTCGGGATTGGTTAACCATTGGTCACTAGTTCTAACTACAGCAGGAATCTGCATATATCATTATCTGTGGCTGAACACCAAAATTGTTGGCACTTTTTATGAATTTATTTGGGTGTGATTGTATGGACCTGAAAGTGGTCTGGTCTGTGATATCTAGCCTTTTAATTTCTTGTTCTTTTGGCTGTTTGTGACGCAATTATGTGGCAGGTTTGCACCCAACGGTCATGGAAACGACCCTATGGAGTTGGTCTCTTGGTAGCTGGATTAGACGAATCTGGAGCGCACCTCTATTACAACTGCCCCAGTGGGAACTACTTTGAATATCAGGCTTTTGCAATTGGATCTCGTTCACAAGCTGCAAAGACATATTTAGAGCGTAGATTTGAGAGCTTCAAGGGCTCCTCTCGGGAAGATCTGATCAAGGATGCACTCATTGCTACAAGGGAAACATTACAAGGGGAAAAACTCAGGAGTTCTATATGTACTATTGCTGTGGTTGGAGTTGGCGAGCCATTCCACATATTGGATCAAGAAACAGTACAAAAGTTGATTGATGATTTTGAGATTGTGAGAGAGGAAGAAAGTCCTCCTGCTGAACCTCAGCCAGCGGCTGAGCAAGGTGCCGCTGCAGATCATGGTTCTAGTAAAGATCAGGGTGCTGCGGCAGACCAAGGAGGTGTTGCTCCAATGGATGTTTGATGATTTAAAAACCAGTAGCATCTTAGATATGAGTAGTCATTATGGGAATTTGATGGTTTATGTCCCCCCAATCCTTTCTATTTCTGCAGTTTTTACCGCAGCTCTTTATTGGAAACGATTTAATGCTAACGGTTGATGGACTTAAAGCTGCGATCTAAGTTATACCACAGGATATAAATCCAAGACATATGCGGTAAAAAATCATAGGCAACCTGGTACTTTGGTTGTTACTTTCTGAATTTTGGAAAAAGTTGTCCAGACTTAACACTGTCTGTTATGATAATTTTCATTCGAATGTAATCTCTTTTACGTGCTCTTAATTGTTGTATAAGAGAGACTCGATGCCCAAATTCAAGAACAATTATAATATGGACCTACCACGATATGGCTGGAGGCTGGCGTATCCTGCCAAGGATTTTGTGATGGATTGATGGCTATTGAAGTTTTATTTTATTTACATTTTATACATTTAATCTATTATTATGAGACAATAATTTAAAAAATATTTGAAAGTAAAACATTTTGTTTGGTTTTTACGAATTAGAAAGCATTAATGACATGGCATTCATTTAAACATATAATATTATCATTTGATTTTAGAAAAATCATCGACCGGGGCCAGGGCAATGACAAGTCAATGGCATTGTTGTCATCCTTATTTTACATACGAAAATATCTTGCAAGGAGCCTCATCAGGACAAATAAACAGTTAAAATATATGCTCGTAAGATTGAAAACAATCATGATTTATGCCACGTTACAATACTATCATTGATAACTTTAATCTCGTATGTAAGATCTAGTCTTCCAAGCATCAGGCAAAGCAACAAGGACTAGCTGCCATGTTTGATGGTGAAAGATGAATTATAACAAAACGAAAAAAGTCTAAGTAAATGGCGGGAGGAGATTTTATTGTTTCCACTGTTCATTTGGATATATGAGGAGTGGGAAGACCGTTCATCTGCATCTGCTTGTTCATCCACTGCCAATTCTCCAAGGTCACTTCTCCCCCAAGAGATCGAATAACAGCGCCTCCACTGCAGGCCCCAACTTTGCAGCAATCTTCTAAAGACAATCCCTTTATCACTCCATACAAAAATCCACTCGCAAAAAGGTCTCCAGCTCCCGTTGCATCAGTTGCCTTTGTTTCCCCTATGGCTGGGACGCCTACTATCTGGCAGTTAAAACGAAAAATTTCCCTTATCAGACACTGATTTTTTCACAATCTATACTAGAATGCTACTTAGTTGACTTGGTGACCAAGTGCTAAAAAGCCACTCAACCTTTCACCCAAGATTTTTGGAGTACACTGCTTGAATAGTTGTCATGTTTCTACTGTTACTGGATCAATGCTGATGAGGATAATATATATCGTTGAAGGTTCAGTCAAAGTCAAGCAGAATGGAGAATTTCTAAGGTTGCACCCTCACCCCCTCATTCCTTCTAAGATGACTATTTTAAGTCCTTTTACATATTTATGTACCCGGTAAATGTGGAATTAATTATGGTCCCATCTGGTCAATATCAGATTTAATTCTTACCACTTGGCTCACAAATTTTGGGAGGGAGGTTTTATATGATATTTCGACAGTATCACACAAAAATAATCAACACACCTCCTTTCCATGTTTAGCAATGCATCCGTTAGAACCTAATGTCACGACAGCCCACTGGCAGTACTTGGCCAAAAATTCCACGGCAGCCGCTGGATCGGAGTTCTGTTCACCCCTAAATCGATTGCATAATAAATTGGCATCATGCACAGAAAACAGATACACAGAACACAAGCCATAAAATAAAAAATGAAAGACATTCAACATCTTGGAAAATGCAAATAAAATCTACTTCAACAAAAAAACTGTCTTGTACGAAGCTGGCTTCAAAAGAAAAGGTTATCCACCTTAGCAACTCTGTTGCCTCATCCTCATTGGCAAAGCAAAGGTCTATATTCCTAGACTGCAGCAACTTCAAAAGAGGAGCTCTACAGTTCCGGACCATCTTGCCAAATTAAAGACACCATATAATATTTTTGATATTGAAGTACAATCACACAAGAATTTACGAGAACAAGCTAATCCTGAATCTCAAGGAGTGAGAAAGAATACCTCGAAACTGGCCAAGTCCAAGGAAACAAGAAGGCCTTCCTGCTTAGCAAAATGAATGGCTGCTTGAATCACTTCTAAATTGAGTTTTGCGTATCTCATCACCAACCACTAAAACATAGATATATCAACAATTGAGTTCACAAAAAACCTCTAGATGATTTATTATTAGTAGGGCAGACCATAGCAAAAGAGAGTATGCTTTCAGTATGAAGTTTACGGCAAATACCCCTTCATTCTCTAACATAGTTATTTTTAAAAATTAAGAAAAAAGGTTATGAGAATAAACGGAATATACAAGACAATAAGCTAAACAAAGACATATCCATATCCATGATGTCTTAGCTGTTTAGGAGGTCCACCTTGGAGCCCTTAAAATCCTCTCTTATCAATTCTTCTGCCTGCAGATAGAAAGAAAAAGGAGAAAGAGAATGTCAAACACACTATGCAAAATATAAAAGGCAACCCCGTGTGCGTGTGTCTAGCCTCACACTACACATACACCCACACATTGAGAAAATAAATTCACGAACCTGAACTTTCACAGCATTTGAGAGACAGGGTCGCATTGTTCGGTTACCCAATTCATCAACCAAGCAAACACACTGCACCAGACCACTTAGTGGTTTAAGTTCAACTTTTTCTCAAAACTCATTTGTTGTACATAGAACATAGAACGGTGATGTTAAGCTAACCTGCGCTGTATGTCCTTTCTTTTTCCTCAGTCTTGAGATGTTTACTCCATTGCAGCTCATATTATTAACAAATAATTGCCCTTGCTCATCATCCCCATATGCCCCGATAATTCCTGAAGAAATCCCGAACCCAGTACTAAGCCCTCGAATTGTGTTCGCAACACTTCCTCCAGCCATTGTCTTAACGGGAGATGGATCATCAGGTGAGGAGAGAATATGAGCTTTTACTTCCTTCAATATACATTCAAGCTCCTCAATTGCAACCTACACGCATAACAGAATTCTTGACATCCCATTCTACAGTGCCGAACAAAATTAACCAAATTGGGCGTACAAACATCTTTTTGTAAGGAAAGAAAAATTATCAACAGGAGTATTGAGGAACAACAATAATTGACGTTGGTAAATCTAACATGCTAATTGTCACAATTTTGCAGGGTTAGACTTTCTTATTTTAGTTAGCCCAGCTGAGGTATGGCTGGAATTAAGCATCGATGAAGTTTTAGACTTTCAAGGAAAGTGATCAAAAAGCTCGTGAGAAGGATGGTAAACGGCAGCAAAATTAGTGCGAGGTTAATCAAGAAGAAAAGATGAGTGATCCAAAATGAATTGGAACACATCCGGTTTAACAGATAGCAATGCTCGACATGAACAAGGAAAAAAGGGGAATTAAAGAAAAAGCAGAGAGAAAGGCAAGAAATTCCAGAGAAGGAAAGCAACCAAGAAAGCACGTGGAAAAAAAGAGAGAAGGAAGTGAAGTAAAAGAAAGAGGAAGAGTAATTAGGAATAGGAGGAAGGAGATAGTACAGGAATGGAGCCGCCACGTTCACCGGGGATCTGATCGAGCAAGGACCAATCGACGCGAGCGACGTGGTCGATGAGAGCGGAAGGCTGGAGACCAAGAAGGAGAGGAGCGGGAGCGTCATTGTTGTGGTAGGAGAGAGGTTCGGCTCCCATGGTGGATGAAGTCGTCTCACTCCCTCTGTGAGGATTCCAATGGAGTGATCACCACTCGTGCCTCTCCTACTCATTCCGTCCTCTACTTTCCTTTATACATTCAGCCGCCGCGAACCTCCAACTTGGCGGCATCTCTCTGTCTTTGTTTTTTAAAATAAAAATTAAATTATATTTTACATTTTGGATTGAATCGGCTCTGGCGTCTCCATTCAAGCGTCAGGGAAGGGATGAATCACCTGGCGTATTGATCTATCAGGAATACGAAACAAAATACTGCAATCAAATCACCAATGTTTAACAGTGGGGCTTCCAACGAGCACTGTTACTGGTTACGAATTGCAAGTATGCAATAATTGGATTCCTTTAACCAAACATTTTCGATATTAATTATATTCTGATTCTTATTCTCTCTCTCGCCCTAGAGATGCCTCGTGCTTGTATGTACGCCTCCCTTTTTGCGCCAAGATTATTATTATCTGAGAATTGATGAGAATAAAACTTTGAAGTTCTTCAAAACAAGATTGCCGTATATGAACATAATATATTATCCACTGAGTATCACTGTATAGGGCGTAGTGAGTGATGTAAAGAAATTTGACCCTCCCTACTACGTATGTTTCACCCAAAAGCGACGGGGGAACCCGGTCTTCGCACGTATGCATTCAAAGGGAAAAGACAAGGGCCTCAAATTATCAAGAATATTTAGAATTGATGATTAGAGTTGCCGGGCCGACAGCGGTGGGGAATCAATACTTGAATTCTAGAAGAGGTGGACGAATCGATTGAGCTTGTACTGTTATTAGTATAAAATTGATGAACGGAACCGTTCGTGAGGGTTGGAAGCACTCCCAACTTCCAATTCCAGGCTAATGTACAAGTAACTCCATGCATGATGGATGGACGGCATGGGAAAACCAGTAGGCAATTAGAATTTAATTATTAATGGAGGGAATGATGATAATCGGTGGGAGACATGAGAAGAGGAGAAAGAAGGCAGCAGGAATCACGGAAAATCCTTTGGCGACCCTTGTGATGGTCCCCAACCGGCCTCCGTCCAAAAAGCACCCACACACACTGCATAGTATTCTATTATCGGTCCAGCGCCCAAACAAATGCACTCCAACTAATAGAATCATCAAGGAAATGGAATTCCAACGGACTCAACAAAGTAACACAATCTCTTCTGCATTTAGCCATCCTATATTGGTATTGATAAATTATAAATTATAGTGTCAAGATATAAGCATAAACTGGGGAACCTAAGCTAGGAGCATGATTGGCACATGGATGGGCTTGAGGCTTGAGGCTTAAGGCTTGGGCAAGTGGCAGTGGGTAGCGGCATTTATTAAACTCAAGAGGGACGGCCAGGAATCTTGATTCATCATTTAATTCAGCAATTATTAGATCCTAAATGCCCAAATTCTAGCTCCCTCTATGCCTATGCTTATTATGCGTACCCCCCCCCCCCCTAAAGAACGGGCTTTAATCCATCGGCGTTTAATATTTTAACGAACTAACGGTTGTTAACTTCACTATACCGTGATTCGCCTAAAGTTCATCGTCGTCATATATACTATCCCTGTTATTATTGGTGTAATATATAGGCTAGTACACATTATATTTGGCTGTCCTACCCCTACCCTTTGCAAAAGCCAGGGGGAGAAAACACCGCTCAGAATAGTGCGGTTTGCTTGGGAATGACAGGAACAAGGGTACTCGATCGCGTGAATATTTCAAGTGAGGTTCACAATTATTAGCACATGTTTTCTAATTTCAAGGTGTCGCATGTGTTCCTCTTCCTCCATCATGTCATGGGCAATCCTACCAAATTCCCTGTGCTCTATTGGGAAGAACATTAATTAATTAATTATCTGGTAGAATAAGCTCTGGAGGGACTTCACTAACAACCCCAAGCATTGCATCGTACCCTTCATCTTCGCGTGCAAATTGCTTCCTCAGCACTTTTCTCAAACTTAATTCGTGTAAGGACTTGGCATTTTCAGCTGCATGGAGCTGTGCAAGATTTGTACAATAGGTGTCCAATTGTGAGATAAATGCTATCTCTTCATTGGCGAACTTTGGCTGGAGGGCCTCCTCACAACTGCGCCAAAGGCAGCTAAAGAAAGAAGCATGACTGAGTATTTCTCTTCATCCCACAAATAGACACAACACATATCGATGACTCATGTCTAAAGACCCTTATATTTCAACTATAATCACAACAAGCACTTGTTAGGATAACACCATCATGGATTCAATTAGCCCTCTACTCTATCCAAACGCCAAAGATCATGGATATAGGATTCGAATCACATGCCAACTTTTCTTTGCATTTTACTCTACCATATATGTGCCCCTGGGCTAGCTTGCCATCTTTGTTATTAGCCATAATTCAGAGTGTGAAAGCAAGCGAAAGTCGCTGGCCTTCCCGGCCGGTGGTTGTAGCTTGTGCCTCAGTTTGTAGGTCATGGAGGAAGATAACAGAGGAGGTGGTAAAGACTCCAGAACAGCGTGGTTGGCTTACCTTCCCCATATCGCTGAAGCAGCTAATATCACCCATGCAATTTATGTATATTAGTCTGTGCTGGTCGCTTCTCTGCCTGTTGTCCTGGTCCAAGAGAGACTCCTGTTAAGAAAGGGCGACTTCGGGATACCTTGAAACTAGACTTCTTGTTTCTTTTACTTCCCATGAAGTTTTCATTTTTGAGCTCCCTTTGTAAATAGACTTATCGTTCACATGACACAGGTTTTATCACCAAACGCTGTCTAAAAATTATCTTGCAATGGCATCGAATAATATAAGCCTAGCCGTAGCATGAACTCTTGTGGAAACGTCTTAAAGCCGAGCAGGCGTGGGGAGATTCTACGTTGAAGAATTTGCCAGATAGGTGTCTAATTAAACCAGCGATGTCCATAACAACCATCCAACAACCGCCAAAACAAATCTCTAGCTTAGTTGTTAAACCTTGACTCCGCTTATAATATTATAATAATTACATCATTATCAAATGGAATACTAGTTTAGTTTCACATTTTCTTATACTAGTGTTGCTTAAACATGGCCAGCTAGGAATATCATCTTCCGCATCTCTCCTCTCTTTTCTCTCCCTGCGTCCCACAAAATTCTTGTCTTATATACTCCACAGAGCAGCGCATGAGATAAGTTTAGCCGTTTACTTTTATTCAGACAAATGAGTGAGAGAACCTTAGTTCCAATATTCGTCTTCTGGGCTTTCCTCACCATCATCACGCCGACACTTGTTCTCTTGTCCGAGAATTCAAAGCGGGACTTCGATTTATATGGTAAACACCGGCCTTCAAGAATTTTCTATTTCTCTTCTCGCAGGCTTATATGTCACCGACACCTGTAATTTTCTTCCTCTCTCTTATTCCAATCTACAGGAAATTCAACGGAGATAGCGGATGATAGAAGAATGAGGGGGTACAGAGAGTATGGTATCAAGAAAACGACGCCGTCCGCGAGGGTTGTAGCAGAGGAGTTGGCCCCTGCACCAGCACAAGCACCAATTGAATCATTACCAACCGGAGCTAACTTGACGGCGTCCCACCATAATGGTAGTCTTGGAAGCAATAAGAGTGATCATGGACTTGCACAGGAGTTTCCCAGGAAACACCTCAAGCAGACAAAACTCCAATCCATTGTAGCTAGCAGCTGATGAGAATGGCTTTGGATCTCATGGTGGGGACAATGCAAATTGGTGGGGTAAAAACGTTACTTTATAGCTTCTATGTTTCAAGTTTAGACGTTATACCGTGGCTTGCCATGGGTTGTTTAGCAAAGCGACATATCTTTCTCTGTTGTTGGTGTGAAAATAGAAAGAGAGAGAGAGGACACATGATGGCACAATCATTGGACAAAAAGAGTCTCACCAGATTTTGTACCTACTATGGGTATAATTATAAATATATAATTGGACAAATAATGCCATGTGTTTTTTTTAAAAAAAAATGGGGGGAATTGATGTAAATCTGGTTAGTGTAAATGTGTGATTAACATGTTTTATCTTAGTCATCAAAAGTGTGGATTGGCTTGCAGAATCCCTTCACTTAATCTCATTTTGATAGCTGATGAGATGATTACAAGGAAACCATAATTACACGACACGTTTATGTTCCACTTGTTTGAAATGTTATCAGGAGTTTGGCTCCCTCCGTAATCCCACCCACTAACCAGATTATT
Organism: Leucaena leucocephala; assembly: GCA_037074615.1. NCBI lineage: Eukaryota > Viridiplantae > Streptophyta > Magnoliopsida > Fabales > Fabaceae > Leucaena > Leucaena leucocephala. The sequence goes on from CM073542.1 coordinate 796,986, forward strand.
AGCTTTCTTTCATCGCCTTTGCCAGAAATTAATTCCATGGTTTCTTTAATAACTCGTTTTGTTTTGTTTTTATTACCCACCTAATTTATTACAATTTTACCTCGATTACGTCCTAATTTGACCCGCGTTACGCACTTGGTTAAACTATGTGAGTTTTTTAATAGAGATTTTCTACATACGCTAAGATTCAAACTCAAAACTTTGCTTAAATTATACTAAACTATTTATCACCGACTAACCCCCGTTGCTTTAATAACTCAAATGTCTCCAAACACTTGCTGAACCAACCTGACCAATGGGACTAGATCATCAAAATATATATAGACGGTGTTAATAGAAAGAGCCCACAGTGAAAGAGAATCACCATGCTCCATCTATAGCCTTCTTTTTTTTTTTTTTTTGGTACGAGAGAGGGTTTAACACCCGGTAACACTAATAACTAATCTATATGGGGATTAATTCCCAATACATCTTCAGTAACAAGCTTTATCAAATGCGGAGGACAGGAATTTAAAATTGATGTGATAGTCAACCCATCCTTCGCTAGAGCATCCGCCACTTTATTCTGTTGTCTGAAAATATGGTTAACCTGAATTTCCCATGGAAGAAGTAGTAAGTTATGTATCTTAAAGAGCAAAAGACTGGAAACATGAATACCCTGATTAGTAATCATTTGCACAACATTCTTCGCATCTATAGCCTTCTTAATAACTCCTTTCCAGCCTGCCTTCCTCTCTAAAGCCCAACAGCCACACCTTTCCTCCCATTGATTCCAGCCTCATTGGCCCAGTCCATATCATTATTGGGCCCATTAGTTGCCGTGTTGCCAATGGACAAGTATTAGGAGGCGTTACATGTTGGTCCAAAAGAATTGGGTTTTACATTGTTATTTCAATAAGGATACTTAAAAAAATATTTTAACTCTTAATACTTAAATTTATAGTTAAAAGTAATTAATAATTTATCATATTTAATATTAATATTATTTAAAAAAAAATAAGACTTACCTTTACCTTTACCATTAGATTATAAGTAAACCCATCCCTATTATTTATAATAAAAAAAAAAAATTGTGCTCCTGTTTATTCAAGTATTCTGATTTTAATTTTAAAATTCTCCCGGAAGATATTGATCTTCCCGTGCTTTTGATCTTTCCTCATAAATATAAAGATGCACCTGGTGCATATAGGTCTGAATTTTCTGATTCCTTATTATATTTTAAATTGTAGATATATATTTTATTCCTTCAGATGAGTAGTAGAAGAAAAATGCTCCCAGCCTTCCGTTGTTATCCAAGTAAGAACAATGGACACGATCAAAATGGAAATTAGCCGAACCTAAAATCCGCAATGATTATCCAAAGGTGGGGCTGAAAAATATCTGAGGGAGGACGTGGCCAGCCAATCAGAAAGCATTCGCCAGTTTTAAGGTCACTTTGAAATACCTATGCCGACACTCAAAACACGTCGTTGATCATTCACACCAAATCACCAGATCATTTTTACTGGTACGAAAATTAAACTAAGACTATCGACCGATTATACAGCAAGCAATGAGCGGCGAGTGAAGGGTACATGCATGTTAAACCAGCAAAAATTTCTAAAAGCAGTCGTGCTCAACAGAAGGACGTTACGCAATACAATAAACACCAAACCCCACTCCGTACGTACACACACAGCCATATATTATATATGTGTAGTTATGACAGAGAATGTGATACTAAGCACTAATCCCATGTCCGGTGTTAAACTTTGGGGCTCCCAAGTTGGCCACGTTGAACTGTGATGCATACTTGCTGGAAGCAGCCTCCGTCACCGGAGGTTCGTTCAGAAACGCCCAGTTACTCTTCGTCCACCTGCCCTCACATTCCACCATCATATCTCATTATCCACACGATTTAGATCGTAAAGCAAGACAAACTAATTACAGGGCAAGAGGCTGAATTATACTAATTATATTACCAGACATTTTTCTCGATGATAAGCTGCTTCAGATCCACATCCACGGACTCTTTTGTGCGGGTCAAGGGTATGCTCTTTGACTTTTGTAACTTCTCCTCATATTCGCTCTCCTGCACGCATATTACCAGTATATATTAATTAATTAGTAATATTTATTTCGCTGAATACAAAAAGGTCGGTGTAGGGCTCCAATGACCTTAATGGTTTCTGATAAATTGGAAATGGCTCTGAAGTGTTCTTCTTCTATCTTCTTCTTTGATCTCCAGTAAGAATCGATTTCTTCTTTGGTGAGGGACCGATTTCTCTTCAGTGTAGCTGAAATTCGAAAGAGATTTGGCTCCTGAGAAATCACTGTGTAGCGACCAGAACGGAAACAGAACATACTGGAATGGAAACACACTTAACTAGTACCTGATTTAGGATCCATGGTGGGAGAGTCCCATCCTGCCATAAGAGAACCCATCTTGCTTCTGTCAATTAAACACAGTAATCCCCCAGACGGTGAGCTCTCTAATCAGATACTCAAGTTTTGGATCTCTGTGTTTTGATCCTTATCCTGAGTGTGGAATATGGAGCAGTAGTATAATTATTTAAAGGGAGATAAAAAGGGGAGAGATGGGGCCCGTTTAAAAATCGGTATAGATGATTAGGGTGATCGAACGATGGTTGTGAAGATCCGTTTAGTTTGGGCATTGGGTAAACTTGGTATTCTAATTCTAGGCTTAAGCCTGCCCAGTCAGCCCCCACAGATTTACAAAACAAACCCCGATACTTTCGCTTCTTCTTTTCCCTCAACTTTTCAACCCCTTCTCAACCATTACATTATTTTAATTCCTAAAATTTTAAAAATTATTTATCATCTTGTAAATACAAAACAAAACCCAAAGGAGGAAAAAAAAAAACTACAGTTATGTAACAAATTATATGCATAATGCATGTATGCGAATATTTTATTTTTTATTCTATTTGTTGTATCCTTATCTAATTTTAGAATTTATAATTATTTTCATAATATAATTATCTCATTAAAATTTTAAATTTGAGACCTAGAATATCACACAGGACCTACATATGTAAATATCTCTTTTTGTTCCTGTATTTTTCCTCCCCTTTATAGTAAGTTTGCTTTCGATCCATTCTCGGCAACAGCCTCGAAACACCGGAGCAGCTGGGAGCTTTCCAGTTTGAATGGCGGGAGTCTCTATCCAAATGGGACCCACGTCCTCCAAAGAATGTTATCTTGAAGAAAATATCGCCACCGACCTTTGCTTTTGTTTTCGGTGCTTTTCTTTGCGCCTTTATCATATGTCATTATTACCACCACCATCTTGCGATCACTCGGAGTAGCTCTTGCATTCTTGACGAGTAAGCAGTAACCACCGTATAGTACAATTCACACTCGTTAAATATTACACAGAACCTTTTGTATCAGACTTTGTCGTATAGCGAATAAGAGGTGATCAGCCCGGAAGGAACGAAAGATGTCCCCTCCATTCCTAGACCACTTCTTGGACTATATTATTATTTAAGATTCAGATTCTCCAGATTTCCGCCACATTTCACTTGGGACACACACTCTGCAAAACAAAATTGCTCCCTGTGATTAGTTAATTTGTTTGCTCCCTTCAGATAACCAATTCCCGTAAAAAAGATTAATCGAGTCATGCATTTTCCCTTTTTAGTTGATACAAATGCCTTTACAAAAAGGTGGGTTTAGAGATAAATTTGTTTTGTCCCAGACATGAAGTTCAAGCATAATGGACCCATTTAAATAAAAATTTAGAAAATTTTTTATAAAAAAAAAATAATTTTTGAATAACTTTTAGAAAATAGCTTCTAAATGATAACTTATAAAAAATAATTTTAAATAAATGAGTATTTGGATAGTTATTTTTATAAATATTTTTATTAATAGTAAATTATAAAAAATTGTATGGTTATTAATAATATGAGAGATAGAGATAAGATAGGAGGATGAGAAAAGGTGTAGAAAATAGATGAGAGATAGGAGATATTATATAAGAGAGGAGAGAAGAAAAATGATGTAATAAAAAATATAGGTAATATAGTAATTAGTTAGTTCATAAATTCTTTTATTATTTTATAAATTATTATGAGAAGTTTATCTAAAAATTTAATTTTAAATTATAATTTAGTCCAAAATTTTTTTTGAACAAATATAACTATTTATTTTAAAAAAAATTAAAATTAAAATTTTACTTAATCTATATTTAAAATTTAAGTTTTGGAACTTCTCAAATTACTCAATCGCTAACGTGGAAGTGGGTCTTGTAAAAGGGAATCAAACATAGCTAGACTCTCATCAGCAATCATCCCAACGTAGAAGGCCGAGGCCCAGATTGTATGCTTGATCGCCCATAGAGTACCAACAACGAGAGGTCCATAGACTAATCCAGAGAAATATAGGAAGTAGTAATGATTGAGTTTGTTTTATTTTTATTTTTTTGGATAAGAGAGAGCGAATTGCCTAAAATAAACTAATAATCTATAAAGTATTATATCATAAATATTCTTTTACCACAAAATTTCTTAAATATTAAGGATAATCATATAAAACTGCTAAATTGTTTAACCCATCATTTATCAACGTGTCTACAAATTTATTTTATTCTTTATATATATAGTATATTTTTAACTCCCAATATAGTTTTATAAAACTGTATATATGCGACATTAATAAGCTGAATTTATTATCTTTGGAGCTCAATAGCATATCCACCATATTCTTAATATCAGATTCTAGAATAATCTTCTTTAATCCTATATCTAAAGCTAACTTTAATCTTTTATAGATTGACAATTATTAAACTTTAATAATAATACAAGAATTAAAAAAACTTATGAATCCTACTACCCAACTTTTTAATTGATCTAAGATAATTCCTCTACAACCTGACATACTATTAGATGTAGTAAGAGTCTTATTAATATGTAATTTAACTCATCATGATAGGGGAAACTGCCAATCAATTTAAATAGATAAATCAATATGATTAATTAAATTTTTCTCTTAACACTATAAAAAACCTTTCTATGTTTTTATTATTATTAAGTAATGATCTAATAATTTTATTTTTTTTTATAAAAAATAACACGATTTCTCCACTTCTATAAATTATAAATATAAACTCCTCAAATTAATCTCTAATTATAAATACTATTATTTCTAAATTTATTTTTTAATTCATAACAAACTAATCTCATAAGAAAACTACAAAAAAAAAACTCTACCTAAAATTTAAAAATTTATTTTAAAGATATATAGGATAAGAACAATAAGGAAGTATATGTAATATGTAATATGTCTTTTAGTATCCTCAAGTAATAATTGAGTGGAATGGATAGGATTGACTCCGATATAAGAAGGGCCCACGTCTCCGTTCGTGCCCTTGTCGGTTTTTTAAGTAGCCTGCAGCTCACACCACAATAATATCATCCACCACTCTGCCTTCACCCTTACACTCGTCCATACACAAACAGGAGTATAATATAATTCTGGGTTACGCAAAATCTAGGGCAGGGAGTGAACCCGCTCCTAAGTTACTGTGTGAAGAACAGCCTCCCCCATCCCCTGAACTCAAGGTGTTGCTTCATTCATTCATTCGTACAAATTCCAAATGTCTCACTCTGCCTTGTATCATTTGTCCTTCAATTCTGAAACGACGTCTCCCTGAAATCATGCTCCTGGCTACCTTCTACTTTAGTGAACATGGACTAATCTACGAAGGGGTGACTGAATCCTCAGAAATATCAGATATATATCCATCATTACCTACTCCTTTTGATCATTTTCCTATGTTCCCATTTCGAAACCACTCGCTAGTCACTCTTCCACCATACAAGTGGGCCTTTACACATTATGATTACGTACGGTGCATCATCCACACTTGCTCTTTCTTTATCTCTCCTTCTATAATTATAATATCACAATTTATTTTATTTTTTAAAATTATAATTATATTCTAATATATTTATATATAATTATTTATATTAAAACATATATATTAAAAGTAGTTTAAATATATATAATTAAAGAGAGTATTTTAAAAAAATTAATATATAATTATTACAATTAATTGATTTATATGATTTTTTAATTTATTTAAATTAATTAAATAAATATTATAAATAGTAATGTATATAGTCTATATATCTTCCGCAATTCCATTATCCAAACGCATGCAATCCGTGCATAATATTTAATTCAAATCCGCCAGAGAGGGAGGGAGGGAGGCATTTTTAGTCACTTTATAGTAATTTTTTTTTGTATTTCCACTGAGTTTTTAACTCTAGAATGTATACAGACAAATCTATAAAATCTTTTAATTTAATCCCCGTGAACTGTCCTAGATTGATCATACGCACACGCGACTTGTAATTAATAACTTTTATCAACATTACTTAAATTTAAGATAGAACATATGACATATATATATTTAAAAAAGCGATATTAAGTATTAGCAAAAGATAATGAACAACACTGCTCCTTTGTAAGCGAAAAGTAGGGGCGAGTAAAGTGTAGATGCACCTGTTTACAATTTAATATTATTTTATTCGTTTAAATCAGATTAAAATATATTTATAATTGATGAGTTTAAATAAATTTAAATAATAAAATATATAAGAGGATTATGAGCAGACTATCAAAAAGCTCGTAGCCTATCTATAGATAGTCAGCCCATAATCTATTTATATATTTTTTATTAATTTATTATTTAATTTATTATATTAAATTTATTTAAATTTATTTTTATTACATGTTAATATTTTTTAAATTTATTTTGTAGAGGTAGAGACAACTTTATCTATAACTATCATAAGTGAATATGATATAGATGATGCATAATTATAATTCAATTAAATAATAAAGATTATAGATAATTATATTATGTGATCATTGTGTACTTTGTGGTTATAAACTTATAGTTATTATTATGATATTTTATTTTTTAATTTTAGGATAAACAATCATATTATGGGTGCACTGTTATTATTTTATTCTCATTATTATTAGAATTTAAATGAATTTGAATAAAAAATATTTTTATATTTGATAAATAGGCTACCCATACTAGTTACAGTCCAAACGAGTTTAGCTTAACCCGTTTAATAATGTTAAACGGGCTAAAGCTTGTACCTAGAAAAAAAATAAACAAGCAAGATATATATTGACTATCAGGGCCAGTTTATTTTGTTCGTTACTCAGCCCTAGCGAGAAGACACCAATTTCAATTATTTCAAATTTTTGTCATTAAAATCTTTAACTAAATTTAATTTAATCTGACTCGGTATTAATTTGAGAAAGGGTAGTTTTAGGGTCACAAAAGAAGATGACAAGGACGCTGAAGATGCGTTTTACGCTTTGATCAGGTAGGGGTGAAATGGACTGAATTGACGATAGACCTAAGAATGCGGGCCAACCAGCCGGATATAAGTTGGCCCCCCACAGGTTGGGCTGAAAGCAGGCTGAGTTTAATCAGCCCGCTTTCAAGCGAGTTGGTATAATACCAACCCTAACCCGCCAACCCGCCATTTTTTTAATTATTTATATATATATTTTAAATAAATATTATTTTCATATATATTATTTTTTTAAAAATAATTTATATGTATCAATATTAATTGGATTCAAAATATAATTTGAAATTATCAAAATATTTATTTATTTAACTTTATTACTATCCGTACATAAATATGTCATAAGTAAAATAATAATAAAATATAATATAAATATATAAAAAAATGACTCAATAAGATAAAGTTTATATACATTAAGTATAATATAAACTCTAACTTAATTAATACTCTAAAATTAATAAAGTATAATATAAATAATAAAAATTTTAAAAAAAATTGGGTTAACTCGTCGCGGGTGCGAGTCAAAAATTTGGCACCAAAATAGGTTACTAAATTGATAACTTAACCCATTATAAAATGGCGGGTTAGTGACGGGAAACAAAGCAGAGTCTAGGGTGGGCCCACACCTAGTTAATAATTAACAGAGTTTCACTAAGATGCGAGTTGGATTGTATTACAAGAGTTGTGTTAGTAGTTAATCTCATCAGTTTTTCTTAACGCTCTCTCAATCATACATAGAGCTCATTTAGATAAAAGTTTAAAAAAATTATAATTTTTTTAGATAGTTTAATTTATGAAAAAAATAGTTTTAAATAAATGAGTGTTTGGATAGTTATTTTTAAAAATATTTTTATTATTATAAATTATAAAAAAGGGTATAATTATTAAATATATGAGAGATGAAATATGAAAGATGAGAGATGAGAGATGAGATAAGAGAGAGAGTGTGTGTAGATGAGAGATAGTGTATAAGAGGGATGGGAGAGAAGAGAAGAGAGAGATGATATAAAAAAGAAATGAGAGATATTGTATAAAAAAAGGAGAAAGTAGATAGGTTGTAGAAGATAGATGAGAAAAAATATAAGAAAAAATAGAGGTAATATAGTAATTAGTTAGTCCATAAATATTTTTATTATTTCATAAATTACTCTAACAAATTTATCTAAATTTTAGTTTTAAACTATAATTTATTCTAAATTTTTTTTAAATAAATATAATTATTTATTTTAATTTTTTTTAAAATTTAAGTTTTACCTAAAATTTAAAACCTAGTTTGGACAAACCAAATACAATAATACTCTATCTTTAGTAGCACCGTACCGAACCCAATCAAACTTTTACGTAACCCAATAAAATAATTCGCTCGTCTCCTCTGCGTGACCATTCGCACGTTTCCCTCCCTTCCTCCTCCAATTACCTGAACATCGACGAGCGTCTCCGGTCATAGCGCACTGCTGTAGAGACGTTGTGTCTGCTCTCACAATACCCTGTAATATCACAGAGGCCTCCACGATTTGATCGCCATTCCCTAGTTTTATCTCATCGTTCCTCACTCTTATCTCGTAGTCTTTTGCTTTCTCCGAGACCTTGGCTTCGGTAAGTTCGGTTTTTGGAAGCATCCTCCTCATTTTCTCCCCCTTATCTCCCCCATCCTTTCTGTCCTCCAACTTCTCTCTGAGAATCTGTTTTTATAGGCATTTGCCTCTCGGTGCACGCATTTCCTTCTTAATTCTCGAGCCTCCTCCATCTTCTTTTCTTCTCTTTTTAGTTTATATTTCATCTGTGCTGTGCCTGCCCCTAGTTCCAATGCCAAAGATTTTGGATCTAGGGTTCGAATCAGATACCAACTTTTCTTTGCATTTTATTCTACCGTATATGTGCTCCTCCCTCATCGTCATGCATTCGGCATTTTGCATTGCCTAAAAGACTGGTTTGCCGGCCAACTCATGGGACCTGCGAATAACAGAGTACCGCCTTTTGAGTCGAGATAGATAATAGATTTATCCTCATTGGTAATAATGATGTTACCTTGTGTGATAACACTTTCGATATTCCAGAATTGTTCTTTATGTTAATATGAACAATGTCAACTGGGTACTTAATAAAAATCCATTATCAATTAGTGATTCACGTTTTGAATGGTAGATCCACTGTACTTATATAGATGTGTCATAAATCTCTTTAAACTTACCAAATTCTTCTTTTTTTCACCAACTGAAATTGCAGTGTTAGTCCAATCATAATGCCTTTCAAAGAATTTGTGCGTGAGCTCAGGGATATTCGAGATGGCATGGGAAATATTTCTATAAGAGGGGTGGAAGCAAATCGCATCCCTAGCCGTGGAAGATCTCTTATTGTCCCTGAATTCTCCTCACCTGCTTCGTTAGTGACTCAGCAGAGCCCCTGGGCTAACTTACCATCTGAGTTGTTATTAGACATAATTCAGATGGTGGAAGCAAGCGAAAATTCCTGGCCTGCCCGGCGGGCGGTTGTAGCTTGTGCCTCAGTTTGTAGGTCATGGAGGAAGATAACAGAGGAGGTGGTCAAGACACCAGAACAGTGTGGTTGGCTTACCTTCCCCATATCGCTGAAGCAGGTAATATCACCCATGCAATTTATATAAGTACTTATCAACATCTTAAATTCATACGCGCGGAGTACTGATTTGTGATCCACCCCTATTAATCTGTGCTGACCGCTTCTCTGCCTATTAGCCTGGTCCAAGAGAGACTCCCATCCAGTGTTTTATAAAGAGAGAAACGGCGACTTCGAAATATCTTTTATATCTTGGTCTAAGTCCAGGTAATATGGTTGTTCTGTTGCTGCATATATCTCTTGTGAAGAGCTGAAGTTCTCTTTTTGAGTTTAAATATTGGTATGGAAATTGTTGAATCATCCTTGTGGATAGTCGCTTTGTCGCAATCTCCTACCTGAGCAAATTATTTCGATCATCTAGCTTAAGTGAGCATGCAATTTTACTCATTATAAAAACGGTTATAGTGAAGACTCTGAATTTTTATCACCTGGTATGGCAGTAATAATTCTTGGTTGGGGGAAAAAAACTTTTTTCTTCATACAATAGTTATTTTTTTCTTAAGCTGCTCTTGTTAAGTAGTTTGTTTGTTAAACCATGTTGCTCGGTCTAATGTAACTGCAGCAGCTGTCATGAAGACCAGATTTTGTTTGCTGACCTTTATTAATCTGTTTTTTTTTTATTTCGATGTCTCATATCATCTTTTCTTTGGGACGAAATCCCTCCAGTTCCTTGGAAGTGAAGCATTTATTAGTATATACATGTTACTACTGGGTCATGTAACTCTCTATGTTTTGCAGCTCTCTCTGGGGATATGAGTAAACTCCTACTGGCAGCAAAGAAGATTAGACGGACATGTACAGAGTTTGTAATATCCTTGGTTGCAGATGATTTTTCTAAAGCAAGCATTACTTACGTTGGAAAGCTGAGGTTAGTCACACCTCTGCAAGGTCCTTATCTTGTTGGTTGCTGCATTCTTTAATTGTTTAATTGATTTGTGAGCAATGAGCAGGTCTAATTTTCTAGGTACCAATTTCATGATCTTGGATGGTCAACTCCCGCTTGATTCTTCCCTTCCGTTGAATAGTAAATGGCAGCAAAGAATCCATTCAAAGCAAGTTCTTCCAAGGGCTGCTGTAGAAAAGCATAATGTGGCCACGGTATCATATGAGCTCAATGTTCTCCGCACAAGAGGTCCAAGGAGAATGAGGTGCGCCTTGCATTCAATTCCAGTGGCTTCCATCCAAGAAGGGGGCACTGCTCCTACTCCTTTGAAGTTTACTAGATGCCCGAATGAGCATTTAACTTCCACGCCCATTTCAAAAGAAAGAAAGCCAGGAGAAGAGTGGGGCTCCAATAGCGAAGATAAGCCCCCAGAATCGAACCACATTACAAGGGAGCCACTGATTATGAAAAACAAAGCTCCTAGATGGCACGAACAATTGCAATGTTGGTGCTTGAATTTCAAGGGACGTGTTACGGTGGCCTCAGTAAAGAACTTCCAGCTCGTAGCTGTTGCAGAACCTCAACAAAATGTTTCAGCGGCAGAACAGGATAGAGTGATACTACAATTTGGGAAAATTGGAAAGGATATATTCACGATGGATTATCGTTATCCCCTCTCTGCATTTCAAGCCTTCGCGATCTGCTTGAGCAGCTTTGACACCAAACCTGCTTGCGAGTGATCATATGCCCTGTTTCATAATGGGATAACGTTGTGCCACTCTTCCATTACTATACATGTAGATATATTCTTGAAACAAAAAAGAGGAGGAGGGGGAGGGGGTGTGCAGCAGTTGGGATATAACTGTTGCGCCAATGAATGCTTTCGTCTGTAGTTGCAAGTTTGTTTGACCTTGCATCAGTTTAGGCTCGGTGTTCAATTGGCAAGTTTGCTAAGTTATTAATTTCTCCATGCATATTGTAGCTAATCTTGTATGAAAAAAACAATTCTTCCTAGTTATATTTGTTGCAAAGTGCCGCGTTATTTTTCCTTTCTACCGGAGCCTTTGGCATTTATTCCTTTGAAAAGTTGTCCTTTTGTGCTTTGTTTGATTTGACCTATTTTTCAATTAAATGTCTGCAAAATATTCTAATCTTGTGAGGCAGGAGAAAATAAATTTTGTTTACCTCTCACGGAAGGAGTTTCCAATTCGCCCACGTGTTACAATTCACAGAACCAAGTAGAGGACAGAGCCTTTATTGTTGAATCGAATCGCATGAACCCAAAAAGCATATCCTGTTATTTTAGGATCTAGTTATTTATTTTGCTTGGTATGCTGTATGAATGAAGGACCTAAGGCTGATGCGTTATATGCTAACTTGGTCAAATAGAAAGTTCCTTCCTTCATACACCCTATGAAGCAAAGAATTGTGGGAGATGGTACCTTCCAAAAAGTAAACAATGGCAGGGAGATATTCTTTTTACCTTTTAGAATGAATTGAAATACCTGGCATGGAAGAGTTCCACAACATTACAATTTCTGTTTTGTAGTTGAACAGGGCACGCTATCATCTCTTACACTTGTTTTATATTTTTGTGTTTTGATTTGAACAGAAGGAGAATACAAAAGATGCTAGGAATTTGGCGGGGAGTAAGGTTGCGCCAAAACCCCCCAAGGCCTGTGATATTACAATTCCACGGGAATGGAATCATCAACATGGAATGCCTATATTCACGCTTTGGATGCGTCACGTCGTCCCCACCAATGCAGCAGAAAGGGTTGGAGAATGTTACAGTTTCTGACATACTACTCTCGAAGGGAGAAGAAAAAGTCGGTTCATGGCTCTGGTGCCGAGTTGATGCTGTTGTTATTAATGCAATGAAGAACGTAAGATATATAGTTCGAATTGTTGATCATACCATCATTTTCCTTTGATATCTATATATGTTAACCCAGTTTCTGCGAGAATTCAGATGGCTGCGAACAATATTGGATCTCTGGTGGTGCTAAAGCCTGAGGGTCATATAGCTGGAATCGTCACAGAAAGAGGTAATTTTTGTTTGAAGTTTTTTCTTTTTTAAAAGAAAGAAAACGTTGAAACAAAGTCCGGACTCAACATACTGAACTAAATTTGTGTGCGGTGGCATGAACGAATTGATAGACTGCTTGAAGAAAATAGTGGCGAAAGGAAGATCTCCAGTGTATACACAAGTTGGTGAAATTATGACTGAAGAGGTTATTTCATGAGGTTCCTTGAATTTTGTTTGAACAATTCCATCCACCGTGCATCTCTTTCCTTTTATCGTTGACATCTGTCCTCGTGATTTGCGATAAACAGAAAAGTCTAATGACGGTGACCTCAGACATGAACATCCTACAAGCAATGAGAATTATGACAGGTATTTGTATAATTTTAGTTTGCTGTTACGGGAAGTTGAGTTGAAACAACGGAAGAGATGAGACAATATGTGAGACTTTGGTTGCAGAGAATCAGATAAGGCATGTGCCAGTAATTGATGGGAAAGTAGTGGGAATGATTTCAATGGTGGATGTGGTGAGAGCAGTAATGGAGCAGCAAACGGGAGAACTGAAGCGACTCAATGATTACGTCAGAGGAGAATACTACTCGAGACACATCAAACTGCTCTTTCTCATTTACCTGTGCCGTGAATACTACTGCTGTTTTATTTGGACATGACAGATTGAATAATAATAATAACCGCGCATTAGTTTCTTTTAATACTATGAATATCTTGAACAAATTAAATGCTCCTTTTTCTCTTTCGGCTGAGGAACACATAAAACACGTAATGAATTCGAAGGGTTTAATGGCGCGACAAGATAATTCACACGCATGAACTGATTTGTTTGTTCTAGTCATGTATGAAGTTTTACAGATTGACTCTATTTTTTTCCCAACAGAAATATCCTTTTTTAAAAGCATATTTTTCGAGCTTGACATGATGAAAATTCTTTGTGAACCTTGAGATTCAACCATTTCCGCCAAAATATATAGGAAGATGGTCGGTAATCCCAACATCTGACACTGTAGTATATTCTAAAATCCAAACAGCAGGCCAGCTAGCTGTGTTTGGCAATTCAGCTGGCTTACGATCCAGAACGTAAGATAGACTATGTAACACAAGAATCCATAAATCAGATTTAATATATGGCGTTGGCAATGCCAGCAAATCTGATTCCCTAGTTGGGTAAATTCAGTAGTCAATGACGAGAATATCATTAACCCCGATTTTCAAATGTACTACCCTAACATGCTGCACCAAGAGCACGCGAATATAAGAACTTGAGATTATTCTTGGAGCTTCTTGAGAGTGGAATATTACTCCCTCCATGAAGAAAGTATATTACGGCAAGTTGCAGAGAGGATGGAAATTCCAGCATTAATGTCACAAGAACAGAATATCTAATCTTAGCTTAGCCTTGCTTTAGGGGTGGAGGTTTATATTGTTAGGGAATCCATATCAAGGAGGATCGAGGATCTAATCCCCCACCAGGCTGTAAAAAAATGTGAAGAAATTCTACTGCCTAGTGAATGAAAAGGCGAATAATTGACCCTCTCTCCTTTTCCAGTATTCCCCCAACTTGCACAAAACACTACTAGTGTGGATCCTCCCTTATTTAAGGAGCTCGAGTGGAACACGTTTGGCCCCAACTAAGCATCAATGGGTTGGACGAGAGAAGAGAACAGAAGATTTGAGGATGCGCTTGCAGTGTATGGGCCGGAGGACCCAGATAGGTGGCAGCATGTGGCGAACGCGGTGGCCGGAAAATCGGCACAAGAAGTGAAAAGGCACTATGAGATCCTCATGGAGGACGTCAGTCGAATTGAGCGTGATCAAGTCCCTTTACCCAGATACGTTCACTCCAGGCGAACTGCCCAACACGAGCCCTGGTATCATCTGTTCATACCATCATTTCAACGTCTCTGTCTTGCTCTTTCTATTATCACTATCTCATATCAACGTGCTTTTATGCTTTTATTGCCTCATCAAAAGTCACCGCCCCCGCAAATTCATTACTTTGGGAGTAGTCCTTTCAAACAATAGAACGTGGAAATGATCTTGACTCTGTTTACACGCCAATTCCTTGTCATCTCTTTATACAAATAAACTACTCGACCACCTTACGGCATGCAATACCACAAAGCAGCCGATCTGGCATGCATGATCATAAACAAAATTCCTGGATCTCTTACTTCAAATCATACGTAATTCCTGGATCTATTTAAATTTTCTATAGGGAGCAGGGGTTGAGCTGTTCACTGACCAATGAGAACTTGGACTGTACTCATCCCCTTATTTTCTATTAATTAGGAACCCATCTCATCTTTAATTTGAACTAGCCTTTTCCCCCGTGATGCTCATATAATTAACAAACCCCTCATTAACTTACTCTGTTTCGGTATGTTTTCTTCAGCGGGATGATGAGGAATCTAAATCTTCGTTGAGATCTCTCAAGTTACTGACTGGGTGGCGCTATTGTACGAGACATATATAGCAATAACCTAGCTGCCATTTTCGTAGTTTCATTCGGTGTCTGTCTTGTTTGTAATTTTACGTCTATGCGCAATGTAATCATGTTCCCCTTATTTTTACTCCTTGTAAGAAATTCGAAGAAATACATAAACGCTTAATTAATTAATACGCGAAGCTGTAAGACACTGTTTCATCTTTCATCCTTCCGTTGCCTCTCCTTAATTTACAATGGTATTTTCTCTCCTCGCGTAAATGTAGGGAGCAATCGAAAGACTTTGCATCATGAAGAGTAGATAAAATAAGCGAATACTTTGGTGATTAATCACTAAGTAGATTTGAGAGAGAGGGAGGGATGGATAGAGCATTCAGAACACATTTTCCTTAATAAGAACGAAATGATCGTTTTCAGTGCTAGAGAGATTGTATATATGCATGTGACTAAATAAGAATCACTAATAAATAAGGGGAAAGCCACCGCCTGACGGTACGTGGCTATTACAAAGTAAAGTCGGAAACGAAGGTTTCCCGACAAAAATGGTGTGATCTAGTAACAAACAAGTTGAATCGTACGGTTCCATGACGAGAACAGCTAAATATAACAAACAAGGGCGCGAGATGCGGTTAGAGGAAGAATCCCACGATTAGGCATCAACTTAGGCAACCCAGTAATCTAGTTGGGTTATAAAAACTGTGAATACCGTACGATTCAGCGTTGCGTTGTTGCAACCACCGGTTAGTGTACATGTGTATAGGAGGTTTGGTTTAATCGAAGTTTAAGGAAAATGGCAAAGATATCATTTGTGTTGGTAATATCATTAGTGGTGGCTCTGCCATGGCGCTGGGCAGTGGCTCAGGACGATCCCTGGAAGAGTCTAGCAGATCAGGCGGCAGCGCAGGGCGTCTCTCAACAATCCATAGATGATGCTCAGGCCGCTCTTCGTGGCGCTGCCGGTGACTCCGATTCATCCGTCTGGGCCGACTGGATTAAAGGCAACGCCAAGTAAGTTTCAATTTCAATCCTCCCCTCAGGGCATCTCTTCCTCTGTTTTCTCTTTTTCCTACGTTGCCAAAGCACAAAAACAAAAAGGATTTAACTGTATGCGTGATCAATGTGGTGGTGGAATTCAGCAATTTGGGATACACAGATGAAAACGCGCCCACGGCGTCAGGAGGAGGATCTTCTTCGGACGAACCGGACGCTTCGGACTTTGCAGACATAGGTGTGGAAGAATCTTCACCTGCAGACGCAGAATCTCCGGCAGGATCATCACCTACATATTCCCCCTCATATGCACCCGAATCTCAAGCACCCGCGGAGGAAACACCCCAGGCTCAGGCACCCGAAGCTGAAACTCCCGACGCGGATACACCTGCCACCGCCACACCTGACGCACAAGCACCTGCCGCTGCCACACCCGAGGCATACTCACCTGAAGCTGAAGCACCCACCCCCACGGCCGCCACGCCCAGTGCAGCCACACTCGATGCCCAAACACCCAGCGCAGCCGCACCAGAGGCCGAAACACCCGACGCAGCAGCCCCTGATGCAGAAACAGCCGGCGCCGCATCCGCACCCACGGCGGAGGCTGAGGCAGCTACATCACCAGCAGAAGATCCGGAAGCGTCAAGTCCTGAAGCAGCATAAGTGTGTGTGTAGCAAGTAATGAACGCACGCTGATTCAAACAAGATGTATATAGATATGTGGAGGGTGGTGTGGTGGATGGAGAATTGCATGGGGTTGACGACACCCCTCCACGCTGTGCTTCATATACCAAAGTTGATATACAAATACAATCATACTCTCTCATCTTCAGTTACTTGCTTGTTCGTTTGCTCAATTCACGTTACACTTGCCTACATGCAAAACGAGCAATCTCTGCTCTTAATTATTGGCTCTTGTGCAATACGTCTATTTACGTCACTTCAACGTAACCATGCGAGTACCTTCGGCTTACAACTCCTTAGCTTTCTGTCAGGGTGTTTACAGTTAATGCCTAGTTTATAAAACGTATTGTAAAATTACTTATAACTCTCTTTTTTGTCATGGAAGGCTTTAATTCCCTCTCCCCTCTCTCTCTCTATAAGATTTGGAGGGGCATTTCAGTCATTTTATAATTATTATATGCAAATTTGTTTATGTATACTATTCAGTCCTTATGAGCAATTTCACCCAAAATACATACTCCCTCCCTCCTACATATAATATACGAATAAATAATTTAATTACGTAAAAAAATTAGTTAAAATTTATTAAAATCAATAAATATATAAATTATATTTTTTTAAAATATCCTTGTTTATAAAAAGAGAATAGGTGATATATTTTTTAAAAAATCAACACTATCGCTCTTAACCAAAGCCACAGATCCCACCTCAACCCCCTCTTCTATCGCAAGGCCTTCTTTCATCTCTTCACATGCTCTCTTCAAAACCCCCTCATCCTTTTCATTCCTCTGCATCTCTGCCAAGATAACTGCAGTCTTTGAAATCTGAAATGCTGCCATACAACCTCCTCTCAGAAACTTGGGACACCTCTTATATGCCGCCGTCTCTATGTAGTGAGGATGAATCCTTCGACCACCTTCGACCTCTACAACGTCGTGGCACCGACCTGTCACAAACAGAAACCTCTGCTCTCCCTTAACGCCCCTGTATCTCCCGTTCGAACGAAACACTTACAACCATAATGTCCATTTCCTCTTGAGATGGGTTATTAGAAAGCCTTGCAACTGGCAGAAGCTTCGTGTGAGTTGGAAGCCCTGGGAAGCTAGAGTAGCTATCATGAACCCTCCAAGCGGTGGAAACAAAAGTACCATTCTCTGCTAACCCGTAAGAAGGAGAGATAGAGGAGGGGTTCAACCCAAATGGAATAAAAACATGAACAAATTCTTGAACTGAATCACTGTAGATTGACTCGTTGATGAGGATCAGGTTCCTCAAGCTAGAACGATTTATGGGTATGGTTCCTTGGTGTGGTCCACCTCGCTTGAACATGAGGGAAAGCGTGAATGACGGAACAGGAGTACACTTGGCCTTGAACTCCTACATTAATTCAAGCCAGAGTCTGGGACGGTTGATGAAAGCGGTTGGGGAGGTGAGGATGCACTTGGCCCCTGATACAACGGTCGATAACAGAAACATGAGACCACAATCATGTTATTGAGGCAACCACGAAACGATGACGCTGTTCGGATGAAGATCATAGGCGGTCCTTGCCGTTCTGGGCGGCTGATACTTCAGTCATGAGCACGGGTTTTTGAATCCCAGTGGCACCCGAAGTGTACTGAACCAAATACACCTCCTTTTCTCGCAACCATTGTATGCTGCAGAATCAGCAGTAGGGTTATTTAGAATCGCAACATTACCATCTTTGACGTCGTCGTCGCGTGAATAGAGATCCAAAGTACTTCCTGTAACATGCGAGCCAGGTTCTCATCCCTGGGGGGGGGGGGGGGAGAAGAAGACACGTAGTTTTGAACACTGGAGATGTAGTCAGGGTGAGCTAAGGCAGGTTTAGGTTTAGTCTGTGAAATGACCCTGATAAGAGAGTGATAATTGTGAGGAGCAAAAGAAGGATGAGGGAGGATGGTAGGGACGCTCAAAAGGCCAACACGTTGGCACACAAAGATGAGTTTCACGAGTTGGAGTCCTGGAGGGCACAAGATGATGACAGTGTCGAGTCTCTGTGAAGGGACGAGGAGCTTAGAAGAAATGAGATTCAGAGTCATTGAGCTGAGAGTAGGTGAGGAGAGTGCATGCGTTGGAGTTCCCGTCGGACCAAATGAAGGCCGGCTTGGACCGGAAGGACGGTAGGTTAGCCCAAACAGGGAGGTACCGGTCGACCACAGGTTGGTCGGGGAAGGAAGGATCATAATTCTCGTGGGGCATGTTGGAGTGTGCTCTGCTTGAGAATCGCAAGACACGGGAGGCTTGACGGTGTCATTTTATAGTCGATCGGAGTCATTATGGAATTTGATTCCAGGTGTCATGCGATCATCTAGGTGGATAAGTTTGAATAAATATAAATTTAAGGAGTAAAGAGATGTTCCGCGAGAATATCCCAGTGAGTTGGTCGTACAAATCACAATTGCGGGGTTGCATTGGACTTTCCAGTCTGCCAAAACTAATTTCTATTTAATAACCAATCATTTTTTTTATACAATTGAATTTTTTTTAAAAAGAATTGAGTTATCCATAATCTAAATCTTAGGATAAATTTTTTTTTACTCCTAAATAATATTAATATTAATTAAAATAAGTTATGTATTAACTTTAAATATAAACTTAAATACATAGAAGTTATAATATTTTTTTAAGTATTATAATTAAAAATATAATAAAATAATATTTTTTATATATCAATATATTTTAAATAATTATATATTTTATAATTTTATCAGTCCAATCCACACATATAAGTATTTAATTCCCAATCTGTTTCCGTAGTTAGCCGCCCTCTCTTTGTGACTTCTGGTTGTTTATGAATTGTCGGGAAAACACGCCTAATTAATACTTATTTGTGTACTATTCTTTTTTGAAAAAAAATGAATTATATCTTACGCGCAACATTACTTGTTTTGTTACTTCTGAAAAATCTGCCAAAACAGATATACTTTGACGATTAAATAATGTTTTCCAATCAATAAAAAAATTGTTTCCCAAAAGTTTTCTTTTTTAACAGAAGTTCAGTTCCAGGTTTTTGGGAGTTTTGTTGAAATTTTTTACAAAAAAAAAGAAGATAAAATGATAATTAATATCACAACTCTATAGTCTATATTGAAAGGTTGAACGGCTATATCTGACAAATGTTGGGATTTTCTTTTGGGTTACAAATGTGGACGATTCTTGCAAGAAATTAGAAATAGAAACACGTTTATTTTGTATATATCCAACCTCTTTCCATAAAACATACTGAAGCGTTTTCTTGTCTAAAACTCAGACAACTGTATCAAGTGATTGTGATTGACACGGTTTATAAAGATTTTATTTTTCTATCGCCAAGGAGAATAAATAAACCTTCAATTGTCCTCATATAGACAACCTGTTTGTTATTCATAACAAAATTATACTGTCAATAGATTCCCCTGAGCCTTATTTACTTGAGCTATTGTAATTTTTTTTATCAACTAGAAGACTACCGTATGAAATAAACAGGTATGATCTAATGATTACCTCACTTGATCCTTTAACTAAGTGGTGTGATTTAAACCTTACTCTAGAACATGAAAAATATCTTGTGAGATTAATCACTGCTTAGCATAGATACCCTGATGTATATGTGGGAAAAAAAAAAGAAAAGAAAGAAAACTACAGCCTGAGACCATACAGGAAGAGGGGGGGGGGGGGGATAGCTAATTTTAAGCATGGCGCGCTTCACGCGTGCCAGCTCTTCAGATGCTTCTACTTCCTTCACATTAACGATGGAATCTCAAAAACTATAGCGCCTTCCTTCATACGATGAGGTGAGCACGATTTACTATTAAATCTCCACTAGGCTTTACAAAAGGCTGTGAACTGGGTAATGTATATATTTGAACATCGTTTCCAGTTGTCTTATTTCATTATTTATGGTTTTAGAATTTTAATGTAATCTCGGTCACAATAAGAGGAAGGACGAGAAAGGAGATCGCCGAATCTATTGAAAATGGGCATCCACCAGCACAAACAGGAGCACGTACAAGGGGACTCAAGAATGACCAAGTCCAAACCACATCACGATGGGGCAGACGCACAGAAGCACTGCACTCCAATAAGCCCTGTCTTTATGAAAGACGACTCCACAACTTAAAAACAGGCGTCCTACAACTTCGACCACAGAATATACCTAACTTAAGGATTGTCTTTTTATTGAATCTTGCACCACATCTACTTAACATACACTAATGCTTCAATGCCCAGATTATCCAACTTATACCACCAAGATCCTCTATTAAGTACACTCACTTCCTGGCTTGGCGTTGCAATTTTGGGATGACCAAATGCAGTTAATGAAATCTCATGACAAGCTTCTCATTTCAACCGGCAATCACTGTCCCCAAGCGCAAGCAGCCCTGTATATCACATGATACCGAAGATGAGACATGCATGAGCACGTTATCTGTTGGCAAGCTACAAATATAAACATCATACGAAATCAACCGAGATAGGAAATGATACAACGGAAAAGACACCAAACAAGCATAATAATAAAGAATCGAACATCTGAGGAAGAAACTCTACTCCAATCAGTCCTGTACTTGCGGCAACAAAACCAGGTGAAATTAGATCCAAAAATACATGGGTAAATATCTGTGACACGAACACAGCCACAAAGCAAGGCCATATATATATATATATATAAGGAAACATGACATAGAAAAACATAAGTCAATAGGGATTCAACATTCCTACTTTGCAAATAAACAACACTTCAAACAGATGTGTACGAACACCCAGAAAGTAACGTGCGTTGGTAGTATAATTCGGCCCAGTTGTCAAAAACAATACGTGAGGGATAGACCAACATTCAATTCTGAATCAAGCCTCTCTTCCATTTTGCTCATTTTAGAAGAAAGATGCGATTACCAGAAGCTTAAAAGCAGCACTTACGTCACTTTATTTGTTTCCTCTTTTTTACCAGGAGAAGGACACATCAACATCATTATAATTTATTCAGTATGCTTGTTACAGTGGATATCCAACTGTGGTATGTCTACCAGCCAAGTTTATTCAATTCAGCTTACCGACCACCATCTTATGGCTAGAGCAGTTGGTTGGAATAGTTTCAGCTAATCTCCCTCTAGGCAGTAGTTAACTATCTACTCCCTTTCAATCCATAACTAACAACTAACAATAGCAACTAATATTATAAACTAAATAACAAAAATATTATGGTAGTAAAAAGTACTAATACAAGAATCTGATACAAATGCCACAATGCAAGAATCTGATACAAGAATCTGAAAGCTCTAAAGACCATATTCTTTTCTTGTACATCGAAAATTGACCAACAGCCCAAGACCTCTAGTCGAATTCCCACCTACCTAAAAGTCAGATTTTAACATCTAGAACTAATGAATGAGTAGCTTATGGAGTTAAACAGAATTCCTCATTAGGAAACATCAAGTTTTGATAGCAAAAACACAGTTAGATTTTAGGAAACAGTAGCTGAAGTAGAAATATTAGTGGTTCTTGAATTATAGGATTTGGGAAGTTCATGGGATTAAACACAAGAAATAAGGGGTTAAAGAGCAGTTTCAGTAGTGAAGATAAAGATAGACTAGACTACTACAGTAACAACCAGGACCACAATATATAGACATTCTTAAGTGACAGGATCGTCTTCCCATATCATTTGAGAAAATCATAACCTTTTATTTTCATCAAAAACAGATGAAGAATAATAAACATTCCCCCCCACCCCCCTTTATCCTTCAATATGTTGTTTTTCTTTCTTTCTCTTTTCATCTAGTTTTTACTTCCTTGTTTAGTATTCCTTATTTACTTGGGCAACAACTCCTCTTATGAATGAAAACTGATCCTTATGGCAGCTAAAATGACAGTTTCTGTTTTAAGAGTAGTATTGAAAAACCATTCAAATTCACTAATGAAATCATTCCCCAGGAGAACAGGAATAAAGAGATAGTTTGTTCTCACTTTCCTCCAGTCATGTACCTAGTGAGCACAAAACCAATATTAAGCATGCAATGATTTAGAGTCTTACCCAAGATTAAACATGTTATTTATGGGATCCAGAAGCTGTGGCTGTGATGGGTTCTGCGGTTGTTGCTGCTCCTGGTGGTGCTGCTGCAAGCTGGCACCGGTAGCCACAGCCACAGCACTTGAAGGAGTTCCCTTTGTTTCGACAAATCTCCACATGTACCAAGAAGCAACCGACCGGTAAGGCCTCCATTTATCGCATAATTGGTCCATTTGAGAAGGTCGCGGCAACTCCTCAAGATTGTAAAGAAACTGAACCCCTTTGCGAACACCGAGATCATTAATTGGAAGAACATCCGGTCTATGGAGAGAGAAGATCATGAACATATGAACAGACCAAGATCCAATCCCATTAACCATCGTGAGCATTGTGAAAAGCGACTTATCATCCATATTTACAATGGCTGAATCTGATAATATCCCATTCTGGTATTTCCTGGCCAAATCATGAAGATAGCTAGCTTTTCGGCCCGAAACCCCAATCTGACGAAGTTGTTGAGGAGTTAGGGCAAGAACTGTTTCTGGAAGAACACCAGATTCGCTCCCGCAAAGAGCGATGAAGCGGGTATAGATTGACGTGCCAGCTTTATAAGCGAGTTGCTGATACAAAATGCTACGCGTTAGAGCCAAGAACGGAGTGTGGAAATTGTCAAAGGTAGGAGGCGGGTGAATATCAATTAAAGGAGCAAGAAGTGGATCGGCGTTTCGGAGGTAGCGCAGAGCGATCTCGACCTCGCCTTCGCAAGAAAGTGACCTAGCAACGATCCTGGGAACCATTTGAGGTCGTTGTTGGAAATTCTGGTTGTTCCGGCCGCCAGCCGTCTTAGCGGAGGAGGTAGTGGTCGAGATAGGTTTTGAGTGGTCCACGGGCACGATTTGTGAGTTACTTGAGTCCGGAGAGAGCTTCCGGATCTTTCGGGGGCGTAAGGGGATTTTGGAAGGCGGAGCATAGGTTTGCGAAGGAGCATTACTTAGTTCGGACTCTGTTAGCGTAGCATGTGCAATGGTAGCAGCAGCGACGGTGGCGGTCGTTGTAGTAGTGGAATTGGCGGTGGCAATGGAGGTGGGGGAAGAATCCTGGTTAGACTGAGGCTGACTCTGGGTTCGGGTTTGGGTATGTCCTTGACCTTGGGTTTGTTCGCCCATTTGCAAGGGATTCAATCAAAACCCTCTTAACTCGGGTCGACGGTGGAAGAGCCAGCAGTGACAGGCAGGCTAAAGATGACGGCGGTGAAAGTGACGGCAACGGCAACGGCAACGGCGACGCCGGCGATGTCGAAACAAAGACAAGGGTTAGAGATAAACAAAAAAAGATATGCGAGATGAAAACGTGATTGAACTCAGAGTGAGGAAAATAATGAGAAGAAACAATTTCGGTAACTTGGATGTAATCCCTCGTGTAAATTGAATTATAATCAAATCCTACCTCCCCTCTCTTTCTCTTCTCACTAGCTTGAAGCCCTGAAC
This sequence comes from Leucaena leucocephala, assembly GCA_037074615.1. Lineage (NCBI taxonomy): Eukaryota > Viridiplantae > Streptophyta > Magnoliopsida > Fabales > Fabaceae > Leucaena > Leucaena leucocephala. The sequence continues at coordinate 821,465 of CM073542.1, forward strand.
GTAGCTCGGCGTGCGGCCTCTCGCCCAACACCAAATTCCTCCACCAATTGGATGGTCTCCTCTCCCACAACGCCACCTCGCAGCGCGTGTTACACGTGACTTGTACCTATGGCGCCTAGTTATATGGGCTTCACAAGCCCAGTCCTTGAATAGTCCTCGTTGGTGGCTGGACCTTGGGCTTTGTCTGGGCCACATAGCTCACCCCTAATCCTTATAATGAGCTTTGTGTCAGGCCTTCCGCCATAGGGCTATACAAATTTTCATTCCCAATTCCAGAATAACATTGGCCCCAAGCAAATCTCCGAAATAAGTTTTTGGAAAGCAATTATCATTAAAGAAGCCATGTAAGATGTAACTTATAAGATGCACATTGTCTTTGTGAATAGTAAGACTTTTTTGTTTTTTCACATTTAATGCGGTAACCGAAGAAGTTTATTTTTGATAAAAGAATCTTCCTTGCGTAATTTATGTAACAATCATAAATATGCATGTGCCTAAAAAGTAAAAACACGCGCGCTTAGAGAGGGGTTGATGTTTTAATACTAGCTTTAAAAATTAAAAGATTTAATACTTGCACCGCAGATAGGGATGGTTTGCTCAGGTAATATTACTTCCTTTTTTTTTTCTCGAGTAACATTTTAAGCATAGTGCATGGATATAAGAAAACGGTCAACTAATGGTCTCAGGAATCACGTGTCCGTTACTTAAATGTTCCGCCAAAATGATTTTATTAATAATCGAATTAGATAACATGGAGAAATAAAATAAAAATGATTTCATTCGCGTGAGCTCATGGACTTTAAGTCGTTATCCAATCATGAGAGCCTCGAACTTGACCGTTGGGTTGAATATATTGTACCATTTTTGTTGAACACGTGGTGGAAGTAGACCGGAGGGTTGACTATAGTGAATTTTACAGGAACACATCTGAGAAGTACTGATGGGGACGGAGGGTTGGCAGCTGACCTCGTGCGTAAATGCATGTTCTACTATAGCTCCCTTTGCTTCTAACCTTCTTTAGGAGTCTGAATTCAGCAGTAAATTGTTACCTGAACCACTCCTGTTCATTGTCCAGAAAGGAAAAAAGAACTACCCCTTACCCATCCACATAAACTCTTTCCTCCCCTCTGAGGGAACTTGATTTGAACAAATCCATTCACGCCTCTGATCAGGAGTTTATCAGACACAAACATGGGTGGCTCTGATGAAGCAAGAGATCTCAGGAAACCATTCCTCCACACGGGAAGCTGGTATCGAATGAGTTCGCGGCAATCTAGTTTGTTGGGTTCTTCTCAGGCCATTCGCGACAGCGCCATATCCGTCGTGGCATGCGTTCTCATCGTCGCTTTGGGTCCGATTCAGTTTGGTTTTACAGTATGAATTACTATGCCCGTAATTTTCTCTGGTTTCGTTTAATTTCATGCTAGAAAAGTAACTGCCTACTCAGACAACTGAGCTTGACACCATTTATTTTGTTGGATTTTTAAGAACAAAGAAAGGACTGAAAATACTGTTGGTTGATTTTGTTTTGACTTTTTTCCTTGTTTATGACCATCCCCAACAAGAATGTTAAAATTGTTGATACTTGCTTTTGACTTTGGTATTTCTTTTAGGCGGGTTATACATCCCCCACCCAATCTGCCATCATCAAAGATCTTAAGCTTTCAGTCTCCGAGGTTTGAATCCCTGTTGATCGATTCCATTCTATCTGGGTCTGTATAATGTTAGCTTTCTAGGTCCTAACTTATATTTCTTGTGCAGTTTTCTGTGTTTGGTTCTTTATCCAATGTAGGTGCCATGGTCGGAGCAATAACTAGTGGCCAGATTGCTGAGTACATAGGGCGAAAAGGGGTAGGAATCTTTTCTTTTTGTATACCATTTCCTTTCACATTTTGATGGCTAATATCTTGGGCTAAAAATAACTTATTGTATTTTGTTGTATTAAATCACAGGCTTTAATGACTGCTTCGGTTCCCAATATTATTGGTTGGTTGATAATCTCATTTGCAAAAGTAAGTATTTATCATCAAATTCTCGTGGTTCTATCCTATTTAGCAAATCTAAAGCCAGCTAAACTGCAACTTCTTTACTTGTTAATTGTCCTGCAGGATTATTCTTTTCTCTATCTAGGAAGGCTGTTGGAAGGATTCGGCGTCGGAGTAATATCTTATACGGTAAGTCAAGTGCTTTCTCTCTGATGTGGTTGTGGCATTGAGCGAGACGGAATTCTTGAACGCCTGTTCTTGCTCAAAAATCACAGGTACCAGTGTACGTAGCTGAAATATCACCTCAAAACTTGAGGGGAGCTCTGGTTTCAGTCAACCAGGTTGGTTAATATGACTTAGAGTTACTGGATTGATGTTTTGGTAACAGATAACTCATATGAACGGCATTTTCATTTCTGCATAGCTCTCTGTCACCATTGGAATTATGTTGGCTTATTTGCTGGGGCTCTTTGTTCAATGGAGAATACTTGCAGTACTAGGTAATCCTCTAAAAGACTTTGTGAGTTGGCGAATTGTCCACTTCATTGAAATGGATTATTTTTATAACCGTATTTTTGACTCACCAAAGTTGTGGGGTTATAGTAAATCTAATATTTTTTACCTACTGAACAATGAGAAACTGTAATGTTTCATCTTCAGTATACCTGATACTTCCTAATCTGTTTTATTCATTGATTTACTAGCATAAAAATATGAATGTAGGCCCATTTATTCTCGACTAAGTCTTGTTATTAATTTTCTCATTTAAGAGTTTAGCCCTAAAATACAAATTTTACTATAATCAGCTACTAATTTGGAAACGACATTTCATCATTTTTTTTAATTTCTGTATGTATATGCTTTACACTACACGTTTAACTCTATAACTTGAACTTACTTGCACACTAGTGTTTTAGAATCACGACCTTCCTGCATCTGGGTTGGGTCCAAGCTCAAACTGTTTGGAATGACGAAAATGAGCCAATATAGATAAGCATATCCATGCTGTTATAGAATCTTAGTTTATGACAATTTAAATATCCGCACTTATTCTTCCAAAAGGGGAATAACATTACAACAAAATTTTGACCTTTATAAAGTGAGAACAAAATTCTTGCCCTCTGGGCTCTCTTGTCATTTGAAAAAGAAAGAGTGTAGAAAATTCAAATGAAGTTTTTTTATGCCCTTACTCTTGCAGGAATTCTGCCGTGCACAATATTAATACCTGGTTTATTTTTCATTCCTGAATCTCCTAGATGGCTGGTAAGTTTCTCAAAATCAATGTTTTCTTAGTGTCATCTGACATAACATCATATATTCTTGATCCGTATTTTGTTTTCCAATTACAGGCAAAAATGGGCATGACAGAAGAATTTGAAACTTCTATGCAAGTGCCCCGAGGGTTCGATACTGATATCTCTGTTGAAGTTAGTGAAATTAAGGTAACACGGGTTTACAATCTGGTTACAAATAAATGATCCTTACACTTTCCACTTTCTGAGGGCTGTTGCATCTGCTGGCAGAAGAACTACAATTCGACTTGCAGAACTCAAACAAAGAAGATATTGGCTTCCGTTAATGGTGTTTATTATCTTCTAAAGCATTGGTTTCCATTCATCTACCCAACAGTTAGATTGTGGAAGGATGAGTTATTAGAGACTAAACATTTTCTTCTAACTCATCTCTTGTAGATTGGAATTGGACTTCTCATTCTGCAACAGCTTACAGGAATTAATGGCGTTCTGTTCTATTCCAGCACCATCTTTGAAAGCGCTGGTAAATTACTTTGTTTTATCATATGAAGCAACACCATTAATTCAATATAAGAAAACCATGGCTCACTTTTACTAGATATCGGTATCTCGTGTTTGTTTGGCCTTAAGTGAACCCTGTACGATTCAGTGGACAGCTTAATTCAAATTTAGAAAAATTATGCAAAATTAGATAATGCACTTGTCCGGTTTCTGGTAATGGCTATTCCCCTGTAATAATCTAAATGTTTTTCTAGTGTTAAGAGCAAGCAATTTGTCTGAGTTCCCCTAATTCACAGCATCAGGATATCATCATGTCAGCAAAAAATGGAGCCCATTTTAGATGACTTGTATTTCCATTTCTAGTCCTGCTCGATATGCTTTTTAACTCATCATTTTAACATATTTTAAACAGGGATTACTTCAAGTGAGGTAGCCACATGTGGACTTGGTGCTGTTCAGGTTTAGCTGAAAGGAAACTCGCAACATGGCTTACCATTGTTTTTTACCCTTGAACATGATCTGATTATATATTTATATGTGATCCAGGTTCTCGCCACCTGTATAACTTTGTGGTTGGCGGACAAATCTGGTCGTAGGTTGCTTCTTATTGTGAGTCTGAAATTTTTTTTATCATGTTTAATAACATATAGGGTAAATTCATAATTTGATCCTTTAAAGAAACCATCCTTTCAATTTGGTCCTTTGAGGCAGAGCCTCTTAATTTAGTCCCTGGAACATTACTCTTCTTTCACTTTGGTCATCCAAAGATAAAGTCTCTCAGTATGTATTTGGAGAATCGAACTGAGAGAAAAGTGATGTTTTAGGGACTAAATTAGTAATTGACTCTAATATGTATCTGCTTGGTGGATAAGATTTTGATTATTCATGTTTGAATTGCAGAGCTCTTCTGCTGGAATGACCGTCAGTCATATAGTTGTTGCTGTCTCATTCTATATAAAGGTGATAACATGACTAACTTTATTGTGATACAAATAAGATACACTATCTACTTCAAGTATGCATGCAGGCACGTCTCTAAGTAAATTAGCTGTTCATTCAGGGAATGAAATCACGAGCACACCATGAACAGCTTAGATAATGCCTTTATGTTGCTGATGTTTTTTCTCTAACCGGTAATTTTTCCTTCATTGTTCTCAGGATTTCCTATCAGATGAGTCTTATTTATATAAGATATTGGGCATCATAGCCGTGGCTGGAGTTGTGGTATGTGATATATTCACATGGGTTATACAAAAAGCCTTTTAGATGCTTAATTCAAATATTTTATTTCTAACCTCCTATTATTTCAGGCTATGGTTGCTGCTTTCTCTGTGGGAATAGGAGCCATTCCGTGGATTATAATGTCTGAGGTACTGCATTTTGTAATTTTCCTTCATAGGCATTGTGATTCTTTCCCGGGAGAGAATTTTAGTTTCCTACAGTTCTAGCGGTTCAACTAGTATTTTGGATAGTAAAACTAGAATCTCTGTGAACCTACATATACGCTTCTAGTTACTCCAATACTGGGGTCACTAGAATTAACTAGTGTTTATAAATTAATGCTGTATGAATTTATTTGCAGCCAAGAAAAAAGTCTCATATATCAAACTCTTCTAATTAAATTTTCTTATTCAGCACAAGATTATACTTCTGGGATGGGGCTTCATTTTTGGCACGTTACAGATTGTAAATAACGAGAAGATGGTCTTTGTTATTGGCTGCATTTTCAGTGAGATCTGATGCATTGTAAATTTGGTACTGTAGATTCTTCCACTCAACATTAAAGGCCTTGCGGGAAGTGTTGCTACCCTTGCCAATTGGTTCTTTGCTTGGTTGGTTACATTGACGGCAAATTGGCTTTTGGACTGGAGCTCTGGTGGTCAGTATGTGATAGGGTATCCTCTCCTACTCACTCTATCTAGCAAGTATCTCGCAAGACAGTAATTAGGAGCCAAAAAAATCTCTGAATAAATGATTTATTTTTTCCCTCCTTTAACCTGAATAGGCAAGAGGTATTTATAGATGCAGGAATACATAGGAATTAATAACTGACTCTCCCTACATTATCGGGAAACATGCCCATGACGAGGAATAAGAGCATGATGGACTCAATTAAACTCTTCCACTAACGGAGTGGAATAATAAAGTAAATAATAATTAAATGATTAATGGAACATGGCTTGTAACTGCTTGGACTTGGTCTTCTTGTGCCTTTGATAAGTTAAACGGAATCTATCAATACCTCCCCCTTCAAAAGCCGCCTTGTCCTCAAGGTGGAATGCTGGAAATTGAGTCTGTAGGAGGTCATACTCTTCCCAACTGGAGTCCTCGATGGGTCGGTTCCGCCATTGGATGAGCAGCTCTAGAAGTGACCCCTTCCAACGGTGAGTGAGTACTCGTTCAGGTTCCAGAACCATCTCAAAATCAGCATTGATGGGTAACGGGGCTGGTGGGTGGGAAGATTCAACTCCACGAGCTGGCCTTAATAGGGAAACATGGAAAACAGGATGTACTTTGGAATCTGGAGGAAGTGCAAGTTCATATGCGACAGGTCCCACCTTTCTTGTGATCACGTATGGGCCAAAGAACCGTGGGGAGAGCTTGGAATATCGTTGGTGGGAAAGTGATGCTTGACGGAATGGCTGAATGCGTAAGAAGACTGTGTCACCCACTTCGAAGGTAACTTCTCGACGGTGCTGGTCGGTGTGGGCTTTCATCCGATCTTGCATCTTTTTCAAGTTTGCTTTTAATAACCGTAGCATATCATCCCGTGTTTCTAGCTGAGATGCCAACTCTTCTAGATGAGTTTCCCCTTTAACAAAAGGTATAAGTGGAGGAGGGTCACGTCCATAAACTGCCTGAAAAGGGGTGGTGTGTGTGGAGGTATGGTAACTTGTATTGAAGGAATATTCAGCCCAACATAAGAACTTGCTCCACGTACGCGGCTGTTTATGAGCAAAACATCGTAAGTAGGCCTCAAGGGATTGGTTGACTACTTCTGTTTGTCCATCTGTTTGTGGATGATAAGCAGTACTCATCCGGAGGCGTGTGCCGCTTAGTTGAAATAATTCCTGCCAAAAAGCACTCAAGAATAATGGATCCCTGTCTGAAATAATAGAGCGCGGCATACCATGGAGACGGACGATGTCTTCACAAAAACGAGCAGCCACTATTTTTGCAGTATATGGGTAGCATAAGGGAATGAAATGGCAGTACTTACTTAATCGATCTACCACCACCAGGACAGTATCATAACCACTTGATTTGGGGAGACCCATAATGAAATCGATCGAAATATCTTCCCAAACCTGTTCTGGAGAAGGAATGGGCTGAAGTAACCCAGCGGGGGCTAGTGTCTCATATCTATTCCTTTGACATGTAAAGCATTGCTGGATGAACAGTTTAATATCTGCCTTCATTTAGGGCCAAAAGAAAGTGCCTGTGAGTCGTTTGAGAGTTTTAAGGAAACCGCCATGACCTCCAGTAGGCGAAATATGGGCCTCTTTAATCAACTTTGCCCGAATAGAGGAGCTTCGGGGAATAACCAATTTTCCTTGGAAGTATAGCTTTCCTTGAGCCAAGGTAAAACCAGGTTTGGACTGAGGGTCGTTTGTTAGGGCCTGAATTATTGTGGAGGTGAAGGGATCCCTTTGGGTAGCCTCTTCCAATTCCAAGAAATCAAGTGGTAATGGCACGACTAATTGCAGGAATTCCGCTAAATGGGGGCATCTTGAGAGGGCGTCGGCACCAACATTTTCTCTGCCTGCCTTATATATAATCTGAAAATCAAACGGAAGAAGTTTGATTAGCAGACTTTGTTGTATATTGGTGAGTACTCTCTGCTCCAACAAGTACTTGAGACTATGATGATCAGTTTTGACTGTGAAGTGTCGTCCCAATAAGTAGTGGCGCCAGTGTTGGAGAGCTAACACTAAGGCGAGTAGCTCGCGATCATAAGCAGACTTGTACCTGTTGGAAAAGGATAATCCTCTGCTAAAGTATGCAACAGGGTGCTCGTTTTGGAGCAGAATGGCTCCAATACCTTCCATGGAAGCATCACATTCGACTACAAAGTCGGTAGTAAAGTCAGGTAGCCTTAATGTGGGTGCGGTTATCAAGGCAATTTTAAGCTCGTCGAAAGCTGCTTGTGCTCCTTCCGACCACTTGAATGCATTCTTTTTGGTGAGTTCTGTAAGAGGTCGAGCAATAGTTCTGTAGTTTTGGACGAAACGGCGATAATATCCTGTGAGGCCCAAGAATGCACGCAATTCAGTGACATTGGTGGGTGTTGGCCATGCCTTTCCAGCATCGATCTTTTCATGATGAGTAGCGACCCCGTTTGCTGAAATTCGATGTCCAAGGAAGGATACCTTTGATCGACCTAGTTCACACTTTTTACTGTTGGCATAAAACGAGTGTTGCTGTAAGGTCTCCAGGATGACTTGAAGGGGTCCCTCATGTTCCTTGGCAGTTTTGCTGTAAATTAAGATGTCATCAAAAAATACTAAAACAAATGTCGTAAATGGGGCCGAAAAAGATCGTTCATGGTAGCTTGGAAAGTAGCAGGGACATTAGTAAGCCCAAAAGGCATAACTACGTATTCGTAGTGGCCACTATGAGTTCGAAATGCCATTTTGGGAATGTCCGCCGTTAGCACTCGAATCTGGTGGTATCCAGAACGCAAATCAATTTTTGAAAAGTAAGCAGCTCCACGCAATTCATTCAGTAACTCATCAATATTAGGAATAGGATACTTATCGGGAATGGTGATTTTGTTGAGAGCTTGATAATCAACACACATTCGTCAGGAATCATCTTTCTTTTTGACCAGCAGCACAGGACTCGCAAATGGGCTAGAGCTAGGCCGAATAAATCCTTTGTGTAAGAGTTCATCTACCTGTCGCTCGATCTCATTCTTCTGGTAATATGGGCAGCGATATGGTCTGAGATTGGGGGGGATAGCTCCTGGTAAGAGTGGGATAGCGTGCTGTTGTTTGCGCCATGGAGGAAGAGACTTTGGTTCTGTGAACACAGCTTCGAACCTTTTAAGCATATCTGATAGATTAACATTTTCCGCTAGGTCACTTTCCCCTTCAACTGTGATTGGTGTCATATATTTAAGAGCTGCCTCTGGTTCACGGCTGGGTACCCCCTGTAACTTATACTTTTTCCCATTCACCCAAAAAATTAAGAACATCTCATTCCAGTTGGCTTGAACAGTGTTGAGCGAGGCAAGCCATTTAATTCCCAATACTACATCAAATCCAGGCAAGGAAAATGGATAGAAGTCTTGTCGGATAGTCAAACCTGGAAGTTGAATTTCGACGTCTTTACAGAGTTGGTGGCAGCGAATAATGCTGCCGTTCCCAATCTGAACACCGAAGGTGGGGATGGTGGTAGTGGGCAGACTTAATTCATGTACCAAGGCTTCAGCTATAAAGTTGTGTGTAGAGCCACTGTCCACAAGCAACAGTACGTCACGGCTCATGATTATCCCTCCCAGCTTCATAGTGGTCATCGTTGGTTTGCCTAGGATTGCATTGAATGAAATCTCAGCCGTCTGAACTCCGCCTACCTCATCCTCCATTACTGGTTCAAGAATGTCGGGATTCGCCTTATCATCGTTTGCTTCCAGTAGTGAAAGTGAGGAAGCATTACAGCGGTGGCCTGGTCGGAAAGGCGCACCACACCGAAAGCAAAGGCCTTTATCCTTTCGTAGTTGGCGAGTCGTGTCCCACCCAATCTGTCGTGACTGGCCCATCGCTGAGGAAGGAGCCATTGTCGCAAGTGATGTCGACGAGGAGACCGTGGGGCTAACGGTAATGGGTCTGCCTTGAAAGATTGTTGGGCTATTAGGATAATACTGGTTGGACCGGGTTGACTCCATATTCGAACCAGCTTTAGATCCTCGACCCGACCCGGAAGCTCGTTCTAATTCCAGTGCAAGGCTCGACGCGCGGTAGACGGTTCTGGGTTTGTGAAGACGAACCTCTGCTCTCAATCCCTCCTTCAAGCCGCTTAAGAACACACCAAGAAGGCAGTGGTCAGGCTAATTGGTCACGAGAGCAACCCTCCTTACCCACTCTTGTCGGTATTCTGCTACGCTTCCCGTCTGTCGGACGCTGCAAAGGAATTCATCAGGGTTCAAGAATTCGGGGGGCCCGTAATGTTCGTTCAATGCCTTGACCAGCTCATCCCAATAGAGTAGTGTTCTTTCCGAATTGATCCAAGAGAATAGGTCAAGGGCGTCTCCTTCAAGGTACATTGCAGCAATTTCCACTTTGTCATCCTCCGGCGTCTGATAGTACCGGAAAAACTTTTCTGCTTTCAACACCCAGCCACGTGGGTCTCCTCCGTTGAACCTGGGAAATTCAATCTTCGCATATGGAGTTCGGTGTCTCTGGTAACATCCTCCCTCTTCTTCGGTCTCCCTTCCCCAATGCCTTACCTTCTGTTTTTCTGAGTTACTTCTTGCTTGCACCTCCAGGGACTCGACCTTGTCTCTTAATTCCTCTAGCATATCCAGTTTGGCTGCTATTGCAGCCAGTGGGTCTGGAGCTTGAATAACTCTCGGGTTGCTGTCGGGAACTAGGTTGGCAGCGGATGATGAACGTGTTTCAACCATAGCTCTGAGGCCAAAATGATAGGGTATCCTCTCCTACTCACTCTATCTAGCAAGTATCTCGCAAGACAGTAATTAGGAGCCAAGAAAATCTCTGAATAAATGATTTATTTTTTCCCTCCTTTAACTTGAATAGGCAAGAGGTATTTATAGATGCAGGAATACATAGGAATTAATAACTGACTCTCCCTACATTATCGGGAAACATGCCCATGACAAGAGGAATAAGAGCATGATGGACTCAATTAAACTCTTCCACTAACGGAGTGGAATAATAAAGTAAATAATAATTAAATGATTAATGGAACATGGCTTGTAACTGCTTGGACTTGGTCTTCTTGTGCCTTTGATAAGTTAAACGGAATCTATCAGTATGCTTTCCTACTCTCTTTTTTCGGAGGTTAACGCTTTATTATTAACTAAAAGGAACGTTGTCTGCAGGAACCTTCACCATATATGCGGTTGTATGTGCTTTCAATTTGATATTTGTCACCATTTGGGTCCCTGAGACAAAAGGGAAAACCCTTGAAGAAATTCAATGGGCCTTTAGATGAACTTCTTAGGGAACTCCTGTATTATTTTGTCAGAAACTGATTTCAGGAATCCCATTTTCCAACATTTTCTGAAATTTTTGAGTGCCGGAGGTACTCATATTTGAGTAGTTTGATTGAAAGTGGGAAAGCTTTTTGGATCTTGTAATCTTCCCGCAGATGATTCAATTCATTTAATATGTTGTTCAAAATGGAAATGAACTAGATATTACTCTCATGGGTTCTGATTGATTAAAAACAAGCGAATAGAAGAGGAAGGATGATTAAAAATGCCAAATTGTGCAGCAGCAGCAGTTTTTAAAGTATTGAAGATTAAATGTATTTTTTGCACTACTACGCGCGATGGAGTTAAAGAGAAAAGTTGAGCTTCCACGTTGCTTCTAACATGGGTTCCACGCCTTCGATCTCTCCCTCTATCTCCCCGTTTTTTCTCGTTTTCTTTTCTTTTCTTTTCTTTTTTTAGTGCAAAGAATCCGAACCTGGATTAGCTGCTAGTATATCACATGCGAGGGGGGCTATTGACAATGGTGGTATAGGTTTTTATTTCTTATTTTATTTATTTAATGGATAATAGGTAAGCTTTTAATCTTGCACAATGCACAGTAAGTTGTATATGGCAAGCCTGTACAGTTAAAGCAGGGCATCCAACAAAAAATCAGAGTTCGTGACTTGCCTATTAGCCATTGCTGCATGCTTACCAGTGGCTTCTGAATACCCTGAGGAAGGGTTGGTGAGCATGCAGCTATATGTTCTCGTGACTTTTAATGCCACTTGAAATTATCATATAACATGCATATTCTAATATTGCAATATTGTAAAAGCTGCCGAGTTTGTGAGTTTAGTCCGCTTATAACTTTATATTATTATCACATATCCTTTTAAATAATAATAAAAAAGAAAAGAAAAGAAGAAGCGCCATGCAGGCTTTCCAAGCGGAAGATTGGCGTCCATGATAAAGGGAGGGGAGAGAATGCGAGAATTGAGAAGTGGGTGAACAAAGAACTAAGAGTGGGAATATGAGGCAAAAAGTAGGGAAGATGACTGGGAGAGGATTTGAAAGAGGCGTGTTGAATGAAAAATACGAGGGAATATGAAATTTAGGGGTAGATTGTTTCCATTATAGATCAAGTAGTCCTATATTCCTTGTAGGAATCGGTTTAGATACTCATCTTTTAGATTTGAAAATGACAGAATCAACAAAATATCACGAGAGAAGTTTGACCTAAAAAAATTGAGAGTCAATATTTTTTTTAAAAAAAGGAGATAATTTAAACAATGAAAATAATATAAATTAAATTAAAAGATATGCAGCTTCTTAAACTTGTATGAGTTGAAGTATTTTTGTTAGGTAATACCCGAGAATTTTTCTGTGGATCCCAGCATGTTAATGAAATAGGAATAAGTTAATCCCAAAAAAATCAGGAAGAAGATTGAATGGCAAGAGAAAGAAGGGGAGTCGGAGTCGGAGAGGGGAGACTTTCTTTTATTGGAATCAAAACCAGTTGCTGCATTATAACAGATAACGTAGTCCTCTGTCTTACAGCAAGGGGTTGGATGAAGGAAGACTGGTTTTGAAAACCACTTGCTTCTATTTCTTCCTAATTTATCCTTTTATTTCGTTTAACATGATTCTGCATTTATACTTATATGAAGTTAAAATAACATTTTCGACCACTTAAAATCTTATAAGTTGAACATGCAGGTGAATCTCAGAATTCAGCAAATTCAGTCCTTTTACAGAACAGGTTACGTACGCTCTTATAGCCATTACTTCACAGCCATCTTTCCCAATCAGTTCCATTTTCACCAATTAAGAGATTGTTATTCAAAAACTAATTATCAATATGATTTAGCTCCACGGATTCAATGCACAGGATATTATCACGTCAGTAATTGATGTCGATTTTAAACGAAGCTAAAAATGTAGTTATTTTTAGATGACTTCCATTTCTATTAGAATGTTTTTTCACTCGTAAGTTATGGGGATTAGTTGAAAACGAGAGATAGACGTATAATATAGGCCCTACTGTTATATCTCTCTCCTCACTCTAACTAAGGCAATTTTAGGAGATTCAAAATTGAGATTTGAGATAGATGGGGACTTGGTGCTATTTATTCAAGTTTAGCTGAATGCATACTTGAAACATCTAACATGATGGTTTTCATTTTCCCCCTCAAATCATGATCTGATAATACATTTATATGTGATTCAGGCTCTTGTCACCTGACTAAGTTTGTGGTTGACAGACAAATCTTGTCGCAGGGTGCTTCTTACTGTAGTTCGACCAAAGAAAAAGGCATAATAATGAGAGAAGATAAACAACAATTATCAAACACAACACAAGACCCTGTGAAATGAATTCAGCTCCAGCCAACATGCTGCCTAGCTAATCAATTAATTTCACGGGATAATTTTCAATGCAATCTTCCCATGGTCCATTAGGAGATGGCCCGACATTACGTAGTGCCTCCCACACTGCACTATTACATTTAAAACCACTTCCAAATGCAATTTGCCAGACCCAATTGCCCTTTCGCATCCTTCCTTTTGCTTCTGTATATGCCAACTCATACCGGATAGAGCTAGACGAAGTCTTCCCAAAACGGTGAAGGGTCATCCTAGAAGCCTCTACATGCTCTGGAAGCAGCTGTAAGTTTATGCAGAAATGATCAAATGCAAGTTTGAAATCTGGAATGTAAGGCTTCACATCAGCCTTGAATAGTTTCTTCATCGAAACAGAAGCTGCTCACTGATTGGGATCACAAGAGGACCAAGCGTAGTAATGTTGGTTTGAAGTGCCCCACCAGCAATTGCCAAAAAATCTTTAGATAAAGAAACGCCAGTCTTCCCAGCATAGTCCTGTTCTTGACAAACGCATCTAAAAGCCTTATCATCCGCCCCTCAATGAGCCCTTACAGTATGTACAAGCCTGTATTTTGCCCTCCTTTTATCTGCAGATTTATTGGATAGCAGAATAGCAAAACACCCGACTCGAAACAAGCAATCGGGTATCAACATAGATTTCTTATTCCCGAAGTACCAATTCTGAGTAACGTTCTCTGTGCTCACCACAACAGCGTATGTATTCCGGTGGACTTACAGCAAGTCCTTGGCAAGATCCGCCGCAATAACTCCAGCACTACAACCCATTCCCCCAAGTTCAAGCTAGCAATATTACCCCTCAATCGATATTTGTTCACAATCGTGGCGGAAAGTGAAGGTGTAGGATTAAATAGACTACGATTGACAACAAGAATCCCAATATCTTGAGTCTCTACCTGAATATTGAGGAATAGATTATCCAAGGCGCCGAACATGACCTGCTCTCCCTCCTCTCTGGTGGCGGCCATGGTGGGCCTGGGTGGCATAAAATGCACGCCTCGGGAACGTGAGTATCCTCACTGAGGCCAGAACGGTCCAAGATTTTGCGCTGAAACTCGAGGGATGAATCATCCGAGACGAGCAGAGGAGTTGGCACTCGAGACTCTGACAGATTAAGCATTTTATTCATTCGACATTTATTTATGAAAACGTTTGCTGAACGGGTCCGTGCAATGAGCGCCACTAGGATCATGACATGAGTATCGTCTTATATTTTATTTTATTACTACCTCTCAGCCTATTTGTAAGAAATAAATAATTAAATTAATTAATTTTTTTATAAAAAATTTAAAAAAAAATTAGATTAACTCATGATTTAAGATAGATAAAATCTTTATTTTTAAATGATATTAATATTAATTATGATAAATTTTTAATTATCTTTATTTTTAAATTTAGATATCTAAAATTTAAAATATTTATTATAATAAAATAGTAGAAATCAAACATTCAAAATGTACCCGTCAACCTGAACCCAAGAACGAAGCGGCCGAAAAAATTATGTGCTGAATATTGGGCCAAGATAAAGGGAAAAACAAATTGCGAAAACTCAAAACCCAAAACCCTCAAACCCCAATCAAACCCTCTGGATGACCCAAAGCCGTCATCTTCTCAGTCTTCCATTACGTTACCTATTTCCCGCCTTCTTGGCCGCCGTCTCTCTGCAAAAGTTTTCTCGTCTGTATCCTCAGGGAATTGATTCGAGTATCACCATTTGAAGTTGAAGCAACTGTGGCGGGAAGAGGATATTCGATCTTAGCTGTCGGTGCCTCGTGCCGCCATTAGTTCAGTTTCTTGCCGAGATGGCTGAGGCGCTAGACAATGACACTCTTGAAAGTGTCAAGCCTTCCACTGAACAGGTACACGTTAAATAGATTCGATTTTGTAGAGTCAAATGGACAAACAGGGATTGAATACTTGCATTTAGTTATTTCTTTTAGGCGCAATATGACGACTAGCTGGTGTACCCGAGACCGTATTTGGATTTTTTTTCAGTAACTGTTTTTGTATATTGAGTGTTTGTGATTTTTTTTTCAGTTGATATGTTTTTTAATTGAACGTTTGTAACGTTTTGCTCATATGATACTTAGTCTGCTTTCAACTAGAAAAAAAAAAAAGCATTTTGGATGATAAGAGAAAGCAATACAACAGAGGACGAGAATCCCCCCAAACCTCGTATAAAAATTCTAAACTAAGATTCACTCAAAAGTGCTTTCCAATACGGCAATACCTTCATAAATCTATGAAGTACAGGGCCGTTAAAAATCATTTATTGAAACCCAAGGGTAGTCAAGAACTTAGATATCTGTTTTTAAACAAGACTGCAGAAAAATAAAAGGAAGAGAGAAACAAGTTTAGAAGTAGGATATTTCAAAGACGTTATTGCATTTTCACCCGTTCTGAAGTTAAATTTTTGACGAAATATGTTATTAGCTTATGATATCAGTTTTAATAACGACATTTTTGCTTACATGCACCAGGATATTATTTAAATCTTTTAGTTCAGAAATACTGATTGCTTCTTCTATAGCGTCTGCATGGTAGTTTAAGCTTTTTTATTATTGATACATGACTTTGCTTTGCAGGATATTTCGGATGAGTTAGATCTGAAAATAAAGAAGTATCTGAGAGGAGAAGGTGCGAATTTGGAGGTATGAACTATTTGGATTTCAAGAATTTAGACATAGATATTTGATAATGTTATCTTATTATCATCGCAAACTATAAAATGCAGGTTTTGAGAGACAAAAAACTGAAGGGCCAACTTTCTCTTAGAGAGGAGTTATATAGTAAATCAGCTAAAGTTGCCGCGAAGGCTGATAAGGTTAGTTTTTTTACTTTTTCGTTAGAAAGCTCCTCTTTGGTGCCTCATGAAGCTCTGGTTGACAAATTTTAGATAATGCTCCTCTGAAGAATAGCACCAGGGGGGAAAGTTGTGGCTTCTGAAATGAAGTTTCTGTCATATTTATACTATTGTACATAATAACGTCTTTATATTTTTTAGAATGTATTCAATGATTATCTATTTTCTACAAACGAAGGGTGAGTATCTCTCCTCTTTTTTACAATTAAATAAAAGCTTTATACTCTCTGACCCTTCCTGATGGACTATTATTACCCTTGTTATGCTATGGAGTCCAAAGTATGAGCTAGACCTCAAAATCACATGGAACATTTTTAGATGGATCTTCATCTTCAATATATCTGCATCATCATTATTAGATATTGAGTCACATATGTTTGTATATTGAATTCGTATTGAGAATCGAGTTATTTGTCACTTTTAGACCCAAATTTGAAGGATGTTGGAAACTTAGTGAAAGATGTTACTTATTGTACATACAACGATACATTTATTTACATGGTTCGGCCTTCACATTTTGCCTTACCCTTGATTTCATGCATGTAGTGGCTTGCACCCAGTGAGGGAGGTTATCTAGAGGCAGAAGGCATAGAGAAGACATGGAGGATCAAACAAGAGGCAATAGCTAAAGAAGTAGATATCTTGAGCTCAAGAGACCAATATGATATTATTTTACCAGGTTCTTTTCAATTGTTTGCTAGCTATAATTATCTTAAATCAAATTTAAATCTTTGTTCATGCATCTTCATAATTAATTATTAATCGTTAATTATGTAGGAATTTTATTATAGTCATGAATGCGGAACTGTAATTTTCTTTTTTGCTTGCATTTCACATTTGCCTCATTTTACAGGCATCTTGGGAAAATCGTTGCTAAATCTTGAAAAATAAAATGAGTCAACCTTGGGCTTGTTTTAAAGCTTTGGATGTCCTCTATAACAGAAATGATATCGTTATTTACTTTCACCTTCATCTTTTTGCCATTTATCCTGTATATTTTATTTTTTCAGAACTTGGTCCGTACACTTTGGAGTTTACTTCAAGTGGACGGTATATGGCTATTGGAGGACGTAAGGGCCATTTGGGAATTGTGGACTTGATAAATATGAGCTTAATCAAAGAATTTCAGGTATTCTCATTATACTTCTGCATCGATAACATGTTCCTAAACATTATCTTTGTTGTTTCTTAATGATAGTTTGCTTGCATCTTGTTAAGTGGTGACTTAGTGCACATATATGCATCTCTATAAGGCATGATCTAGTGCCATGTTGCCTGTGGGGAACACTTTGAAATATACTCCTAGTGGTTATATTTGGTTGTTGAAAGCTCATAATGATCATGCCAGAGAGACATTCTTACTTTTTTTCTCAAATTATATCCAATTTCTGATTTTTTTTTTTTTGGTTCTTCCAGGTTAGAGAAACAGTCCGTGATGTGACATTCTTGCATAATGAGCTGTTTCTTGCTGCTGCGCAGAAAAAGTAATTTTTCCCCCGAGTTACTACTAATTGTTTTCTCATAGATTGTAAATTTTTGCAAAAATGAATAGGGAATCAAAATTTAAATTCTTAAACTATACTCATAAGTCATAAAATGGTTTTGATCTCAATGTAACGTAAGATTCCATAGTTAAGTAAACAATCATCAATGTTTGTCATTTGTCTTTCAAAGGTGAAATTGAAGTTTCAAGCTCAACTTTCCAAAATATGATGCCAAGTACCTCCTTATAGCTTTGAAATGAACCCTAAATTCGGGTGGGTACAGCTTGTTGTCACATGACTATTTGATCTTATTCTGATACTTAATTTCCCATTCATTTGGACAAAATTTTATGGGATAAGAGGCTTGAGATGTTATCAGATTGTTTTTATGCTGAGTCTACTATTTGGATAATTTGTTTAGATTTGTTTCTTACCGATTAAGTCATTAAAAATTAGTTTTTTAGGGGATATATAACTTGAGAATTCTCGAATTTGGCAGGTATACTTACATCTATGACCGTGCTGGCACTGAGCTTCACTGCCTTAAGGTCGGTATATTGCTTTTGTAATATGTTGAATTTGAGCTTGTCAGCGTCTCTGATAATCTTTTGCATATGACTAACAATTATTTTGAAGATTGTCACTTGAATTCAATATTTGATTTTTGTTACCTTAGACAGCATCTTCCTTACTTGAACATAAGTACCTTATGGGATGCTGTTAATTGACTCAAAATGGCTTTGCATTTGCTAGCGCTCTCACATATACGTGAATCACAAGCAAGGATTTTCTTCTGCTTCTTGCAGACAGAAATTTTATTGTTTTTTCCATTCACAATCTACTGGAAGTAATTAAATACGAGATGCATGCTTACACGTCTGATCGTTTCCTTTTCTTTTTTTTTTACAGGAACATGGTTCCGTGTTAAGGCTTCAGTTTCTAAAAAGCCACTTCCTTCTGACTTCAATAAACAAGTTTGGGCAGCTGCATTATCAGGATGTTACGACGGGTACAATGGTTGGTAATATTCGAACTGGTTTAGGTCGTACTAATGTGATGCAAGTGAACCCCTTCAATGGGGTTGTTGCTTTGGGTCATTCAGGCGGGATGGTCACAATGTGGAAACCTACAAGCTCAGCTCCTCTTGTCAAGATGTTGTGTCATCATGGTCCTCTCTCAGCTCTGGCATTTCACTCAAATGGCCACTTAATGGCCACAGCTGGAAAAGACAAAAAAATAAAGCTTTGGGACTTGAGGAAATTTGAGGTTCTCCAGACACTACCTGGCCATGCCAACACCTTGGATTTTAGTCAAAAAGGATTACTTGCATGTGGTACTGGATCTTCCATACAGGTTCTGGGTGATCTTACTGGTTCGCAGAATTATTCGAGGTATATGTCTCATTCCATGGTTAAAGGTTACCAAATAGCAAAGTTAATGTTTCGACCGTATGAAGATGTTCTAGGCGTAGGGCATTCCATGGGTTGGTCCAGCATTCTCATTCCAGGATCGGGAGAACCTAACTTTGATACATGGGTGGCTAATCCATTTGAATCATCCAAACAGAGGAGAGAGAAAGAAGTTCGCTCACTGTTGGATAAACTGCCGCCTGAGACGATCATGTTGGACCCAAGCAAAATCGGTACAGTAAAGCCTACACCGAGAGAGAAGATGACAAAGAAGGAGAGGGAGACAGAGATAGAAGCTGCTGTTGAAGCTGCCAAGGAAATTAAAATGAAGAAAAAAACTAAAGGAAGAAGTAAACCAAGCAAGATGACCAAGAAAAAGAAGGAAGCAATTGAGAAAGTGAAGAGGCCTTTCTTGGAAGAAAATCTTAAGGAGGAAGCATTTTCCAGAAAGAAACAAAAAATCAGCGAGGAAGCTAGTTTACCAGAATCATTAAAGAGGTTTGCTGGGAGAAAACCAGCAACATGATCGTGTAGCCTATATTATTTTATTTGTATCTGAAACAATTGTTTCCTTCGTTGTGATGGCCTTTCGTTATGGTGTATCGCAAATTTTGTTCATTTATTTCGCTTTCACTAAAGGATTGTAATTTAAGGAGTAATAGGGATAGCATTGTATTCCATGAGTACGACAAAAACCACTTTTACGAATGCAATCTGTAAATCTTTAATGCGCCAATACTTCGAAAGTACTGATAATGGATATATGATATGGTATAATACGTATCAATTTCTGGAGATTTGTACTCATCCGTGTGACTGAAAATTTTAACGGTAAAGAACATGTTTCGGGTTTTTAAAATAATAACGGGTACAAAAAAATTAGATCGAGAATGACTAAAAATGGCCAAGAAAGCCTTTCTGGCCATTTCCCCTTGAAAAAAAAATCTAAAAAACTCATGACGCAAATTGACCATGCAAGGAAACTGCCACAAATAATATGCTAAATATAACAAATTAGAGCTGAATGTCAATACGTCACCAAACCGGCCATCTTGCCAGAAACGGGCCCAGAAGTAACTGCCACTACATTCCGGCAGAATATTAGCGTTCTTCTGTTCTCAGAAAATGCAGAATTGGGTTGATGTCATGCAAATTAACGAGTCTGCGAGGGGTAAAGGGTAGCGACAACTACACAGCCTGCTTCAAGAGGTTTTCAGTCAGAGCTTTAGGAAGTCCCAGCACACTATCAGTTGTCCCTACCTGCAAATATATACCACCGCTTAGAATTCACCTGCCCACGGGAGGATTAGGAAGGCGAAACTATAAAAAAAATATTTATCCTTGCAAGGACAGGGCACGATTGCTAATCACATCAGATGAGCCAACCTACCACTTCTTTGACTAATGGCAATATTAACGGATGCTCAATTATGAGCCCGCCAGCAACGTTGAGCGTAACTCCCTCGTCAACCTAAAAAAAGAGTGCGTATCAACTACTTTGTACGGCAATTTAAGATAGAGAAGCAATTTACTAAATGAAACGATTACCAGCTTCTCAATTATCTCATCTGGTATTTCATTGAAATAGATCTGCAAATCACAAAACAAAATCAGTTTCCACATAGGGTAAGAGAATAGAGGGGGAGCGAACACGGAAAGGTGCACATCTAGAAGCTAATAGAAAACCAACGGGGAGTCCCAACATTTGCTGGCTTGAGCAAATGAGTTAAAACCAAAGCAACCGTGCCATGTTCATGATGACTGACTTTTAAGTAGCCTATCTATAAAATTTTATCCCAAAAAATAGTGAGCTGAAGTTCATCATAGATTTATCCCAATGTCGTGTAATTAACTGACTAACTGAATGTTAACCCCGACAAATAATCATTAGTACCAAGTCACTAGAGAAGGAGTATCCTTTTCCTGTTAATATTTTTGGGCAGGAATTGGCCTCAGACACACACACACAAGAGAATGGATCTGCTTTTAAACAATAAACTAGGGGGCAAACTGAGACAATAATTAACCAAAAGAAGAAAGGAAAATCAAAGTTAGAAGCAAACAATACCTCCACACGATCCCATCCTCCTTTTCTGAACCCTGTTTTGAGGTTTGTAACTAGCACAGACCCTACAGTTGTTGCATGCTTTCCGGAATAATCTGAAGACATGTACAGAACCATTAAAAATACAGATCTATAGGAAGTCATTAGAAGTTCAAATAAGAACCACAGGAGGACGTGAGTGAGGAAGAGGGAGTTGGAAGGAACGGTGGTTTTTACTCCTTGATAAATGAAGCAAAGATAACATTGCACAAACCTTTCAAGAATTGTCGAGCTTCTTCTTTGTTAGATGGCTTTTCCCTTATCACGCCTTCATAGACCACCACCTCCAAATCATTTAACAATAGACATATGCAAGCTTTGTCTCAGAGAGAGAAAAGAAAGTTGCGATTCTTGTGTTGCAGGAGGTTGTCACCATTTATTTATGCGGATACAGAGCATAGAAGTGCAAGTTTGGGCACTTGAAAATGGAGGTTAGTTGATGGTATTTTATGATGGCATTATTGCAATTCTGCCTTTAGAAAATCCAATTCCCAAGGATATGATAATCTATGCACATTGATAAGCAGAAAATGTACAAGGATGATCCAGAAAAGAGTTAATTAGAAAATATGATGTGTACTTGATCAGAAGTAATTACTAATGTTGGCTCAGCATCCTTTATGTGGTCATCAACGGGAAGCCTCTTTAAAATAGCTTCTGCCTTAAGTAAAAATTAGGACCAGCTAAAGTTAGTACCTGAGGATTAGCTGCAGGACAACTGGCTGAGAATAGCATTTTGCAAGAAGTAAATTATCATATTAAATTGTCAGGCAAGAGCTACAAGCAGAGAAAAATCAGAAGCGAACTCATGCAAGCAATGAAACAGGATATAAAAATGCAAACTGGCTTACCATAAAGAACAAATATACATACAGAATCAGACCCAAAAAAAATATGAATAAACTGCATAGCCTTCCATTTGCATTCCATTCTCAGGGAAGTAGCAAGTGTCAGTGCAATTCTGACTTTTAGGTGACATTTGCATCATTCCCATCAAGCTTCTGACAAGGGAGTTGAAGAAGAAAAAGTTGCATTGCGGGGAAAGGTAATGATTAAAGACCAGAGTGGCCCCACTAGACCCACAACTTTTGGGCAAGGAGGCTCAAGGCCAATGGGAAGAAAATGAAGACCAAAGATAATACATTGGGTCATGAGTGGGATGAGGGGTGTGTGTTCTGTGGTAGTGGTGGTGGTGGTGGCGGTGGGGGAAATGTTGATCAATGATATATTAGGGACTGGGAGTTTACTGGAGGTTAATTTGAGGAGAGTCCTTAGCATCTTGAAAGTTAGGGGAGCATTTTATTTTGCGTTGTAGCTTCTTCTATTTTGCTATTTAGATTCTGATTGAGTTGTGCATCCATTCCTTTGAATATGTTATGTCAATTCAATAAAAGAAGAACTCTCCAGTTCCAGTATAATTTTGGTTTCCATCAATCCTCAATAATAAGGTGAACAAGAGGACATTTGGTTTATGATTGTGCAACAGGGAATGAAGTAATTGTGTCCCCACTTTGGATGCCCAAAAAAGCAACCTCAGTTAAGTAGAAACTGGTATGCAATGTATCCTCTCAAAGGAAACTATAGATCCTTGATTAATAAATGGCCTTGATGAAAACCAACCTAATAGATGCAACACTAAATCCAAGGTCATCAATGAAAAGGAAACAAGACATACCGTGTCCGCTGCAATTAAAATTGTTGATTCATCAACAGCCTCTTGACAATTGGTAGTTCGGAGTTTTGAGATGATGGCATCAGCCTGACATGTGATTCACATTTAGAATCAGAGAATACTTTAACTAAACACGTTCTCCCATTAAGTTCTGGAAAGTAAAAGTAAAATGGACAAGCAAACAAACAAGGCAGAAACAGGAAGAACAATAATTCAGGTGACTCCAGGAAGCTCAGGTAACATATCTCCTTAAGGTCTCCGATACAAAATAAAAGAAAAAAAAGTATCCAACATTTGACTCGCATCAAGATTCCTTCACTTGTGCTCTAATGACAATCTCCCTTCTTAATTTGACAGGTCACGGGAAAAATCCACAGACCGATAAGCTACGTATCAAGTATCAACCAGAGAATTAGGCACTATCAGTAATTGAACTTTACAGAAGCAAATAACAAATATTAGCATACAAAACAAACCTTGGCTTCAGCTAGAGCCATGACCAACTCTTCTGGAGTTTCTTTTCGGATGCTTTTCTCATCAATATCTGCCGTCTAAGCAAAAGAAGGTTAACAAAAATTCTAAAAGCCAGGGAGATTTCGTTCATGAAATACTCAACCAGGTATATACCATTGTCGTGAATTGGTAGCCCATTTCAGCTAATATCTTCAGGCGTGCAATAGAGGATGAGCCCAATATAATCTGCAAACAGCAAAAATATGTCAAAATGACAAAGGTTCGATGAATCATGAGTTCATTCAGAATTAACTATAGTACAAAGAAGCTGAACTTAAAACGAAAAGAGGGAAAACGCCAAGAACGTGTTTATTTGGGGGGAAACGATTCAATAACAGAAACAGTTAGTGTGAAAGAAAGGCATTGACAAAGCGTCAGCTTCCATTGCAAGCTCTCACTTATATCAGCAGAGTTGAAATAAAAAGTAAGCGGAACTGCGAGGCAATGAAGCAGGGAACAGCGGCAACTGGATATTGGATACGGCCAGCCCCCAAGTGGAATTTTGTGATTAACTGAATATTGACTCGCAATCAATAGCTTTGCTGTGAACCGCTCCCTGGGAGGGAGCGCCTTCCAATTCCCAGTTTTGTCCCCATTGTTATTACTATTATTCCCTCCTTTCTATAATAACTTATCATTTTGAAGTAATAAATAGTTTGAGTTTTAACAAAATATAATGATATTTTACTAAAATACTAACCTTGTTTATTATAATGTATAAAATAAACACTTCCTTGTTTATTAATTATAAAATAATTAATATTTTCTTAAAAAAATTAAAGTGACAATTATTTTGAAATAAAATAAAAAACCCCAAGACAAATTATTTTAGAATATAGAATTTTTTTTAATTGTATAACTTGATTGATAAGAAAATTACAACATAAGTTTTCAAATAAAGAGCAAAAAATCTGTATTCTGTGAAATTGTTTTTAGTTGTCTTTTATTTAATTCAATATACATCCAGATCCAGGAGAATAACTTAACCGAAAGTCATCACATGGCTTATGCATCACCATTTCTCAACCAGCTAGCATGTTTTTGATTTCTTATGCAACATGAAACTGATCTTTACATTCATGGGAATCCCAAGGCACTGAAACTTGAAAAAACACACACAACCCAAAGAGAAAATGTAAAATGAATCTGTGATTTGACGATCCATTTTGGTCATGTTCGCCGCCGCGCATCAGACCGAAACATATCTCAACTGCGAAAATGGGAAACTAGTGAATGCAATGAATTCATCTTTGGTGTTCATCCATGCAATTGAAGGGTACTATGTAATTGGGCAAGGGCACTTGACCTTCCTCAATCTGCCTGAGGTCTTGCACAAGCTTCTCGTAATGCATCTTCACTTCTTCCTCCGTCTTCCCTCCCACCGCCCTTGCCAGCTTCTGCCATCGATCTGGGCTGTCTTCCTCGTACATTGCCAAAGCATTCTCGAACCTCTTGTTCTGCTTCCTCGTCCAGTTACTGGAGCTTGACGCCATTGAAGAAGTCTTCCGCATTGTTCCCCTTTTTATACTTGAGAGTGATGAAGAACTCGCTGCTCGTGCTAGCCTGTTGCTTTCCAAGCTCGTGGGTTTTAGCTTGAGAATTAAGTTTACGCTTCAAACTCTGAGATATCCGAGCCGACTTTCCCATGTCCGAGAAGGGTATTCCCTCATTTTGATTTGTATAAGTATTCTAGATGTTTCTCATATGCCTGCTTTTCCTCAGCTTCCGTTTCTGCTTCTGCTTTTTTTTAAATGCAATCTCATCAGGGGCCGTTTCTATATCCTCGTAGATCGCAACATTCAAACCGATTCTGACACATGTTTCACACCCCACTACCTGCCAACTGCTAGCAATTTGAAATATTATTTGATTTCATCTGTTTTAAAAATAGCTCCAGGTTCGGTTTTATTTTTTGTTTTCAGAATGAAGGGCGAAAGTGCAGGGAAACAGAACAGCGGACAGTGTGGCCTCATAAATTATTCGTCATTTTAAATTTATGATTGCTTAAAGTACTTAACTTCCGGGTTGCTTGTTATTTTTTCTCTGTATGATGATGTACGAGAAGCGGACCAATATTAATATCTTACAGTGTAGGCAACCGAAAGTAACGAATAATTAATGCTTTATTTCCTTCACATTGAGTGAAAGCAACAACTGGAGAAAGCAATGTGATCAGAGCACTAATCCCGTCTACTTTAGGCTTGCCCTGCTCTATCTCTTCTCCTACAGGGTTGAAGCATGAACGCGTAGCATAGTCAACGTCAGGTTTGTAACAAGGTAGCTTTTGCCAATTTCCAGCTCATTCAAGCTAGCCTTTCAATCCTTCTTTTAAAGTGATAGGGCACTCTAGCATTCTACCAGTTGGACTCTCATTCTCTTGTCTACTTTTTTTTTTTTAAAAATATATGAGAAAAGTTTTACAATAAAAAAGTTTTAAGAGATTTAGTATTAAATCTTTCATTTATTTATGTGGCTCTTGAAGAGAGATACTAGCGATAAATTGAAGAAACAGAAAAATAATTATAACTAATGGGGTTAGCCCTAATATCTCTGATAAATTAAAATTAAAATTTTTATTATGAGATATATGTATATTTAGTATACTAGATAAAATTGTCTTAAGAGAATAAATGTGCTTAGAAAAAAAAATCAGATGAAAGAAAAGTAATTAAAAATGACTAATGATTTAGTATATGGATACTTTTGAACTGAGGAATTATATTTTTTATATAAAAAAATTACATGATTTTCACACCAATTTCTAACTAAAGTTAAGGTACGGCCCGTGATGAATTATTGATGAAATGAGGTTTAGGAGGTAAGTGGTTGTGTGTGATTACTGGGCTGGCCAGGGTAAGGGTAGGCCTCAATTAATGGAGCCAGAAAGATAGAAAGGTCCTGCCGTCAATCGTTCTCTAACCCTGATGCCACTTGCCAAACCTTTACCTATTTATTAGTTGACTTTTCAGTCAATATTGATGAATGCCTATTTCTTTCTTTAACCTAAAGCGTCTTTTATGTATATGTTATTGTAAAGCGTCTTCAAAAAGGATGGAGATAATTAAGCAAATTGTCGTTATCTACCCCTACCATTGATGCATATGATATGGATAAATTAATGACGGTGTCATCCGGTGAGCTTTGAGGGATTAAAGCCACATGATTACTGAACCACTAATAATCGATTTCAACATTAAGCTAAGTGGGAAGATATAACCCATAAAAAGATGGATGGAAATAACAGGTTGTTTGATTTCAGTTGGCTTTAAGTGCGTGGACCGATCCGAGGAAGAAATGTGAGTGGATCCGGAAGAAGAGGACAAAGGATGGGAAGCGAGTAGCTTTCAAGACCAAAACAATTGAAGCACGAAGCGTCACTTGAAGAGCCACCGGAGCTATATGTTCACGAAGGTGCAAATGTATTTAGATTGGCAATTTGAAATCTCTTACGAGTTAAATATGTGGGGAAAAAAAATTTGTCTCGATTTGTATAAACAGACTCGTTGCAAGCAAGTTGAAACAAGCACGTAAACGATAGAGGCCGACTAATCCC
Organism: Leucaena leucocephala; assembly: GCA_037074615.1. NCBI lineage: Eukaryota > Viridiplantae > Streptophyta > Magnoliopsida > Fabales > Fabaceae > Leucaena > Leucaena leucocephala. The sequence goes on from CM073542.1 coordinate 848,358, forward strand.
ACTACAGTACACTAGTAAGTTTCTAAGGTTCTAACGTGGGGGCAGAGACTGAGTCAATGGCTGCTTGTTCCCGTTGGAAACTCCGGTCTTTTCAAAAGGTGCCGACGTGCACTACTTGCAGATCCCACACGTTTTCTTCTTGTCTTTTTCCCTCTTTCATATGAGCAATCAGTGAGCCTCGCCATCCCACTCATATGTCCATCTCCACAACTTGTCATCTCAATTTCCCTTCTACTTTAACAACGACAATAATTAATGTTATCTTGAACTACTAAAATAACCAATGAATTTTTAAAAAAAATAAAACTACTTCTTCCCTCATAGCTTACAAAAACTGAGACATTGCAATGTGCCTAGGTCCTTATGAATGTATGGTATAGAATCTTTACTTTCTATATATATATATATATATATATATGATAAGGTTAATGGTTTTATAAATGAGAGCTCCTCTATAGATAAAAGATCATGGATTCAATTACATTTATAACATCATAAAAGACTATTGGAAGCGGCTTGTCATGGACTTGAAGCACAGCTATGATAATGGTCGTGTTGAACTGCATATCTAGGGTATTCACGCTACAACTCTCTTGCAATTGAGGATGCTAGAAAGCAACACTAAGCAAGGCACTGGAATTGTAATAATATATCTAGGATGGATCAACAGTAATAGCGATGGCTCTAAGGAGGCTGATAGGAGCGTTGCTGGTTTAGGTTCAAAGGGTACTCGCCTTACTTGCAAGTAACTGTACCACTGATAACAATCGCGGGACATCAAAACCAGGAAAGCTAATGTAAATAGAGAAAAGACAGCATTCTCGATTTTGCCCAGGCAGAGTGAACTTCGAACACAGTGTTACTCAAGCAGTTTACAACAATGGCATGATCAAGAATATGGAGCTGAATATCTTCACAGGATAAGATTTCAAGAAACGTCACTTTCTAATGAATTGTAGGCTTCTTTTTCTAAGCATACGGAGGCAATCCTATCCTATTGGATTCTAAATGCAGAGTCATTTTCTTTTATCCAGAATTTAACAATTGCTATAGTATGAAAAATTAATTTATTCTATTAGGCCAAATTCTAGTCGTAGTTTTTAATTTTTATTTTAGTCTATGGATTTATTGAGATAAACTTGAGCTTATAGAGAAAAAAAACTTTTTAGACAGTTTTTAAAAAATAATTTATAGAGAAGAGTTTATAGAAAAAAGTAGTTTTTAATAAATAAGTATTCAGATAGTTATTTTTAAAAGTATTTTTATTATTGACAAATTATAAAAAATGGTATAGTTTAATTGAAAATATAAGAGATGAGAAATGAGAGAAGATAAAAAATAAAGAGAAGAGAAAAGAGAGGAGAGCGGTGAAAAAGAGAGAAGAGAGGGGAAAGATAGTGTAAAAATATATAGATAAAATAGTAATTAAATAATTTATAAATTCTGTTATTATTCTAAAAATTATTTTAAGTAGTTTATTTAAAATTTTAATTTTAAATTATAATTTAATTTAAAAATTTATTTAAATAAATATAACTGTTTATTTTTAAAAAAATTAAATTAAGATTTTAATTAATTTTTTTTTAAATTTAGTTCTAGAACATTTCCAAACTATAACAAAAAAGAATAAACAAGTCTCTGCCATCAAAGTGAGACAATACTTTTTAACAAAACTAAGCGGTTTAAAATTGATTTAATTCATATTACGTACAATTTATAATGTAGAGGAAACAGACAACTATGCCAGCTGGCAATGCTTACGACATGACGAGGGAGATCTAAATATTGACTAATGACGGTCAACGATAATATACATTAGTATTTTTATAATGATTTCAGATAAAGTTATATTTATTTTTAAATATAATATTTTAATTAATTTTATATTTAAGATTTTAATTTTTTTCTCAATATATTAATATATGATTATATATATTAAATGTAATTTAAATAAATATAATTAAATAAGATATTTTAAAAAAATAATATATAATTATTATAATTAATTTATCTAATTTTATTAATCTATTTAAATTAATTAAAAATACAGGAAATATAATAAATAATAAAAAATGCACAACGTATAATGAAGAGGGCGAAGGGGGGCAAAAATTTACAAAGGTGAGTCCTCAAAATGACGAAGAATCTGTTAATTGTTCAAGGATTAAAGAAGGAGCTACGTAGGAGGATGGGGAAGGATCTGCCAAGTCGGTAATCATGATAAATGCGCGTATTTATCTCTCAGTCACTGTTTGGAACAAAACCTCCCATGCAATTATTAATCGTTGGATGCGAACCATGCTGTGTGTCAGGCTTGACCAATTCAACTCAAAATATCCAAAGCGGACGTCCCTTTCTCTCGCTACCATTCCTTAACTTTATTCCGAGGACAAACCTTGCACAACCAAACATATTGCTATAATAATATTAAATGTGGTAGATAAAAAAAAGTGAAAAAAATTAAATGATGGTAATGAGGGGGCAAAATATTCAATGAAGATGGGAGAAAATGAATAAAAAATATTATATTTAAGATTAAAATAATCATAAAAACGTATATTATCCAGCTAATAAAAGAAACAGATGTTCCTTCCAATAATCGGATCAGATTAGCTAGCACAACTTGTTAGGTTCTGTACTAACATTGCTCGAAGAGTTTCCTACAGTGACGGTGACACACTATTAAATGTTCTGCTACTGTACTATACCCTGCTGATCACGGTAGGCGAAGGTAAATTACTAAAATTGTAACCATGCATGAGATGGAAAACAAAAACATCGCTTTGCACTACCTTTACCAATATACCTGTATCTCAAGAAATTACTCCCCCACTAATTGATTATATATCTACATTTTTCCTGCGTCATTACAAATATTATCTTACGCATGTGCTTAGTTTCCGTTAAAAGGGAAAGTCTTGGACAAATAATAACGTCCTAACATTCATAAACGTGCAATCCTACCAGTTTCTTAACTCCCTGCCAGGGAAAAGAAAAGTGACCTAATCCGTTTTTTTATACACCATACACCATATACTACTGTACTTGCTGAAAAACCGTTATAATTTTGAAGTATTATGATATACATGTTATTCTTGAGGTGGGGGAGGATAATATAGTTTATCAACTCTGACCTTAAATAAAGTATTCGCTTAATACTAGAGATGAAGACATTCATATAAGCCCATACGTTGGACCGAGTTCTAGGCTGCTGTTCTGATTTTTGTCTGCACTAAACCACGACAATTCCATAGTCGTTATTTTGAAAGCGGATTGATGCTGAGTGAAGAGACAATTCCATGGTCGTCGTTTGGTCCCTGGAGCACAATCACAGAAAGAAAATTCATACTTTTATGTATTGTCTAATTCTGCGAAATTTCTCGGTGAACCGTACAGTTTACAGTTTATTAATCATATATCAGTGGATTCTCACTAGTAAGCCATAACGAGCCTTCCTTCTACCTCTGAGAGAAACAGAGCTTCTCTACAAGCCGGCAAGAAGCAAAAGACAGAGTAACCAAATCTACGCCACAACTGCCAAAGAGCTTGAAGAGGTAACCAACAGTGCCGTTCACCACCTCCCAAGCGCATTACTAACTCCAGTGAGTTTGAAAATGGCCCACACACACACACAGAGTATACTTCAGAGGCCTTCTTGCGGTTGGCCACAACCACTGCCATCTCTATCATTAATGTTCTTCCTACCCCTTCTCTGTTTATAGGGCACTTAAAAGAGTCAGATATGGCTTTAATTACAGTTTTCTACTTCTTTAAATATCGTAGCTTAGTTCTGTACATGTTTTTCTCCTAATCTTTTCAAAAAATAAAATCTTTCCTTGGATTGGATCAGAGTTTACAAGAGGCAACAGAGCACCATCAATGCAGAATCTGAGCTAGTGATTGGGTATAATAATTTAAATAGTTCCGAAATTAGTATGATTTCTCTCATTAGTTCTTTTCTGGGATGCATGCTAAGTTTGACCCCTTCGTACCATATATACAGATGTTAACTTCCCCAACAGGTCAAGTTGCTGAGGAGGTAGAAGATGAAACTCCCCGGCGCAACAAGGAGATAATTAAACGAAGCCTCAGTTTCTCAAACATAGCCATGGAATTGCGGAGAGTGTTGCTGAAGACAGCTTTAGTCTTGCTCCTTATTCAGTTGGGTCTAGCTCGAGAAATATCTTCGAGCTTCGGAATCGAAAGGCTCGCGCTGCGTCAGCTTCGCTCGTCGTTGGGGATTCGTAGCAAGTACTGGCCCATAAAAGCGGAACCGTGCAGGAACTGGACCGGGGTTCGGTGCCAGAACGGGCGAGTCGTTGGGATCAACTTATCCGGTTTAAGACGAACCCGACTCGGGCGTCTCCATCCCCGTTTCGCAGTGGATTCTCTTGCCAATCTCACACTCTTGGAGTCATTCGAAGCTTCTGGGTTCTTGCTCAATGGGTCTATTCCTGACTGGTTCGGACAGCGCCTGGGGACGCTCCAAAGGCTCGATCTAAGTTCTTGCTCACTCACGGGTCTCATTCCTCCATCGCTTGGGAATTTGAGTGGGCTGAAGTTTCTGATTCTGGCAGATAATAGTCTCACTGGGAGAATGTCTTCCACATTGGGACAATTATCCAGTTTATCGGTTCTGAATCTCTCAGGAAATTCGCTCACTGGATTAATGCCCAGCTCTTTCTCATCTATGGTCAATCTCACGCGCCTTGACCTCTCTTCTAATTTTTTATCTGGTTCCATTCCATCCTATCTTGGTAACCTTAATAGGCTTCAGTTTTTGAATCTCTCCGACAATGGCTTCACTGCCTCAATACCTTACCAATTGAGTTATCTTTCTCAGTTAGTTCAGCTTGATCTAAGCAAGAATTCTTTGTCTGGGTCATTGCCAGGTGATTTGTTTTCTAATCTTACTTTCCTACAAAGCCTATCTCTGAGTAGGAATGCTTTTGATGGCGTTCTTCCTCCTGCATTGTGGTCAATGAGCCACCTGTCCGTCCTTGATGTATCCAGCAACAACCTTACAGGCACCCTGCCGAAACTTGGCCCAAATGTTAATTCTACCGGTGCCATCTTCAACCTCTCAAACAATTTATTCTATGGATATCTTAATACTTCGTTTAAGAAATTTAGGATCATTGATTTGTCCAGTAATTATTTCCAAGGCAACGTGCCTGATCATGGCTTAAGTAATATTACCCTTGATACAAATTGCCTAATAATGAGCCCGAAACAAAGGAGTTCCGGAGATTGTAGAATGTTCTATGCTCAGAGAAGCCTGATCTTTGTTGGTGCTCAAGAACCAGCTCCGTCGCCTTTGGCCGAAGCAGAGTCCAGAAACAACAAACGAGTGATATTCATTTTGGCAGGCACATTTGGCGGGCTTGTGTTTATTGTAATTCTAGCTTTGGTTCTAGTACTGCTTCTAGGAAAATGTGGTAATAGCACTGAAACTCAAAAAAGGGAAGCAAATGAAGAAGCCGTTCAAGAAGGTGAAAGTCCTATGCCTCCTAAGAATCCTAGCTTGGGAGAATCATTTAGTTACGGGCAAATGCTCCATTTGACTGGCAATTTTGCTGAAGTTAGTATCATCAAGCATGGTCATTCCGGCGACCTTTACAGGGGAATCCTGGAAGGTGAAGTAAGTGTGGTTGTGAAAAGGGTAGATTTGAACTTAATCAAGAGAGAATCATTCATGTTGGAATTGGAACTGCTCAGCAAGGCTTCGCACACAAAATTGGTGCCGCTACTGGGGCACTGCATGGAGAATGAGAATGAGAAATTTTTAGTTTACAAGTACATGCCAAATAGAGATTTGGCCACTTGCTTGCACAGAGTGAATGGCTCAGACGATAAAGAACAATCCCTGGATTGGATCACCAGATTGAAAATTGCTATAGGAGCTGCTGAAGGCCTATATTACCTGCATGATTGCAGCCCTCCCCTTGTCCATAGGTACTGCCACATATAACATCTTTATAGCGTATCAAGTGTTTTATGATTCTCTCTTCATTATAATTGGAAAAATAGATTATGCCTTGGAATTGAATTTTACTTTTGGTTTTTGAAGAGATGTCCAAGCAAGCAGTATACTTCTTGATGATAAATTTGAAGTTAGACTTGGAAGTTTGAGCGAGGTTACTGTCCAAGGAGATCTTCACCAGAGTGTCATCACAAGGTTATTTCGCAAGTCACTGTAAGTGTTCAATTCATTAACAATGTTATATCGGATTTCACCAAAAAAACAATGAATATTAAATGAGAGGAGAATGCTACAATGAGTTCTACACTTGTTGAAGCCTTGAATGGTTTGAACACAATGATAAAAAACACAGGTTTTGGACGTACCTGCAGTCTAGAATTGCTTATTCGGAGGAATGTAAAGTTAATTCTTTTCTGCAGGCTTGTGTTTATATAGATGAAAATTACATCGTCCTTGCCGCTTATGATCTAATTTATTTAATGCAGTTTGCATGATTTGACTAATGTATTTAGTCATTAAGTCTGTCAAAATGCAGGCAATAGATTTGTCAAGTCCTGTTTATTTGGTAACCTATATCTGTTGTTGATGTTCAAACTACTGTATAGTTCATTTTAATCATTAATTTTTGTTTTTCCTTTGTGACATGCAGATCTTTTGATCGAAACAATCCTGGTGAGTATATCGTTTAACCCTGTTGGGCTCATCACTTTAATCACATTCATGGTGGATCTAGCAGCTCATCCACGAGAACATAATCTGCATGCTTACTTTGCCGAATCTAATTTAAAAGGAAAGATGCACTTATTTGAGTATTTTACATTATGAGCAGGTTCATCATCTGCAACATGGGCTTATGATGTATACTGTTTTGGGAAGGTCTTACTCGAGCTTGTTACCGGTAAGCTTGGTATTAGCAAGACAGATGATGCCAGCACAAGAGAGTGGATAGAGCAAACGTTGTCATACATAAGCATAAATGACAAGGAACAGGTGACTAAAATAGTAGACCCATCTCTGATAGTGGATGAGGACCTATTGGAAGAGGTGTGGGCTATGGCGATTGTGGCCAGATCATGCCTCAACCCTAAGCCTTTTAAACGCCCTCCAATAGGACATGTCCTAAAAGCACTGGAGAATCCATTGAAGATAGTGAGAGAAGAATATAACAGTAGCTCAGCTAGATTGAGAACAGCTTCATCAAGGAGATCATGGAGCACAGCATTCTTTGGGAGCTGGAGACAGAGCTCATCTGAGAGTGCTACTGCCACGGCAAGCAGAGAGGTTATTACTGCCAGTAGCTTTAAACAAACAGGAAGAGTAGGGTCTCAGGGTAGTGGTGGAAACGATCACTCTTCTTCCCACAAAAGGTTGTCCAGTGAAGTTTTCCCTGAACCGTTGGAAATTCAAGAGGTGGAAACTGGAGACGTGAGATGAGCATTCAGGGAAAGATGGATTTGGCCAGGCTTTCCGTGTATAGCTTCTTCTCCGGATCGCCATTTTATAATCAATGCAATTCATGCTATTTATACCAAGGCACTCTTCACGCTATCAACCTCTTCCTTCTCGCTTGAAGAGTAACTATTTTTCCGCTAATAAATGCAACACATTTACTTCTGAAAATTAACATTCCAAGATGACCTAATACCGCTAATGGTAACATAATTATCACGGACCTACTATTTCCCCCCTCTTTAGAAGCCAGTTCCCGTTCAAAATGTAAACCGAGACAACACGAAGTTGCGCTTGATTGGGACTTGGGAGTTTGGGGATGTGCTTAATTGTAATTTCTGAGTTTGTTACAAGTCATTGATTGGAATAAGTTCAATTAAAACAGGAATGGGTTGAGGGGAATTTACCAAAAATAATAAAGGCAAAGTCCTAAACTTTCCCTGGCTTTAGGGGCATCCGTTTAATTATTTAGTTACCACTTACCATATGGAAGTTGGTGTTCGGTTGCCACAGTTTGACACGCAAGTCCCAACCATAGCAATTGCTTTGGCCGTTTGTATGTATATTTGCCAAAAATAAAGAAGGGAAGTATAGTGCTGTACAATTACATCAGCTATAACCTAGCCAGCTTTTAAATTACGCGTTCTAGCAGATGTTTACAAGGGGGTGGAGCAGAGCGGAAGGTTTCATTCCTGAAATTCCTAAAGCTCCAGGTCGCGAGGCTCGTAAGCTACAATGTTGAATTCATGCGGCATAAAGTCCTCACTGGTTCTGTAGTACTTGTCTGGAGAGTACAATTCCAAGTTCGAAACTTGGCTCGTATACAGACACGCAAATCTCTCAACCTGCACAACATACAATTTAAACAAAAAAAAATCAATTTAATCTCTTATTATCTCGTATAATCAGGAATAAATCAAAACTCATGGCAAGAATGGTGCATATATATTGACTGTCCCCCAAGTTAAGTCGGGCTTTACCTGATGAGCGAACCGAGAGTTCTGATAACCGGTCTTCATAAGCTGGCCCCATACCTCGTGGAACTGCAATGGTTCCCCATAAAAGGTGAAGGTTTCTCTTACAGAGTTGAATATATCGCTATACTATAACATAGTGCGAGAAAGATAAATTAAGAAAGTGAAAAAAAAAATATTACCCTCTGGTGTAATTTCCTCTGAGCTTCTTGATGACTTGAACGCACTTTTTCTCTTTCAAGCTGTCAAAAATATCGCATGTGATTATATATGATGATACTGAACTACCATGCCTGACGTGAGGCCATAATAAAAGAGGCCTAACCTCCAATTTGTCAAGTTCTGAAGATATTTTTGGATTTGCATCGTCATTCGGATTCTTAGATCTGAACAACGTAGTGTGACTCAATAAAACTGCAGACAAATGCTAAAGCGAGGAATAAAAATTTCCAGAATCATACTAACTTGAGAGACCACTTCAAATGATGTATTTCATCCTCAATACGATCGCGCTCACTCCTCAGGAATTGAAGTTCCTGCAAAAGACTTATCAGAACCCCAAACCAGACCTCACTAAAAATTTAGAATGGCAGGCAGAGATAATTATCAAATGTCAGACGATGATGACGATCAGAAATAAAATAACAAACAGGCACCTTGCGGGTATTTCTTGATTTCGAGAGGAGTTTGACTTCCTTCTCGAGTTCTGGGACAACAAGCATTGTTCTCCATCCTACACAAACGCTTTGAGTCACAACATCAGTAAACCATTTAACATAGGCAAATTTTACAAATATGCATGATAAAATTGAAAGATTGGAGTTATTACTCAGGCAACCAGCCGACCACATACAAGATACTAGCACTTGGACAAAGTTGTAAATGTAATATCTGTTATATTACCTGTCTCTGTATCTCTATATTCCTCCCAGGAATTTAAGCTTTTAATCATAGAAGATGCCGAAGCTCACGAGTATAAAAAGTTATAAAGCGAAATTATTTTGAAGAAGAGCATTGAGGACTTATTTGATATACTATACCAAGAACTTTTTTGCTTCGTAATATATCTCCATAAATGTGATCCCCAACATACAGAACCTACACAAACATCGCACAAGGCGTTTCAGGAAACATTGCTGGGTATTGACATTCCTAAATCAACAGCTTTAACGTTTAGATATGAAAATAATCGGCATCTAATAGGACAACATAATTTATAATATAACTTTATATTCTATGTATGGAACCATATAACCTACAGGCAATGGCATAAAAAAGGAGACATTCACCTGCGAACTTGATGCCACTGAAAGTAACTTATGCAGATGACCAACACTGCCTCCCTAAAATATAAGTTCATAATCATGTTAAATTTCCTTATGGTGATATGCTGAGCCATAAAACATGAGTATGATGCAGACCAAGTATTTATAACCTTCTTCAAATTGTTTAGCATAAACCTATCCAAATATACCTGGAAAATCTTATGAACACCCTTGTCTTCTGGCAATAATCTAGCTGTAATATCACCCACCTTTTCCAAGACAGGCAAAACAGATTATAAAACAAGATTGTCATAGGAAAGAATAAAATGATTTAATGAACTGCTGCGCTTACCTGAGGCATAGGAGAGCCATTATCTGTATTAATTAACATTCCAGTTTCAGGCTCAACCTCAAATAGGTTGGCACGATTTTCCTCATGGAAAAAGCTTGGCTTTGCGCTGCATGGACTATAGACTTGTTCAGTTTATAATGAAACTAGGTTACATTAAGCATGCAATTGGAATCCCAAAAATTGTGTTTTCAATCTTAAAAAAGTGAAAAATGGAAATAATTTTAATGGATGCTTCCAGCTAAGTAGCTTATAAATGAACTTAATGATACAAAATTGGTGTTTGTATGTCCTGGCTGAATGAAACTGCAAAACCAATCCACCGGATACTGCCAGAGCCAATTAGTTAGATTAAAGAGCCAAGAGTATTAATAAATTCACGCCAGATGCCAGGATCAAACCAAAACAAGTTTTCAACAAGGTAGACTTTTGACATTAAGAAATGAACATGACCTGCCCGTGATGACAACATCAAAGTATTGAAGCCAACCAAAATTGGTTCTGCCATCTACCCTAGAGGATCCACAGAGAAAATTCATGACAATGTTTGTATAGTCCCATAAACTGCAAATGATACATGTTAATGTGTAAAATATTAGTTCATTGTTTCTAGAGAGAGCCAATATTCTAAATTTCCGATATGTTCCATGAGATCACTCATAACAATTTCAAAAATATTTCTTGATTACAATCTTAAATTTTTGCAACATATTACAACCTGTCGTTCTATATTGTTTGGACGCTTAGCAAAGTTATTAACATTTTAGGGATTCCTAATTGCAAAGACATGGATTTGTGTCATTAACAATGTGATACATCTAACTTGTTCCATCATTCAATAAACACAAAACATTTGGAATGATAATTTTTTAAAACTTCTTTTCCTAGTTAACTGATGAAAACCCATAACTACCTATTTGTCACCAAAAATACAGCTCGTCCAGAAGCTCTGATCATTTGAAGAATGGGCACGATTGAAGGGTCTTCATTGATATACCTTGCAAAGAAAATGAACAAGTCAGAAAATGTTCATCAAGCATCCATAGGTGATATATGATATTCAAGAAAGCAGTTCTCATTTCTCAGGAACAGCAGTATTTTCCGCTAACTTAATCTCATTAATAACTCAAATATTTCTTTGTTTAATTTTTACAAATTATATTTATATGACAATCCGATTTTCCCTTCAACATGGCACTATTTCTTGTTTACCCATACCTTTTAGGATCTTTTGCTACCATTTGCTTCAATGTCCCATCCCTGTGACACATGTCCACAGCAGCTCGAACATCTTTATACATGCAAGCATAACTGAAACGGTATTTCATAAAGGATATTTATATCATGATGATGTTGATTGACATGATACTTAATGAAGTCTGAATAAATTCATATGTTGCAGATAATGGCCTTTCATATACTTGAGCCCTAGGTTTTATTTCGGCACTACCAAAATATCCTAGTGCAAAAGTATTTTTGTCCTGCTCTAGATAAATAAATACTTGTGTTGGATTTCACCAGCCCCCTATTAATGTGGTACAATATTAGCAAGCTAGCTACTGCATTGAACTTGCTAAAAGAAGGTTTAACAGCATAGATCATCAATAAAGGATAATTTTAAAACACAACCAACGTTGCCTCCCACTTGAGATGGAAAATGCAAGGGTTCACTATGCAACTAGAATAATACTCACTCAACATGCTCTGGAATTTCTCCAGGATGACTGTCCTTAAAATCAACCAGTTGAGCAAACAAATAGGCTTCAGCAAGTGAAAAGAGTGTATCAATGAGAGCATAGTCTGGCTCATCAAAAGAATTGCGTACTAAAGTATTTCCATAGGTCCCAACTTTATCTTCTTTCGATAACTCCTTAAATCCATGATAAGCTACTTTCACATACTTGTGGCGATCCATCTAAAAGGCATAATCAGAAATCCAACAATCGGACAAAAAATGTTAATTAGGAAAAAATCACCTCTCTCTCTCTCTCGTGGAGGTGGTGGAGAAAAGATATTAATTTAGCCTTAACCTTCAAGATGTTGCCTCTTTTTTTGTCTAGGACCAAGCCCCTGACCATGTACTTCCAGTCAAATGACCACTTTAGCAACTGCAGAAGATAAACTTTCTTTAAACCAAGTACAGCATGGTACAAATTCTTTATGCGTATGAAGAAAGTGATAATGTATAAATCGTTATAAGATCACAGAATATTATATTGGAGAAATAATTTATGGAGAGACAGTGATATGTGTGTGTATATGTGTGTGTGGAAATTACTATAAGGGCATATCATGAACCACAACAAACTAGCAGTTTAGATATGCAAGAACAAGAATAGCAAAGACTGATTAGGCGTGGTAATTAAAGGGACAAACAAACCTCTTTAGGGTATCCCAAATCAGAAACCAGCTTTTTAACAGTGCCTTGATAAGCAAGAGTCTCAAAAGTTTCAGGCTTATATTGTGCAAGAGTATAATCCATATCAAATCCCACAGCAACAATATTCTTCATATTCAGTGACCGATTGCAAAAGATCTGCTTGCCTATGTCAATTTTCTGTTCAGTTTCAGGAGATGATGACCATATGCAAGGGTCATTGCCACTACCATTGCCAGGCAAGTGCACTGGTATTTGATCTTGTGCACTGATTTCATGGCTCTTGTCCATTGAATATTGTGCATGCAACTGATTACCTCCAGATAGATATATGATTGACAAAATGAATATACAAAACTGAATATGACAAAAAAATACATCCAAATAATAATTAGGAATAACTCGGATACACATACAGACCCACATTGAACAATTAAGGCAAAAAGTTTCTTCCTATATGGAAAATTACAAATAATTACCAAATGATCAAACTTTCGTATTCATGAAGAAATGTGCCATGGTGGTTGTTGAAGTTCAATCTTTCTCGCAAATAAAGTGAACAGATAGTTCATGATTCCACATAAATTTAGTGCCTTTACCCGGGAAACACACATGCGTAAACTTGGTACATTAGCCAGCGCTAAAACCTGATTTTCTCTTGCCATTAATCAGTTGTGATTAAATACAAGAACAAACGATGAACATGTGAAAAACAGCAACAATGCTAGATGGTTTATCAAACATATTTTCTTGAGGAATAACCCCTTGCTTGAAAAAAAAACAGCGATATCTGATTCTTGCCTTTACAGTGAATCAACTACGGTGCACAATGCACCGGACTCTGTTCCGACTCTAAGAATTCCCCAAGCCACGCTCGAGCAACGACCTAAAAGTTCAACTTCTCAATCAAGAAGAGTAATCCAAGTTCGTGCTTCGCAATATTATTAACCATATCAGTCTCTTACTTTAATTAAGCCTAAAATATGATAAATGAGTCCCAAACAATCTACATCACAGTCACAAACAGAGTAACCGCCAGAGAAAAGTCAAAAACTTAAAGAACAAGAAAACCAGAGCATGTGAAGTAAAACAAAAGCGGGGACGAAAAAGAAACCGAATGAGGAAGGAGTGAAAAAAAAAAGTAAAAGAAGAAGGCGAAACGAACCCTGGAGAGAAAGTGGTGAGCGGGGAACAATGAGATTGTGAATGTATGTGTAGTAAAAGGGAGAAGGGAGAAAAAGGGGGTGGGGGGGGGGGGGATGAAAGAGGTCCAAGTTCAGGGTAAAAGCCAGAGAGAACCGAGACGGACATGTTGGGAATTTGCATTGTGTTTGTCATTAAATAGGCATGGTGATGGTGGAAGGAGTAAGAGAGAGAAAGAGGAAGTGAGAATCGGATACTCTGCAATATACAAGAGTTACGAGATGCAAAAGCAATGTACCACTAGGCAACGCAGAGGGAGGAGCATTTGACATCTAACAAGCCTTCTTTAGCGAAAATGCGCAATAGGAGTTAGAATTTGGATAATCAAATCCATGTTGGCCAAAGAATTAATTCCCCGCTCTACCATATATAGTTGATAGTGCTTTAACTTTTATTAAGTCACGCTGGTATTGAAATTACGAGGGTCCAATAAAAGATGAAGACGACGTGACACGTGTCGGTGTGATAAGGAAGAAGTCGAGCGATATGTGCTGGCGCGCGCTTGGCCTTTTTCTTTCCTTCTCCTTAATTCAAGCGACGATAAGTCGCGCGCGGCTACGCTAGGCCTTGCGCCACCACTCTCCCTCATTAGTATTCTCGTTTGGACTGTAATCCTCTCTCATCCTAATCCTAAATATAGATATAACAGGAAATAAAAGATTTTGTTTTCTTATTTTTTTTAGGCCATTAATTGTCCTCTCTTTCATTTTTATAATTTTTATTTATTAAAATATACGTCTAGTAAAAGTTTGGATATAGAAAAAAGTGAGAAGAAAATATAGGAAAAATATTATAAAAAATTTCTTAAAATAATAAAAATAAAAAAAGAGTTTTCACTCCTAATATTATTATTTTTAATTTCTTCCTCTCCAAATACAAGGAAATTTTGGATTTAATATAATTGAATGAAAAGTTTTAAACACTTCCGGCTAATCAAATCTAATAAATGTACCAAATTTGCTATGAAAGGTATCCATTTTAAATCTAACAAATTGCTTATTCAATAAAATATAATGTTAAGGTGTCATATAAAAAGTATCTATTCTATATATAGATATACTGATCCAAAATGATGAACAATTAGAAAATTCAAATTGGCTAATACTAATAAAATATCATATTTGATATACGATTTATTTTTATTGGCCATTGAAAAATATTAATTTCTTCATAGACTTCACAAAAATATGTCCCACTTACAAAATATTTATAAATAGAATCCATATTTATTTAAAAATTCTCCGGGTCTGGATTTTGTAATAGATCCGTGGGTACTTAATGGGCACTGGAGAGCGAGGCCGACGTGTTTACCCGAGAAGATAAAACGCATGGCTCTACTAAGAGCCAGGCAAGGGGGGGACTGGGGGTGATTTTTTTTTTCTGGGCACTACAAGGGGAGAATTTTTTTGGCCAGAGGCGGGAATTTTGTTTTTGGGGCAACAAACTCTCGCATGTCGCAAGACACCTAGGATATAATTACGAATGATGTTAGAGCAAAAATAAATGTGAAAGCAGCTTAACGAAGCATGTAACAATATTTTCCATAACCATGCCAACTGCCTTGCCCGTTATCTCAGGCGCCTTCTCCCCCGTCACCGCGCCATCGCCCCGCCATTCAAAATGCAACTTCTCCCTCAAACCCAAAACACTTCCCCTCCCACGCAGAGACGCTGCTTTGCTTCTTCTCCTCTCTCTGTCTTCTCCTTCACCTGCCTTCGCCCTTGGCATTTGTAAGGACTTCCATTCTTCCTTCTCCGATGTATCTTATCTTGCTCACTTCTTACTTCCCGCGTTTCGAAACCCTAATTTCTCAATTGGTGCGCAGCTGGACCTAAGGATTGGTTGAAAGAGCAAAATAAGAAGTCCTCCAAAATCCTGTTGGCTCCGGTCGATGCATCCCGTGAAAGCTTACGTCCTGCCTATCTTTTGCTTAGTACGTTTTTCCTCCTCCAATGCTCATGTGTGCACTGATTATTAGGTTTGATTGGGCTTCTCTTGGTCATTCATATTGATAGGAGAAAGCGATGCTGATTACACGGACCAGGATTTCGAGAAATTTCAGAATCTCTTTAGGTCTGCTGCTAGGGACTGCGTTCCACAGGAGAGAAATTCTTTCGTCTCTTTCCAGGCCAACACTGGAGTAGAGGTTTGTCGGTCCTCTAGTTTAGCAATCAGAGATGAACTAACTGTCTAAGCTTGTTTGCTACTATGCTTTGAACGACTCCGCCTCTGCAAAAGTATATGCCTACAAACAAGTTTTTGAATAGTGTAGCAATTAGCCGTTGCAAAAATATCGATTAACTTTTAATCATGGTTTACTCACTGGCTTATTCACTTTAGGTATATGGTATCTTGGATGCTCCATTATGGGTTTCTTTTTGAATTTTTTTTATATGAGATTCGTAGTTATCGAATCTTTGGGATATCGAGTGATGAATAATACTAGGTTCTGTGTAAGAGGCGTGCTATGCACGTAATCTTTAAGCTGGATTCTTTATTCCCCTCCACATTCCTTTTCCAAAAGGCATCGAATCCCTAGAGCAAAGATAATTTTAGGCAGAACTCACTTTCAATTTCTTTTCAACTTTAGTTATGCACATTTCGATTGATAGTGAAGAATGCGGCCTCATTGCTTGGAAGTAAGGATCCTGTAAAGTTGAAAGCCGAAGCCTTGCTGGATGATCTCATAAGGTATCCGCTTTTCAGCATCGTTGTGATTCGGCAACAACTTGTGTGTCGCATGCCATTGGAATCACTTAACAAAGTAGGAAGCATCTGCACAACTGGAAAATTTGTTCATGCCATTGACACAGAAGCAAATGTTTTGAATGTTCCGTTTCCTTTTTATATGTGTAACCACAGAGTTCTTTGCTCGGTCTTGGTGCCCTTGAAATTTTGTTGTTTCTTTGTAAAAAAGATTGCACAGTGAAGGGGATTAGCTAGCTCAGCTGAGTGCAGTCACACGAGGTTCTGACTTCTGAACCTCTCCTCAGAATCACTCCCAGTGAAGCGGGGGCTTTTGTTCTCAATGATGTCATGGGATCTCTACTCCCATTTTAATGTAATTTTGGCTTAGCCTTTCTCTCTCTATTGTCTCTATACCAAAACACACGCACACGCACGCACACAATGAATGGAACATGAGATAGTTGTAAAAGGATTTCATAAAACCTTATCCCGCATACCAGTTTTGACCTCACTTTCTTCATCTACACCTATTTCTACTTTTCCTCATTTAAAATTCCAATGGTCTCAAAATAAATGTCACTTGCCTAACATGGTAATACATGTTGTTCCCTGGTTTGGCATATCTATGTACATAACAACCATAATTATTGGTTATTTACTCACTTTTTGTTTGCTTCTTAAAATGCAGATCTTTCACCTCTGTCAGTGGCCTGGTAGGCGAAACCACCTTTAAACTCGCTTCTAATAGGTATGTCTTAGGTCTATTCCGTCTGAAATAAAGCCTATAGTTACATATTGTTATCTCCTCTCCAAATGCGACATCTTCCTTCGGTGGTCATGTGTCTCTTCACTTTTAATTTGTTATGAGTTGGAACTTAATCAATTCAATGGGATTTTCCCATCTGCATTTGTTGCAGAAGAAAGATAGCTGATGCTGTAGGGAATACTGTTATAAAGTTTTTATTAACTAGTAGTTACCATACTGTTACCGCTGTAATTACTATACTTAGCTATGGTAACTCTTAGATCCTTAGTCTATAAATAGGAACATATAACCAATTGTAAAGGGGGCATAATGACAGTACAGTAACAGAAACAGTTTTCTACTCTCAGACTAATCTCTCTCTCTCCTATTCTTCCTTCGTGACTCTCCTTCTAAGCCTTCCCTTCTGTTCTTTCTTTCCCTCTATCTTGTTCTTAACCTTTTATCAAGAAAATCGTATCAGTGGTATCAGAGCGCGCGTTCCTCGGACCCCGACTCTGAATGGTGGAAACTAGAATACAAGAAAATGCCCAAAAAAAAAATAGAAGCCAAGATGCAGAACGTCGAACAGCGGTTGCGAAGCGTCGATGAGTTACAGGAGACAGTCTTAGGATTCCGCGACGAGCTCCAGAATATGGGTCATGCTGTCCGTCAAGAAATGCAGGCCATGGCACAAGAAATGCGCCGCATCGGTCACGGTACACCAACCCGGAATGGTAACCACCATACCGAGGAACACTGTAACAGACACCAGGAGAATGCTGATGACCCGTGTGGGACCCAATTGCCAAGAACGGAATTCCCAAGATACGAGAAGCACATGATAGAATTAACGCATCTCAGGCAGACGGGGTCGCTGGCGGAGTTTAATATCAAATTTGATGCGATCTCGACGAGAATGGACCTCCCGGAGATATATTTGGTAGATGCGTACATTGGAGCGTTAAAGGAGAAAATCGCCAACTCCGTCCGATTATTTAGTCCAATAACTCTGCTTGAAGCCCGACGTATGGCCAGAGTACAAGAGATTTCTTTGCTGTGGCAGAGCAAGAAAAAGATGGTTCTACCCAGTGTTCAAGAAACAAGAATCAGGGAAGAACAAGTGCAGATTCTTGAGCAACCAATGATTGAAAACAGAGCATTGAGAGGGGTTATCAACGAGCTCTGTGAAGGCGTTCGTGGGATGGCTATAATGACGCAGAATATAGCAAGAAGATGGGAAGAGACTCACCTTCGACAACGAGAGCCACTCGCTCAATTCAATATGAAGTTCGATCAGATTCTGTCTAGGCTGGACTTCCCAAAGGAGTATTTACTCGACGCTTTCACATCGGCTTTGAAACAAAAACTTGAAGCTTTAGTTCGCATGTCTGACCCAAGAACCATAGTGGAGGCTTGGCGCTTTGCTCGATTTCAGGAGTTGGTTATCGCAAGGCAGAATCCAAGAAATGTAGTTGACAAGTCTCAAGGTCGCTTGATCAGAGGGCTTTGCAAAGTGAAGATAATGCCCAAATCTCAGAAAACACCGAATAGCTTGCGGAATGTGTTCGGGAGTTCACGTGGTTGCAAAAATTTCAGTTTGAAAAGTCAGACTTACAGCTAGCTAGCATTTATTTTTAAGCTTCAACAATATTTTTAAGGCTACACCGAAAGTTGCAATACCCAATGGGCTTATGGACTTGGTTGGGGTAGTAAAGAGGATAGCCCAATATCATTGTAATTGTGTTTCACAATTCGTTTGGGTATCATCAATAATGGGTTATTTCAAAAGTGGGCTTGGTTCTTGAATTTCTCTCCAACAAGAATTCTAGTTTTTGAATGGTTTAAGGGAAAATTAATTACAATGTTTCTTGGAAGGGTCTACTGTTTTAGTAGAAAAGAAAAAGAGGAAGTGAAGTGCGCAATGCAGCAGGGTGGAGTCAATTTGAAGAGATCAGCTCCTGGATTCAAATCAACAAAAATTTATTCACCAATACGCAGAAGATTTTCTTTCTTTCTTTTTTCCTGAGATATAAGATCCTATATTTTGAGTTTTGTTCTTACTTGATCATTGGGGACAAGGATCTCTTTAGGAGGGGGTATTGTTATAAAGTTTTCATTAACTAGTAGTTACCATACTGTTGCCGCTGTAATTACTATACCTAGCTATAGTAACTCTTAGATCCTTAGTCTATAAATAGGAACATATAACCAATTGTAAAGGGGGCATAATGACAGTACAGTAACAAAAACAGTTTTCTACTCTCAGACTAATCTCTCTCTCTCCTATTCTTCCTTCGTGACTCTCCTTCTAAGCCTTCCCTTCTGTTCTTTCTTTCCCTCTATCTTGTTCTTAACCTTTTATCAAGAAAATCGTATCAAATACACTATCTTCTCTTGACAAATTTGAGCAGGGAATCAAAGATTGCCTTGAAATCTGACTGTTAAGGATAGCCGGTACTTCTGCTTCTACTTCTACTTCTATTTCTACTTCTACTTCTACTTCTACTTCGATGGAAGTGCCATTAGGCTATATTTTGTGGATTATATTATGCTCTCTCTCTCTCTAATATGTTATCTGTTAGTTGTTAATGTCTGGCAAACGCAAGGACTTTCCATGCTGTGAAAGGCTGGCATATAATGTATTAACTTTGGGTAACATCAATTGAATAAAAAGTTTATCTCGCATCATGAGGTTCATGGTTTCTTTATCAACCATTTGAAACTTTCAAGTATTAGTTATCTATTATTTATAGCGTCATTCATGATTTATAAATATTATCACTTATTTTCAATTTTATATTATATATCCACATTGATGTGTATATAATGATTGTAAGTTGATTTTAAAGATGCTTAGTACGATGGACTGCTTAATACCGCTCCGTGTCCGTTTATGCTATATATGTTTTTCTTTTTCTTCATTTGATGTTTCCTTTTGTTTTTTATTATCTAACTAGATAGATAGATAGATACATGCCATTTCTCTCTATAATGTTCGATAGAGATAATATAAGTTATTTAAAGCTTACATCCAATTTTACGATATCCAAATATTACTGAAATATATGGTGAAAAAGTGAATGAATAAAAATTGCATGAAATTCAATAAAATCTGTGTGTGTAAAGTATCGACTCCTTTATAATTTTTGAATTTTATATTTGATATTAGTTCATTTGATATTTAAGGGGGAGCAATTGGGACGTAGCTTTCGAATTTCCCTAGGATTTTTCACTGTCCCTTGTTCAAATTGACAAAGATTTTCTGTTAAATGGCTTCAGCTAGTTCTTGATCCAACTAAATAGGACATGAGCGTAGGCTAGCTTTATCATATCGTGACAAAATAAAAACAAGAAAGATAATCTAAAAATCATATTCATATCATCAGGTCAGTGGCTTCCGAAAGCTATATTTCCGCCTCTGAAAAGGAATAATAGACAGAACGGCGGTGACGCAGTAAATATCCAAGCAACATTACATGGCATCCATAGCTATTGCAATAATGTGCCCTCAGAATTCAGAACGTAATGATGAGCACTGACCGGATAGGCGGATACGATACTAGTGTACAACAAACAATGGGCCCTGTATCTAGACTTTAAATTTGATCTGAGTTGACGGCAAAGATATCAGGACTGAGTCAACTTTCCTTCATTTGACTCATCTGGTGAACCAGAAGCTTCCACCAAATACAAGCGACAACATGGTGTTCCGTCATCGGGATGAGTTTGTTCTGACCTAGGCACACTACGAAGCTTGTTGAAGAGATTTAAGGGATCGTTCAATAGTCCAAAATGGGCATCTGGGTCGCCTATTTGTGAAAGCTTTACGTGAGCGAAGCCAATGGACGGCAAGAGATGATCAGGCCAATCGCTGTAAAAATGGAAGGTGGAACTTGATAGCATAGTTGAAGCTTTGTTCATGAAATCTGCTAACAGCACTGTGTGGGTTAGCGCGCATTTTTCAGCTATGATCCTCAGCACTTGCATGGCGTGGAGTTGGGTTAGGTAGTAGAGGATACCTTCTAGAATCCACACCGTTCTCTTCCCCGGCAAGAAACCTGAAGTTTTAAGTTTTTCCAGCCAGTCATCTTCTCTGATGTCGGCTGCTACTCTAGTTAAGGATTTTGATCTGCACATAATCTGCTGCCGCCGCTGGTCGCCGTCCTTCGTGGATTCCTCCGCCGCTTGCAAAATGGCAGCTTTCAACTGTAAGAGTTCCGGAAAATCAATCTCAAACACATCACTGTCTTTTAAGCAACTCAAACGATAGGCCCTCGTGTCCATTCCTACTCAAAAGTTGAACAAGATCTCATCAGTTTGTATCATTTCTGTGCCAAGGTTACGAATGTTAAAATCTTGAGAAATTCAAATCTAGGATTTCTAGGCATCCGATCAGATTCTCTTCCCTTGTTCCTTTTGATTCCCTCCTTTATTAGGGGCGAAGGTGAATTTGAAAACCTATGTAGTTATTCGAGGGTGGCCCATGGTTGTTAATTAATGTACTCTTTTATGCCCTACTGGCTGTGGTCCAAACATGTCCCAATATTCCTGGCTGTTGATAGCACACGAGTTCATCAAAATCTTCAACAATATTTCAGGCTTAAAAAAAGTTTTCAATAATATTTGGCTTATTTGCTAAACACTACTATTTTTAACATGATATTATATACATGATCAACAGAACGTCTCTGTTGCTTCTGGTGTGCCCTGTTTACATCCCCTGTAAAAGCAAAAGCAGGGATCTGCTGTGCTCTGGGGCCAGTGAATGAAGCGACCTTTTTAAGTTCATCTATCAACAAAATGACGAATGATTCTTTTCTTTTTAATCAAAAAAATATAAAAAAGCCAAGTTTGAAATGATTACAGTGGTGTTATACGAACCTGCGCCAAGAAGAACAACCTGAGCTTCTCCGCCATTGGGGGAATTAAGAGCAAGCTCCAGTCTGGAATCAAACCAAAGTGTCCGAACGGCAAGAATGACTCCAGATATCTCGCGTGCATTATTGAGGTGATCTTTCTTGATCTTATCATGAAGATTTCTCAGATAAGTTTCCCCGGCAAGTAACTCAGCCAGAGGATCATGGACGACGTGCTTCCACAGAGCCCTCCCAGCCGCCGTTTGACATGCTGACCTCTGAAGGAAATCCCATTCCTTCTCAATCGTCGCATGCACATGTCGGACGGCGTCGTTCTGCAACAGCTCCGGCAGCGTCAGCTCCGGCCACGCGGGGTCCTGATCCGACATGAGTCAGCCGTGGGGGATGATCAAGAGGTCGTCGAAGAAGATAATGCATTGTATTTATAGGGAGGAGTGAAAAAGAGATAAGAAAAGAGAACCACACACAACCTACGCTTGAGAACATGCCGTAATCCGTTAAACGTATGTAGCTTCCTGGCCTTAATCAAAAGGCAAGGTAACGATGCAGTCCACGACTACTAGTACTACAATAGTAACTAATGCTACCCATTTCGTTTTCCCTTTTTCCCATTTCTGTCTTCGGCTGTCTGTCTATTTTCGGAACAGAAAAAGTGACATTGTAATATTGTATGGCTCCCGTTGCTGTGTATATATATTTATTAACAAAAATAACCTTAAAAACAGAAACAAGAGATGTGGATGGATCAACCCCATACTTGGGATATCGCTAACAAGCTAGTCCAGTACATTATCTGCTTCCACCAAGTACTCGTTTGTTTTCTTTTTCTATTTCCTAGGACACCACACATTTGAATCAGCCAAACATTTTGAAGGCGATTTTTCTTATGGTTGAAGTCTTGGAGAGCAGATCAGCCGACGCAAAGCCCAAGAGATATGTATCCGATCGAAATTCTTTCAAGCGGATATTATCTCAGTCCTAATGCTTTATGCTCTTCATGGCGATATTTTCCTTTCAATGTATTTGTACGTTAATATAAATTGTTTTATACCATGTACTTCTTTATAAACCAACTAAATTTTATCAACTCCATGATAGAGAATTGGGCATTTCGAAAGGCCTGGTGAAACTTAAATAAAGTAAAATAATTGTTTACCACTAGATGGACGAATCTTAAAATGATCCATCCATAAACCCCACCACATGATGACACGATATTAATTATTGTATTAAAATTAGGTCGGCACTGTTTTAAGACGACATTGATAAAATAAACTTGAAAAAGTTTCTCAACTCCACACGTCACTCACTGCCCACGATGTCCACGATAATTTATTTTTTGTTTGACGTAAAATTGGACATTTCAAAGGGTTCGGTGAAACTTTGACAGAATATTTCTTTTTGGGGAACACATAAAATAATTTCTCCGGTAAATACATAAAATAATTTTTTACTACTACTACTATTACTATATAGACAAATCTCTGAACTACTATAATCCAATATTATCCTTTGTTTTCGGAATATGCGTGTGCTCGTGGAATTTTTTTCTTCTTCTCCTTACCATAATCCGACAAAAACTCTTTAATTACATTTGTTTAACGAAAATTGCCAGTGGACTTGTAGCTGCTGGAAAACCGAAAACTGCAGTGGTCGCTGTGTCATCAAATTCCACTATCTTACTCGACCCTGACACTTCCATATTTTGCCGTTGCTTTGGGTGAGCTTTGGCGAAGTCGGTGTAGTCAAGAGACATACACCTTGCGTGCGCGCTTGCAAAATCTCTGGTTCTCGCCTACGTAGAACAACAGAGAGAGATGGGGATGGAGGTAGAGTGCTGCGGGACGCGATTCGCTCTGTACGTGTTGATAGTGATAGGATTGGTTTGCTTTGCCGGACTGATGGCTGGTCTTACTCTTGGTCTTATGTCTTTGGGCCTCGTCGACCTTGAGGTTCTCATCAAGTCTGGTCGTCCTCAGGATCGTGTCCATGCTAGTATCCTCTCTGATTCTCTTTCCTCTCTTCATCTAATTAATCACTACCAAATTTGTCTTCTTCTTTTTTTGTTCTGTTTGATCAACCTTTTGGTATTTGGATTCGGATTTGGTTAGTAGATGGTAGATACTATGCCTCGTTTGATTTAATTTCGGGCGCCTCACTGAGATTCTGCTTCTTGTATTCGGAACGTTTTTTATAGCGCCTGTGACTTGATTTATGTAAAAGCTTAAATGTTTGGGGTTTTATGGGGATTACTTGCTGCCCTGAATTGTATTAGATTGTAAACTTCCTAATATGCATTAATCGACACGTGATGATGCTCGTCTTGTCTTTGAGACGTGGATAGTAAACTTCCTAGTTTGGGAACCGAATTGAACTCAGCTTCCTTGTCTACCATACTTCGTATATCTAGAAAATGGATTCCCTTTGTGTATATCTAGTTATGATGTTTGCAAAGTTTGGGACTTATGGATCATTTACGAAACAATTTGAGCACACAGTTCTTGCTTGGTAAGTTGATACTAACCCCTCCCCCCGTTTTGCAAATTTCGAACTTCTGTTTTTGCAGCTAAAATTTTCCCAGTGGTCAAAAACCAGCATCTTTTGCTTTGCACGCTTTTGATTGGCAACTCTTTAGCAATGGAGGTAGTGTTAGGCTCTTAGGCTTTGATGGAGCCATTTTGCTGATTTTTTTGTTTTGATCATGATTTCTTTGCTTACAAGTTGCAACAACCCATCTGCCGGTTTTGCTACAGGCTCTTCCTATTTTCCTAGATGCTCTTGTGCCTGAATGGGCGGCAGTCTTGTTATCAGTCACACTGATCCTCATGTTTGGAGAGGTAAATATAAATTGATGGAATAATGATATTAACTGTCTGTTGAAAAATGCATAGTATATTTCAAATTATTTTAAACATCTCAATTACGTATTACTTTATTTCTATACTTCAGGTGGGTGCATATTTGATACATTTAAACTGTATATTTTTTATCTACTTGTCGTAATTTTTTGTTTTTGTTATGCCTTTGTTACCTCTTGTTATATGGGGCTTTGCCATGCTTCTTCTGTGAAAACAGGCATCCTGTACATACATGCACACTTAATCATACATGAACCAAGAGCATGTTTCAATGATTCCCACATATTTTTTCTTTTGAGCCACTAATTTCCATTCAGTTCAAATTACCGTTTTTTTTCTTGGTTTAAAGTTTAGATCACCGTTATTTGCTTAAATGGTGTCCCTTTCTCTTTGAAAGATTTCTTCCACGGTATGAGTATTTTTGCTTAAAATTCAATGTGATGCTGCAGATAATGCCACAAGCTGTCTGCACTCGTTATGGATTGACAGTTGGAGCAACAATGGCACCCGTTGTTCGTGTTCTTCTTCTAATATTCTACCCCATTTCTTATCCAATTAGCAAGGTGAAAGTTTATGATTATGTATGTAATTAATATGAATGTTGGAAGAAGCTGATATCTATTGGATATTCTAATAATTCCAGGTTCTTGATTGGATGCTTGGTAAGGGACATGCTGCCCTTTTAAGGAGGGCAGAGCTCAAGACTTTTGTAAACTTTCATGGGAATGAGGTTAGATATCAATGTTAAAGTTCTTGTTGATCAATTAATACAGTGTCTTTAGAGTCATCTGAATGTTTTAGGTGGGCTTTCATAATTTTTTATGTGAGTTTAAAACTTATGAACCTCATGCTGTAATTCTTTTAATATAGCTTTGCCTAGCTCTCTGATGCATCGAGGTTTATTTCCTCATCTAGGCTGGCAAAGGAGGAGATTTAACGCATGATGAGACGACAATCATAACTGGTGCACTTGAGTTGACCGAAAAGACTGCAAAAGATGCCATGACCCCCATATCAAAGGCATTTTCCCTTGATCTGGATGCAACTCTAACTTTGTGGGTTTATGAATTCTTTGATGTTTCTCCATCATGCTTGTGTCTTTTTATGGTCTTACCTTGTGCTCTCTTTCTACTTTGAAGGGAGACACTGAATGCAATAATGACCATGGGCCATAGTAGAGTTCCAGTTTATGCAGGAGATCCAGAAAATATTATTGGGCTTGTTCTGGTATTTTTCTTTCAGCACCTAATAAGAATTTGAGTTTGAGGTTTTGTCAGCTAATGGAGTAGGATTGTGGATTGTTTATCAGTGATCCTAATTGATCTGCATTGTTGTTCATCTGTTATATTATTGCTATTGTCTTGGATATGGCATGGCACCAAGCAAAATTTATTATTCTAAATTCTGCATCTGTATATTCGATATTTCTATTTTGATTCGTTTAGCATTGTCGCTTATTGAAAATTGAACTAACAACGGATTAGATTAAAAGTTAAATAAATTGAACTATCAGCAGATTATATATCCACTCCCTCACTTTATGTAGAACATATCCTTTATTCATGCATCTTTTTACTTATATTCTGTGGTTTGAATCTCAAGTAGTTTTATGCTTTCACTTGCTTATGATATCCATTGAATTTGGTGGTTCCTCTGCTTTTACATGCAGGTTAAAAATCTTCTAATGGTTTATTCGAAAGACGCAGTTCCCCTAAGAAAAATAATTATTAGAAAAATTCCTCGGTAAATTCTTTTCCTACACACTAGATGAGATGCTTACCAATGAAACAAAATGAATGTCTGTCAGATGTATTTATTCCTACTTGATGCATTAGTATTTTTGGCTATATTTATGCTTCACACGTGCTGGTTTACTACTGGTAGTCTGTGGTAATGATTTACTCGTCATCCTGCAGTGTTGCAGACAACATGCCTCTATATGACATACTAAATGAGTTTCAGAAGGGTCACAGTCATATAGCCGTTGTGTATAAGGACTTGAATGCTAAAAAAGAAGTTCTTAAAAAGAGTAAAGATGGGGTACAACTTGAATTTAAGGACAGCTGCAAGAAAAAGGGGAAAAAGGCATCCTTGGAGAAAGGTAAAATAAACACTTGTTTATTTCATATTATAGCTTATGAATAATCTGCTCAACAGATCCCTTGGGATTTACCTGGCTGACGTTACTTGTCAATTGTCACGAATATAGGTGCCAAATCGGAGATGACTGAGGGTTCTGATGGAGGTCCACCGGGGAAGAAAAGCCCGCCAGCAACTCCTTCCTTTAAGAAGCGACATAGAGGTTGTTCATATTGCATCTTGGACGTAGAGAATGCTCCCCTGCCAACATTTCCACCCAATGAATTGGTTGTTGGTGTAATTACAATGGAGGATGTCATTGAAGAACTTCTTCAGGTCAGATGCTTTTCACATATTTAACTTCTGCAGAATTACACTTCTATTTTGTAGGTTCACCAAGTTGCTTGCACATGTTTATTGCTACTAAGCTATTAGCTTTATATCATTCTATTGTAGCTACTGATTCCATCTTCATTTGATATTTACTTGTTTCAGGAGGAAATATTAGATGAAACTGATGAATATGTTAATATTCATAACAAGTAAGTAGATAACTCTGTCCTCTCCATCTAATCATATTTTTGCTTAGTCATCTGAAGCCTACGGTTTAACTGGATTGCCTTGTTTTGCATATTTGGTATGTTATTCACCATTGGGTGGTGCCTTGATCTATATAAACTGATGTAAGAGTTAAATGTTGGCAGGATAAAAGTGAACATGCTGGCTTCCAAGGTGAAGGCTCCTGATGCAAACATAATGCAGCCTTCTTCTGTAAAGGGATCGTCAATGTCATCAGCTTCGAGCTCTGTCGGTATGACTACTGATTCTCTTGCAGTTTCAGGACGCACTCCAGCTACTTCCTTTTCTACTGCCAGTTCAGGACACGCATACATAAAGAATGAACTGTGAAAAAGGCAGAGCAGGAGATTGCTACTTGTGAATTATATAGTGAATCATGTTAGGTTATACAGAAAGGGACCGTATAAGATTGTATTTTGATGTTGCGTGTGTTAGAAATTAAAAATAATGTATGTCTGGCAGATCCTTATTTCCTTCCAAGTAAAGGCAATAATGCTAAGATAATTAAAATCTAAACCTCTTTTAAAAATCCAGAAGATATGTGCAATTGATTTCCTTAATTTTTCATCTTATTTGGCCAATAATCCAATCATCCCTCTTTTTATATATAAGACAGCTAAAAACTAAAGAAATAAAACGAGTAGGTCCCATTTCTTAACAATTGGAAGAAAAACTTAGGTCGGAAACAGCTTTGACAGCATAATGCGTTCTTATTGGAAGTAAATCTTCCCAGCGGCTATTTTCTAACTGCTAAATCCTATCCGTCCATTTGATTGAACAGGTCATAGTGCACCCTATCATCAGTCTATTAAAAGATGCATATGAACCTCTTCTGAGCTCTGACCTTTTTCTCTTCGGCCGCAGGTTCCAATGGCACCATATCTACCCGTTAGTTTCTCTTTCTTTACCTTTCCCTTCATTTCTTCCACATCAGTAATTTGCAAAATTTCTCCTCTTCATTTTGAAGAATGCAAGCATTTCTAGTGCAAAAGTTGTGTTTTTTATTTGACGAAAAAGCAACTTTTCTTTTAAAAATTGGAGACATTGAAAGAAGAGTATCCAAGCAGTGGAAGACAAGAAAATTTCTTTATGCTAAACTCTCCTGCACAAAATTTTTCATATTCCTTGTACCAAAAAAAAACAAAAAATTTCATATTCCGTTCTTACAATTTTCACATTCCACACATTTCTGCTCGGCCTCTATAAGTCTCACAGTAGCCTAGATATCCCACATGTAAATGTCACGAGTCCAAAAACAAAACTCATATTGATAAAACCAGAAAGTTCAAATTAATCAAACAGAAGGGGGAGGGGAAGAAGAATAAGAAGAAGCACATCGATTACGACTTCGTCAAGGTCATCTAGCTCATGAAGCTACTCTCTCAGTGGACGAACTCAGCAGAAAGGGATGGAAAAGAAGGGCCAATATGCGGTGGATAAAGATTTCTAATGTAGATATTTGGCCAAATAATTAAGCTTCTTTTAGCAAAGCTATGGAGGTTGATCTCTCATAGTCCCAATGGGGTTTAACAATGGAGCTCCTCATTTGCGTCGCCAATGGGGTTGAAACTTCAACAGGAAAGGATTTGTGAATGCTGAAGGGATTTGGCTGAATAGAGGATTGATATGCCCGTATCTGCTAACAAGAGGGACAAGAATTAAAAGCCATGTGCTATGTCTTTACATGAGTGCTCAGATTAATAGGACGGTTAAGATTTAATGTTTCTAAAAGATGAGGAGAAAATTGCTTCTGGAGGATCTGCTCCTGTTCTCTTCACGTTCAAGGCTTCCAAGCGAACTTGAAAATATGATATTCGTGTATAATGTACTGTAGTCAAGGTGATACTTTACTGCCAATTGGCAATTTTTTTTTTTTCAAGCAAAAAATAATGAGCAGAACATATTGAGCCGTTTTTTTTTGGGCGGTGGACATTAACAATGTTCCTTTTGATGTTTAGGAGTAAATTCAGGAGTTATTAATATACCAACTATATAGACTCATACGCAAAATATTAAATTTACATCAGTTTTTTATATTGTTATTATTGAATTTAATTAAGAAATTATATGATATATTGATTAAAAAATTATTAAATTCCTTTTGGCCAAAAAATAATTATAAAACTCTGTGTAAAATTATTTATTCATGATATTTTCGTTACGAAATCGGTGAGAGAAATATAAAAAACCGTAATCTTTTTCCAAACAAATCAACCCAGGATCAACGTCAATGCGAATTCGCGCGAAACAAGTGCCTTAACATACGTACTCATAATCTCATATTCATTTTCAATAAGATTGTCTCCTCATATTATTTGTTTAAATAAAATAAAATAACAGTGCCTAAATTGGTGGCCCCGCAAACCCGGTGTCCTCAGATAGTTGAAAGCAGTGACTCCTCCGAGACTCCATCCTCCTTCAAAGGATCCAGGCTCTCACGAACAGTAAGGACTATGATTTCCAAACATCTTTTCACGTTGTAGAATTATTTCTTTCCTTTTCCTTCTACTTCAGGATTTTTAATACTCCGTTATCATCTATACAAACAAATTGTTTCGCTTCTTTCTTTCTTTCCCTTTCCGAAAATAGACATTTCTCCTGCCGATGGGAACACACCCTGTTGAATCTCATCTTAGTTCTCTCATTCTTCCAGCTCGGTACCCAATCTTTTGATTCGCTTAGTTCACTATAAATGGTTTCTACATTTTAGTGCTCTCTGTATTAGCCTCTTTTGGGAGGAATACCGTGGATCTCGTTTCTCCACTGAGTTCGGCTTAGTTTGTCGGTGTATTGCATTACTCATTTGCGTTTCGTATATGTTTTCTTGTTTGATTTGTATCAGTTAGAGTTGCTTCAAACAGCCGATACTGTGATAGATTGCATAGATGGCAATAGCTCGTATAGTTCGCCAAGGCAAACGCCCATATGGGTTATGGGTAAAAATGACGGCTGTGACTGTATTGGGCATTTGTTTTATCTTTGTGTGGTCAGTTTTTACTTCCCCCTCCTCCTCCGTAACAACCCAGAGGGAAAGCTTTGACGACATTGCTGAGCCGGTATCTGCTAACAAGAGGGACAAGAATTCTGGGGTTCAAACAAAGAAGATACAACCAGAAAAGCAGGAGGAATCAAGTAAGGTAGGTAATTCGTTGAGAGATGAATTTCGGAGAGACGAGAAGAACAGGAAAAAGATGAATGAATCAGCTTCGGTGTCTGTTAAGCACCGAGAACACAAGGAAAGAAACAGAAGGCGGGGGACACATGACCAGAAGAAGGAACATAAGGAAATTAAAGAGAACCAGATTCAAGAGTCTGGGAATTCTGATGGTAAAGAATCTGAGGAGGACAAGGAAGAAGAGGGGGATGGTCAAGAAATAGAAGTTGAAGAACAAGGGTTAGATCGGGAAAGTGAAACGGATGTGGATACAGATGAGGGCATCGAGTTAGTTGAGTCGGTTGATCAGGATTCTGAGGCGGTGGAGGATGGAAGTATGGAATCCAAAAAACCAACCAAGAGGAAGATAAAAGGACCGCTGTTTGATCCAAAAGCCACTTATAAATGGAAATCATGTAGCACCAGAAGCAAACATAACTACATTCCATGTATAGATATTGAAGCTAGTTCTGGAAAGCTACAGAGCTATCGCCATACAGAGAGGAGTTGCCCAAGAACGCCACCAATGTGTTTGGTTCCTCTTCCTCATGAAGGATATGGTTCTCCCATCCCATGGCCTGAGAGCAAGTCGAAGGTATATGAAAAACTGAAAATGGTTAATGTTGGTGGATAAAAATTCTTCTTATCTTTAATCATATCTCATGATAAAATTTTGTCAGTGCAGATATTTTACAAGAATGTGGCACACCCAAAGTTAGCGGCATACATAAAAAAACATAATTGGCTGGTGGAGTCTGGAGAATATCTTACATTTCCACAAAACCAGTCTGAACTTCAGGGCGGGATTCTCCATTATCTTGAGTCCATTGAAGAGGTAAGTTTTCTATTATGCTGCCCCTTGGATCATCACCGAATGTTTACAATCATGCCTCTGTGCCACATTGACAATAAATTATTGAATAGGTCTTCTTTGCCAAACCAACTTTTTGTAAATATGGCTTTATTTGCATGGTGGTAAATTGTTCTGTTATTATTCTATAATTGCATTTTAGGGATGATTTCAATGTTTATTAATACTAGTTAAGGTTCATGCTTTCCCTCTTGGTTATTGGTATCATGGTTGTCAACAATTTGATTTTCTTGTTTTCGGTATTTGATAGATGGTACCAGACATTGAGTGGGGAAAAAATGTTCGTGTTGTACTGGACATTGGATGTACAGATCTGAGTTTTGGAGCTGCTCTTCTTGATAAGGAGGTTTTGACGTTAACACTAGGCTTAAAGGACGATCTGGTGGATCTAGCTCAGGTGGCTCTAGAGCGTGGTTTTCCTTCAGTGGTGAGCCCTTTCGGTAGAAGGAGGCTTCCTTTTCCCGGTAATGTCTTTGATGCTATACATTGTGGGGGTTGCGGCATATCTTGGAATTCCAATGGTCCGTGTCTGACTTTTCTTTCTTGTATTTATTTTCAGAAAATCTTATATATGTGTATATTATAATTATAGCTGATTTTCTTTCCTCTATTTTAGGGGGTAGGCTTCTTTTAGAGATGAACCGGATACTGAGGCCAGGTGGATACTTTCTTCTATCTGCTAAGCACAGCAGTATTGAAGAGGAAGCAGGTCTGCCTCGTTCTAGAATAAAAATGGGCATGCATATGAAATTTTGAAAGTTCAAATGTTTTTATATTTTCTACAGAGGCGATTTCTAAGGCATTGTTATGTTCATATGATCTCTTAGAGAAGACTTAGAGAAGACCATCGTTTTGGTTCTCAGTACTTTCAGTTTCCGAATTTGACCACTTAACTCTTAATTTTATCTACTGAGTTACTTTATTTTAATTTGCTTTCATTTGATCCTTCTGTATACTGTCAAAGTGTCTGATGATCTAAAGCATTGAGGGATACAACAGAATGAAATTGAGATAGCGTGCATATTGAGTACCGAAACAGTAGTTTTCTTCTTTTTATTATTTGTGCCATTTTTTTGGCCATACGGACTTTCTTAGAAGAAAAAATTCTGTTTTAATGGTGCTCTATCGTTTTGTGTGTTTTGCTTATCTTTTTGTTCCCTCACATCTTATTTTCCCTTTCTAGAACAAAGCTCTAGATTCACCAGCTTATGATCTGCAGGTTCTGATATGAGGCAATAGTATATTCCCTGCCGATATTCTTTGTTGGAATGCAGTTCGTTTCTACCCTTTGTATATAGTAATAGGACATGGACGCATATTGCATTTTCATGAGGAAATGTTAAACACGTCAATGGATTGATCATTGCTTGGTGTTGATTTTATCCTCATCCTGCGTCTTTGCATTGTAATGCATTAAAAGCGATAAGGACTCTTTTCTATTCCAGGGTTGACAAAATTGATGGCATCTATTTGTTGGAATGTTCTGGCTCACAAAAGTGATGATGTGGGTGAAGTTGGTGTTAGAATATATCAGAAGCCTGAAGCAAATGACATATACGAATTGAGGAGGAAAAAGATCCCCCCACTTTGCAAAGAAAGTGAAAATCCTGATGCAGCTTGGTATGCTGCTGTGATGTTATTTTGCAGGATTATTCTCCCAATAAATATGAATTAGCCTTTTAGTTTGTACAGTATATGCCTGATCATTTTCAGAGGTTTTCAATCTGGCGTTGTGTGACCAAGCACAACATGGAGGACCTGATTATATTCAGCTTAAGCTTTCTTACTAACCGGCAATCTATGCATATTCGTTGGACCAGGTATATTCGGATGAAGTCTTGTCTGCACTCAGTTCCGTCTGGGATTGAACAGCATGGAGCAGAGTGGCCCGAGGAGTGGCCCAAGAGGCTTGAATCTTATCCTGACTGGATTAACAATAAAGAGAAATTGGTCGCAGACACCGACCACTGGAAAGCCGTGGTTAACAAGTCATATCTCAATGGAATGGGCATTGAATGGTCCAGTATCAGGAATGTAATGGACATGAAAGCCGTCTATGGAGGGTAAGTCTCAGAGCTTGTAGATAACATGGATTAGTTAGCAGTTGCACAGAAGATGGTTCTTCGCGAACTCTCACACTCTTAGCTCAGGCGATTTCTGCCTGTTGAAAGTAGAGATTTCTGATTTATAGTTGGAAATGGTTTGTAAAACTACAGATTGGCCACAGCTCTCTCTGAACAGAAGGTGTGGGTAATGAATGTAGTCCCTGTTCATGCGCCAGATACACTTCCTATCCTCTTTGAACGGGGCTTTGTGGGCGTCTATCATGATTGGTGCGAGTCATTTGGAACTTATCCAAGAACATATGATCTCTTGCATGCTGATCACTTGTTCTCACGCCTCAAGAACAGGTGTAAAAGTGCACATTTTCTCACAATCTTGTTTATGTCTTTTCCTTGAATTTTCAAGTCTTGCTTAGGTTTGTTTGGCATGTTATTCTGCAGGTGTAAGCAGCCAGTATCCATTATTGTTGAGATGGATCGTATATTACGACCTGGAGGTTGGATGATCATGCGTGACAAAGTTGAAATTCTAAATCCATTAGAGAATATATTAAGAAGCCTTCAGTGGAAAATCGTTATGACTTTCGCTCAATATACGGAAGGTATCATATGTGCCCAGAAAACTCTGTGGAGGCCTTAAATCTCTCTTTCATTTCCCATTTGCTTATGCCACAGCAACACCAAATGCAACTAACTATATGATATGAAGGCGTTTCGATCCGTAATCTTGTCTGAAAATTGACTTATTTTCTTTTTAGTTCCTCCTTTTGGCTGTTATTTTATTTCCTGCCAGCGCTGTATATTAGTGGGGATGAATAACTTTCTTTTTTGTCATTCACAAAAGTCACGGCCTACTTTGTTTTTTTTTTTTAACTTTTTCTTTCTTTTTTATTTTTATTTTTTTTTCATAACCCACTTGTTTTCATGTTTCAGTTCATTTAGTTCGTGTACAATGAAATGATTTCTTATTCTTTTTCAATTCATAGTTAAGTTTGAGATATCTTTGCTTTGTTTTTTTTGGGGTGTGATGAAACCAGGAAAGGATGATAATCATGAGGCTTTGTCTCCACATATATACTATATACTTAGACAATGATATTCTTATCATAAAATAAATAAAATCAAAAGTGACATGGATGGCTTGTGATCATCTAATCATGTACAGTTGTTTATTTTAAAAATATTTGTGATATTAAATAGATTTAATAAGCATACATTTGTAGATAATATGAAGTAAGGAAATAGATTTTGCAGCCCGATGCTCGGCCCTACCCGGTAAAAGCCCTAATAATTTTGGGCAGGGCATGAGCGGGCTGGGCATGCCCAAGTCGTGATGTCATGCTCATGTTGTGAAAAAAAATTGTAATTATGAATTTCTAAAATAATACCATATTCATGTGTCTTTAAGGGTTAAATAATATATATAATTCACTAAGAATAAGAGAACAAAGATAATAATTAAAATCTTGAGATCCATTGCATATAAAAAATAAGTGTTGAAATCTAAGTAATTTGTAATTATAACTTTGTAGTTTGTATCAATCTCCCTAATATTGACAAAGATAAAGCATTTTAAAAAATAAAATAAATAATTATAATTTGTAATGTAATCATATGATAATTAACAAAGTTAAAAAAAAAAGAAAAAATTAGTGTAGTTATAAATATTAAAAGATACAACTTACCTACTTATATTTCTAAAATTACCTTATAATCACCAGTAGCTATCATATTCTCCCTTTTAAGATAGAGAAAAAATAAAAAAAAATAAAAGAAGGGGTGCTCATGGGCAAGGTAGGGCAGCCCCTATGCCCGGTGCCTAGCCCGAAAAATACATGGGCTGTATTTTATAACCCGATGCCCAGCTCTATCCGGTAAAAATCGGGTTGGGCAGGGCATTTTTCTTACAGACTGAGCAGAATATAGTGAGCCATGGGTATTATGTATAGCTCTACTTTCTGCAATGAACGCCAAGTTAGTTATTTCATCGAGAGAGAAAAATCAAGTTAGTTGACAATTCACGTTGATTTATTAAACACCGTGCTGATAATATATAATAAAATTAGTAAAAAAGGTATAAGAAACACAATTAAAACAAAAGGCGTATTTCATTTATGAACATCAAATACTCTATACGTGTGTGTGTGGATGCATACCAACATCCGATCAAAAGGAAAAAATTAAATCCCAATAATAAAGGCTACTCTTTGTTATAGGAAATGAAATTTTTAATTCGGTGTAAAAATAAAAAAGAAGATTTAATTCTTAAAATTTATGTTTTTTAAAAAAATATAAGCATCCCTATAACTATATCGTTTAAAATACCAGTACGGGATTAATTAACCAAACTAGTAATCTTTTTCAAGACCAAAATATTGTTTCATTAACATAATTACCTCAACATCCAAGCCCACTACTCTTTAAGGCCTAGCCCAATTCTGTGTGAGAAAGGCTTATAGTGAAGTTGAGTAAAGGCCCATGGAGTTCCAAAAGACCGGCCCATTCTAAGACTCCCATCTTCGACCAGCCCACGTTTGGACAAAAAACAAAAAGGTAAGAAAAGGAATCGCCGTCCCTCCCTTTTCCACGATGTCTCCCGCCTCCACGAGCCGGCTTCACTGAGATGAAAGTGCCGTCCTTTACTGGTTGGTGATCATGCTTAATTACTTTCTCTAGAACGAGTAGAACAACAGAAGCAAATCATGCCGTTGTCATCAGTTCCAGCTCGTCTTACGCTTCTCGCCCTTTTCTCTGCCACCACCTTCTATTGTCTGTACAAATCTCGCCGCCTCAGACACTTGAAACTTCCCCTATATCATAAACGCGCTATTCCCAATACCAGAGGGAAGATTCTCTTCGTTTCTCAAACAGGTACTTCTAAATCCCTTGCTCAGCGTCTTCACCAGCTGTTGGAGGCCAACGACCTCGATTTCGGCATCGTCGACCCCAGTGACTACGAACCTGAAGACCTTCCTAAAGAGACTCTGGTCCTCATCGTAGCTTCAACCTGGGAAGATGGAAAACCACCTCCAACTGCCAAATTCTTTGCAACTTGGCTCGCTGAAAGTGCCAAGGATTTTAGGGTGGGCTCTTTGTTGCTTTCACGGTGCAAATTTTCTATATTCGGCGTTGGAAGTCGAGCTTATGGAGCCACCTTTAATGCTGTTGCAAGGGATTTGGGAGAGCAGATGAGGGCGTTGGGGGCGACGGAGATGCTTCCCGTGTGTGAAGGAGATGTCGACACAGGTGATATAGATGGGGTTTTCGATCTTTGGTGTGCGAAGGTGGTTAGCTTTTTGAAGGGTGCTGTTTTAGAAAATGGCGGGGTTTTTGAGTCCAATGTCGATGGGCATTACGAAGAGGATTCAGATGAAGAAAACGGTATGGAGTCGGAGATTGTTGATCTTGAGGACATTGCGGGTAAAGCTCCTACGAGGAAGTCGGCGCCAGTAGGTGAAACTAATGGGAAATTGGACGGCAAAAGAGAAATGGTTACTCCAGTGATTAGAGCGAACTTAGAAAAGCAGGTCTGCTTGTTTATACTGTGGCTTTGTATTTTGTTTCCAGAATCTTTTCTTGGCAGTTGGCACTTTCAAACTTCACTTTTGCTGGCAACTTGCATTTAATACTAATTGTCAGCGACGTTCAAATTGCCTACAAGTATTCCTAAACGAGGCTTAAAGTAATGAGAGGAAGTAACATTAAACTTGTTTTATGTGCTATTATCGCCGTTTGTGACGTGTGTTTCAATTCTATAACGAAGAAAGTGGTTAGTAAGTAAATGCATCGTATAGAACATAGTAGGCATTTGATAACCGCACAGGAACATTTCTAAGTTTTGTTCTTCGTCTAGAGTCATTCAAATGCCTGCGGAGGAGATTTATTTTTGTGCCAACTTCTGCACAGTAAGGGAAACCCCTGCTTAGGGACTAGGTCAAGTTGGGTCCTAGAATGATATTATAACGGTACATCAACTGCTATTATTCTTACATTTACTAAATTACACTCTAAGAGGATAACCAGGGAAATCCTTGGGCCTCTCGTATTTAGAAATTTCATAGATATCTGTTTCTTTTACTACCATCTCATGTTTACTGCCTGTTTAACTTGCTGTGATATGATATAGGTTATTTTCCTTATTGGATTTCTACAAATAACATGAATTTCGTAGTTCCTTATACTCCTTGAATAAACATGGTTTACTATTGAAAATTTTCATACTTGACGGCTTCTTACAGTTTCTTTTCTTAATTGGCTTTCACCAAAAAAATATTAATGTGCAGGGATACAAAATTATTGGTTCACACAGTGGTGTTAAAATTTGTAGATGGACCAAGTCACAACTTCGAGGTCGAGGAGGTTGCTACAAGCACTCATTTTATGGCATAGAGAGTCATAGGTAATCGTTATCCGTTTTGATAATCATCTGCATCCATAGCTTTTTTAAGGTTTGATACATGTTTCACACCACCGTCTTATAGATTATGTTTTGGCTGATAACCATATATAGCCAAATCCATTAGTTATACTGCATGTCTGTGAGGAGTTTTATTTTTCTATTTGATGAGGAAGGGCTTTGCACAATTCTTCAGCGGACATAGCTGTTTGATAAGTAGTAGCGTCTTTTCTTTCTTTCTTTTTCTTACTGGGTTTTAGGGAAAGAATCAATGGAAGTGAGTTACAATAGTGTACATTATTGATAGATGAAGGTTGGCTGCTTTAGATTTTTTGACCTGGCCGTGGGTTTCGATGGAGTTTCTGCGGTTGTCAAAGGTTGCATATTTTGTATTTATGTCCTTTTACTGTACCTTCTATTTGATGCGTCGAACATTAAAGTTCAGCTGCCAATTTAAGTGTCAAATATTTGGGCGATACAGGTGTATGGAGGCAACCCCTAGTTTGGCATGTGCAAATAAATGTGTTTTCTGCTGGAGGCATCACACAAATCCAGTAGGAAGAAGTTGGCAGTGGAAGATGGATGATCCAATAGAAATTGTAAATTCTGCAATAGACCTACATAAAAATATGATTAAGCAAATGAAAGGAGTCCCTGGTAAATTCATTTTTTTCTATTCTATAACCATTTTAGATATCAGGCTTCTCTCAGATTGTTCTATCTACATATGGTAATGATGAAGCAGCCAATATGGCTATTGATAATTGTACACTTTATTACTCACCATCTTCTGTATGAAAATATAGAGTACTAGGGCAAACTTAAGTTATGGTCACACCTAGTGTTTGTACATTTCTTCCATTTCAATTATTTGATTGGGTATTTACTTTGGCATATGGAGCTGGCTTCAATTTGCACTGTATTTGTTAATATTCCCCTATGTGGGTGTTGTATGATGGCGATATGAGCTTCTATACATGACCTGATGTTTGATCCAAGCATACTAACACTCATAGTAGGGCATTGGCATTTTCCATGACAGATTAGTCTGATGTAAAATGCCTGGCTGATGGCTTTTCCCTTGATGTTTCTCAAGGCCAGTTTGTTTAAGCTAAACATGAGGAAGTTTTTCCAAGCATGAGGGAGTTGTTGGAAAAAATCCGTTCTCAACTCATTTTGATAAGCTGTTTGGTATAACTCTTTATGTTAAGCTTATAAAAAATAAGCTGAAAATAGATTTTCTCCCAACAAAACCATCATGATCAGCTTAATGTTTCTCGACATCTCCTTCATGTTAAGCTTAACTAAAATCACTTTTTTTTTAATCTTAAATAAACTGGGCCCTCAATGTAATTGATATTCTGATCTAAAAATATGTTTACAGTGAGAAATATTGATTTTTGTGTCGTCGTAATTCCTAAAGTTGTTCCTAAAACATATTAAAATATTACTGGCATTAAGTATATAGTTTTCTCCAAAGGAAAAGGATAAAATGCATAACCCAGTAATGGTCCCTTTCCAATTGATGCAGCGTGCTGAGAGCACTAGGGCCTTCTACATACCCACTCTTTAACTTGTTATTACATGATTTAATTACAAAATTGATCCATGTATAACCAAGAGGCATCTTTTCTTTAGGGGTCACCTTGGAGCGATTATCTGAAGGTCTCTCTCCTCGCCATTGTGCATTATCGCTTGTTGGAGAACCTATCATGTATCCAGAGATCAACACGCTTGTAGATGAGCTGCATAAACGGCGGATTTCTACATTTCTAGTGACAAATGCACAGTTTCCAGAGAAGATTAAGTTACTGAAGCCTGTCACCCAGGTTCCTGGGCTTTAATTGATATCTTTCAAAATTAAAAATATGCTGTTGCTGTTGAAGGCAACCTTCATTAATCTTTGTTTGGCACTTGTGCAGTTATATGTCAGCGTAGATGCTGCTACAAAGGATGCTTTGAAGGCAATAGATAGGCCACTTTTTGGAGATTTCTGGGAACGATTCATTGTTAGTACTTTCTAACATTTTTTGCGAAGCACCCTCTACATATTAAGTGCAAATATTTTACGGTGTAAAAATCATAAGGGGCCCAAAGTTTACATATCAAGTGTTATTTTAAAATTAAAGTAAAATATGAATGTACTAAGTGAAAGGACTTTTCTTAAATGTGTGAGAGCTCTCTTGGGTTCAACATCTCTAGGATCTTAAGATCTGGGGCCTTTTTGGTAAAAATAGGGGGAGGAAAAAAGTGTTATTCGGTCCCTGTTTTCTCTTTGATTGTCATATTTATAGTTTCCTGTATTTTATCAAGCTATTCAATTTATCTTTCACCTTCCTAATGATTATCTTGTTTGAAAAACTATGACAGGATTCCTTGACTGCTTTAAAGGAGAAAGAGCAGAGAACTGTTTATCGTTTGACCCTGGTTAAAGGTTGGAACACAGATGAAGTGGATGCTTATTCAAAGCTCTTTAGTATAGGAAAACCTGACTTTGTAGAAATCAAGGGAGTCACATATTGCGGCTCGTAAGTTCCTCTTATATCTCCATTAGCCCCATCTAGCTTCTTGTATGTAGCATCGTTGTTGAATGGCAAATACTGAAATATTCACAGATCTGCAACATCAAAGTTGACTATGGAAAATGTCCCCTGGCATACTGATGTCAAAGCTTTCTCAGAGGCATTGGCTCGGAAAAGCCAAGGGGAGTATGAAGTTGCCTGTGAGCATGCTCACTCATGTTGTGTCCTCCTGGCGAAAACTGAGAAATTCAAGATTGATGGCTTATGGTACACGTGGATAGACTATGAGAAATTTCATGACCTGGTGGGTATTGTGGACTATATTTTGTTTGAAACTTCAAATTATAGTTTTTTTCTCAAAATTAATTTTTTTTTCTCACTCAAAATGCAGGTGGCTTCTGGGAGAAGTTTTAATAGCAGAGATTACATGGCTGCCACGCCATCCTGGGCCGTCTATGGAGCAGAGGAAGGTGGATTTGATCCTGGACAATTGAGATATAGGAAAGAGCGACATCATAAATCAAGCCGGTGATCATTCAGGTCAGAAATACAAGAAACTTGGGCCAGCAACCTCTGTTTCCGACCTGTATTTTTTTCTTTTTTTCTATGTTGTTAAGTTTCATTATCAAAGAATAACTCAGTTGGTTATACTAGAGGATATTATGTCAATACATGGCTTTACACTTAGGATCAAACCATTGCAATGTAATTTATCCCCTCCATCCTTTCTGGTTTTCCCTATTCAAGGAAGTTGAAGGCAGCATTTCATGTTTCCTAATTCTTCAATCACCGTAAAGACTAAAGATCATGATGGTGAACATTTTAGTTGCAGAATTTGGAAGTATGCCTTGTCGCAAAGTTCCATTCGGTTGGTGCAAGGGATAGGAGTTCCTTTAAAATTGAGATGTATAATATTTTTTTTAATCACTATTCAACAATCAACGGTAGCTGTCTTTTTTGTTCTTTTTAGGAAGAGGGAAAAGAGATATTCTTATCGTTGACTATCAACATCTCTTAAGGCTGAAATTTTCTTAGCATTCATAGAAATGTTGGACATCCTCTTAACCCCCGGGAATTTATAACAAATGGCTCAACCAACCCAACCTACATGAGGGGGTTCTCATCTTCTTGTTATAAATGAAATTTTGGTTATCTTCATTTTGTTTTGATGGGCACTTCCAAAATGCAAAGGTGTTTGTGTCTGACTCGTGGTACATTTGTATCAGACAATAATTTTTATTGTGCATTGACAGGTCAAATTTTGTCTTATCATCCTTCGCATTTGTGATGATACTGGGTTTTAATTTATATCAGAATTTTTGGATTCAAATATTTCTCACAAATCCAGAAGGTTGGCATGTAATTGGTGTATCTTCCAGGAAGCTGCATTATTTTCTGTACAGGCAATGAATGAATGTGGTTAGTTGCTTAGTCATGCCCCTTATTTGCAATGGAAGTGTCTGATTTCGGATTTCCCATAATACTGAAACATAGTTTCACAGCGTGTTAACTATGTTATGGCTATTAATACTAGCTACTTGCTAGTTCCTTCCTATCCATGCGTTCCCCAACTTGCTTTTTAGCTGAACGACGAACTTCGGACCCGCCTATTGCCATTTCTTTACTCACCTAACTGGTTTACGCATCAACCATAGTTTACTTTTATAGTTGCAGCTTTTTAATAATTTGCAGTGGATATCATAATTATCGTCCTGGAAACCGGTAAATGATGCTCATATTGAAGTTTTGAACAAGTCTTTCGGTTTTTTTCTAGTTTATTTAAGAAATAAAATTCAAAGTATGGCATGTCTCCGACCAAATGAGAATTTCAACATTCATTCATTCAATCGAGCAGGAGTATTATTGATAACATTATTACAGT
The DNA here is from genome assembly GCA_037074615.1 of Leucaena leucocephala. Taxonomy (NCBI): domain Eukaryota; kingdom Viridiplantae; phylum Streptophyta; class Magnoliopsida; order Fabales; family Fabaceae; genus Leucaena; species Leucaena leucocephala. Next base: position 890,672 of record CM073542.1, read on the forward strand.
TTAGGAGATGATTCATTCGATGAGGAAAAAATAAAAGAGAAATGGCTGGATGGCTATTAAAATAGATTTGGAAAAGACTTTTGATATATTATAATGGGATTTTATCAAAGACATTTTAGAGGATATAAAGTTACAGTAGAATGTCTACTATAATTAATTATGGACTGTAATAATTTTTTTTTGTTTACTCAGTTTATTGAAATTTTATCTTGATTATATCCGAATCTAACTCATGCCGCGCAATTGGTTATATTAGGTGAGTCTTCTAATGGAGATTTTCTGTATACACTAAAGCTCAAATTCAAGATCTTATTTAAGTGATACTAAATAGCTTACTACTCAGATTAATTTTTGTTGGTTGAACTGTAATAATTTTTATGGAATAAGAAACTTTTTGCTTCTTTGAAGCTTAATTGGAGTATTAGGCAAGGAGATGCATATGGAGAGACTTTCACAAGCCATCTCACATAAAATTTTATCAAGTAAATGGAAGACTATTAAAATAGGATAAATGGATATACCTCTTTCTTGTCTTTTTTTTTTAACTTAGATCATTTTTGGGCATACAAAAGATATTTAAGTCCAAGTAATTTAAAAAGTCTCATCCAACTTCTGTCATTCTTCAGGATATAAGATAAGTAGTCTAAAATAAAAGTTTATTTCTCACAAATTTTTGCTTTTCTACTCAGTATGATATTTCTAACAAGTTAGAATATCAACAAACACACTATTTTAAAAAATATTTTAGAGTCATTTTAATTATTGGTAGAGTTTTCTCCAAAATTTATAAATATATCTTGGCTAGGATTCAGACAAAACTTATAAGTTGAAAAAATTGCTCTCTATCTTTTGCTAGTTGTATCACTCTTGTGAAGTCTATTCTCTCCTCCATTCATTTTTATGCAATGCAAAGCACTTTTCTTATTATTCATTGCTATCTTCAAATTGAAAAAAATATTCTTAAGTTTATCTAGGGATACTCTATTAATCACTAAGAAGTTAATCTTGTCAAGTGAGCAGATATTTATTAACTATTGAAAAATAGTTGTTGTGGTTTGCTTTGCATTGAATCCCAAAATAAAGCTTTTCTTTCAAAGTTTATTTTTAAATTTGTATCTCAGCTTGATCTATTATAGGTTAAAGTCATAAGAAGTATCTCAACTTAATCTATTATGGGTTAAAGTCATAAGAAGTGAGTACTGCATGAATATTAAATATGATTCTATTGCTAAGCTTCATTGTTCTTATAAGTGGAAGAATTTATCAAATGTTTGGCAGGAAATATATTGTCACATTAAATGGAAGTATGGGGATGTACCTTAATCAGATTCTGGTCTTCTGGATCACTGATCTTAGCCCTCTGAAATATTTTGCTTCTACAAGCATTTTTGAAATAAATCTTTTTTGTCGAATAACTAATTATATTGATAGTAATTGTTCTTGAAGATGTCATATTTTTAACCATTTATTACCTTATAATATTTTATAGGATATAGCTATAATTCATTTACACATATCACCATAATATCTACTATGTTTTTGACATTTAACCTCTTCAAAAAAATTTATTGTCAAATCAGCATATCAAACTATATAATCTCTCAATTGGAACAATGTAGATAAAGTTTTGAAACAAATATAAAGGTTACCAATGGCACATCTTGTTAAAACTTTTATGTGACTTTTACTCAAACGAAAGCTCCTTATAAACAAAGAAAAGCACATACATTAGATGGCAACTCACTTGACTCATGAGCTTTTATTATAAGGGAATTGAGAATATTGATCAAATATTTAAGTTTTGTCATTTAGTTTCTAGTGTCTAGAAGAAAATCTTCCATTGAAATATTTATAATATTTTTTTATAAAATACTATATAGTAGTTAAAGAAAATTATTTTAACTAAGAAACTACTTGTTTTTTGAAATATTGGCATAAGTATTCTTTGTTAAAAATTGTGGGAGGTTAGAAATATATAACTTTTTATAAATAAATCATATACTCTTAATAGAATTTTAATATATCACAGCTATTGTTAATCATATTTTAAATATTTTTAATATTTAAAATATTTTTTTAGAGTTTTTTTTCATAGGTAGATTGTATAGTTTTAATTGTCTGTTTAGTTTATAATGATCTAATTTATTTTTATTATTATGACAATCTTTTTAAAAAAAAATAATTAAAGATGAGTACTTTACAATTAAGTTGAGAATTGAAAATGGTTTCGCGTAAATTGGCATATATTAACTCTGCATCATTTTTTTTCCTTGGAAACGAGTGTGTAACTCTGACTGGGGTTGATTACGATCAATCATACGTAAAACAAAGGAAGCATCCTCTCATGAGAGAAAGATGGCCGGGATGAGTAAAGACAGTCACTCGTCAACACGCCCAAACAGGTACGTGGGCTTCACCTTCCACTAGCTGGAAGAATCGGAGTCATTGATTGGTCTGTTGAGGCGGCTACCACGTTCTCTAGTGAGCGTGGACTTCAACCGCCTTCATCCTTCAACTTCTCACCACACAGCCCATAGCCAATTTTTTCCAGATTCAGACCTACTGGATTCAACCAGCCCAAATATCATCCTATTTTTCTATCCCTATCTTCTCCTTCAGATTACCCACCGCGTTCTTCTTTTTTATTTTCCTCTCTCACATTCTCATGATCTCATGTTCTTCGCAATGATTGAAATCCCAAGGCAAAAGGAAAAACAACAGATTTTTGTTCTTCAAATAATCTCAAGACCAGGAACGGTGGAATAAAAAAATAATCCTCTTAGCCCGCAACGTAACAATGGCAAGCAATGAAATTTGGGAGGATTGTGATAGCAGAAAATATCAACACGATGACGCACAAGGGCTACTTTCAGCAGCAAATAAAATTAATACAAACTAGTAATCTTATCTTGTTATGCCCGCGTTCGGATAACAAATAATACGATTAAAAGCACGCAAAGTGATTTCTTTGCTACTTGCGCTTCCCGAAATTTATCATTTTTCCCCTGACTATACCAATCGTTGAAAACCCAAGGCAAACCATCAAACACAATAATTGTTCCTTTTTGTTAATGAAAATAAGGAAAAGAAGAGGATAGAAAAGGAGGGATGATTGTGAGTAAGTGGTATTAACTGCTCTTTCTGGGTTTGCTTTTCCGCCTAGCTCTGCTTCTCGAAGGCTCGCCTTTTGGGTCCTTTGAGAACTGCGTGCATGCCGACGGTCCCTCTTGTTGCTGTGCATGACGTTGTTGTTGTTCTTGTCCTTGTTCTTCTCCCTCGCTGGTTTTGCCTTTTTTCGATGAGCTTTCTGAGACTTCGGCTCCTGCTTGTTCTACTGTGTCTTCTTTGCTTATTTCAATTTTCTCGGTGATCTTACGAGGCCTGCCTCTTTTTCGAGGAGTCTGAGATTGATTTTGTTGCTGCGTCTGAGGCTGTTGGGCGTCATCTCCTGTTCCTGTCGATGAAGCTTCAGCTATTGCTACTGATAGTTCTTTCGTTTTTTGTGGCTTTTTCTTACCCATAACCATGAATTTTCACCTCTTATGGATAACACAAAAACCAACAAGCTTCAATATTCCTATCTCCCACTCGCTATTTCCGATCTCTAGATCATCAGTCTTCCAAGATCATCAAAATCAAATATGTAACGCCTCTATTGATTCCACAAAAGATTAAGAAAAAGAAGACGAAAGAGGGAACGCCGCAATAGAGAAGATATTTCTTTTCGTAAAACCTCGGGTGTCCTCTCTCTCTCTCTCTCCCCCGAGGAGAAGCGAAAAGCAAGAAGACCAAAATCTTTGACCAGAATCCGGGTTTGGGGAGAGACGCTATTAAAGCAGCCCCCCGTCTTAACGATATAGCAGAAAATGATAGAATAAGCAATAAATAGAGGCTTTCAATTTCATTTTCGAGCGCAAATAGAATAAACAATTCCTAAAAGCGCAAAAGCTATCTTTCCTTTTCTTTTGTCTGCTCATTCCACCTAGCTATTCCCCCACATACACAACTCTTCATTGTCTTTCTCTACTCTCCCCCCACCCCCAAAAAAAAAAACACACAAAAGTACCTCAAGTTTAGAAAAGAGACGTGGCTAAACCTACCTAGGAGAGTTGGTGGTGTGGGTGATAGCGATTAGTATTGAGGAGAAACAGAGAAGTAGCCGTGGTTAGGGGTATGTGAAGGGAAAAGGACATGTGGGTATTAGTGGAGAAGGAAGGAAGGGGTAAGGTTTGGTGTATTGTAGCAGTCAGATTCAGACCTCGGTCTGACCTTTAATGTCGCTTCCCGGGTTTCGCCTCTCTCTCTCTGCCTTCAGCTTTAATTCATGGGGTCCCTCTCCTACGGATCATATATGCAACTGTAACTCTCCCTCTGGTTCTATTATCATCATTCACAATCAGATCATTGTTATTACATCTAATACAATATGGTTATACGGAATGATCCCTGATTGCGCTACATACACGGTTATACACCTTCCTTCATTCCTTAATGCCTTTGAAATTCAGTTACGCAACAGAGGGCAGCATATGTGGTTTGGTAATTAATGGCGGGTGGGTCATTCCCCTCCAGGCCACTACCTAAAGCTCTTCATTTATTGTCTTGCACTCTCGCATAATTAATAAACAATGCTCTAGCCTCTAGTGTGTGCTCTCCCATTGCTCCTGGGCTGACCATTGTCCATATTCCATAAAAATAATAATACCATTACTCTTTAGAAAAGTGAATTCCATGCCAGTAAGCTTCTCTAATATATACATTTGATTCTTTAAAGTGGAAAGAGTCGTTCTTTTAAGAATAGTCAGTGGCAATAGAGCAACTTTTCCACGCCTGGCAGCATGAATGCCACAAAGGACAAGGGGGGGATAGCACACTGGCGTGGTTTTGCTCTCCTGAAAAAAAGTATAACAATATAATTATACTGACTCCAATTTCATATGTTTCATTTAGTGGACGAGGGTGTGCTTATTAAGACTTTGAGACAAAAGTCTCGTGGCAGAGTTATGGACATAGTCATAGATATATGGTATTATTATATGTGAAGGGGGGAAGTTGGTCCTGCCGAGTGAGGACCACCTAATAAATTGGCCAATAATGAATCGGCTTGGTTTGCCCTAAAGTCTAAGCCCAACAGGAGCCTGTGCTTCCCAATATCTACGTGGGAATTGATGTTAACCATATAATTATTTAAACGTAATTAATAATGATTAATTCGGAGTTTTGATGATAAGGGGATATCAGATAATTGCAGTACTTTTTCTATCCCCTCTGCATGACATACATAGTCGGTCCATTATTGAGTAGAGTTATTTTCGGGATGTGCTGAGTTGCGCCACCTAAAAATAACTCCAAAGAACCACTAGCTTCCTACAAGCCACGCCACTGACACTACCCATTCGCCCGCCGCCTTATTATCGCTGGCCGCCATTTACAATGTACTAGGACATTTCTTTTTACAAATTTTTAAACAAAAAATGAAGGTCGCGTACGTTTTCTTTAAAATCGCAACATGAACTAATTAATTCACTTCTACTTGGATTAATTTAATTTGCATGTCAGAATTTTTCGGAGAGTGGTCAGGATTTGTGCGACCGACAAACATTATTTTATTTGTTTGCAAACATTATAACAAGTCAATGGTAGCCGGCCACAAAAAGTGGAAGAAGAAAGAATAGATGGAAATTTTGCATATGAACTTCCATTCATGGAAATTAATGCAATTAATTTAAAAATCAATTCAATATATGAATAGACAATATAAAACTCACTAACGCGATGTCTTGGATGTTAAGAATAAGAGTTGTGCAAGATGATTAGAAAACATGAGGAAGCTATGGAGAGCCTCCGCCGTCTGAGCTGGAGGGACAAGATATCTATGATAATGGAGGATGTGTTGACCTAAGGTGGGCCCGATTTATCTTGGCCCTCGGATGCGAATCCCATAAAATCTTGTACCGTCCGGAGGGTTTGAATCTGGTGCGAAGGGAACACGGTCCTCCGGTTAAGCCTCCGCCGGCTGGAGGGTGACGGGGGTTCAAAATCAAAGATACTGCCAACCACAGGCGGCCACGTATTGAGCAATGACCCACAAGCCCAGCAGTCAGACTGAGGCTTTGTTTGCTTGAATTGAAGGAGGGGAGGGGATTGGGAGGTTCTAAAATTTTGTTTGATTAAAGAAAGATAGAGGAAATAAATATTTTTGTTTAGTTCTAAATATTTTTGTTTTGTTCTAAGAAAAGAGAGGGAATTAATTAAAAATTAATAAATATATTTTTATATATTTATTTTTATTTTATTTTATAATATTTATATTAAAATTATTATTTTCTAAGATATAAATATTAGAAAACTTATGATATTATTTATTATATAATAAATATATTTTTATATACACTTCAAAACATAATTTTATTACTTTTAAATATTATCCCTTAATTTTGATATCTTATAAAATTAAGAAATTAAAAAATATAAAATTTGTTAATATTATGTTATTAGTTTTATAATACATATAAATGTATTTATAGTATATGTATACAACTTTTTATCAATATACTCGTCTTAAAATATATTTTTTATTAATTATACACAAGTTTGTACAGGAAAAAAGAATATTTATAATCTAGATAATTAATCTATAATATATATTCACTACAATTATTTTACCTAATAGTAGCCAAAAAAATACAAAAGAAAATAATACTGACAATTGTGTGTAATAGAAAAATAATTTTAAATTAAAAGGATAATACATGAATAATAAATGGATATTGGATATTTTGAACAAACAAAACTTTATAGTTCTCTAAAAACTATCAATTTTGGAGGAGAAGGTCTCCTCCTCTATTTTTTTTAAACTAAATACATACACCTTCACTGCCCTAGCCTCCCTCCCCTCCAAAAACATGCAAGCAAACAATGCCTGAGGTACCGAGGTATTACGTAACGGGGAGCATGGAAAAATAATATTTATGGAGGGAATGAGTAATTACAAGGTGGGGCCCATTCTGTCCAACTTCAATTATGATGTCCTTCGCTGCACGACAACCTTCTTGGCTTCATTCAATTTTGACAAATCCTTTGAGTTGCTACTCTCTATTTCCCTAAATTATTTTAAATTCAATTAAAATATTACACCTTCCACTAGTGGAACCCTCACCCGAACTAATCCACCCAAACGAAACTATATCTCATGGTGAGGAAAAAACAAGGAAAAATAATATTAAACATTTTCAAATTTAATAAAAAAAATATTTACTCCGTATAACCATAAATATAAAAATTAGTGGAGGAATTTATTTCATTCACAAATATATATATATATATATATATATATATATATAACTAACAGTTTTATTGAATCTACCCTTCAAGATATATGATTTTATTGCTATGTTCTTTTAAGATCGACAGGCTACTGGCATAAGTAGTGATTACCACTATATACTATTAAACTCCCCCATTAATTTTTCCCTTATCTCTATTTCATATTTTGTATGTCTTCCTATTTTTTAAGCATAGTGTTTTCTCTTATTAAAAATAATTATATTATAGATACTATAAGATACTTATTATTATAAAAAATTAAATTTTAATTCACTATATTATAAAAAATTAATCCTCAACTCCTATTAGTTACAATGTATACATTAATTTATCTGATAATGACTAATATTATTAAGTTTAACAGATATAAATTTGAATTATAAGAAGTTTAATTATAGAAAAAACAATTCTCAATCTCTCTTTAATCATTAATGCCTCCAAAGTAGGGACTAAAAACGTTGACTTGGATAATATTTATTTAGCTAATGCATCAACAGCTTATTTTGTTTTCTATAAATATATATAATTTAAACATTCTATTCTCATTTCAAAAAATAATAAATCTGCATCATCATAGTTGTGCCAAAATAACTCCATAGTTGTACCAAAATATGTATACATACATACATACATACATACATACATATATATATATATATATATATATATATATATATAAAACTCCATAGGCTTAGGAAGCCCAATAATTAACTTGGAGCCTGAAATTCGATCCTATTTATCAATGAGCTGAGCCCACTCTGCCTCCCACCTCCCACAGCAAGGATCCACCATACTTAATTGACAACGAAAGTTGGACAGGAGTCCCCACAGCTCACATTTGCCTTCAAGTGTTACAAATGAGTGTTTAGATCTAATCCCTTCATCAACTAAGTGTTTATTATTGACCAACGGGGGTTGGTCCAAGTGGTAAGCGGTTCGGTATCGCTTAAGCGAGATCTCGAGTTCGAGCCTTGGTGTATGCAGAAAATCCCCGTTGGGAGACTCACCCACTATAGCCAGGTGCGCGACGCGGGTCGGATCCGGATGTAGTCGGGGCAAAACTCTGATGAACCGGGTGGACAACAAAAAAAAAACTAAGTGTTTATTGTTTACCAAAAAAAAAACACTAGGTGTGTATTTTACACCATTAGTTTGAAAATCCATTTTGAGTAAAACTTTAATTTAAGAAAATTTTAAATAAAAAATTATATTTGTCAAGAAATAATTTTAGCTAAAACTATAATTTTGAATAAACTATTTAAACTAATTTTTAGAATAGTAAAAGAACTTATAAACTATCCAATTACTATCTTACCCCTATTTTTTATTACATCATCTCTCATCCACTATATTTTCTCTCTCTTCTCTACACTCTCTTATCTCTCATCTTTCTTCTCTATCATCTCTCATACTTTTAATCAAATAATATCATTTTTAGTAATTTATCAATATGAAAAGTAATTCTACTACTAATAATTGAAATATCTCAATTTTTAAAATATATTCTTCCTAAAATCTATTATTTCTATAATTTATTTTTCAAAAATTAATTTAAACATGCAATAAATTTCTTATTTTTGGTGTTTAACTCTCATTTGTATTTATAAAAAAACAAATAAGAACTGTACGGATATGGAAAACAGTTATAAGAAAAATTCTAAGAGTTGCTATTACATTTTTAGGTAAGAAGGCCCATTGACGGTTCAATATTGTTTAAGCGAGTATTGAGTTTGAGTCTTGATATATAAAAAAAATATCTATTGGGAGATTCACCTACCATAGTCAGATGCATGACGTGGGTTGAATTCAGATATAGTTAGGACAAAGTTTTAATAAATCAGATGGGTAACTAAAAAAAAGAGTATCTTATTATCATTATGTTAACTTTATTCTAAAAAATTAGACCAGATGTTTTAGCACAAAAAAAACAAATATTTCACGAAAGAAATTAACTGCCTTTTTTTCACCTGCAAAAACTTGACAACGATTTAGTACAAACATTTCCCCACGTCTGAATAAATAAATGCTGTCATCAGAAAAGGAAAGAATAATATGATGGTATGGAATGATGGATGCCTTCTTTTTGCGAGGGAACGAGTCACTGAGTCATACCACTGTCCCAGGCACGAGTTGGATGTCCGGTATCAAAAGCTTTGAGCTCGTAAGTCGACATGAAACGGATATGGAAGGTATTTTCTTACTAGGATCTGATTACATGTCTTTGTGGAGGGGGAAGAACGTGGAACCATAATCTAATGTTGTGGATCAACAATTTGCATGGTTAAAATTTGTTCGTGGACATCCACCATTCTTTATTAGCGTGATATTTGGCTGGTAGTATGACGTGTATCAGACGCAATTCGCTTTAATCGCCGGTCATTTTTAGCCTACTGCGGAAAATGGTAACATAGAACTTTCAGGGAAAAGACTTACACTATTCATCAGCGCATCTTTTTCTTTCCTTCCATGTTCTCTTCTCATTTAAACCTGCTGCAACCACGGAATGAGATTCCTCTGGCTTGACTGTTCGTGGATTACCGTTGGTATCCCTCTCTCTGTATCATCTCCCAATTATTAGTCCCCTTGAGGATAACGTATTTTGCTATGATGCCTATTTCGTCCTCCTTTAATGAACTTTTTCTCTTATTTTGTTTATTTTTTATTATCTTCCCGTTTCCTCATTACAAGCGTCCTGTTTTAGAAGATAAGGGTCTGTTTCTACGCTGTACTACGAGTAAATTGCATCGTAACATTTTATTTTACTGAGTAGTACGGTAATAAGGTTTGGATTCGTACCACTGAAGTCCCTCTGTGTCTATTTCATTCCTTATTTCAAGTTTTCTATGGTCTATAAGAGTTCATTGCTTCGATTGTCTAATCATCTAATAAGCTGGTTATAGGGAAATAGGCTTTCAATGGCAATCAAATGTGAACTTTGACGGTCACAATGATGCTTGGAATCAATCTTAGAGGATTTCGGTCATTGTGTGCCTGAGATATGGAAGTTCCTTATGAAGCATCTAGCAATGGAAGACCACAGAACACACATTAGTAAATATTCTCCTTATAAACCCTGTGCCAATTTATTATCAGCTTGGTTTGATCTGAGAGTTTTTGATGTGAGCATTAGCAATTTTCAGGTGGATGGATCCACCCCCGAGTCTCTCACTCTTATTCAAATCCCTCTAAACCCCGACACACTTTTAGAGTTAAACGGTGTAAGAGGTAGCATGTGTTAGAAAATAAACATCTCTAAAGTACTATAATCAGTCCAGATTATATCATACTCAAATATAAACTTATATGAGATGCAGCGAAAGACTTAAAGTTACCTCTTGCCATTAACTTGATTGATCTGAGGAGAACTGGAATCAAATGAGATACCTGTCAAAAGAGAACGCTGTCAGATAAACAACAGGTTCTTCCAACTAGTGATTAGGTACAGTGATGGCAACTTGTTCTTAGCCGTCACCAGTGGGGAACCTTCAAAAGCGAGCAAAAAACAGGGTTTCACTCTGGACTCAGAAAAGAGATCTCACACTCAATGAATTGTGTTAATTTCCACCATCAGAAAATCAACCTTAAATAAACTGAGTCAATAACCCTCCTGGACTGGGCCCAATGACTACAGGCCACACTTAGAAATATTTATTAATTATCCTAATTAATATCTAAATATGTTATAATAATAATAAATATCCAACATTCTCCCACTTGGCCCGTATATTCAATGTCATCATCCTGTCCAGGTAAACTGATGTCGCGCTACAAGAATCAAGGCGATAAGTCCCCTATTATCGGATATTACCTTCCAAGTATTACATGTAGCACCATCACATAATGGGTATCAAAATATACATGAACTCAATGTTCATAGGTTCCTATCTCAATGTTTATCAATTCAATAACACAAAATGTATACAATCACAAATTGAAATGATAAACCACAAAATATAATTTCATTGCTCATACCTCCACTAATCAAAAGTAGGACGAAGTCCCATGTGAGGTACATGTGTGACAAAGATATTCGGCTTCAATCCTTTCGTCAAAGGATCAGCCAACATGTCTAATGTACTGATACGTTCAACTGAAACTTGGCCATCTTGAACCCTCTCTCTCAAGCAAAGGAACTTAAGTTCAACAAACTTGCTGCGACTTTTATTCCTTTTATTGTTCGCTATGGCCACCGCAGCTGTGTTATCACAGTACATTCTGATTGGCTTGGAGACTGAATCCACAATCTTAAGCCCAGCAATGAAATTCCTTATCCAAATAGCTTGTGAACTTGCTTCAAAACACGCGATATACTCAGCATCACCGGTAGAAGGAGCCGTTTGAGTTTGCTTAGCGCTTCTCCACGGTATAGCTCCTTCTGCCAATAGGAAGATGTAACCAGATGTAGACTTGTTCGAGTCTACGCATTCTCCAAGATCTGAATCTGAGTATCCAATCACGTCCACACTGTCTGTTCTCCTGTATGTGAGCATGTAGTGTTTAGTGCCTTGTAGGTACCTAAATACCTTCTTTGCAGCTGTCCAATGTGCTTCCCCAGGATTACTTTGGTATCTTCCCAACATACCCACAGCAAAAGCGATGTCAGGTCTTGTACAAACCTGCGCATACATCAAGCTTCCTACCGCTGAGGCATATGGGACATTTTCCATCTGTTTCTTATCAAACTCGGTTTCAGGACATTGACTTAGATTAAACTTGTCTCCTTTTTCAATAGGAGCCACGTTAGATGAACAGTTCTGCATCCTGAATCGTTCAAGAATTTTGACAACGTAAGCCTCTTGAGATAAACCTACAAGACATTGGGTTCTATCTCTATGGATCTTTATGCCAATGACATAAGAAGCCTCACTCATGTCTTTCATGTCAAAACTCTTGAACAGAAACTGTTTCACCTCACGTAATAGTCCCAGATCATTGGTAGCAAGTAGTATGTCATCCACATACAAAATCAAGAATATGATTTTACTCCCACTAGCCTTGTGGTATATACAATCATCCATGATGTTCTCAACGAAACCAAATGACGTGATCACTTCATGGAACTTCAAGTACCACTGCCGTGAAGCCTGTTTCAAACCATATATTGATTTCTTCAGCTTGCACACCAATTGATCTTTACCTTCTGCAACAAAACCCTCAGGCTGCTTCATGTAGACTTCTTCCTCCAGTTCAACATTGAGGAAAGCAGTCTTAACATGCATCTGGTGTAACTCCAAATCAAAATGGGCAACCAACGCCATGATGATACGGAATGAATCTTTCTTAGATACAGGTGAAAACGTTTCACTGTAATCGATTCCTTCCACTTGAGTGAATCCCTTTGCAACCAATCTAGCCTTGTATCTATCGATGTTACCTTGTGAGTCTCTCTTAGTTTTGTAAACCCATTTGCAGCCAATGGCCTTAGACCCACTAGGCAACTCTACAAGTTCCCAAACATGGTTGTTTGCCATAGAATTCATTTCATCAATCATAACATCATGCCACAACTTGGAGTTCACACTCCTCACAGCCTGAGTAAACGACAAATGATCATTCTCAACACTTATATCATAGTCAATCTCAGCAGAATACACTACATAGTCATCATGTAATGCCGGTCTTCTCTCTCTAGTTGACCTCCTTAATTCAACCTCTTGGGTTAAATCAGGTTGCTGAACAATGACATCCTCTATCACATCTTGTGGTGGTTCCACTTGTGTGATAGGTTGACCATCAAGTATGTGTCCGTCTTGTTCAGCACCGTCAACTTGAGCCACAGGGTCTACATCACGTTCAATGTCAATTCTAACAGTGGGATAAACATTGACTATTGATATCCCCTCATGAATGATATTAGTGGTTTGCTCTATGTGATCATCTGATGGACAATCACTCCCACTAATCACATCATTTTCAAGAAACTTGGCATTCCTAGACTCTACAAACCTTGTAGAAGGATAAAACTTATAACCCTTAGACCTCTCCGCATAGCCTACAAAGTAAGCTCTTATGGTCTTAGGATCCAACTTCTTCTCCTATAGATTATACACTCTTACTTCCGTAGGACAGCCCCATACCTTGAAATGATTTAAACTGGGTTTCCATCCTTTCCAGATTTCAAAGGGTGTCTTAGACACTGCCTTTGTTGGAACCCTGTTCAATATGTATGTGGCTGTCTTGAGTGCTTCCTTCCACAGAGAAGACGGTAGTTTGGAGCTACTCATCATGCTCCTAACTATGTCCAGTAAAGTCCTATTTCTTCTCTCAGCTACACCATTCATGTCAGGTGATCCAAGCATAGTGTATTGAGCCACTATACCTTGCTCTCAAAGAAATTCAGCAAATGGACCTGCTGCTTGTCCTTCACTAGTGTATATGCCATAATACTCACCACCACGGTCTGATCTCACAATCTTGATTGGTTTCCCAATCTGGTTTTCTACTTCTACTTTATAATCCTTGAAAGTATCTAATGCTTCACTTTTATTATAAAGCATGTAGACATACATGTATCATGAGTGATCATCAATAAAGGTGATAAAGTACTTTTGACCATGTGCAGTCAAATCAGGGCAACAAATATCCGTGTGTACAATTTCTAGCAACTCAGAACTTCTTCTAGCCCCCCTATGTGACTTATTGGTCTGCTTTCCCCTTATGCAGTCCACACAAGAATCAAACTCCAAATGGTTTAAAGACGGAAGAATTCCTTCTTTATTTAACCTTTTGATTCTGTCAACAGAGATATGACCCAATCTCCTATGCCACAGGCTATAAGAATTCTCATCGATGACACTTCTCTTAGTACCATGCGTAACAGAAAGAGATTGAGGCGAATCAGAAATAATTTTAAACAAACCATCAATCATAACCAAATTCGCAATCAAAACTGAATTCTTTGTCAAAATCATACGTTTCTTAGAAAGAACTAGATGATAATCAAATGGAATGAGCTTTGACATAGAAATCAAATTTCTCTTGTAAGAGGGAACATAGAAAACATCATAGAGTTCCAAAATATTTTGATTTGAAAGATGAATACGAAAGGTTCCAACAGCTTTCACATGATCTCCTCTCCCACTGCCTGAAAGGACAGATTCCTCATTGGGATGTGGAGACCTGCTTGACAGAAAGCCCTGCATGGTAGTCGAAATGTGGATCATCGAACCAGTGTCAATCCACCAAGTGTCATCATTAACGCTAGAAAAGTTAGACTCAAAAGTAACACACGATGAAAGCATACCTCTCATTTCCATAATATGTTTCCTCACACTGCCAATACCTGTAAGCCTCACAGCACATAGTTCAGACGTGATGGCACCACCCATCTGCTCGTCTGTCAGCATGAATTGCTTATCCAAGGCTTCTAAGTATCCTTTGGCTGTGTCGCATTTAGGGATTGCTGCCCTAATGCTCCTAGTGATCCTTTATTTTATAAGCAGAAGAGAAGAGCGGTTACTCCGCTCCCACATATTATACCTTTCCTTTGCCTCTCTATCATTGGAGGCATCATCAGGTCTCAGAGGTTTATCAAACCTCAAGGCATAATCTAAGTCCAATAAACCAAGCTGCAACAAAACATCGTCTCTCCAGTCAACATAGTTAATGCTGCCATCTAAGACTGTTTTGTCACTAACATCATACATAATCCTGGGAGCAGCAATTGGATCTACAAAATGAGAACATACAAACACACAAATAAGCTCACATTAATAATTTGAAGCAATCACAAGTCACTATGCCATGTATGCATGCTTAGCTCAAATGTAGCATGCAAGCAATATAAATACGTATCACTAATGTCTACCTGTGGGCAAAGACATTAGCATAACCAGGTATTTATCTCAAATGGTAGAATTAGAATGCATTCGTAATTTTCTAATGCCTGTGGGCTAATTAGAAAACAACGAGGCCATTCTATCCCACCCTAATTAAATGTACAATTGTGAGATATCTACCTGTGGGCAAAGATAAATCACAGCTATACATTTAATTATAAATGATATTTTCAATCCAGATGTGATTAATGAATACATACAACAAGTTCAATAAACAAGGATGCTGTGGCTACTCCTCAAAGAACTGCACGCTAATCACAAATATCATTCAAGTGCATTGAAAATCCAAATATGCACAATTTAATGGAGAAATTAATTCTCCCCCTAATTAAATGTACAATCATGATATATCTACCTGTGGGTAAAGATAAATCATAACTATACATTTAATTATTATTGATATTTTAAATCCATATGTGATTAATTAATGCACGCAACACAAACAAATGAGGATGCTGTGGCTACTCTTCACAAAACTGCATGCTCATCACAAATATCAATAACGTGCATATAAATCCAAATATGCACAACACAATGGAGCATTTAATAAATTAATATTAAAATTCTCCCACTATTTCATGCACTCAAAAATGTCTAACAAATAAATTTCAATTCAAAAGATTTTTACAAAAATTAAACCATTAATTTAATTGCCAAGGGAGAAACAAAATAGGCAATTAAATAACAAATTAATTTAAACATTTATTGTGCATGGAATAGTAATTAAAAGATTTTCTAGAAAAATCAAATTAATTGGCCAAAAATTAATTTTTTGAAAATAAAACCAAGTGGCCCATACCAAAAAGGTCCAAAAATAGGGCCCAAAATAATTTTCAGAAATAAAACACCCAAAATTATGGCTTAAAAACGCTTTCTGGAAAATAATTATTTTTAGCCCAAGACAGTCGGCCCAACACAGAAAAGAAAGAAAAAAAAACTTTCTGGTGGCCCAAAAAAAAAAGTCCAGAACAGCAGCCTTTCCAAAAAAAAAAAACTTGCAGCTGGCGAAGCCCAAAATGTGCACCAGCCCAAAAAAAATTAAAAATTCCCGCGGCCCAAATCGCATTCTGGCCCAGCGCTTTTTTTTTTATAAAACAGTCGGGCGCCTGCTTCGCTGAGTCGGGTTAGGTCAACCCGCCCGAGAGCTGGTTCCTGAAGCCAGCAGCGCCGCGAAACCTGCAACACCAGCGACATTGACAAGCGATGGTCGGCGACCTGGAGCTCCTTGGACGGTGGTTTCTCCAGCGCCATGTCCATAAACCAGCGATAAACACTCCTGTAACCTTGAATCTCTCGATGAGGAGCCAAAATGCGACGGAGATTCACAGCAACGCGACAGCGCCTGTACTTCCCTTTCTCCAGCGAGTTTCATGGAGGCACCCACTGCGACAGACACAGCGACTCATGGTTGTGACTCCTGCATTCTCACAAGATTTCTCTCGTGTCTGTCTCTCACCGTTCATGCCGTTGCAGGGAAAGAAAACGGTCAATCCTCACGCTCTCTCTCGCCACTCGCGCGGTCTCTCGCCGCCGTCCAGAACAGAGGTGGAAAGAAAATGGTTAATGGAATAAAAAATAAATCCTGGATATCCCATATTCATCGCATAAGATCAATAAGCAAGGCAGAGGTGATCTCAAACTATGCTCTGATACCACATGTTAGAAAATAAACATCTCTAAAGTACTATAATCAGTCCAGATTATATCATACTCAAATATAAACTTATATGAGATGCAGCGGAAGACTTAAAGTTACCTCTTGCCATTAACTTGATTGATCTGAGGAGAACTGGAATCAAATGAGATACCTGTCAAAAGAGAACGCTGTCAGATAAACAACAGGTTCTTCCAACTAGTGATTAGGCACAGTGATGGCAACTTGTTCTTAGCCGTCACCAGTGGGGAACCTTCAAAAGCGAGCAGAAAACAGGGTTTTACTCTGGACTCAGAAAAGAGATCTCACACTCAATGAATTGTGTTAATTTCCACCATCAGAAAATCAACCTTAAATAAACTGAGTCAATAACCCTCCTGTACTGGGCCCAATGACTACGGGCCACACTCAGAAATATTTATTAATTATACTAATTAATATCTAAATATGTTATAATAATAATAAATATCCAACAGCATGTACTCGGATGGGCTGTCTTCAGTTCTTAGAAGAGACCGGGTTGATAAGAAATCTGAAGAAACGACTTTTGTGAGCACAGACTGCATAAGGTTGACAGGGAGCATGAAATTTAGGTTTATGATAAGGAGGAATGTATTCTCTCGGGAGTTTTGGAGATGTCCAATAGCAATGATTGCACTGGGAATCAAACTTCAACGCAAAGCGATGGAGCATGTGTTGTGAAACAGAGATCATTGCTAGTACTGGCTTCCTCAAGGAAAAAAATGTCACTAGCCAAGAGGTAACCGGTCCAACCATTGAGGTCTATGTTGCAGGCTGCTTCTCAGGAACGCTTATCATCTTAACTAAGACGCTGCAGCTCAATTTCCTGAAGAAGCAGAACAGGAGATGTTCATTGGACGTCATTACAGAATATGAAACAACGGATTGCCAGAGAGATGTATCTGATAGACTCATTATGCAGGTAAAATGCTTGACAGCTTTTGATATTTTAGCTTGATGTTCTAATGCTTGTATCTCTCTGTTGGACATCTTTAGCAATTTCCATTTCCAATAGATGTCGTACTCCAATTTCATTCTTTGAGTTTTTATGAGTGAAACCTCCTTTCCTGGATAACGATTCTGTTCAATTAATTTAGTGTTTTCGCTCCTTGTTTCTTCCTGTCCTGAACCATTTTCTATGCTTACTTTCTCATCACATTCTTTTGGCATCCTTGAGCTCTCTAAGAGATGTATCAAGTGAATCATGCTCTAGGAGAGGGAAATTATGCTGCAGATTATCTTTATAAGCGGCCTTTGGTTTATTTCAATGAATATCTTGTTTTGATTTTCTTCATCAGGATTCGAACTTTGAATGCTTCTCTTGATCAGGCACTGTTGGCCGACGCTGGTTTTTGATGTTTGATAAAACTTCTGTCAAGTCTAACGGAATATAAATCTCATCATACAGGTGTCATCATGATGTTGAGGCGCAAGTTTTAAGTTGTGGCCCTTGTGGGGACTCCGGGAGCTACTAAATTGCCTCTCAATATTCTGTGCCTCATATTTTCTAGTGCCCACTGCCCAGTGCGGACTTATAAGGTCAGCCTTTAACTACTTCAGAGTTTGCGATGTGGGTCCAACGTATGCAAATTGGTTGTGCTTCCAACAAAAATTGGGTACCTCCTGTATCCTGATTCGGTTTCTTTTATTCAATCTTTTCTGAAAATGCATATCGAATTTGGGAGTGTGGCAGTGACTGATTCTGAAAAGCGAACTTATCTTTAATAATTACCTCACATCCTTATGTTGTTCAGCTGGTTTTTGCAGTTGTCTGGCATCAAGGTGTCCGTATTAAGAGGGATCATTAATTAATTTTGTCTAGTAGCAGTCAATTTTAATTTCTACCAGTCGGTTTAATTTTGTCAATATCGTAAATCAGTGTTACTCAAATGGACAGGCTGCTAAAAACGCTCGCTTCCCTCATTCAACATCTTCTCGTGTACTAGGTTGGAATATATTCTGTTGTGATTAGACCATTCAGCGCCCATCTCTGGATTTCCCTGTGTTGATTGGTCTTGATTCCATTTATGCTGAGTTTCTGATCCTTTTCTGTTCTGTTTAAATTCCCTTTGCCGGGGATGAGTTCCGATGTAGTTGGAGGGTCCTCGTGGTTTCTTGGGAGTCCTTTTTTGGTTTGTCCCTTTTGTGAAAGTGGTAGAAGTTTCTGTGACCAATATACTTGCACTGTGGTAAGATAATACTTCTGTGACTTTGTTCTGGTCATGTTTCTTGTTACAACCATCTTTTTTTTCCCTTCATAGGTGGCTGATTTCAGAATTTTCAAACCTGAAAACGAAGATGATTACAACAGCATGTACTGGCAAAGAACAGGATATATAGATGGGGAAGATAGTGAACTATCATGGTTCAATTCGGGCGTGCGAGTTGGTGTTGGAATCGGGCTTGGCATCTGCCTAGGCATTGGCGTAGGGGTTGGCTTATTGGTGCGCTCTTACCAAGCAACTGCCCGTATCCTTCATAGGCGCCTCATATAGCCATTTGCTAACTGTCCTCCGAAAACCTGCTTGTTCCTCTGTTCATAAATAATCGTTCCTGGCTAATCTTATATCTGATCTCATTATTCCTCACAAGCCACAAAACAAGATGCTATGCTTCTTTTTGAAGGGTATTACAATAGATGGTTAATTTCTGTCTCCGTAATTCAATCTAATAGATTATATGACTGATTTCGAAGGCTGTCAAACTTGCATGACCTGACATGTATTCAAGTCTGAATGAATATTGATTCTGCACAAGGTAGATCAAATTATTCTGTATTCTGGCGAAATGACATGGCAGCTTTTACAGTTCAGTACACACTGTAGTCAGAGACATTCAAGTATACATTGCATTGACGGTAACTAACTGGACTGACTTCGATGGACCACAGTAATTTTCTTTTTTATTTTGGACGATAAAATAAACTAACTTCCTCTTCTTCTTCTTCTCTGGGACCATCAAAGAAACAAACTTGTTCATTTATGAGAAACAACTGTTTAGTGTTTAATACAGGAAACAAGTTGGACCAAATAACTTTAATCTCCGGTGAAGTTTAGGCACTGGACTGGCCAGCACCAACGTGGCTTGAGAGGCTGTCATCAGTTCCCCAAAACGCAGCGGATTTCAAATCATCCTGAGCCATTAATCTTGAGTATTCCTCATGCTCATACTTCATTGTAGCTTTCCCCCCAAATTCTATGGGAAGATTTTCTTCATCAAAGTAGGACTTCATGAGATCCACGCTTTCTTTCTCTTTGGGGTACACGAACTTGGCCTTCTCAATTGTCTTGTTATCCACGAAGTACTTGATTATCTGCGTAAAATAAACACCATGAAAACAAAGATCGCAGCGACGTGGCTTATGCTTATGGTAGTTCAAACATTGAAAGCAAACCTTCAAGAAGGCCTCAAAAGCCCTCGGAGGATTGTAAAGAAATGCTATGGCAAGCCTATCAGGATAGTGATTTTGTACAATGTTAATAAACTCTCTTGATAATCTAATGGGCATGCTCTTGGTGAGTGACCATCCACTGAAATCTATCAACCACGCCATTTGCTCTTGGCCTTCCTCAAAGTTAAGCACCGCATTCTCCAGAAGGTACACATTGAACCGTATAATATTTTCAATCGAAGATATTTTCTGCAAAATCATCCACCACATTTAACTCTCAAACAACCCAGTAGTTAAAACTTTAAGCCTAGTAGAACCTGTCGTCCGACTCTGAATATAGTATACCTGAATTGCAACCCCCGCTCTCATTATGATAACTGTCCTTCCCTGTCGGTCATGAAAACTTGCTCTGTACATCACCTCTCTCTCTCCTTCCTTTGCAACCTCGTGCTGTCGTCAAATGATAAAATATCTAAGATTAAATTTACATGGTAATCAGTAACGGGTGTTGAACGAATCATCATACCCAGCGGATTTCCTCAGGCTTGTAGGTTGATCTCCACTCGAGTGTGTTCTCCAACATCTTCTTGGCCTTTTTCACGTTCCAGTTGTTAACTTCCAGATACCCTCTCAAACAACCATCACTGCAGTACTTTAAGCTGCGCCCAGATAAGGGCCCAATCGCAGCCTTGAGCTCCTCAATCTAAATCAACAATCAACAAACAGGCCATTACAGAACTGAAGGAAAAACAGAGTAACGATATGACAATTTAACAGCTTGTTACCTTCGATGCAGTGTAAACGTTGCTGCTTTCTTGGTCGTGTTGACCGTTGTTCTGGGACTCGAACATGATGAACTGAAATTTGCTTAAATGCAAGGCTTTATAGTGTAATACTCGACAACTACAAAAACCAGTGAGGACTATTAAAACGAAGGGAAACAAATAACGGAATTCGAGAATGGGGAAAAAGAAAAGAGGAAACAGTATACAAAAAATAAAGCCACAGGGGAAGTGTTCAGACTAGAGAATCCAGGAGAAGGATGAATATACAGTGTACAGAAACTAAAGCATGGCAGAACATGGATTTAGAGTGACGTAGTAATGAAAATCCATAGGCATACAACTTACAGGAATCACAAAGAATGTATAAAAAACTATATTCTAGTTAGCTATACTGAGAAAATTAGAGGGAAAAAACACGAAATGTTACTTACTCTACTTTGAGTGGTAGAAGAGTCCTGTGCTGAGAGAGGAGGGGAATTAAGAAAGAAAAGTGGCACAAGCTGCTTATTTTCAAGAAGGAATACAAATATGAAAGAAATATAATGGACAAAGAATTGAAGGCTAATAAGTTCCGCTGGGATCCATATTCGGTACCGTTGAGGAAGTTGCCTAGCCAGGGACTCTTTGCTCTATGTTGAAGGACAAAAATGTCTTATAGACGGCACAATGCATTGAATAGAGTTGCCGTGGAAAATTGAACTTAAGGTATTTTTCTTTCACTATCCTAAGTTTAAGGACTGAGGCACCGAAAGTCAAAAAGAAGAGATAAAGGGCAGAAGGAAGGGGTTCAATAAATGGGCGTTGCTAGAAGTAGAAGCACCCATGTGTCAGAGCGGAAGGCTTTGAACTCCAACCCGACAGCAGTGCCTGGTGAGCATTAACTATATGCACCCATCCTTCACCCACCTTATTTGCAGCTACCCTCTCTAATACAATAGAGATTTAAGTCATATGTAACCATCCACGATCCAGCTACTTCACACTAATACAAATATACGATCAACATTGAGTTAGTTCATGGCTGGCTTAACGTCTTGCCCCTATATTCATGTGATTTCTCTATATTTCTATATCAAGTTTATTCACGCCTCTATGACTTAATAATAAGATCACATTTTGGATTTGATATTTTGCCCTAAACCGATTCTTAATTATTCTCAGAATACTTCATCATCAACATTAAAATTTAAACCGATATCGAGATATGAGTTCAATAGAAATACTATGATAGAGTGGAAGTAAGATCCTCTTTGGAGGGGTCCAGTAGGATGATTTACATTCAATTAGTGGGCATCATGCTTGAGAGGGACATTTCTTGGCTTGTCCAACGCGAAGGTTTCGTGTTTGTATTATATATTAAATCAGCGTGAATATTACATATCATATGAAACTTAATGTATGGTTTAAGGATGGCGTGGGGTGACAAAATCTTTTAAATCTATTGTTAAATGAGTCGTGGTGGTCTCTGCCGAATCCAGAATTCTTGGTTTTCCAACACAGCACATACCTATCACAAATATGAACATTGCATCTCTGCATAGACAATGACAAAAACACTGACAGTGATGGAGAAAAGCGGTCCCTCTTATGGTTTTAGGCTTTATTTAGTTTAATTGAAGAGAGAATAGATTATATTAATTTAAAAAAAAAAAGTAAAAAAAATAGAGAAGATTAATTAATAATATTTTTTATTTGATTTATAAAGTGAGAGGAATGAAATTAATTAGAAGTTGATAAATATAACCTTATCTCTTTATTTAAATTTATTTATTTTTTATTTATAATATTTATATCAAAATTATTTTTTTTAATTTATAAATCTTAATTTTTTTATCTCATTTATATATATAATAAAATTAAACAAATTAAAAAATATGATAAAATTTTAATATTATTTTTTATTAATTTTATAATTATTATATATTTTAATATAATATATAAATAATTTATTATGTTTTTTAAGTTTTAACAATTAAAAAAAATTGGATATAAAAAAATAAAAAAAAATTGAGAGTACGATTTGAATATTAAATAAATATAAAGTGCAATTTATTCATAAAAGTATAAAAAATTTATCTCCCCTCTAAAAACCCTCACTTTTAGAGAGAAGAAAAATCTCCTCTCCTCCCCTCTATTTTTTTTTAACCAAATAAACCTTTTTCTCTCCTCCCATCCAAAATAATATGCGAGTAGCTATGATAAGAGCTCTCATGGCCCCACATAAAAAGATTTTTATTTAAACTTGAATAAAACAAAAGAAATGTATTGAGTACTCTATCAGATTTAAAAATTAAATTCTATTTTTATAATCCGCACGTATGTCATTTGCTTACATAAATTCCTTCATTTGACGGGAAAACAGTATGAAGTCCATCCATTAAAAATCTAAAAAAGAACATGGGGCACAATCAGTTGAAGACCATACCATTGATTGGAGACTGAAGATGAGGGTAACCATACGAGGATTCTGATGCCATCATCTCCTGCTTCTAGCTCTAGGTGCCACCGGGCAATAAATACAATGAATGGACAGCCACCGCCTCTCCATAATTCCTCGAGAGAGATGTTTAACGTTTCGGACCATTTATAGAACTGATTTATATTTTGGATCAATAAAACTTTCTTTTAACCAAGATCCAAAATAAAGTAATCTTTCCATGAGACAACATCTATTAATAAAAAGCAGCACTTCTTTATCCATCCAAAAGATTTATCACCATTGCCATCCCTGTTTCTTTTTGGGCTGCCATTCCCTTAGTCAACAAGTACAACAATTCGAGCAAGAATCAAGAGTGAACGCATAATCATTTCATCGTCCCAAACAGCAGGTAGAGAACCTTTTTTGCTGTCATTATACAGTGTCGAATCCAGGTGGAATCGAACCACCACCCTCCCAAAACGTGCCGTATCGGGCGCTCACGCCAATTAGAGCTTATGGATCCATCAATTAGAGCTTATACATCTGCAGAACTAACAAGTTGAAGTCAGGCTCCACTAGTCTATTCACTCCATCAATCCATTGTCTCTGACCAAATCCCACCAAACACATTTACGACACCGATTGAATATGGGCTCATGGCCACACATGCAGCAGATCTTTCTTTTTTTTTCGGCCATCACATGCAGCAGATCTCATCCCAGAAAATTGACGAGAGCCATAAAATTAATAACCAGATATCCAAGTGCCACATAATATTCCCACCAGCTACTTCCAGTGTCACTAACAATACGCAGGGGTTGTATAAAAAAAACGCAGGGGAGGGACAGCATACTACTACTTATGACATGGTTCCTCAATTCGAGAGGTCCCTGGTGCAGCAAGACTTGGTAGGATTGCAATCCCCTAAGAATTAGTTTTCTTCTTGCATTTAAGGCTTTAGCCTTCTCTTTGTACCCTACCCCAAAAAAATAAACAATACGCAATTCCACCAGTTTACAGCGGAATAATCTAACAGATATGGCCAAAGAAAACAATATGGGAAGTTCCTGGCAAAGGTAAAACAATAAACCCCCCCGCAAGCCAGAAATATATGGGGAAAATGGACACTTCGAACTAGAATTGCTAACGACATTGCGAGCGCAAAAACTACTATAGAAGTTCTCAAATTTAGCTTAGTTTTTTCACTACTCTCGTTAAAATTTAAGTCATTGCAGATTTTCCAATCATCTTTAAAGTGAAAAGTTGCTCATATAAATAAAAATATAATATGAAAAATAGAAGATATATAAAAATTAGTAACTCGTTTAAATCTTTTTATGCAAGAACATATAATTACCATTATAAAAAAAAGTACCCCAGCAGTCTTAAAATTCAGTTGAAAAATCATATATCTCACTTGAAACTTTTTTATAAATTAAAAAGCCGAATACCAAAAACAACCCACCCTGACACTTGCGGTGCGACTCCAGCAACAATAGGGAGACATTTTTTCCATTCAACATAAATTTATATACCACAAAATGTTAGTCCTTCAAATTTAAAAGCTGTTAGCAATCTGAATCAAATTAAGAATCTTGAAAAGATTCGCAAATGCTATTTTACCAAGAATGACAAACAAAGACAAATGCTAAACTGAGAAACATGGCATTAGTCATTGCCACCAAAGTACATGCTGCCACACACGGCATCTAAGCAAACTACTGAATTTTACACTTCCGATCAGCTAATAAACGTGAAGTATACAATGATACGGTTTTCTTGATAAAAGACTAAGAACAAGATAGAGGGAAAGAAAGAACAGAAGGGAAGGTTTAGAAGGAGAACCATGAAGGAAGAAATAGGAAAGAGAGACTAGACGGAGAGTAAGAAACTGTTCTGTTATTGTACTATCATTATGCACACCTTACAATTGGTTATGTGTTCCTATTTATAGACTAAGGATCCAAGAGTTGCCGTAGCTAGGTAGAGTAATTACAGCAGTAACAGTATGGTAATTACTAGTTAATAAAAACTTTATAACAATACCCCCTCCCAAAGAGATCCTTGCCCCCAAGGATCAAGTAAGAACAAAATTCAAAATATAGGATCTTATATCTCAGGAAACAAAAACTTCTGCGTATTGGTGAATAAATTTTTGGTGATTTGAATCCAGGAGCTGATCTCTTCAAATTGACTCCACCCTGCTGCATTGTGCACTTCACTTCCTCTTTTTCTTTCCTAATAAAACAATAGACCCTTCCAAGAAACATTGTAATTAATTCTCCCTTAAACCATTCAAAAACTATAATTCTTGTTAGAGAAATTCAAGAACCAAGCCCACTTCTGGAATAACCCATTATTGATGATACCCAAAGGAATTGTGAAACACAATTGCAATGACATTGGGCTATCTTCTTTACTACCCCAACCAAGTCCATAAGCCCATTGGGTATTGCAACTTTTGGTGTAGCCTCAAAAATATTGCTGAAGCTTAACAAAATTGCTATCCAGCTGTAATTCTGACTTTTCAAATTGAGATATTTGCAGCCACGTGAACTTCCAAGTACAATCCACAAGCTACTCCTTATTTTTTGAAGTATGCGCATTATCTCCACTCTGTGAAGTCTTCTGAACAAGCAACAGAAGCAAAGACAACAGTAAAGGGAAGGAACTCAGCAGCTCACGGAATATAGCAACCACCAACATTGATGTTGACACGTCCCCTGAGATTTGTCGACTATATTTTTGGGATTCTACCTTGCTATAATCAACTCCTGAAGTCGAGCAAAGCGCCAAGCCTCCACCATGGTTCTTGGGTTAGACATTCGAACTGAGGCTTCGAGTAAATACTCCTTCAAAAAGTCCCGCCTTGACGAAATCTGATCGAACTGCATATTAAATTGAGATAATGGCTTTCTTTGTCGAAGGTAAGTCTCTTCCAATCTTCTTGATATATTTTGCGTCGTTATAGCCATCCCATGAACGCCTTCACAGAACTCGTTGACAACCCCTCTCAATGCTCTGTTTTCAATCATTGGTTGCTCAAGAATCTACACTCATTCCCCCATGATTTTTGTTTTTTGAACACTAAGTTGAACCATCTTTTTCTTGCTCTACCACAGCAAAGAAATCTCTTGTACTCTGGCCATACGTCGGGCTTCAAGCAGAGTTCTTGGATTAAATAATCGGACAGAGTTGGCGATTTTCTCCTTTTACGCTCCCACATACGCATCTATCAAATACATCTCCGGGAGGTCCAGTGTCATCAAGATCGCATCAAACTTGATATTAAACTCTGTTAGTGACCCCGTCTGCCTAAGGTGCGTTAATTCTGTAATGGGCTTCTCGTATCTTAGAAATTCCATTTTGGGCAATTGGGTCCCACGCGGATCATCAGCATTCTCGTGGTGTTTGTTACGGTGTTCCTCAGTATGGTGGTTACCATTCCGGGTTAGTGTACCGTGAACAATACGGCACATTTCTTGCATCATTGCCTGCATTTTTTGACGGACAACATGGCCCATATTCTGGATCTCGTCGCAGAATCCCAAGACTGTCTCTTGTAACTCATCGACGCTTTGTAGTCGCTGTTTGACGTTCTGCATCCTGGCTTCCAATTTTCTGGCATTTTCTTGTATTCTGGTTTCCACCATTCAGAGTCAGGGTCCAAGGAACACGCGCTCTGATACCAATAATACGATTTTCTTGATGAAAGACAAAGAACAAGATAGAGAGAGAAAGAGAACAGAAGGGAAGGCTTAGAAGGAGAGTCACGAAGGAAGAAATAGGAAAGAGAGACTAGACAGAGAGTAAGAAACTGTTCTGTTACTATACTGTCATGCACACCTTACAATTGGTTATGTGTTCCTATTTATAGCCTAAGGATCTCAGAGTTACCGTAGCTAGGTATAGTAATTACAGTAATAATAACATGGTAATTACTAGTTAATTAAAACTTTATAACATACAATTACAGAGTACAGATATTAAACAAACTAATATGGCTCTGAACAATCTCAGGAAAACGCTCGAGTTAAACAATTGAACAAAGCGTATAAAAGAACTTGGAAATGCTAATAGATGATTCCTTTAGCAGAGAGTTAAACTAAATACCGAGCATGAGAGAATGACGCGTGTACATGTGTCGTACGATGACGCTTTTATTACAGCGCTGTTCATTCGATAAAATGGTACACACATCATACCACTTAAAGGAAACATATGAAAACAACTGTCCATTGGAGAAAAATAGGGAGATAACGCTGAAAACTGCTTGCTTGATGAATTCCAATTCCCTTCAACAGCCAGCTGGTAAGAACTTTGGTATCATTCATAAATCATCTGATTTGGTCAACAGAATATAAACCTACCCTATGCATACCTTATGCAGACTGTAGAAGATAACAATAAATCGTCAATATGAAAAAACAAAGATTCAAGCCAATAGCATAGTGATCTTTTCTTCAAAAGGGTAATTATACCAACGAGATAACGCCCTAATCAATGTACCTGTTTTATCTTCAAGTCGATAGCATATGGATTCAAGTCAACAGTGGGGAGTAACTGTTTTAGCTTCACACTAAGTTCTTAACAGTGCAGCAAAATGCAAAGCATCATTTGTCTCTAACCTCCTCAACAAAAACCGTTGGACTAGATAATCACTCGTGTTTACACGATATAGAGTATAACCTTAGCTTTAGTGTTGGAGCGTCATGCTATAGGTCCACTGGTGCGCGGAGTCAAATCCGGGGCAAAATGAAGGAATTTGGAAGGAACGATAAAAGTAAAAGGAGAGAAGAGAAAAAACGCAACACACGCCACCCTGGGGGAGAGCCGGGACAAATAAAGAAAAATGGCCCCGTACCGTCTCCCCCAAAAAACGAAAAAAGAATAATTTTATTAAGATGGTTGACCTGCCATGCATATGCAAGCGCACCTGCAATGGCAAAGTCCGCTGGTAACAAGGAAGAAAACAACAGAGCAAGTACCTTCTAGATGCATGCCTTATACATCTATCAACATACCTCAGTATCCAAACACTCCAAAGATCAGATCCACAAGATCTATGACATGCTATAATAATGGCTCATCCACAAAAAGTTGAATAATTCAGAACATTATGCATGGAACTTAGACCCTTTCGCCTACTGCCAACAAATAGTGACACAGCAAATCCGTTTATTGTTGAATTCTCATCGCCACCGCCCCTGCTTGTCATACCCGTAGACGACATCAAGATCCAATCCTCCATCAACCGCACAACCAAATCCTGCCAATTATGAAAGGCAAATATAAGAGAAAACGCGCAAAAATACGAAATCAGGATTTAAAAATACTGATCCTGATAGTTAAACAATCAAGACTGAGATTTATGGTCTAGTCCAGTCCTATTCACCGGCCTCAGACACATACCATCTCTCAGGGCATGTTCCTCCTGACCAGGTGAGTCTGCAAATCTAGACTTGAGCAGTTAAAAAACTGATGTTGCATATGAAGATGGATACTGAATTAATCTTTGGGAAACGGGATCTAACTGTTGCCTTTTTACTCTTTGAAACGCGATCTGATTGTTTCCGACCGGAGGGAAGCCGCCAGCGCAGGCGGGGAGATCGCGGAAACCGAGATAGGGTTAACGTTTTTATAGGAGAATAGAATTAACGGTGGTGACGCTTTCATAGAGAATTATGGCGGTTGTTGCCCCAGAAAAGGCAAAGAAAGAAAAGAAGAAACAAAATTAAAAAACTTAAGGCGGCGGTGCCGAGAAAAAATAATCACCGTGGAATCGTTGGGCTAACGAATATTCGGTCATCAACAGCCGTGAACGAATGTTCTGGATATGCTTGGTGTTCCACGTGAACGTGACGCGTTTTTTTGACGTTTCTGCAGATGGTTATGATTAAGCATTTTTTTTTTCCATTTTCAGGTGCAAAAAACATTTTTTCCAGTTGAAAGTAATAAAATTTAGAGACAAATACCACCAAGTTTTTTTAATTTTGTTAAAAGTTATAAAGACCCAGATGTTTTTTAAGACTTACATTTTTTTTCTACTTTTTAGCACCATTGAAAATATTTTATTAAAAACTCCAGAGTACTTAATTTTATTAATTGAATTTATGTTAAAAACTCAAAGATTTAATTTTCCTTTCAATCCAAATTTAAAAAATTAAGCAAGGTAATTTTTAAATAAATATTTAAAAACATCATATTAAAATTAATAAAATAATTTGTAAATAAATATTTCAAATATTATATTCAAAATAATAAAATTTAGAGTTGAAACTGATCATACTCTCACAAGATTTCGATTCTGCTCTATCTCGTGGGTGAGTGTGCCCCCAGGGTGGTGCTCCTGCTTTATAGAATTGGTTGATGTTTTCTGTTTTGGGCTTGTTTTTTCGATAGTCCATGCATATTTGTTTTTTTTCTTTTTTCAGGCCGGGGATGTGTCTCCCTTTCCATTTTGCATGAGAAAGTGTTAGGTTTTGGGAGTTAATTCTAATAATAAATAATTTAATATTATTTAAGTAATATTTATAATTTGAGTTTTAGTGTATGTAAAAAAATTCTGTTAGGATACTCATCTATTATAACTAGATATGCGATATAGATTAAATCCAGATATAATAATGATAAAATTTCGATAAATTAAATGGATAATAAAAAAATATGGATTATTATACCAAAAAAACTAGAAAGGGATGGGTTACTCCCCGCTTGCACTGTATTATTTCTCCAAGAAACGCCATTGATCACATTTTTTTTGTTATAAAAATTTAAAAAGAAATTTTTTGCTCACCTACAGTCTAAAGGTAAAACGAATTTTCTTTCTTGTTAGAAAATATCAATATCAGGCAAGATAAATCGTCTATTACCTTTAAACATAAATTTAGATATCTAAAAATTAGAATAACTCATTAAATATCGTGATTAGAACTACAATAAATTAATATTTTCTATAAATTAAATATATCATAAATAATTATATGTCTCACCTATTTATTAATTAAACTGAGAGATAATAGATACGCAATTGACCACTTGAACTAAATAAAAGAGGATGGCTTATAGCAATGGCCCGGAAGACATTAAAAATATAGAATCCTTATCGTAATTTTTTTTTATATTTATATAATATATTATTTAATTTATTTAAATTATTTCATTAATTTTTATATTAATTATAAGTAATTTATATTTTTATTTTATTTTCAAGTGTCCAAACTGAAACGGATAGCGAATGTCTATTATGGGACATGCGGGCCAAATCGCCAGCAATGAACTCATTTTTCTCTTCACTCTTTTTTTTTTTTTTTGGTACAATTTTTCTCTCTTCACTCTTGAGCTTATTCTTTTTCCTGTCGGGCTGAATTCCTTCAAAGAGACGAGCCTTAGTCCTGAAAGCAAATTAATATTCCTCATCGATTCCGTGTTTCATCCAAGGTCTGTATTAAAAGGGCTTGCTCCTTAACAAGTGCTTTGCTTATCCCGTGGGCAAAAGCTTTTTAGATTTCTTACCCTCTCTATTATGTTCCGTAAGAGATTGTCCTTTTCTTGGCATGGAAATGTTCTAGTGGAGGCGAAAAGCTGGCCATGGAGGAAAAGTCCTTGTAAATGTGAAAAAGTATCTACATCATAACGTACACGCATAGCAGAACGAATGATATTGTGTGTGTAGGGTTCATGTGCATTTAGGTAAATAATATTTCCTTATATCATAATTATAAAAAATAATTAATTTTTAAATATATTTATAAAAATAAATTGATTAATTGATTATAATCAAATATAACCTACTAAAATAAATTTATACTATATATTATTTAATATATCTAAATTAAATAATTAATTCTTATATACTTATAATTAATTTATTTATTTAACTCTTTAAATATATTTTAAAAAATTAATTGACTTTTATAATTAAAATTAAAAATAATATATATTATCAATATCCATGAAGGATACAGTGTAATCAAAGCATCTGATTTTGATCCTGGGTGCTTTCACTTGGTTCGAATTAAACAAGACTAATAAGTTAAACCTTATCTTAACAAAGTCATCCCTACTTTTTCATTGAGCGGCGTCGTACCACTTGGTTCGAATTAAACAAATCAGGTGGCCACGTGGCATCATCGAAGATTAGTCAAAGAAGGGAAGGCCAGTGTTGATACATTACTCAAATTGCACAATTCCTCGACGTCGGATCAGGATCCAGAAACATGAAGATTTTGTCTTCATTAATCTGGCCGTTGCTTAATGACATAACAGAGAAATGGAATGTAGAAAAGAAAATCATGTTATAGCCTTTTGCCGAGCATTTAGCTGGCCTTCTATTTCTCTCAAACCAAGCTCTGAATTTATGGGATTCACCTTCGTATACAAGCTTTTGCCATCCAAATTCCAAATAAAAACGTAGTTAGTTTTTACGTTTATACGCTCTCCTCCGGTATCGGTTTTTTACCCTCCTTATAATTCCTGGGGCTCTCCTCGCTCCCCGAAAAGCAAAGCGCGATACTCGTCTCCCATGGCACTCTTCCGCCTTCCCTCTCCCACTCTTGCATTCCTTGTCCTCTTTCATGCGTTTAACCTTGCCTGTAAGTTTCTTTCAATCTTCTTCCCTCTTAGCTTCTCATCCCAATTCTGAATTTCTATTGCTTACAGTGGTCTTCGAGTTCCCGTTTGTGTCTTTCTGGATTTTTGTTTCTGTATTTTACAGTTTAGCTCCTGCCATGCATGAAAGTTTTTCATCATGGAGTTTATTTTTCAAAATCTTGGTCTCAATTCATTCTTCTTATGTTTATCTTCATCCGTCATGAAAGAAAGCAGAGTTCTGTCTTGGGTTTTGGCCGTCGCTTCTTCTTTTTTACACACGAACGACTAAAATTTGCCTTTCTTTGCAGATTGTCAATCTTTTATTGGCGTCAACTATGGACAAGTCGCCGACAATCTTCCCCCGCCATCGGCCACCGCCAAGCTTCTTCAATCCACCTCCATAGAGAAGGTCCGATTGTACGGATCAGATCCTGCCATAATCAAGGCCCTAGCCAACACCGGTATAGGAATCGTCATCGGAGCAGCAAACGGTGACATATCAGCCCTTGCTTCTGATCCTAACTTCGCAAAAAACTGGATCAACTCCAACGTGATCCCCTTCTACCCTGCCAGCAACATCATCCTCATCACAGTGGGAAACGAGGTCATGACCTCCAAAGACCAGAATTTGATCAATCGATTGCTACCGGCAATGCAGAATCTGCATAATGCCCTCAATGCCGCATCTCTGGGAGGAAAGATTAAGGTCTCCACCGTACATTCCATGGCGGTGCTGAGGCAATCCGAACCTCCATCCTCCGGACGGTTCCACCCGAGCATGATGAACGTCTTGAAGGGATTGCTTGGGTTTAACAACGCCACAGATTCGCCCTTCGTAATCAATCCTTACCCGTACTTTGCGTACAAGAGCGACCCGAACAGGCCTGAGAACTTGGCGTTTTGTCTCTTTCAACCAAACTCAGGCCGATTTGACTCGAACACAAAAATAAAGTACATGAACATGTTCGATGCTCAGGTTGATGCAGTTCGTTCGGCTTTGAATTCTATGGGGTTTAAGAACGTGGAGATCGTGGTTGCTGAGACTGGCTGGCCGTACAAAGGAGACAACAACGAGGTTGGTGCAAGTCTCGAGAATGCCAAGGCTTATAACGGTAACTTGATTGCTCACCTTCGTTCCAAGGTCGGAACCCCATTGATGCCGGGGAAATCAGTAGACACTTACATCTTTGCGCTGTACGACGAGGACTTAAAGCCTGGGCCAACTTCTGAGCGGGCCTTTGGGATTTTTAAACCTGATCTAACTATGACCTATGACATTGGCCTCTCGAAGCAGGATAACCAGGTAAAATTTCTAGAGAAAGGGAATTAATTAATTCTTAAAAATTGCCGATGATAATTAATATATATATAGTAAATAATATACTCGTATCTTATTAATTTAATTTTCACTGTTGTGGTAAAGGTTTCTTTGATAGATAATCTCGTAAGTTTCCTATAAGTACTCTCTGAGTACTGAGACTGTACTCTATTATTAGTAGGGGAAGGATGCTAAATCTACCTAAATTTTTTTATATAACAAAATTAGTTCTTAAAAATTGTTATCTCTGCTAATAATAGTTAGTACATATATTAAGGAATAGACTCGTAAGGATACGAGTTCGATTCTAATTATCGTTAAGCTCTGTTAATAGGCGATATAATAAATTCCTTATAAATGTAGTTTGAGTCTTAAAATTATACTTTAGGCGGTGAAAAATCGGTGCGAAACATAACTAAATTTTTTAGTATTAAAAAAATTGTCAACTTTTGTTTGCTGCTAACAATATGCTTTTTGAATGCAGGCTCAGAATAATACAAAGAAATATGTATGGTGTTTGCCGAGACCGGGCGTGTCAGATGCCGAGCTTCAAGCAAATTTGGATTATGCATGTGGGCATGGGATTGATTGTAGCCCAATCCAGTATGGTGGGGCCTGTTTTGAGCCCAACACAGTGACGTCACACGCTGCGTATGCCATGAATCTCTATTACCAAACTGTTGGTCGAGATCCTTGGAATTGTGACTTCTCCCACACGGCCGTGTTGTCGTCTAGTAATCCCAGTAAGTTGGGTTCAATATATATCAATTTCTGATTCGTGCACTTTATTTTTCCACGGCAAAATTACATGCTTATTTGGCTATGTGTACTTCGCAGGTTATGATCACTGCGTCTACCCAGGGGGTAGCATCTAAAAAGGAAGTTCCCTTTCTTTTGAAAATTGAGAATAATGGGAAAGCAGTTGTTAAGTTTCTTCCAATGTAGGGAAATGGGAAATGGGAAATGGGAAATGCGTGGGTTTGTTTGGGAGGATCTTCCTCTTATGGTGTCGTTTTATGATGTGTGAAGTGCTCTTGGATTTCTGCTTCCACATTGTTGCACGTGTAGCTACACGCGAGCTTGATTTATTATTTCATTCTTGGCCCATTTACATGAACTTATTCCGTCAGTAGCTTAAATGACCAGTGAATATAAAACACTTGCACTTCCTCTTACAAAATGATTGTTTATTCGAAGCTATGCCCACAGTTTAAGTTTTTCATTAAATAATATAGAGAAAATTAACCTTCCAAGCGGCTCGATTGTGCGTCCATAAATTAAAAAATTCACCAAGTCATATTTTTCCATGCTTTTGGTTTGATGTAAGAGAGAGACAAATAACATTTGTGTTCAATGTCACGTTTAAGGTTGTTAATGTGATTGGGCTACATTGTTCGAAGTATTACGAGATTATAGCCATTTGAACCAGTCTTATGTATTTTCAAAAATCCCATCCTCTATTAGTATTTTTTTTATAATTCACTTATTATTAATAATGCATAGCACGTCTAGAGTGAGAAAAGTTATCGATAATCGACCCTAGCTAGAATGAATACAATAACGTAATATGGAAATATCCTGAAACGAGGGATATGTAGGAAAATACCACACGGAGCCTATCCTGAGGCCTCACCACTCGAACTCGATCGATACCTACGTAGAAAGCGAGAACAAGAAAGAAATCAAGAATTTGGAGAAAGGAAAAATATGGCGACACGAGAGAGGGAGAGAGATCTAGAGCTCCTCCTTCCTGTTTCAGGAATCTCTGAGATTGACATAGGATCCTCTAAATCATCCTCCGCTTCTTCTCCCACTATAATCTCCACACATCACCACGCTGGTCAACAGGTTTTGTCCTTTTTCCTCCCCCTACATTTCAATCCATGTTTGATTTCGTCGTATGAATTTGATTCCCTCCCTTACGCGGGCATTTTCCAAGTTAAATTCCCAGCTGGGACTCAAAGAAGTTCATGTCAAGATGGTATTTGCACTCTTTTTTTAGGGTACACTTTTCATTGATAATCTGGTGTTTGCACGCACTTCTGCTGCTCAAAATAAGTCTTGCATTAATACTATAGATCTTATTGCAGAAAGAAATCCAGCAATCTGATATCTAAAATTCCCCTACATGTGTTTGATTCGGTGTTTAAAATATTGTTCCTCACATTTTTCTTGAGAATCGCTTTCAATGCGAACCCCAGTCTGAAGGGTAATGTAATATGAAGTGTCATCCTCCTTCCTATGGCTATAACATTCTATATCACTTGGTTTCTTGTCCGTTTTGTGGATAGTTTCCTCTCCCCTATACATAACCATCTCGGGATCAATATTTTTGGTAAGTCAGTGTTATCATCTAGGGACGGGAGCTTGTGCTATTAAATATTTAAATCATAACTACACAAATTACCTATCATTTTAATATGATCAAAACGAATTACTGGCAAGTCTCGGATTTCTTACTTCTATCTCTTTCATCTTCTTAGTTGGCGTTTTCATGTCATCGTGGCTGGGAG
Source organism: Leucaena leucocephala (assembly GCA_037074615.1). Classification (NCBI taxonomy): domain Eukaryota; kingdom Viridiplantae; phylum Streptophyta; class Magnoliopsida; order Fabales; family Fabaceae; genus Leucaena; species Leucaena leucocephala. The sequence continues at coordinate 926,529 of CM073542.1, forward strand.
CTTCCCTTCTCACCATTGGCTAATTTTTCATCAAGAAAATGCCCCTTGTAAGTTACATCTATACTGCCTCGAAGCAAATAAGTGCTGCAATATCCCCAGGTATGCCACTCCCCGTATATTCTTCCACGTGCTTCAATGCCTCATTGGTTTGGCCGAGGAAAAAATGGAACAGGGGAAATTTAATGCATCTGCAGATTAAAACTCAGATGCTTTGAAGGAGGTTGCGATCACAAGGCATCCGCGTGTTGGTGGGTATGCATTAGAGTTCAATACTTCCATGGTCATACTGCAGAGGAACTCAGATGAAGAAGAGCTTTGTTGTGTTTATGCTCCTACCAATCACTTGTACCTTGGAGATATTTTTCTGGTCAGCCCAAGGGATGTTTTGAGGCCTAATCTATCGGTTCGAGAAGGGATAGGTATGAGTTCTTTCATCAAACAAGGCAGAAAAATTATGACGTGTGGTTCTTTAATTTGATATCCAAGTGCTCATATGCTCATGGGCTATACAGAGATTTTCATATCTGGCGGCATGTCAATACCTCAAATATTTACTACCATGGGTGCCAGGCCACTCTCGCAAGAATGGGTGCCTTTGCAGGATCAAAAGTATAATGGTATATTTTGCACTGGAGGCATACTTAAGTGCATTTAAATTAAACATCCTTCCTTCTGTAATTAAGATTTCCTGTCTGTCTTTTCTCTCGGACCTTCGTTGCAAAGTCCAGGATTGTTTAAGAGACATGGAGAAAGAGAAGACTCGAGTCATGGTGCCTAATGGAACTAGTTAGCAGCAGGCTCTTTCTAACGCATTCATCGCGTTTGAAATGTATGTAAATTGGCCTCCTGATCTGCAGCATTTGAAAGAAATAAAGGAAATACAAAAGATTTTCCTTCAATTATAGTTTTCCAATTCTCTTCTAAAACTCTATCACTGCCACTACTCATTATTTTTTTTTTTTATTGGGCTCTTATCGTGCTTTTGCAGTGAAGATTTTTCTTTCTTCTTCTTTTTGTTACACTGAAGATTTTTCTTCTGCTAACGAGAGGTCGCGAGATAAGAAAACAAATGGAAAGCTATAGTTCGTTTTTAGGAGCGCTTCAAGCATGGGTTCCATAAGCTTCTTATTTTGCCTCCTTAGGTAACTTATGGTTCTGTTAACTGGTTGTGCTTTTGTTTGAAATAATTTTGGGATTCTAATTTTTCTTGGATTTGATCGTTTGCCATTGAATTGTTGGATTGAGGAGTGGGTAGTGTTACTTTTTGGAATTCTGTGGCTTGCTTTTCCTGAGTGAGAAATGGAAGCTATAAGCTAGAGTTGCCGTGGATTCTAAATTATTTGATGGACTCAATTTCTTGCCCTAAAAAATAAACTCATAAAGGAATTGATCAGATCAGGTTACGCATTAATGCTGATAAAAAATAAATAGATATTTAGATAGTATTATAAATAATTAAGGGCAAAGCATGTATTTAGTCTTTAAAATCACTTTTAATATAATTTTTTTAAATCACTTTATAATTAATTTTTTAAAAAATATATTCTTCAAAAACTAAATCCCCATAATCATCAATCGGCTATCTCCATTTTGATTCTTTGTAGTTATAATTTTTAATAAAATTATAAATCGATACTAATTTTTTCTCACTTTAATTTTCATCATATCAAGTTGGAAAATTTGTCGTCCAATTTTCCCTATAAATGTAGCCTAATCGAATCATAATTTTTTAGGTAAAAAAAATCACTTTTTGCCCTTTTTGATTGGATCCAACTCAACTTGATAAAAAACAATAAGGAAAAATTAGAATTAATAATTTATAGTAAATAATATCTATTAGAAAGTACTATAAAAGTTGTAATTAATTAGAATGATCAAATACAAAAATAAAAATTTATAATTACTAATTTATCCCTTACCAAATTTTTTATATTTTATCCCACATTTTATTTGTAAAACTAATATTAACTTTTAAACATGTTACGTTCTATCCTTCAATATCTCTCATATTATATTTTAAAATTAATATAAAATTTATTTTTTATCAAAATTAAAAAACCCCAATATTGTCCACAATTCTACATCTATGCCAGGATCTTTTTTCTAACTATTATTTTCCACTAAGATTTACATAATCATATATCTTACTCATTATATTAAAATTTTTATTCACAATATTTTTGTGGGCTTACAATTATGACTATCACTTTCAAATAAAAAAATAGATTATTTATATTTATTATATATTTTTTTATTCTTAAAAATAACAAATTTATTATAAAATAAAAATAAATTATCTAAACTTCTTCTTTTGAATGGTTTAAAGCTACAATTTTTTTTTAATTCTCTAGACATATATAATAGGTCTTTAACATATATGATAGATTATAAAACATCTCAAAATTTTTTAAAGTTTGTGTCAATTTTAAAAATAAAATTTTAATTTTAATTAGATTAAAAAATGTTTGTGTTATTTTGTAAAATATTGAGATAAATTTTATTTAATTTATTGAAGTTTAAAATTTTATATTAGTTTTAAAAATATAATGTGGGAGAAAATATAAAAAAATTTAGGAAGGGACAATTTAATAATTTTAATATTTAATTATTCTAAATAATTATAATTTTTATTGTCCTTTTTAATAAATATTATTGATTATAAGTTCTTTATTTTAATTCTCCTAAGAAATAATCAAATTTGTGTATTGAACTAAATGAATACTGCTACCCCACGATTCATCTTTGATTTAGCCCCTAGGTAAAGCACGAACAGGCGGGAAGGAACACCACATGATTTCTGTGTCCTAAAAGGGAACTGAGATGAGAAGTGAAGAAACGGCAAAGGAAGAGGGCAAAACGCAGGCACATCTATAAAAAATATACAAGATATTTTCTATTTACAAGACTATTACGACGTGTTTCATTTTTCATTTTATTTTAGTTCATTCATCCATGCATGCACTTGGTTTATTAAACAGATTCTTACTCTATATAACAGCAAGGGCAGTAACGCCATTTGATATTTTATCCTTGACGATTGCCCATGACGAGGGGCAGGCACATCATACTACTATATCCAAATAGTAGCCGTCCGATCCTAGCACCTTGTTCGTTGCAACCATCTCAGGCAAAACGACTTTCCTTCGTGACGTTTTGGCCAGCGAGAGGGGGGCCGTAGTGCGCGCCACGAGATGTCATAGGGGCACAAATCCTACCCACTACTAACTCGCGTCCAACACACGACACGAAATAGATTTGGAGCGTGTTTTTTAGCGCGTGGATGATGTTCTCAATAATCAAAGGAGCTCGTCTAACCAGTTTAGGGGTCGGGCACCGTATCACTAACGTGAGCCCATGGGTTGAATCGGGTTAACGTGTACACTGACATTTATCTTCCTGTGAAGCTTACCCTTTATTCCCCACTGACCCTTCAGCCTGTTCTCTCTCACCTCATTCAAGCGCAATCAAAAGCAGAAGGGTTTTCCTTGCCTCGCTCGCTTTCTCGTCTCCCGTCCTCACTATCATCCATGGCTGACCGTACCGCCTCTGATACTCGCCTCCACATCTCCGCCAATTCTCCTTGTCTGATCTCCAAAGGTATTTCATCTTCTTATTTTTATTGGCTCCTATCTTTTGACATATCATTGCCGACGTAAACCCTAGCTCTCCTGTGCTACTTGGGCTATTCTTTATCATTCCTTTCAGTTGATTTCCACAATGGAAATGCAGTTCATTTTTTAAACTGAGTTTAGGGTTTTGCTTCATCTTCAAACTGTCATATTTTTCAAATCCTTCTTTACAATCCCAATCTATTCAGTTTTCTGTCTGGATTTTGAATTCGGGAGGTACACACATGGACGAATTGGTCACTACCAGCGTTTTAACTTAACGGGCTGATTTGCTCATTCCCTTAACACGCATTTGAACTGGCAGTTTTATGTTCCGTTGCGTCATTAAATTCCTTCTTCTCTCGTTTGTGCAGTATTTTTTTACTGTACACGTGTTCGCGTGTTTTTTTGTGTGTGCTTTTAATCGCTTGGTTTTTAGACATATTCTGTGCTGAACGTCGCTGTTATTTTAAGTGATGGGTACTGCTGTATTTTGTTTTAATGCGTGTTGTATTTTTACCACTTCAAGTGAACAATGGAAGAAAATACATGTAATTCTAGGATGCCCATGAAGAAAATTTGTTTTGTGAACGATGGAAGCTAGCCAAAGTTTGTTCTTTGTTTGTGGTGGGAAAACGGCTTATTGCTTTATTTATTTATTTACTTGCCTTACATGCTTTCTATGTCATCCGTGAAAGTAGAAGCTTTACATCAATGCTTTTACAACTCCTTCTATTTGCGGTGGGCAATTTGTGTGATTATTTTGGGTTCTAAGTTGACAATGATTGGATTGACTGAATCATCTAGCCCCTTGTGCAGATTTTCAGGGCCCTGACAATCCTATTCCTCTCTCTCCCCAGTGGCTTCTGCCAAAGCCTGGTGAGAGTAAACCTGGAACAGGAAGTGTGGTATGTAATAGCTGCATCTGTAATTTTCTTATTTTGTATGCTTTGTACTTCCGATCAGAGCATGTATACAAAGTTGATTTCTGTATAGCTTTGCATGAATAAGTTATAGTTGCCTGAAAAGTTCTTTTTCCTTCTCTCCTCTTTTTTGTCCCAGGAAAACCATGTGGTTCCAACTCCACCATATGGTAATCGCTCAGAGACTGTCAAGACATCTGGAAATGGTGAGGATCTGCATGATGCCCATAAGAGAAAGGATGTTTTTAGGCCATCCATGCTTGATTCAGAAAGTGGTCGTCGTGAACGTTGGCGTGATGAAGAGAGAGACACTAAATTCATACGAAAGGACCGTTGGAGGGATGGAGACAAAGACCTTGGTGATGGTCGGCGGGGAGATCGATGGACTGAAAATATGCCCTCTAGGCACTTTGGAGAATCACGCCGTGGTGTACCTGACAGATGGAATGATTCAAGTAACAGAGAAATGAACTATGATCAGCGACGTGAGAGTAAGTGGAACACACGTTGGGGTCCTGATGATAAGGAGTTGGACAGTTTGCATGAAAAATATAGTGGTTCTAGGAAAGATGGTGAAGTTCATATGGACAAAGGCTTGCCAAACATTTCCAATCATGCAAAGGATGAAAAGGAGGGGGATCATTATCGGCCATGGAAGCCTAATTCCTCAGAGAGTCGTGGAAGGGTAGAGCCACTCCACCACCAAAGCTTAACACCAAACAAACAAGTCACTACATTTTCTTATGGATGGGGCTGTGTGGAGAATACGCCTCCTGTCTTTTCTCTTGGACGTGGTCGGGTTGGCCCTGGTGGTAGCCCTATGAATAGTATCTCTTCATATTCTCATTATCCTGGAACTAACATGGATAAGATTGAAAGTGTGCCTGGAGAGCCTGGTCTATTTATGTACAGCAGGATGAAGTTACTTGATGTGTACAGAGTAACTGACTTGCATGCAACTAGAAATTTTTTTGATGAGTTTGTTCAAGTGCCTTATCTAGCACAGGATGAACCTCTAGAGCCTCTAGCACTTTGTGTGCCAACTCCTGAGGAACAGGTAATTAGTATTTTTCTATTGTTCTTCTGGATGCCATTGCAGCTTTTGGTGGTTGATTAGATTGTATTCCTGTGTGAGCAGGATGCTTTAAAAGGTATTGACAAAGGGGAAATAATTAGTAGCTGTGCACCTCAGGTGCCAAAAGATGGATGGAATTCCACTGGTGCCTCACAGTCAAGACGAATGAAGCTAGGAGGTGCCCCTCTCCAAGGTATATTCAGAATAAAGCCTGAAGATGGATTTGAGTGTGGTCTAACTTCTCTAGGAATTGATTTGTTTTAGCTGGCTCTGTTGATGATTATAAAGATGAAGGTTCTGATCATGTGAAAAATGATCGTATAAATTGCTTAGAATGATCTTCAAATGGAAAGTTAACACTTATAATTATGAGTATGTTTATACTGTCATAGTTTTTTATTAATGACCCCTATCTGTAAAGTTTTGATGCATTGTCTATCTAGTCTTATTTGATTTTCAGAAAAATCAAAGTAGACTGTCTTCATATTAATCTATCTAATAATAGGTAATCTTAAATAGACTTCCCTCTTTCTTGTTACCTTCAAAATAAACTTTTTTCGTAATAAATTACCTTTTTGAGGCATGTTTAGAAGTTCTTCTAATTTCTTCTTGTTGCAGACAAGGGTGAAGATATAGTTTCATTCAAACTGGCTGATGAGGTTCATAGCAATAGGGAATTAACCTTTGAACGGGATGGTTCTGTTAATCCTGCTGCTGCACTGCGAGTGATGCCACTGAGCGAGCATTTGAACACTTCTTTGCATGATGTGCCCGGGGATCTTAATTCAAGAAACAGCTGGCCACATCAACAAAAGGAACCTCGTAGTCAGCATGAAAGTAACCTGAGTTATTTATCTGACAGCAAAGATGTATCTAAGTGGCAAACTAATGAAGATCCCATAGTTAAGAGGCAGCTATCTGGCATTTTTGACAGTGGGTTTGAAGCACGGAGAGTTCCTCAGACTCCTCCAGATGAGTTATCTCTTTTCTATAAAGATCCTCAGGGTCATATTCAGGGGCCCTTTAAAGGAATTGATATTATTGGATGGTTTGAGGCTGGATATTTTGGCATTGATTTACCTGTTCGTCTGGAAAATGCTGCAGCTGACTCACCCTGGTTGTCACTTGGTGATGCCATGCCACATCTGCGAGCTAAGGCCAGGCCACCGCCAGGGTTTTCTGCACCAAAACCAAATGAGTACACAGATGCATCTGGTCTGCAAAATTCTAATGCCTTTGGTAATATTCATTCCGGCTCAAGTGAGATTGAAATGATGAGAAATGATCCTAGGAATAGACAGAGCTCTGCCACAGAAGCTGAAAATAGGTTTTTGGAGTCACTGATGTCTGGAAATAAGAACAGCCCCCCACTTGATGGTCAGACTTTGACAGAAGGTTTGTCCTATTTTTTCTTCTTTTTCTTAATATTTTTCCCTTTTCAATAATTTGGATACAAATATATTTCAGTCCATTGCCTTTGTTATAAATAGTTTATTGAGCAAATTGTATCATATCTATGGATCGTGTGACTTGACTTGAATTATGCTATATTTCAAGTGGTTTTTTTGGTAATAATCCTAGTTATTTGGACCTATCATGAGTAGATACTGGAAACATGTTAATGCTGGCCAAGAGGATTGCACTTGACCGACAGAAGTCGATACCTAATACTTACCAATATTGGCCTGGGAGAGATGTAGCATCCCTAGTATCAAAATCAGATATTGTCCCGGATGCACCTGCACCACCACATTCAAAACTCTTTGCTTCAGTAAGTGACAGTGGTCTTCAGCCACTGCCCCAGAATGCTGACTTGACGTCAATCATCCAAGGACTGTCTGACAGGTCATCCACAGGGTTAAATAATGGTGTTGCTGGATGGTCAAATTATCCTGTTCAAGGTGGTTTGGATTCACTGCAGAATAAAATTGACTTACACCATGATCAGAACTTCCCTCAAGGGCCATTAGGAATTCAACAACAAAGGCTACAAACTCAAAACCAATTGCCGTTTAGCAACCTGGCACCTCAAGCTGTAGACAACCCTTCTGGTGTTTTAACAGCGGAGAAATTACTTTCTTCTGGTTTGTCCCAGGATCCTCAAATGTTAAATATCTTGCAACAGCAATATTTGATGCAGTTGCATTCTCAGGCAGCTGTTCCAATACAGCAAGTTTCATTGCTGGATAAATTATTCTTGCTGAAGCAACAACAGAAGCAGGAAGAGCAGCATCAGTTATTGAGGCAGCAGCAGCAACTTCTATCTCAGGTGCTGCAGGAGCACCAGTCTCAACAGCGCTATGGTGATCCTTCTTATGCACAGGTGCAGGGAGGTGGAATGCCAATGGGGAATTTGCGTGTAGATCCTTCTCAACTTCAGATACCACAAGAGATTTTTCCAATTAGTTCACAAACACCAATTCCCAGCATGCAAGATACTCTTGCTAAGACTTTGAGCTTACCTGTGCAGGATACTAGTTATGGTGTAAGCAGTGAAGCTTCTGCTCCACCTATATCTCACCAAATATTTGGCAATGTTGCTCCTGAGAAATGTTGGGGCCCTATTCTTCCGGAGCAGAGTAGTGAATTGCATCAGAAGGAATCATTGCCTTTTTCAACAATTGTAGACAGTTCCATATTGCATGAAAACAGAATGAAAGAGGAACCTGTGCTGAAGTCTCTTTCTGTTTATGGCACTGCTGCTAAATCTCTGGAGCAGATGCCAGACAACACATGTAAAGCTGATGGCATTTTCTTGACTGCAACTTCTGAGTCTGGTGAGCATTCCATACCTGTGCAATCTGCTGCTGCTGATGCTGGCAAGCCATTAGCTGGAACTTGTGGCATTGAGTCTCCAGCAGCAAGCAATATGGATAGTAGTGGGAAGATTGAATCAGATGGTGCACATGAAGAAGCGCCTGCTGGAAGAGGCAGGCCGAGTGATGAGCCCACTTCTGCAGATGTGAAAAATGTTGAAGCACGGGAGCCGAAGAAGGCTTCTGAGAAGAAATCCAAGAAGCAGAAGTCTTTCAAATCTCAGTCTTCTGATCTAGTAAAGGGATTGCCAAAGAATCCGCCTTTGGAGCAGTCAAAGCAATCAGAAAATCTAAAGCCAAATGCTGACATCAAGTTGGGAGAAGCCAGCAAGGGAGAGCCAGTTTATGAAACCAATTTGCCACCAGCAAGAGATGAGACCAATAAATCTATAGCAGCTACCGGGGTGGCTGATCAAGATGTCAATGTTGTGTCTGCAACTGTTCCAGGAAGAATCACTGAAACTGTTGTTGAGGGTGACATGAAGACTGCTAGTTCTGTTTCCGCACAGAATACTGAAGTAACTGTGGGGCGAGCTTGGAAACCTGCTGTGGGTATCAAGGCAAAGTCTTTACTAGAAATTCAACAGGAAGAACAAAGAAAGGCACGAACTGAATCACTTGTGTCTGAAATTACTACTTCTGTCAACTCCATGAGTTTGTCAACTCCTTGGGCTGGGGTTGTGGCCAATCCAGATGCAGTAAAGGTATCCAATGAAAGTCAAAGAGAACTAGGGAATACCGAATATTTAAGTAAGCCTGAAGCTTCTCAAAATGCTAAGGGAAAGAAAAACCAACTACATGATATATTGGCTGAAGAAGTTTTGAAGGAATTTAGCGAAAGAGATGCTGAAATTCCAGACATGTCTTCCTCCCAAAATGTGATTCATTCTGATTCAATAGATGACAACAACTTCATTGAAGCAAAAGACTCTAAAAGAAACCGGAAGAAGTCAACAAAATCAAAGGGTTCTGGGGCCAAGGTCTCAAACCCCATTTCATCTAGTGAAGTAACGATTGGTACAAGTTCCATAGAAAAGGGTAAAAGTTCTCGCTCTGTGCAGGCAGAGAAAGTAGTGCCTACCATCCCTGCAGGACCCTCTCTTGGAGACTTTGTTCCCTGGAAAGGGGAGCCTTTAAGCTCATCGCCATCTCCAGCATGGTCTGCTGATGCTGGTCAGGTTCCTAAACCAACTTCGTTAAGGGACATTTTAAAGGAGCAGGAGAAAAGGTCTTCTGCACAGCCTAGCCAATTACCTACTCCTCAGAAATCACATCCTGCCCAAGCAGCTAAGGGTATGGGTTCGTCTTGGTCAATATCAGCATCCGTTCCATCTAAAACTTTATCTCCAATTCAGACGAGCTCACATTCTACTTCTCAGTCAAAATACAAAGCGGATGATGACTTGTTCTGGGGTCCGATAGAGCAGTCTAAGCAAGAACCTAAACAGTATGACTTGTCTCTATTTTGTGCCATTTTTGTTCAGTCGATTTTGCTTATTCCACTCTCATATCTGTTTCCAAGTTTGCTGGTGGGCAAATTGAGAGTGAGTGGATTGTAGCTGATTTGTTTTCTATCTACGAATGCAGGTCAGATTTCCCTCAGCTTGCAAGTGAGGGGAGCTTGGGATCCAGAAAGACTCCCATTAAAGGTAACTCACCTGGACCATTAAACCGACAAAAATCAATTAGCGGTAAACCAGCTGAGAGGTCTCTGTCTTCATACCCTGCATCATCTGTGTCGTTGCTGAAATTGAAAAAGGATGCCATGACTAAGCATTCTGGTAAAAACGAATTGCTCATTCTTTTATCTTTTTAACACTGTTTAGTTTGCTTGCCTATATGTTCTGCATCTAATTATGTCGTTTATACTATCTATTTCGTGATTGGCTCTTTGGTAGTACACTCAAGATAATGATTTCTTGACATGTACAGAGGCCATGGACTTCAGAGATTGGTGTGAGAACGAGTGTGTTCGGCTTATTGGGACAAAAGGTACATTCCCCTTTAATTTATACTCAAGTTTGATCGATAAGTTAATTTGGATATTTATCTGATTTAAGGATACTTAGCAAGTCAGTTATTGTGTAAACTCTTATTTTCTGGTTGGAAATTTTGTCAAGTGCTTTTGTTTGTAAGATCAGAAGGGACGCCTTGAATAAGGTTTAGCATTACTAGAGTCGATGGATCTTGGCCTTACAATTAACGCTACATTGAATACTACACCTCAGAATTTTAATTCAGTATGCTAAACTTGAAGGAAGTTGTGCATGACCATTTAACTGTTATGTGGCCTGCAGATACAAGTTTCCTTGAATTTTGCCTGAAGCAATCCAGATCAGAAGCCGAGATGCTTTTAATTGAAAATCTTGGATCATATGACACTGATCATGAATTTATTGATAAATTCCTAAATTACAAAGAGTTGCTGCCATCAGATGTACTTGAAATAGCTTTTCAAAGTCGGAATGATCACAAAATTCCTGGACGTAGTGCTGGACACATGAATTCCGGAAATGCAGACATGAAGGATCTTGACGACCGATCTTCAAAGGGCGGAGGAAAGAAGAAGGCTAAGAAAGGGAAGAAGGTCAGCCCTTCAGTCTTAGGCTTCAACGTCGTAAGTAACAGGATCATGATGGGCGAGATTCAGACACTAGAAGACTAATTTTGTTAGAGTTTATTGTAGGAGATATAAATACATTTTGGCTGTACTCTGTAATTTGTAAATGATTTTTGCGGTTTAGGTGTTTTTTTTTTCCAGCACCGGCAGCAGCAGCATTAGGTGGTTCTGCTCAAGCATTTTTGTCGACTAACTGTAGAATTTATTTTGACGTTTGGTGACGCCGAGCGGGCTATAATCTTACGTCTGGCTTACTGACTCCTGTTATCAGTTTGCTTGCCATGTTTTATCTTATTGCTAGGAAGGTAGTTATTAGTGGAACAAAATTTGTATAGATTAAACAATTCTAAGGCATGTCATTTGCGTTGGATGTGGCTGGAAGTCTTCATAAATGATTAATGCTTATGTTGCTCGAGTGCCTGCGTATTTCAAGTTAAAATATAGTCAACAGGTTTTTATTGAGAAAAAAATAATTTGATTCAATAACAATAAGAAAACGGGGGTTGTTTTAAAGTTACGTTGGTTTAATGGTAAAGCGTTTATCATATTATTTGAGAGATGCGTTTGGAGACCATGGCCCATCAGATTATTTTCCCCAACATAGTTCTGTAGCTAGTGCTTTGATTCCTTTAATTCGAAAACAACCAATCTTGCCGTGGGATGTCTGTAGAACACCCTATCTCCCCTTCTCTGATTAAGTGTGCGTTTAAATAAGATTTTAAAAATAAGTTTATGAAAAAAAAGTTTTTTAATAGCTTATAGAAAAGGGTTTTTAGAGAAAGATTTATAAAAAAAATAATTTTAAATAAATGAGTATTTAGATAATTATTTTTAAAAGTATTTTTGTTATTAGTAAATTATAAAAAAATTGTATGAATATTAAATGAGGAGAGATAATAAATGAAAGAAGAGAAGAGAGAGTGTGTAAGAAAAAATATGGGTAATATAGTAATTGATTAGTTCATAAACTCTTTTACTGTTATATAATCTACTCTGATCAGCTTATCTGAAACCTGATTTTAAACTATGATTTTGTCTAAAAACTTGTTTGAATAAATATGATTATTTATTTTAAAAAAATTTTAAACTTAAGTTTTACCTAAAAAAACTTAGAAAATCATGATTTTCCGTAGTTCCAAACAGACGCTAAAGGAGAACCACTCTTTAAGGTCAAAGTGGAGAATCGATATAGCTTCGAGTTGTATATAAGATTAAAATCGTTCTCGGTGAGAATGATTTCATCTGTAGTACTCTAATAAATAATTTTCAGAGTGCAGTATTTTGATAATTTCTTTTACCGTGTATAGTATATGCCATATGGCTCAAAAGGCCGAGAAAGGGTATACAATAAAAAATGCATTATCCATATAAACCATCATCAAGAAGGTTTGCAGGCCAAATGTGCTGAGATAACGAGAGGGAAGGGGAATATTTTTAAGCACGTGTTCTCCACAAATAATCTGCTTCAGTCTGCTCAGGGTTGAACATCAGAACCCTGTCAAAGTTTCTATATTGGGAAGGGGATGAGTATTCCTGTTGTCAGGTACTGGCAGCCTTAATATTATTTTCCACGCTCTTCTCTGCCCCTTGCTTCATCTTTCTTGATACTCTACTATTCTGCACCATGCTCATTATACTTTAGTTAGTCATTGCCTATTCGTAGACACGAGCAGATATTTTCATAGATCAATGATAATTAAAAAAAAGTACCCTATATTCGATCAAGATTTAGTCAAATCCGCATCTATAAGAGTCGTCAATCAAACAAAAGATCTAATTAGGCCAGAGATTCTTGAATTTGAACAAGCTCTCTCTCTCTATATATATTGAACGAGCTCCAACTCAATTTTCATTTTAAGAGAGATGTAATCTCAAAAGGAATTTATCTTCCAAACTAGCTTTGGTCGCATATCCCATGGCTGAACTTTGGAGAAGGAGAAAGCGGAATGACCCCGTTTACCGACCTTAGGTTGAAGAGGCGGAAGCCGCTCGGTATTGGAAGAGCGCAATGACATCTTTGCAATTTCGGAAACAGCAGCTTCTCGTACTCCACGAACTTCACTCGCCAATTCCCTGTAAGCAGCTTCAAATGCGTCCGACCAAAACCGCGGCAACCGACTGGCAGCGCTGTGAGTGTACACATCCCACATCCGCCTCACCGTATTCTCCTTCTCTTCCAATTCCTATCCCGCACAACAATATCCGATTCAGATTTCAGACATGTAAACAAATCAAACCGAATCAAAGTGGATTACAGCGGTAGAAGTACCAGGACATCGATATCGTTCAGAATCCTAGAATCGGAGTCGTATGGGAAACGAAGAACGTTGGCAGCGGAAAATTTGAGAGTTACGGAGCCGGTGAGCATGGACCAGAGAGCTAGAAGAATGATCGCAGTTATGACCCACCAGAACCTGTAGTGCCTGTTGCCGACAACTGCATCTTCTGAGCTCACTCTCTTTGTCATGGTGGTTCTCGCGAAGGCTGTTGCGGATGGATCTTGGTCCTTCATCATACGTCTTGTCTCTGTTCCTTTGTGTGTTCAGCGAATGAATCAGAATCAGTGAGAGGAGAAACCATAATTAAAGTGTTAAAGATCTTGAACGTAATCATGTGGTGCGTTGCGAACCACCGCGTTAACAGGTTGGTAAAGGAGCATAGTGTTAATTTAATTTTTATTCATACAAAGTCTAACTCATATACAGTGCCTCATGAAACATAAGTTTCAAAAAAAGAATTGTAACCTAAACTTTAGTTTAAAAAATTTAAAATAAATAATTATATTTATTTAAAAAAATTTATAGATTAAACTATGATTTAAAATTATAGTTTTAGATAACTTATTATAAATAGTTTCTGTAACACTAAAATAATTTATAAATTATTTAATTATTATTTTATCCTCATTTTTTTACTCTTTCATCTCTTCTCTTTTCCACAATCTTCCCCTCGCTCATCCAAATCACCATTGCGTGGGTTTTCTTATTTACTTTTGTACAGATCAACATTATAGAGGATTTCGCGTAGATTTGCTTCTTTATTTCAGTTCAGATCTCCGTTATAGAGGGGGTTACGTGGATTTGTTTTTTCACTTCTGTTCAGATCACTGTCGTATAGGGGGTTACGTGAGTTTACTTCTTCACTTTTGTTTAGATTGTTACCATAGAAGGGACTACTTGGGTTTACTTCTTCACTTTCATTCAAATCGTTATTGTAGAGAGGGTCGTGAACTTCTTCTTCTAACAATGAAATTCCAGAAGCTCGAGGTAGTCTTTGTCTTCTTTCATATCTGCGTCGACAATGACAATAAAGGAGGAACTATGGTAGAGGACCATGCCTAATAGTTCACTGTGATGAGTGAACAACGATATTTATTGAATTATTTTTTTATATATATTTTTTTAGTAATTTATTAATTATTATTATTTTTTTAATAATAACCATCCAAATACTCATTTGTTTAAATTTTTTTTTATAAACTCTTCTATATAGTATATTTTTTAAAAACTATTTAAAAGCTTTTGTTTTTTTTTTAAAAAAAAAAGTCTATATAAACTGCTATTATTGTTAGCTCGGCTCAAGGCCTCAAGTTTGTTTTTGGGTACAAGCTCAAGCAAAATCTAACGGCCCATTGGTCTGAAGCGTATAAGGCCCATTTGGGTAAGTGGGCCTATTTTTTTATTCGCAAAAACAAAGGGGCTGAACTAGTCAAAAGGACCCGCATCGGTGTGGATTGTAGTGCAATCTCTCGTTTTTCAGGACAATAGAGATGTAAGTGTGGGCTAATCATGGACAGCAGCAAATTAGCTATCCTTGATGTCGATAAGGATGCTATTTTTCAGTATAGAAAAAAAAGCATGCTATTTTTTGGGTATGGTGTTAAGTTTGGTCCCAGTCAAGGGATGATAAACGTATGATTTGCAGCAAGTTTGGAAATACTTATCTATATGTCCACGCGGTATACGATCGAGAAATTGCGATGCCAGGTCTCTGCTCATCTCTGACTGGGAGCTCTGTTTAATTAAAAACGAAAATGGTCAACCCTATTCGTCAAAGAACAAAAGTGCCAGAAAAAAATTAGAAGAGATAAACAGATACGGGGGTGGTTAGGTGGCAGATTCATTCTTTTGCGGTTGGGGAGATATGCTTTGTTGAACTCGTCAACCAGTTTCAGGGTACACTTTGTTTGTTCTGTCGATCGAGCCTTGATCTCACATTTTCTTGGATGTCTCTTTATTGTAATTAAGCAGCTTGAAAGGACTCGCAGTTATTATGTCGTGACGACAGTTGAAATCAAGTCACGTTAATGCAGTTATTAATAGATAGAAACTGGCTTTAACCATGGTCTGGTGTGCTTCTAAAGTCTTGATGTGCCCCGTACTATTGGCTCTCCGAATTAATTTTGTCCCCGACTGAAGAAATCATTGTATTGGCATTGCTTGATTTAGAAAAGCTGGGAAATTCATGGATCGAACAAAGTTAAAGAGAAAGTAAACAAAATAAAAAATAAAAACCATTGTATTTCACCTTACAAATAGCGAGCGCGCGCACAAGCATATACGGAGCTCACCAGATGTATGTGTTAACTATTCTCAGCAAGTGGGAGCGCACTTGACTAAAGGGTGAGGTGAAAATTTCTGATCGGGTTGCCACTTTAAAAAATTGACCAGATCTTCAAAGTTTATAACTTGTGGGAACAGCTGTCGGGTTTTTTAATACATATTGGATGGATTTTGGCAATTTATGGGCCCTGTGCCCCGTTCTTCATTTGTCTAAATTCAGAGCCATTTTCGAAAAATACAATCGCTAAATATTCCAGGTCCCTTTCGGGTATGAACCACATGCTCATTCGGATTAAGTCATCACTGGGTCCTACCTTTATTTCGTTCTTCCCTATAGGCCGGCCTTTCTTTTCCTATAAATACATTCTTCACCCCGGAGCTGCATATTCTACCATTCTTTCTCAGAGATATTCGAATCGTCGCAGGCTTGATTTCCAGAATGGCAAAACGCTTCAAACTGAAGCTCACAATCCCTTCGTTTCAACTGTGTCGCTCTAAAACGCTTTCCAAATTCCCAGGAAACCCAGTTCCCGCCATTTACCGTCTTTCTCCGGTGAACCCCAAAGCACGAGATGTCGCCTACCCATACATGCCGGATCCCCCCCCGACTACGCCCGAAAACCGTCACCGATCCAGACCCGTTTACTGTGAATCCAGATTCTGCAAAATGGGCGGTGATAAGGGCAAGAAAGTAAAATCCGCTGGGGGCCGAAGTATGACGACAAGCGTTTCGTCCAGGAGGAGTAACTTTCTCATGGACCAGGATGAAGAAAGCGAGAGTCTAATTTCTGGTTTGAATAGCTTCTCCGATGAGTTTGATTTTCACGAGGCTGTTCATGAAAGAGAAATCAGCAGGCACGTAATTAGCAGCGCAGGTAATGTTCAAAAACAAAGATTTCAACGATCCGAAATGACGAGGAAGAAGAAGACGACGACGACGACGACGACGAAGGTGTCGGCGGCGGGATCAATGACGCGGCGCACGGTGGAAGGGAAGGTGAAGGAGAGCTTCGCGGTGGTAAAGAGGTCGAAGGATCCGTACGAGGACTTCAAGAAATCGATGCTGGAGATGATCATGGAGATGGAAATGTTCGAGGCCATGGACTTGGAGCAACTCTTGCAGAGTTTTCTGTCGCTCAACTCGCGCCACTATCATGGAGTAATAGCGCGAGCTTTCATGGAAATCTGGCAAGAACTATTCTCTGAACCTCGCGCTAAGACGAGAAATATCCCAGGTATAGGTTTTGAAACCTGAACAGTGATTCCCCCACCCCCACCCCCACCCCCACCCCCTTCTTCACGTACATGCACGTGTATCAAGGGATTTGGATTTTGGAGTGTATGGAATAGGATGCACGAGTTTCTTCAAGTTTGTGTTTTTATGAAATAAATCTTAGATGGAAAGTTTTTTTTTTGTATTTTATAAAAAAATAAAATGATAAAAATACTCAGAAGGAACGGTATAGAAATTCGTGAATCGTGGATCTCACGTAGATATTCCATTTCCGGGATGCGGAACAGAATACTGAGAATTTTCTCTAGTCTTTTTTTTTATCAATGGGATTGATTTGATTTTTTATTGTATTGTTTTCTTCTTAAATCAATATATAATATTTATGTATTTAACGTTCCATTTTAACCATATACTATGTATTAAAAGGATTAATATGAACTAACAGTTGAAATCAAAATGAGTACAGATAATATGGACAAAGGAGACTGGAGATGGAAAATATCGGAAATTTTATATGTTGAGCTAGCTAGCTACCAGACCAGCATATAATAGGAGGAATTCTTTATTATCATCAAAGCTATCTTTAGTACATGTTTGGATAAAAGTAAAACTTGACTTAAAATATTTTTTTGTCCAAATATTAATTTAAATAAATTTTAAAATAAATAATTATATTTATTTAAAAAGATTTTTAGACAAAATTATAGTTTAAAATTAAATATTTGTATAAGCTACTGAGAATATTTTTTATAAGATTAAAAGAGTTTATAAATTATTCAATTATTATTTTATCTATATTTTTTTATACCCTATCTCCTCTTTCTTATATCTTTTTCACAATTTCTCTTATCATCTTCATCACCTCTCATATATCTTATATATTTTTTACCATATTTTCTCTATTTTTTTCACCTTTTCTTTTATCTTATCTCTTATATTTTTAATAAAATCATATATATTTTTAGTAATTTATCAATAATAAAAATATTTTTAGTAATAACTGTCAAAATATTCATTTATTTATTCTGAACCATTTTTTTTCTATAAATTTTTATCTATAAGCATTTTTATAAAAACTAAAACATATTTTTTCACAAGGCATTTTTTAAAAAACTTACACAAACAAACCCTTAAATTAGAAGTTCCATTCCAGCATCCCATTAATGCATTCCTTGTTTTGGTAGCACTAACATGGGTTATTGTCATCGTTATCAAATTCCCGAATCGATGACTTTTCAATTTATAGTTTATAAAATTATGTCCACCTACGAATTTATTCATTGAGTGCGTAATTTTCATGTTTATAATTTATAAGATCATGTCAACTTACATGTAAATTTGTGCTATTTTTTTATTTTACTATACTTAGTGATTTTATATATACATTTTACAAAACATTTTTTATTGGGTAAGATAAGTCAGGAATGTTATGTATTTAATTTTAATTATTTTGATTTGAAAAATATTTAAACCAAATCATTAGTATGGTTTAATTAATTATCTGTGTATTTTTAACGGATATTTATTGATAAAAATAAATTATTATAAATTTATAATTTAAAATTATAATCTAAATTTATATCATTATCGCAAGTTCTATTTAAACTCATGAGTTTTAACAACTCTGGTTCCAACAATACAACAATCTAAGTTCTCATATAACTTAAATTTGAGCTCTGCAAAATAAAAATAAAGTCTATTGAGGAAACTTGTTCCCATTTAGATCAAAATCAATTTAATCAATATTATTAAATATTACTGCCACCTTTTTATCTTGTGAATGCAGCTGGAAAATTGTTGGGAGAAATCATAGCAACCTTGAAATGACCCAACGACAAATAATTTGGTTGATAGGAAATAATGTCAGCACAAGTCTGAGTCTCAGGCATGCAATCGTGTTAAATTTTGTTTGAAGGGTTCAACGCTCTTGTGGTATGATCGGGCTTAATCTAAATTATGTAACTCTAAATAATGAGCGTAGGTGTAAATGAATAAAAAAAAGATTTAAACTATTCACCCAACTTATCAAAAAGTTAAAAAAAAATAATAGGAGAGAGCGTATATTATTAAAAAAATATTATTTTATTATAATTTTAATTATAATATTTAAAAAATTATCTTAATTTTTAGATAATTAAATTTAAATTTAAAAATAATAAACAGTTTATTTTGTCTAAAAATAATATTATTTTAAAAAATAAAAATTTTATACTATATTTTAAATTATGAGTCACTCTAATTATTTTTTAAAAATTGCTGTATAAAAAAAAGTTTAAAAAGAAACAAAGGGAGGAAGTAAAACCGGTAATTTTGGCGGTTCAAGTTCAACTAGCACCGCGAAATCCATACCCTCCAAAATTCTGTGTCCGTGACCTCAAAAAATTGGTTCGAATTTCGGAACCGGACGACGAAAAAGATAGGGAAAAAGTGAAATTAAAGTAAAAAATTATGTAAGCAGCGCCTTGGCCCAAAATTCGAAAACATTTAGCGCCATTTTCCTTCTCCTAAAAATCATTAGATACACTCCAAAAGTTTGCGGAGCCAAACTTGTTCTGCAATCGAAGCAAAAATTCAGATCAGATATGGAGAGCGATGACGATATTGAGCTACGGCCCTCCTCTCCCGTGCAAGAACGAAGGTTGAAGCGTTTGAAGAAAGCAGTTAGAGTTCCTGAACATTCCCGCCCTAATACACCCGACTGTAGACCTTCTCCGCCTCCTGCTAATTCTTTTGAATCCGATGCCTCACACTCCGATGGTTCAAATGGTCTAGATTTTGAGGATCTTAATGTGGCATCTGCATCTTCATTCGAGACTATTGGCGACGAAAATGGACCAAGCGCTCAGCATGATACTTTGGAAAGCGTCAAGGAAGATGGTTCGAGTGAGACGAGGGTTTCGGAATTTGATTCCGTTGCTGAGGATCTTGGAGGAAATGACCAAGGTTGCTCAACGGAGGCGAAGGGGCTAGAGATCGAGGATCTGAAGACCAATGAACTAGATAAAAATCAACATAGCTTGGATACCATTTCTGAGAAGAGAAAGAGAAAGAGAAAGAAGGGCGTTGGCAGTGATAGAGGCGAGGAGAAAGTTAAAGAATCTACATCTAATAAAAAAAGGGCTGAGAAGGTATGTATTTGGGTTTGCCTATTTGGCCTCCTACTTTTGGAGCAAATCTCTTCTATGTGGTCATTGTTTGATTTGCTAATTTGAAGTCCCTGATTTTCCAGGAAAGACAGGAAAACCTTAAAAAGCTTCGGGCTGAGTCTCAGAGACTTCTACGAGGTATGATTGTATTCTGGAGCTGTATGCCATGGGCTAATAGTTACCCTCCAAGGGGTAGTGGAATCTAACTTGCTTTGAAGTTTCTACTAACTCTATATCGCGTCATTACTTCTCTAGAAACTCGAGATGCAGCTTTCAAACCTGTTCCCCGTGGTCAAATTCAAAAGCCCATATCATCATTATTGGATAAAATTCGGCAGCGAAAGCTGGAGCTTTTAAAAAAGTAGGTGGATTATATAGAATTCTGTTTTAGTTCGTACTTTGGTTGCCTTCTACATTAGGCACTGTGTTCATGCATACGTCGGCTGCAGATCCACTTCTATTGACGATAATGATGATGACTTCACAAGGGAGGTCCCGGTGGATGATGTGTCTGGGCGTGCTGATAAGGTTGAGCATGGTGAACGTCAAGAAACATTTACTTGCCATGCGGACATGACGAATAATTTAGACGCATCACACTCAGGAGGATCAGGCGATGCTACAAATTCCTTTATTTGTGAAACTGAAGGCATTCCTTGTCCGAAGGTTAGTCTTGCTCATTTAATTCAACCGAATATGTTAAGAACTGATGAATATTGCTATAGTCATGAGAATGGGGGGCTGTTAAATATGAACTTCTTCAGTAGTCACGCGCATGCATAAGATATATAGTGAATAGAGTCATTTGAATGTTCAAGTCTTCGATTGATTTTGGGAACATATCTAATTATCAATCTTGCAGTGACTAAACTAATGCCCCTATTGAACTTCAGGTTATGGATTCAGAAGCTGATAATGTGTTTCGAGCTCCTATTAGTGATACTCAGGTTTTGATGTCAGCTGTTTGAGAAGATGCTAACCTGCTAGTATTAGATTTTGCACACTGATTGCTTGTCTGTCTGCAATTTGTAGGAGCTTTATTCTGATTCCCCAAGAAGTGACACCAAATCTGAGGCCTTGAAC
This sequence comes from Leucaena leucocephala, assembly GCA_037074615.1. NCBI lineage: Eukaryota > Viridiplantae > Streptophyta > Magnoliopsida > Fabales > Fabaceae > Leucaena > Leucaena leucocephala. The sequence goes on from CM073542.1 coordinate 947,596, forward strand.
GAGAAGCCTGGTAGCCCTTTAGATGTTTTTGAATCACCAATCCCTTCAATGAACTTGCAACTTGATTCTGCGCCTCCTGATGATGTGTGAGTGCTTAAAAGTTTCTTTCTTCCCTCTTGTGGTCTTTGAATTGGGTGTTACTGAAAATCATTTACATTATAATTTTACATATTTTTCTGATTGCCATTGTCGTTGGAAAATTTTTGCAATGGGGTTCAACAGCACGTTTAACATTGCAATAATGACTAGCGTATACTTTTCTTTAACAAATATGTCGACCATTAAACTTGCTGTAATTAAGGAGCTACTATCGCTTTTCCTTATTCTTGGGGTTAAATATGACAAGCTCTCCTGTTTTCTTTCAGCTCTTCTGATGAAGAGGACAATGAAAAGGAAAATATAGATCCACATCCACATCGATCAGCCAACTCTTCACCTCCAAGTGGTGATCCTGTTAAGGCTTTCGTTGATGAAGAAGCAGAGGAGGAGGATAATAGTGACAATGACCTTATGCGCTTCCAAGAAGATGAGGACGAGGACGATGAAGATGATGCGGAGGAGCTTAATAATATGATAGCAACTGGATATGAAGAAAATCCAATTGATAAGGAAAGGCGTGACAAACTTCACCAGCGGTGGCTGGAGCAACAGGACGCAGCTGGAATGGATACTCTACTGCAGAAACTTAATTGCGGTTCAAAATTTAGGGACACAACATCAATTGGTGAGGAAGAAGATGAGGAAAGCGATGAAACCGAAAATGAATCAGAAGATGAAGAATATGTTGCTCAGCCAAATGCAGCACGAATCAATCTGGAAAAAGTGAGGCAGATGATTCCTCATATGTTTTCGGATAAAGATGATGCATATGTATCATCCGATGATGAGGAATCAGAGAATAGGCTACCTAGACGGTGCTTATCTGCCAAAATTGTGAGTTCATACTTCTCTGCAACCTTGTAGGGGACCACTGAAGCAGGATAACTGTTTTTCTGATTTATAGCTAATGTTGACCTTGTTAAGGTGTCTTAACACATTTAAATCTTTGCATATGTTACGTATGTTTTATTATTTGTTATAAACTTTAATTGTTCAAATGATATGGAACAGGAGGAGAAAACGACGTTCTTGTCCCCGGCTGAGGATGAAAGTTGCAGGGAAGTTTTCAGTCTCATAAAGAAACTGAATACTGTGCCTGACACCAAGAGGAAAGGAAGGACACCCTGTAAGATGCTAATATTTTCACTAAACTTAGGCTGCTAGATCTTGTAAGGATACTGATTGTCCCTCCTGTACCCTGCAGCCTTCTTTGATACTCCGCTTATTGGACAAAACATCAACTTGTTATCAAAGGTGAGCTTGTTATAATTCCTGGGTGTTAGAAAATGATCTATGCCATCTATGAGATAGTAATAGTTGTCACTAACTATATTGTACAAATAGGGCCTCTTGATCTATAAGATCAGAAGAGGCTTTACTGATTCTTAATGGCCTGCTCATTTTCATTGCAAAGGCATCTAAAAATTTCCATTTAGGTCCAGATATCTATATTTTTGTCTGCCACCATGGTTACTGCTTCTATTTGCCATGCAGGTGCTGTGAACTATGTTTAGAATACCATATCTGAACTTTCATCTCGTGAATATTGCAGCCATCTTTCCTAAATCGTGCTTCCAATCATTCATTGCCTTCTCAAAAGCTTGGACCAAAAAAGGCTCGCGCCTTCATTTTTGGTCGAGATGACAGCAATAGCAGGACTTCAATCTCAATGTCAGGGGACTCTTTGGATACGGTAATGACTATCTATCTGAATTGGAAGTTAGCACGCATTGTATAACTTAAACATAAGGACTTGTCTTAAAACAACATTTTTCACTATTTAATTTTCTTCATTATTACCTCCAACTTAATAACTGAGTTCATTGAAGTATTACACCTGAGTAAAAGGTGAGGAAATGAATTTTAAAGTAACCTTTCACATCCGAGATGTGTCTGGTATGGAGACGGTTGATATGTTGTTGGAAACTAGGAATTAAGAGAACGACGTGACCGCTATGCAAGTTTGAAGCCATCTTCCTCGTACCACCTGCACAAATCAAATGTGCAATATCTTTCACTTCCGTCATTTATTCCTTGTGACTGCCATGTCATAACTAATAATGCTAATATATCGGTCTAACTTGCAGATTCAAACAGAGAGTCAACCGCAAAAATCTTTTAGTGCAAAGTATCATAGTAATTCACAGAACCGATATCATAACTCGAACTCCGCATCTCAGAAGTCAGGTACTTGCCTTTTGGAGATATTAAGGAAATCTTCACGGCATGCAGAGCGACGTGTCCAGAATGACACAGTCCTGCAAACGGAATCAGTATTTGCTGCATTCAAGTTATCAAAGAAATCAATTCAGGCCGAGGGAAGGTTGTGACGGCGTACCATGCCAGGTTTTGGAGTTTAAGTATCGTCTTTATTCGGCGAAAAAAAAGTATGTCCTGTGGATTGAAATTTGCCGCCTCGCTTAGTTCAGTGTTTAGTTTTGAAAATTAACTTTATTACTTTGCCGCTACTTTTTATTTCATTTATATCATTTACTAATTAAGTGTCTGTTTGATATTAGCGTTTAAAAATAAATTTTTAAAAAAACTATAGTTTAACACTTTTTTTTTTAAAAATATATTTTAACACTTAAATCATGGTTTCAGTCTTAAAACCATAGTTTTAAAATAATTCAATTTCTAATAATTTTTTTGATTCTCTCCCCTGTAATTTCAGAATTTTTAGAGCAATTGTTACACATACTCACAGTGTTTACAATTAATAATTTAAATTTTATTTAAAAAAATAAAAATAAATACTATTTTTTTAAAATCTAAAATTTAAAAATTTAAAAAAAAAATAAATTTATTAATAAAAGTTACCATCTTTCAATATATATAGTTAATCTTAATAAAGTTTTCAGTAAAAAAAAAATTAAAATTTAAGTGAATATTGTAAATTTTTATTTTATTCAAATACATATATATTATTTTGTAATCATTTAAATAAAAAAATTTAAAATCAAATTTATTCTTTATATAATTATTATATTAGTTTATGTCTTTTTTAGTAAATTGTATATGGAAAAGCGATTCTGCTACTAATTATTCAAATATTTTTAATTTTTAAAATTATTTTTTCTTATAATCTATTCTTTCCAAAATTTATTCTTTATAATCTATTCTTGCTAAAATCTATTCTCTAAAAGCTAATCCAAACACACCTTAAATAAAAAGAAGTCCATGTTATAATTGATTGCGTCGCAACATTTTCAAGTATTACAAAAAAAATACGGTTTCAGTGCTCACGTAGTGATGAGTATGAATATGGATGTGAGATGTCCATGTTAAAATTTGATGATCAATATGTATAATATTATTCGTTTGGCCAAAAAAAGGCAGTATTTTTTATTTTTACAATTTTAATATCTTGTTATTTTAATATATGTAAACTTCAAAATAAAGATAACTTTTTAACCATTGCTCCTTAAAAGAATAATTTTTTCATTCAAATTACAAACTAAAAATTTTAAATTGAAATTGTTTGGATGGGTTAAATTTTATTATATCACTAACCTGCCCCCTTCCTCATTTGACCATGGGTTTTTCAATTTCTCGTGTAATAACCCCTGTTGGTTGTCACTAGTAGATAATTAAATTAGTTAAGGTTACTGAAGGGTTTATAAGAGTTCTTGGCAAACTTCTAGTATTTAGTAAGAAATCAAGAAACACGATCACTGGGATAATTGATTAAATTCTGGAAGTACAAGAAAACAATTTGATGAAATGAGCTATGCTTCACCTCAGTTTTTGAATCTCCGAGACTATGTTTTTTTTTTTGGGAGGTGGGTAATATAAAACTTGAATTGAATAATATCGTGTCTGTTTGGATCCCTATAAAGTTTTAGTTTCACAACTTTTTAGCCTAAATTTTATTTTGGATCAAAAGTTTAATAAAAAGCTTTTAAATATCTATAAGAGTTTATGTATTAAATTATAATTTTAGATAAATTTTTAGGAATAACTTGTGGATGAAAAAAAAACTTATAAACTATTAAATGATCATTTTACTTCTATTTTTTTTGTCACTCTCTCCTCTCACATCTTTCTACTCTTACTCTACTACTCAATTGTTGGTCTTTCTGTTGTTGTTCTATCGTTGCTTCATCAGAGAGGAATCGTGTCGTTGCCCTGTCTTTGTGTTTAGATTTAGAGGAAGAAGAGAAAGAAGGAGAGGAGGCGGATGTAGAGGAAGAAGGAGAGGATGAAGTTGAGGGAGGTGGACGAAAGGACTAAGGAGAGGAAGTTGTTGGCAAGTTATGTTAGGAGTGGGAATGCAGGTCCACCCGCCGAATACGGGTTGGCCTGAAAGCGGGCCAAATTTAATCGGCCTGCTTTCAGGTGGGTTGGTAAACTATCAACCAGCGCCCGCCAACCAGCCAGTTTTTTTTAAAATTATTTATTTTTTAAAAAAATTCTTTATATATATATATTTTAAAAATTCTTTTCATATATATATTTAAAAAATAATTTATATGTATCAATATTAATTGGATTCAAAGTATGATCTAAAATTGTTAAAATATTTATTTTTTTAATTTTATCACTATCCATATATAAATTTATCACAAGTAAAATAATAATAAAATAAAATATATATTTAAAGAAATGACTCAATAAGATAAAGTTAACATAAATTAAGTATAATATAAATTTTAATTTAGTTAAAATTTTAAAATTAATAAAGTATAATATAAATAATAATTTTTTTTTAAAAAACTGGGTTAAACGGGCTAACCCGGCGGGTTAGCCCGTCGCGGGTGCAGGTCAAAAAGACCCGCACCAAAATGGGTTGCCAAATTGGCAACCCAACCCACGATAAAATAGCGGGTTACGGGCCCAATTCAAATTCTCAACTCTAAATTAGGTTATCATATCTCATTGCTCTTGATGTAACATTGGCAATAGTGGGAATAGCAAAGTCTTTGTCAATTGTTGGCATAGTCACTAGGTTTGTAGAGGCATTATTGTTGGGCAATTGACATTGTCAGTGTCAATGTAGATGATGATGAACAGTGACCAATATTTATTTTTTACCTTATACACTTTTTAATTATTTATCAATTATAAAAGTTATTTTAATAATAATTATATAAATATTTATTTTATTTATAATCTTTTTTTATAAATTTTTATTTAAAAGAGTTTTTAAATAACTTATTTTTTATAAGAGATTCAAAACCTAAACCAAATATGCTAATATGTGAAAATACTATTGAAATGAATTAAGAGATTAGTTTAAAACATTTTAAAGGCAATTTAAAATAATAGTCACTATTGCAGCAAAAAGATTATACTTACTATTTAATATGATTAATTTTCAATTTAAAGATAATAATAAGGAATAAAAAAAGTGCTAGGCATTGCATAAAAAGGAAAAGAGGAGAGCATAAATTTGGCAAAAGTGATACGACCAACCAGACCAGAGATAGAGAGCGAATTTTTCAATCTGCAAGTTTAGTCAGAATCCTGTCCACCTTCAGACATATATCCACTCATTTTAAATAATAAAATTACTTATACGTGTCTTGATTCTAGAGGATGGTTTGGGAAAACTCAATCAAACCGCCCTGACTAGACATCATTTGCTTTCTGTTGAAGTGGAAATCGCTGAGCGGATATTATTCGGGGTTGAAAAAGCGTTTGCTTGCCCTAATTTACCTCGGGAACCCGAAGTCAAACCGGGAAGAAAACTCTCCGGGCGGTCGGAAAACTCTCTCCTGAGATTCCTTAAATCTGACAGATTTAAGCTTCTTTATCTATTCCAGATCCAACTTCTGTCCCTCAAATACATCAGCGACTCGTGCCCCTCATTCATGGCTGCACACTGACATATAACCTCCCTAGTTTCTTCTTCAATGGCGTATTCCTCAAAAGGCAAGTTCTTTGTGCTTATTTTCTTCTTCTTTTTATCTTTTCTACATGCTTCTACCGTCCTTGTAAAATCTGAATCCTGTTCAATACAATCCGAGCATGACCATAATCCGTGCCCTGAAGCTGTTTCTGAACCTGAAACCACAAATAATCCGAATCAGGAGATTTTGTTGAACAAGCTGGAGGAGTTAGTGAGAAATCTTAGTGATATAGTGACCAGATTAGAATCGAAGCTACCGGATCTCTCCAGGGTGGCCCTCGAGGACAAGAGATCGGCGCTTGAGGAGCAGGGTGGGTCTACCGAAAGAAAGTATGAGAGTAAAAGATCAAATAAAAAGGTTGAAGAAGTGGAGTACGAGGGAAAAATTCGAGATGCAGAGAGAGCTCGGGGGATTTCTGTAACGAAGTACTCTCCGTTTTGGTCAGAGAGGTTTCATTTTGTATCGGCTGTGAAATTAGATTCAGATGCAACCTGCATAAATGTTTTGCCATTTCGAGACTATGAGGGTCTCACTAAGTATGTAGCTGTTGGGGACGAGAGAGGAAGAGTCTATGTATTCTTGAGAAATGGAGATGTTTTGCTGGAGTTCGACACCTCTATGGAGTCCCCCATTACGGCAATGGTTTCCTACACATCTGCTCGCAAAAATGAGAGTGTCATCGTAACAGGACACAGAAATGGCGCAATCTTGATTCATCGTATTTGGGACGGATCGAGTGGAGAAGATTGGAGTTCTCTTTACATGGAAAATGTTGGTAAAATTGCGTCACCAGAAAGCGAGGAGGTTGTATTGCCTATAACCATCTTGGAAGTTCATTATGTTGGAAGGATGAAATACATTTTATCAACTGATAGTAGCGGGAAGATTAAAGTTTTTAGGGAAAATGGTACGTTTCACGGTTCTGTCTCGCCATCAAGTAAGCCACTAGCATTCTTGAAGCAAAGGCTTTTGTTTTTATCAGAAACTGGTGCGGGCTCACTGGATTTGAAGGGCATGAGAGTTAGAGAATCTGAATGCGAAGGGTTAAACCATTCCCTTGCTCGAAGTTATGTTTTTGACGCCACAGAGCGTTCTAAAGCATATGGATTCACCTCAGAGGGTGATTTGGTTTATGTTCTGTTGCTAGGAGATGTAATGAACTTCAAATGCAGGGTTAGATACAAGAGGAAGTTTGACATGGAGGAACCTCTGGCCTTCCAGGCTATTAAAGGGTATATACTAGTCGTAAGCCCGGAAAAGGTTTTTGTGTATAATGTTTCATCTCAGCATTATGTGAGAGTTGGCGTGCCTCGGTTCCTTTTCTCGACAAGTCTTGATGAGATCAGATCATCATTTTTAAACTACCCAAGCTCGAGTTTGGATGTCGAAGGAAGAGTAATACCCTTGATCGCTAGTGACCGTGAAAAGCTTGTCATCATCGGCCTTGGAGGTGGGTATGTTGGGATGTATCACTCTAATCTTCCTTTATACAAAGGGGAATTCAATACCATATTCTGGACCAGCCCAGTATTGTTCTTCATACTGTTTCTGTTTGGGGCGTGGCATTTTTTTGCAAAGAAGAAGGAAGCACTTACTTCTTGGGGACCGGATGATCCATTTACCTCGACATCAGCTACAACCAGTGCTCCAACCTTAGGATCAGGTACAGGAGACAGATCCTTTGTAGATTCTTCAAGAAATACTGAAGTGATGGATCTTAGAAGCGGTGGTCTCAGGGGTCCAACAAGAAGGTATGGGTCTCCTACAAGATATCCTGGTGGCGCACAGAGTTCATATAGGCTGAGCACAGCAGATCACAACTCAAGGCCTACTTCAGTTGATCCTGGTGGCGCACAGAGTTCATATAGGCTGAGCACGGCAGATCACAACTCAAGGCCTAATTCAGTTGATCCAGACTATCGAACAGCATCAGAGCTCAAATTCAGGGGCTCAACCATGGAACCTCCTCCGGGTTTCCCAAAAAGAAGAGAGGGTCTATTTGTGAGCAATCAAGGTGTAAATGATCGCAGTTGACTTGTAAGGTTGACTGCATCAGTTTCTAACTGGTACAACTCTCAGATTTCCTTTTTATTTTTCAATCCTATCGATCGTTTGGCATCATCCCCGTGTCATTTGGTCTCGCCATCTTTCCAGTTTTCAGCTTGTTGCATAAATAAACAAATAAAGCTAAGCTTTGCTTCTTTTGTATTTTTTTTTTTTGTCCCACACCTCTAACTTCCCCGTTCCGGATATTAAGGATGCACTGTTTGTTTTTTAAAAAGCCCGAGGCTTTAAGAGATAACTAGGGGATGGTCTCCTTGGAAACCCGGATTGGACTTGGAGGTTTACAAGAATTAGGTTATTGTTATTTTTGCCGGCGGCTTTTTTTTCCCAGTTCAAATATCACTTTGTCTGTGATGCGCACGCCAGTTGACTTAATCAGTGAAATTAAGAGATACATAAACGTAAATAAGGGTTTGGCTACCTAGTTATATGCTAAAAGACAAAACTTCCCACTGATAATCAAGGAGCTGAGGCGATTGTTTCACATTGGATGTGAGTTTGAAGGAAGGGGGAAGAGGAGATTCCTAAGATGTAGAGTTACAGGACTGAGACAGGAAGTTTTCAGGCGGCGGCGCTGAGAACAGAGATGGAGAGACATCAAAGATGGAGACTAGATGGTGACGGCGGCCATTGACGTCGTATGAAAAAGAAAGGGCCCAAAAGGAAGTCCACATTGCCTGCTTAACAAGCAGAGGGAGAGAGATTGTTGAGAAAGCTAAAGAATAGAAATCAGGGCGCCATCGAGGATCTTATAAGAACTTTGTGAGCATACGATTATTGACGGTGCCATTGAGTATAGACAGTTAATCTTATTTAATATTAATATTATTTAAAAAAATTACTTTATCTTTAAATCGTGATAATTTTAACTTCTTTCTACAAAATTTTATAACAAACAAAACTTCTCATTGTTGCAGGAACAACCGTGACCACTACCCAAAAAAAACTTCTTTATGAATAATCCCTTATCAAGTCGTTATCACTCCAGAAAACTAGTAGTAACAACTCATAATTATAACCACGAATATGGAATTTCCATTCAAAAAGAAGTATGACCAGAGTACAAATGTGAAGAAAGATAATAGAAGTGATGACACAATATGAAAACGAGGCGTTTTGGGAAGTTTAATTCCCGGCCGGTGTGTGAATCTGGATCCTCTTTTTCGTATATCGTTTTATTTTTCTGTAACAATGTAATATGCTTACCGCGGGTGCGAACAAGTTAACATTGACGAAAGATTAATCGACTTGTGGAAAATGATAAGCATCTTATCTACGTAATATACCAAATATGATCATATAAATTCACATAGGTCACCGGGAAAAGACGTGCAGACACACAATGTACGCATGTTCACACAAATGAAGCCGAACGAAGTGATCAAACAAAAAGGAAATAAATGGAGGTCGATCCATGATTTGGGCCCCGATATTTTGTGTTGATGATGATTCTTATTAATGTCATGCAAATTCTGGAACTTACACTTGGAACCTAGGGGAGGTAAAACCGACAAATAATATTATTTGTTTAGCTTCTGATGAAAAGAAACATGATCTTTTATATAACATCTGAATAACACCAAGGCACACTTGTCCCCCCTGCTTGAATCCAAAAAAACAAAAAGAAATCGTAGAAAAAACAGAATAAAGAGAACCCTTGTCCGAACTTCATTCCATAGCTGAAGTCGTACACGTAAGGTATACCATACACACACAAAAAGAGTGCGAAAGGAAAGTGCGCATTTGCAAAATTTTGGAGCAGTTACATCGCCTTCTCCTCCTCCCTATAAAGTATAAACTTTTCTCTGCCCCGTAAAAGCGATCGTTCCTTTCCGGCCACTGCTACCAAATTGAGTGAAACTACAATCTTCGTAGCCGTAGTCACCGACATGGACAATTCTGGTTCGTTTTGTATACTGTGTACTCTTTCTCATTTCTTTCATGTCAGTTTCTTCTTATGGTCACGTCCATGCTTTGTCCCTATGTTTGTTCTTCCTTTCCGATTCTTTTTATGCTAGGAAGACAATTCGAATATCAGCCACAACTTATGTTTTCCAGTTTCAAATTTTTCAGCACTCCAATTTCCGTTTCTTGTGCGGCTATTTAGTGTGATTACGTTGGTAGTTTAGTTTTCGTTTTCGTTTTTCTTTGTTTCTTGTTGTATTATGTTCTTAAGGAGCTGAACTGATCTACGGCAGTTGTAATCTGTGAAGTCTGGGAAATAATTGTAATGGATTCGATAGGAAGTTTGAACTCAGAGTTTAACTTATGGAGAATATTCTTGTTCCGTCAGCACAATTTGCGAGACGTGAATAAGCTGTTTAGTTACATTTGAAAAAGCTTTTTTTTTTTAATATTTCATGGTGATAACTTGATATCACTTGATTTTTGAATTGCGGATATGGAGTGAGGCATGAGCCTTTTGGAGTTTAACTGCCTATATATTCTTCTTTATTGTGTGAGACATGAGGACAAGCCTGAATATTTGTGTGTGTTGTTTATGACCTCTCACTCTTTCCCTCTTTTTCCTTCATCTTTCTTCGCTCTGGGTTGGGCGTGAGTAGAACTGTTAAAACCTGAGTTTCATTCACCCCATCGTCTTATGTCCATTGGATGGATGCTATGCTCCATCTAGTTCAATGACATGATTCCCCGAGAGGAAGTCCAAAGGCCAGACATTTTAGATGTTTTTGTATCATTTGAAATTTTGGCAACTTCTTGAGGAATTGATTATTGTAACAAGGGAGACCATTTTTCTATTTGTAATTACTACATTGGTCTTCGATTGACACCTTTTCCATCAAATATTGATGCTTATGGCAGGAAATCCTCAAGATGTGGCCGTGCCACCAGTTGAAGGTGTTGCTGGAGGAGGAACAGCTTATGGGTGGAATGATGGTGGTACACAGGGTTTGAGTGCACACAAGGGATCTATTGACCCTACAGAGATTCCAACTAGGGACATGGTATATGTGTGGAGCATGCCAAGCACAGCAAATGTTGGATCACAAGATATGCCTAGGCATTTGGAGCCCGTCAGTCCTGTGATCTTATTATTAGTGGCTTGTTTATAATTTTCATACGATAGTTTTATATTTCCTTGTAGGTTGAAGTTTATATCATGCACGGACATAATATGCACAACCAGAGTATCTAACATTACTTGTTTATATGGAATAGCTACATAGATGAATTCGTGACAAGATTTGTTTCATGCTTAATCCCATACAATAATTACTTTTAAATCTACTTTTGTCTTTATGCTTGTGCACTTTTCTCTTCTTCCCCTGAGTAGGCATATAATACGCATGCTTCTGGGCAAATTTTTCTTTACTCCATTCCAAGAACAATTAAATATCGAAGTCTATTACCTGAGTCAGTATGATTATTGGTTATACAAATGACATATGGTTTGCGCACTTCAATGTTTTGTGAAAAGAAATTATGGATTTGGGTGGAACATTTCTCCGTGGACTAACTAATGCTGTTATCTTTGGAATCTTTAAAGTTGCTTGTACTCTATATTGAAGCCTGGGGATATGCATGTTGCATTATGATGCTGAAGCAAATAAATTATGTTATTCCAATGCTGGCATTTGACTTGGTATTTGCTTTATGTTGAAGATAAATATGCTGGCAGCTAGAAACGAGAGGGAGAGTGTTCAAATAGCTATTCGACCAAAGGTTTCTTGGTGTGGTACTGGTGGTGTTGTGGGAATTGTGCAGGTTCAGTGTAGTGACCTATGCTCCACCTCTGGTGACAGGTTGATGTATTTTCACAGAATATTGTATAGAATATATGGTTTTTATGCTGACATCATTTTGGGCAGGTTGGTTGTTGGCCAATCTTTAAAGTTGCGGCGAGTGGTGCCTATTTTAGGTGTACCTGACGCCCTTGTGCCAGTTGATCTTCCCGTCAGTCAAATAAGCCTGTACCCGGGGTACTTATCAGTGCAATATTTCTCTATATTTTCCCCCTCCAAAGTTCTAGGTGCACGAAATGGTGGATGAATTACTTATTTTGACCTTTCTTTTGACATGTCTTCATTTCTTTAGGGAGACTTCTGTTCTTTGGTTATCGATTGATGTTCCAAGCGCTCAACCCCCAGGACATTATGAGGGGGAGATTATCATTACTGCTGAGAAGGCAGACAAGTGAGTCCCCCTGCCCCCTCCCTCCTCAAAATGATTTTTCACTCTTGATTTTATACTAGACATTTCTATTCATAATTTTCTATGGCTGGCTGTTATCAACCTTCAACTATATGTAGATCTCCAGTTCAAAGTTTAGTCAAGGCTGAGAAACATCAGTTGTTTGAAGAGCTCAAGGGATGCCTTGACATAGTTGAGCCTGTTGATGGAAAACCATTAGATGAAGTGGTGGGTTATTTTGTTTAGTTTTTTTAAATACCGTCTGTAATTATTGTTCTCTTGTTTAACCTTGGTGTTATTATTGGTTGTTCATGTAAGCATCTATGTTTTAGGTACAAAGGGTGAAATCTGCAACTACGTCTTTAAGAAGGATTCTTCTGTCTCCACTATTTTCTCAATTTTTTTCAGATAATGGATCAGTAGATATGATGGATGAGGATGCCATTTCAAGCCTCTCAGTACGGGTGAAGTTGAATCTGACAGTTTGGGACTTTGTACTTCCAGCAACTCCTTCGCTCCCTGCTGTATTTGGTGTATCCTTCAGTCATTAAACGTCGGACAATAAAATCATTTTTTCACAATGCTTTCAGAAAATGTTGTGTGTGTGTATTGTCATGAATGGGCTGTTACACTTATTACTTGTAGTTTTATTACAAACAAACTCTGGAAAAGCGTTTTTTTAACCGGTAATGAACTCTGGAAAAGCTACAGTTGGCATAATGCTGCTATTACATGTTTGACTTATACATGCTTATTTAAGCTCATAAACTTAGGGCCTACGTTTGTGAAATTAGGAAACGTCATCTTACATGTATAGTAGTTTCATTGACTGTACACTAGATATCTGATACTGTAATTGAGGATCGTTTTGGTGTTCAACATGGGACCGCTGAGTGGTATGAAGCTATGGATCAGCATTTCAAGTGGCTTCTTCAGTACAGAATTAGCCCCTATTTCTGAAGATGGGGTAATGGCATGTGTGTTTTGACATACACTTGTCCTTGGCCAGGTATTTTTATGAGAACTTAATCATGATTAATCAATTTTAGATGACTGCATAATAGCACCGCTGATTTTTTTCTCTTCCTGCTACTGTAGTGGACCATCCAAAATCAGATGAATATTTTTCAGATCCACGGTTGGCAGCATATGCTGTGCCATATAGCCATGTAATCTCCGGGTAGAGTCAGTTATCCCTGTTTGCTTCTACCAGGCGCATTTGTGATGAAAACTGACGAGTTTCAAACACCTGTTGCTGTGCCACAGTATTGATGCAGCGAAGGATTACTTGCAGAAACAAATTGATATTCTGAGGACAAAGAGTCACTGGCGAAAAGCTTACTTTTACTTGTGGGATGAGGTATAATCAGTGCTTTGCCATTCATTCATGATAATTATCTCTACTCTAGGTTGACATCTTTTTGTGTTATCTACCTTTATTCTAAGTCTTAACACTGGACACAGTAGTGGCTGCTAAGAAAATTTAGATATTTTTTTCCACCATAGTTTGGGTTAAGTATTTTACTTGCCTTCCTGCTGAACGAGTGATTTTATTATCTAGTTATGTTGTTTTTTGACTTTTCTAATGTTAAGACTACTAGTTGGATGTATCTTAAGATGATCTTGATAACTTCATTTACTTGCATATATTTGACAGCCACTGAACTTGGAACAATATGATTCTGTTCGCAATATGGCCTCTGAGATTCATTCTTATGCTCCAGAAGCTCGTGTTTTAACTACTTATTATTGTGGTATGTGCTTTCTACCTAAAATAATTCTAAACTCTGCAGTCTGCACCCTTATGCATAGCTTACATGTTATATGCTCCCTTAAGTATGGTTTAAATTATCTACTATCGAGGCTGTCACATTGATCTATGTAGTATATTGATTTTCATGGAATGACTGCAGATGTTATAACATGGTTCTCATATCTGACTCTGATTTATTTATTCTTTGTATGCTCTAAAATGACTTTATCAGATAACTGGTATTAGTTAGAGCTTGACATGAACAATTGTAAAATGTATTCTCTAGGTTCCTGTTTCATTTTATCACCATTATTCTTATTTTCTTTTGAATGACTATTTGCAAATGTGGCGATGTGTGTTATCAGTTATGTTCAATGTAATGCTGATGCAAACTTCTTAGATGTGATGGAAGGGCAAATTACGGAACTCTAGAAAACTTTATTAACACTCTTTGGCCTAAGAGTTATGGGCCTATCAGTAAATCTTTTATGGTTTAGGATATTGTAGGTGAGTTTATAATGGGGTTCATTAGATGGAGAAAATTCTAGAGACATTTGTATGAGGATACGAGGCTGAGAATTGAGTTTGTATCGTAAGAGATTGTGTCATGAGAAGAAAATGAATTAGATGAGTGCTGGGACCTGATTGCAAGCGCTTTAGAAGTCCAGATTGTGTATGTCAATGAAAATATGTGTCCTTTGATCCATCTTGGGAGTAACAACTATTGAGAGGATATGTAATAGACTTGATGGACCAATAAGGATGGCTTTTTGTAATTCTTTTCAGTTTGTCTCTGTAGAAGGGAATATTCAGAATTAAAGAGGAGTGATTATAGGAATTAATTATATATGATTATAGGAGAATTTGGGGGGATTGGATCAGATTATATCATTAAACTGTATCCCATAATTTGTGCATAGCTCTCTGTGTAATATGCTCTCTTGATTATGCTTCTGAGTGTATATATATGTGTGTATCAACATAGATGAATACAAGACAGAATTTACCTCAGTTCTCTGTTCTTCGTCAAGTATTTTCATAGCTCATTCCAACATGGTATCAGAGTAGGCCACGGGACCACTGTTCTTGTCCTCCGCCGAAGTCGACACAGCCACATTTGATGGCGGGATGCGTCTACCCACCAAAGTCACTGGCGTTGAAGGCTCTACAGTTGTCATCGTACCCGAACAGCTCACTGGAGATAATTATGGAGAATGGGCACAATCTATGATTCTTGCTCTTGATGGCTGGGATCGACTGGAATTAATTCAGCAGGAACCTCCGTCCATTGATGATGCGATCATTCACCGTCGATGGAAGACAGAGAATTCGCTAGTGGCGTCATGGCTTCTCAATGCGATGATCCCCACCATTCGTCGGAGTTTTATGTTTCTCCCAACCGCTAGAGAAATCTGGCAAGGAGTGAGAGAAGCTTACGGCAAGAGGCCGACGGCTTCACTGGTATTCGACCTCCGCTCGCGATTGTGGACCGTGCGACAAGGCGATAGACCCCTCAATACATATTATTTGGAGAAGAGAATGCTGTGGCAGGAATTTGATCAATTGAAGCAGCACATCTGGAAAAGTGCTGAGGATGCTGCAACCTTCCGTCAGGATCTGGAAGAAGAACACTTGTTTGAGTTCCTTGTCGGCTTAAACACCGTGTATGATGATCTGCGAGGTCTTCTCCTTGGACGCGTGCCACTCCCGTCTGTGTCTGAGGCATTTGCCCTACTGAGAGATGAGGAATCCTGTCGCAAGGTTATGTTGCCAGACTCCACTTCTCGCCCAACTATCGCCATGGACAATTCTTCAGCCCTTGGAGCTCGCACGAGTGATGCCAGAAGGGAGCATCCCACCTGTGACCACTGCCGGAAAACTGGTCACACGAGGGATACCTGCTGGGACCTCAATGGGAAGCCCCGACAGCGTCGCCCCAAAGGATATGTTGCAAAGGTGAATGGTGAGATGGGCTTAGTGAATGATGCAGCTACAGGCCCAACGGACAGTTAACCAACAAACTCAATCCACCAGCGCATCTCCAGCCTAGCAAGATCAGTCCATGTCAACGTCCCAGGCCCAGTTTCCTTTGGCAGCTCCTCAACTCAAGTGGGCCACGTTCCTGCAGGCCCAATTTCCTTTGGCAGCTCCTCAATCCAAATGGGCTACTTTCCCACAGGCCCAATCACCAATAATTTGACAACCCAAGATCCATTGGCCATTATTTTGGAGCGGTTAACTGCTCTGGAAAATCAATCCTGTAAGAAACCAGTTGCTAGTGTGGTTCAGCGAAGTAATTTATTTCAAGCTCTTGCTATTATTAAAAAGACATCTCCAGGATCTTGTTGGATAGTGGATTCTGGTGCCTCAGATCACATGACAAATGAGGCCTCACTATTCTCTCATTATACTCCCGAAAAATCACATCTTACGGTTAAAGTTGCTGATGCCTCTGACTCTATCATTGCTGGTAGTGGTACCATTAGTATCTCACCCACTTTAACACTTCATAATATTCTACATGTCCCGAACTTAAAATGTAATCTATTATTTGTGAGCCAACTCACCCGGAATGAAAGATGCCATGCTAAATTGTTTGCATCTCACTGCATTTTTCAGGATCTGCTCACGGGGATGACGATTGGTGTTGCTAAGAAGTTTGATGGGCTCTATTACCTGAATGACTATCATCAATCCGTATCTCACTTATGTAATAAAGTGTCTTCCCCTAGGGCTAGTGAACTGGAGTTATGGCACAAACGATTAGGGCATCCGAACTTTCCATATATGTGTAAGATGTTTCCCTCAATCTGTTCAAATAAGACTTTCAATTTTTCTTGTGATTCATGTGAACTAGCAAAACATCACCGCACTCATTTTTTCAAGAACACCCTATCGCCCATCTAAGTCCTTCTCCGTCATTCACAGTGATTTATAGGGACCATCCAGGGTTCCTAATCGTACCCAGTCAAAATGGTTTATGACTCTAATCGATGATCACACCCATGTCAGTTGGGTTTTCCTCTTAAAGGATAAAACTGAGGTGTACCAAATCTTTGTTGACTTTTACAACCAAGTCCTTACTCAGTTCGATACAAAAATTCAAACTCTTCACACTGACAATGGCACTGAATACTTTAACCAGTCTCTGTCCCATTTTCTCAAACAACACGGTATTGTTCATACAAGTTCTTGTCCATATAGCCCCCAACAGAATGGCATTGCTGAACGGAAAAACAAACATCTTTTGGAAACTGCTCGGGCTCTTCTATTTAGCAGTCATGTCCCGAGTTTCTATTGGGCCGATGCTATCCTCCTAGCCACTTTTCTAATTAACCGAATGTCATGTAAACCTTTGTCTTTCCGAACCCCTCTTCAGGTTCTCCAGGAATACTTCCATCTACCCTACCTGGCAAACACCCTTCCCCTTAAGGTCTTTGGGTGTACATCCTTTGTTCATCTCCATCATACCTCCAACCTTGATCCCCGAGCTGTCAAATGCATCTTCTTAGGGCCGGCCACTACCCAGAAAGGGTACAAATATTTGACCCTATAGCTAAGCGCCTTTACGTCACCTGTGATGTTACCTTCCATGAAAATATTCCTTTCTATACCTCCTCTTCGGTTCAGGGGGAGATTTGGAATGAACCTCAGAGTGAACCCCAGTAATCTTACCTTGAAACCCAATCAGTGTATCTCCACCAAGAACCTGATATCATATACACCCGTGACTTACCAACACATGAGGAACCTAAGTGTTTGGAGGGACTCACTAGTTTAGGGGGAGACACTAACAAATGGGACACGTATATACCCGAAGAAACACGACAGGTAATGCCCCTCAAACAGACTGCGTGCACCAAGAGTCTGAATCAGGTGTAGGTCCTGAACAACCACAAAAGGGAAATGATGACCTTGATCTTCCGATAGCAGTGAGGAAACAACACAGGTCATGTACTAGACACCCTATAGAGAGGTTTGTCTCTTATCAAGCTTTATCATCTGAACACCATGCGTTTGTTTCCCATCTTGATCAGATTAGAATACCAGAAGATATAAATGAAGCTCTTGCCAGCCCTGAATGGAGACAAGCAGTAATGGAGGAAATGGGGGCATTAGAGAAAAATGAAACATAGGAGGTGGTTGAGTTACCTAAAGGAAAGAAAGCCATAGGATGCAAATGGGTGTTTACCCTAAAATACCTGGCTGATGGGAGTCTCGACAAGTATAAAGCACGACTGGTGGCCAAGGGCTTTACTCAAGTCTACGGGATGGATTACACGGAAACATTTGCACCAGTGGCAAAACTGAACACCATCAGAATCCTGCTGTCACTTGCTGCTAATTTAGACTGGCCACTACATCAGATGGATGTTAAGAATGCATTCCTAAATGGGGAATTGAAAGAAGAAGTATATATGAAGATGCCTCCAGGATTTCTAGGGAAGAAGACAGGCCATGTATGTAAGTTGAGGAAATCACTATATGGATTGAAACAATCCCCTCGAGTATGGTTTGACAGATTCACCAAAGTAATGAAAGAACAAGGCTATCTACAAGGACAAAGTGATTATACTCTGTTCTTCAGACATGAAAACGGGAAACTTGCCATATTAGCAGTATATGTAGATGACATCATTCTCATAGGAGACAATACAACGGAGATGGATAGGATAAAGAAGGCCCTGAATCAGGAATTCCAAGTAAAAGACTTAGGAAAAATGAAGTATTTTCTAGGTATGGAAGTGGCCAGGTCTGTGAAGGGAATCAGTATCTCTCAGCAAAAATATATACTGGATCTCCTAAAAGAAACAGGGATGCTAGGTTGCAAACCTAGTGATACTCCTATTCAGGTTGGTAAAATTAGAGATAATGAAGACTTGGGAAAAGAGGTTGATATAGGAAAGTATCAACGCATGGTAGGAAAACTCATTTACCTATCACACACAAGGCCAGATATTGCCTATGCTGTTAGCGTTGTAAGTCAACACTCTTATAATCCCAAACAGAAACATCTGAATGAAGTCTACAGAATTCTTAGATATTTAAAAGGCTCACCTGGTTTGGGTCTCCTGTTCAAAAAATCTGACAAAAGAAATGTTGAGATACTCACAGATGCTGATTGGGCAGGTGATCAAGATGATAGAAGATCTACCTCAAGATATGTTACTTATGTATGGGGGAATGTTGTCACATGGCACAGGAAAAAACAAAGCGTGGTTGCCAGAAGTAGTGCTGAAGCTGAGTTTAGAGTTATAGCTCTAGGAATATGTGAAAGCCTATGGGTAAAACGAGTACTAGAAGAACTGGGAATGTTACCAGGAGCCCCTATCAAGTTACACTCATATAACATGGCAGCCATCAACATGTCACACAATCCAGTTCAACATGACCGAACAAAGCACGTGGAGATAGACAGACATTTTATAAGAGAGAAGATCGATGCTGGAACAATTGAATTAAAATACATTCCCTCCAAAGAACAAACAGCTGACGTGCTCATAAAGGGATTACCTCGGGATAAATTCGAATATTTAATTGGCAAGTTCGACATGATTAATATCTATGCTCCAACTTGAAGGGGAGTGTAGAAGGGAATATTCAGAATTAAAGAGGAGTGATTATAGGAATTAATTATATATGATTATAGGAGAATTTGGGGGGATTGGATCAGATTATATCATTAAACTGTATCCCATAATTTGTGCATAGCTCTCCGTGTAATATGCTCTCTTGATTGTGCTTCTGAGTGTATATATATGTGTGTATCAACATAGATGAATACAAGACAGAATTTGCCTCAGTTCTGTTCTTCGTCAAGTATTTTCATAGCTCATTCCAACAGTCTCTGATAGTTGTGTGGCATGCTTCTGCAGCTAATCATGATCTTCATTGGAAACACCATAAATTGAATACTTATTTCTGCAATTGATTGTCCTGTTTCTGATTCTATGTATATATATTTTATTGGCGATTCTTATTTTATGTAGGACCAAATGATGCACCTCTTGCATCTACACCATTTGAGGCTTTTGTAAAAGTTCCAAACTTCCTTCGTCCTCATAATCAAATTTATTGTACAAGGTACTGCTCTACATTAATCATATCCAAATATTTGGCTATTTGCTATTCGCTTTTCTATGCCTGTTTTTGAGCAAGGGGAAAGGTATCGGAATAGATAAGAATGAGAACAAACTTCCTGTCTTCCCCCAGGAGCAATACTCTAAGAAATGCAACATTTGTCTTAGTATATGATATTGAAGCTTTTCATTAAGATGTTTTGGGATTCCTCATCAAGATTTGATTTGATTACTACAATTTCTTATGAAACATGGTTACCTCTAGATTTAAGCCATACCCATAATAGGCATATACCCGGAACATGTACTTTTTTGGTCACTCCAAAATATGTATCAAGTAGTTTTCCCCTTTTTAAAACAAGGTATGTTTGGATAGATATTCTCGGTAAATTTAGAAAGGGCAATAAACTTTCAAATCTAGAAGATCTATAATTAATTTTTTTAAAAAAGGTTATATAACTTTGATATTGGATTAGAATATCTGGATTTCTAATTTGATTGGTTATTTTTAGGAGGTTCATTATGTAATTTCTTTCTCTTATAAAATACTTTTTTCATATAGTTTATATTGCTTTTCACGTACCTTTATCCAAAAATAAAAAATACTAGATCCCTTACCGATACTGTGCTCAGTACCCGTACTGTGCGGTGCAAATTTCTTTTACATTATCATTAATAATCTAGAATACTCATAGAAGTTGCATTGTGATTTAAGCCCAATAATTGTTGAGTCACTGAAACTTTAAATTTGTATCGTATACAGTTTTCTGGATCTCAACTGATATTCTTCTCTTCAGGTCCAAAAAGAACCTGATATTCATCTCTTTCTATCTCTAAACTATGCTGTGAAGCAATTTCAAGCGTGATTTGAATTTCTAGGATAGCACTAGGTCTATGATTCTTTGCGTGAAAGGAAGTTGGTACTTAGAGACCTGACGATATATTATTGCATTCACAATAAGTCTCTCCAAACCCTATTAGATTTCCTTTGTGAAAGAAGCATTTGAAATACAGGATGTTTTACCAGTTACTGACACTTGACATTTCAAGTTCTTCGGGTGATTAGGCGCATGGAAGATTTTTCTTCCTGGTGATCATTGATGAGGAGAATGATGAGAAAAAAACTCTGATATATGTATCATTCAATGAAAAAGCTGCTCTATAGCAGAACCTAGGCAAAGAGAAAACACTCAACCCTATGCATTCGAGAGGCACAACATATTTCGCATTCCCTTTCCCACACCAGGACCATCCTTATGTACTTCTCTCTCCCTAACTGTCACAATAGAAAATATCTCAAATACCCTTACATGATTCACACTCCCACATATCAATATTACCCTTTTGTCCATCAGAGAACTTTTGAATGAAAATACAGACAAATAAACTAGGATGGAGTTTTTAGTTATGAGCTCGTATATGAATGGTTTGTGTTGTTTGCATAAGATCTATGGCTGAATGACTATATGATGAAATTCAATTCCCTCTTCAACTTCTTTAGACCTCATCCATTTTTTTAATTGCTCATGGCCAAGTTCTTTTTCTGATCCATACCCTTGAGGAAGCATCAACTTAAACTTGATTTAATTGCTAAGTTATCATACTTTTCCTTCACAGGATTATTCCTTACTCCCATTTAGTTTACTATAGGAAATTGAAATTTGTTTCTTTGCAGTGAATGGGTACTGGGCAATCGACAGGATCTGGTCAAGGATATCATTTCTGAATTACAACCAGAGAATGGTGAGGTAATATCATATTTTGATCTGTTCAACTCTAAGCTCTGTAATATTTTTTGGTGTACTTGACATCTGGAAAAGGAGCTGGAATGCGGCATCTGTTATGGTGTTGTCTGCTTTAATGGATCAAAGTGATTTTTTTCAGGAATGGTGGACGTATGTATGCATGGGACCATCAGATCCTCATCCTAATTGGCACCTTGGAATGCGAGGCACTCAACATCGTGCTGTCATGTGGCGAGTGTGGAAAGAGGGTGGCACAGGATTTTTGTACTGGGGTGCCAACTGCTATGAGAAGGCAACTACAGCCAGTGCAGAGGTACTGTGCTGTATCATTCTTGGATTAGAATATTCATCTATAAGAGGGTTCTTTTTACTGATAGCTGATATGTTTTCTTGAACACAGATAAAATTCAGACACGGCCTTCCACCTGGAGATGGAGTTCTATACTACCCTGGTCAGGTGTTCTCATCTTCTGATGAGCCGGTTGCTTCTCTCAGATTAGAGCGCTTGCTTAGTGGCTTGCAGGTAAGAGCGATGTAATTTCCAAAGTACTTAGCTAATTATACTGAATGTCATTGAACTTTTGCCAAGTTTCTTCTGTTATATGAATGCAATGTTGAGCTTGTGAATATATTCTTATGCACACGTTGCATCAACCTTATGGATAAATATTTGTTTTCATGGTTTGCTTGTGTTAGTTGTGCATAGTTGTTTCATATTCTGATGTTTCCATGTTGTCATTATTGTGTGGATTTTTCTAGGACTACGAGTACCTGAAACTATACGCTTCCCGATATGGTAGGGATGAAGGGATCGCTCTTTTGGAGAGGACTGGTTTGTATTTTGGTCCTGAGCGTTACACGTTTGAGCATATGCCAGTCGATGCAATGAGAGGAGAGATATTTAATGCCTGCCGTTCATAAATTTTTGTATAGACGGATACCACATGTTTCAAGTGGTCTTTTGGCGGCAGCTGTCATATCCAGGCTTCAGTGTTTAGCTTTCAAATGTCAATTGATGTAGTGCATAATTTTAACTTTGGGGTTTATACCTATGTGGCTATAATATCCACTTGAAACGTAGTTAATTAGATAAGAGGGAAGCTTTCACCCCTTTTTTCTTCCTGGAATAGTGGAATGGGCCAACGATGTCAATTAGCAAGTGGAGTTAACTATCGTTTAGGCTCATGTAAATATTTATCCGATGTTGCTTTGCAAGGATCGTTAGAGGTTGAAAGATATATATCGGTGGCTAATGCTATAAACGTTTGGTACATTACTGTATTTTGGTCACTCGCAATCTTGTCGATAGATTTCTATTGAAGAAGTAGTCAATTTATCCATCAGCTTTGGCGAGGAATACAGGAAGCCCTCGCAAACGGTGAATACAATTGTCCAATTCGTTCCAAATTCATGATAATCTGGGGTCGCATGCTAACCACTACCCGTCGTAGCTGAACTATGTAACAATTGCAACGCATGTGCAATTTCCCGTGTTTCTGACACCACCCGGGGAGGGTTAAGTTTAACTTTACCAGTTCACTATCATGGGTAAACATTTTATTAATAATACAAAAAAAAAGAAAAAGAAAAAAGGAAGAGGTCTCATTGGTAAACTCCCCGGTTCATGTTCTCCCTTATTGACGTCGCTCGCACCCATGCCCCTGGGTCTTTGAAATGTGTCCCTTCAGACCATCGCGGTTTCGTTTGACCCTCAGTAAGTGTCGTAAATATGTGTGTGTGTGTGTGTGTGTATTATACGTTTTGCTTATCTTTATGAGTTTCCATAAAATTTCAAATTCAATAACCTTAAATGATATTATTATTATTATTTATGCTCTGATGGATTATTTTATTTCATACTGTTCATATGGTATAAAGCCATGTGGCTCATTTTTTATTTAATAAATTGACAATTTGGTGCTCTTACCCTTTTCAATTCAGAAACTCACTAGCATATAGAGATATTGGAGTAATTTATGTATAAATGAAGGATAAAGTCCTGTGTTTCGATTTTCGAATATATTTGGAGTGAGGGGTTTCTGGAGGGAAAATATAGCCGCACGACCCTGCCAGCACTCGTAGGGCCATCTTGCGAGCCATGCAGGGAAGCATCCAATTATTCCATCGTTGTGTGTCAAGGAAATCAATCGAGACCCGACGTTGACACACGGGCTTCACCCCTTATTTTGGACCAAAGAACTGAATAGAAATTTCCAGATTCTACTTCGGAACTGTTTAGTTTGACGTATTTTGAAAGCAAGGTGAAAAACGGAAGGTGTAATTGTATTTAATAGCGAAAAATAGAGTTTTTAATTTTGACTTTTTATACTCTCCTCTCTTCTAAAATTAGCATTTTTTAAAAGGATGATAAATTTTTATTTTAATCTTAATAAAAATACACATAATATATTCTTATTATTCTAGTGCTACCCTTTTTAACTTAAAGTAATTTTTCTATTACATACCATTCTTAACACTACTTTTTTATATCTTTTAACTACTATCAAATAAAATAGTTGTGTTATCCAAATTATTTATTTAAATTAAGAATATTATTTTATTCTTATATAAGTTTGTATAGAATTAATATAAAAATATATATTTTAAAGTAAGTATATTAAAAAATAGTATATATATTATAAATATATTATATGTTTTATAACTATAAAACTAATAATATAATGTTAACATATTTTCACATATTCTAGTTTCTTAATTTTATAAGATATTTAAAAATATATTATAATTAATGGGATAATATATTAAAGTTAATAAAATAATATTTTGAAGTATATATAAAAATATTTTATCATATATAAATAATATAATAAATTTTTTAATATTCATATTTTAAAAAATAATAATTTTGGTATAAATATTATAATAAATATAAAAAAATTAAATAAAAAAATATTTATAAACTCCTAATGTTTTTCTTTTCTTTTTTCTCTTTCTATAATAAACTAGAAATCTCATCTCTCATGTCTTACCATTTAACCTCCCCTCCCCTCCTTCAGTTCACCAAACATTTTCTTTATCTGTTCGCATCACATAAAATGCCCTTTTTGTTTCCTACTGGTCCCCGTTATCCGGCTGTCTCGACGGAAAGTTAGGGAGGGCTGTGAAGCTCGTGTCTTCTACCTACCTCCTTCAAGATTCATGTGCCCTCTGTTTCCTTTACGTCTCCGATATTTAACCACTTTTGGCCTTCCTCTGATTTTGCTTCCCGATTTGGGTTTTTCTTTTCTACTGCTCCATTTGTTCCGGAACGGTACGATTCTCCCATTATCTGTTAATTTCTATCAATTTCTTTTTTCTTTTCCAATTAGTTGACTTTGGTTTTAATTATTCTGTTGATAGCCCCTCCCACACCATTCAAGAAAGTTTCATCTTTTGGCGCTTCTCGACCAAAATTGATGGTTATTTTTCTTATTTGCTGACAAAAGTTGCCATTATTTATAATAATAACTTCTTAACATATGCCAGGTCCCTGAATAAGGGAAAATATCGAGCACATCGGAGATTGCATTATAACTGAATGAAGAATAATGTGTTGGGAGTTATGAGATTGTCTTTAGCATATGCTTGTGACCCTCGTGCTCTGATACATTATAAAGTTGAAGAAAAGTATTTCTCGTAAAATGCTCTCTGGTAACTTTTCAAGACTCAGAACTGCAGTTCAAAGATCGATTGTGGGGAGAGAGAGTGGAAATCAAGATTCTTTTGGAGTTTTGATTGGACAAGGGAAGTTGTCGTTTGGCGGCAGTTCAAGGTTATTTCATTTTTTAAGCGGCTCTTCTTGTGCTGATTTCTGTGCAATTCTCCATCGTGGTGTTGCTTTAGCTACAAGCTCAGAAATAGTTGACCAAAGAAGAACCTTGTCTTTAGTTGGCACTCTATCTCGCACATTTTCCATCCCATCATTATCGGGGCCTTCGTTTCAGGTGTGTTGGTACCACGTTGATTGTGCATTTCGTGAGTCTGCTCAATTTCCTGTCAGCAGGAATTGTAAGCTGGAATTAATGGCGATTCCCTTAGCTAGAGCAGTAGTTGGTGAATTCTATTTTGATAACGTAAAGTCAAAGAGCTGCCACCAGTCACTTTCAACAAGGAATGATAGTATTCTGTGGCTGGGCAGAGGTCTGGAGGTTGGCAGAAAAGTGAGCATGAGTTTGAAAAACCATAAGCGGCCTGACAGTCGCGGCATTTATGGTTATTTCATATATAATGCGGCAAAAGCTTGGCAGAGTTATAACCCTTGTGCAGATTCAGGGTCAAGAGATTTGCATAGCTCATCATCAACATATTTGTCTGCTGGGCCTGTTCCTGATGTGCCTTTCGATTCTTCTGTCCGAGAAGAGCAGCAAACAAATTATGTGGTTTCATCTGATCAGTATGTTTTCTCCTTTTTAAGCCCACCATCTTATAATCTTCTCTGCGATTAAATCAGTGACCTAATGACCTAATTACTGTGATGCTTCTTGAAGTTTAACATGCATCTTACTAGTTCCAGTGACTTCTTTTATCCAAAAGTAAAACACAATGATAAATGTTTCATCAATAAGCGTGTAGATATGTGGAATGTGGGGATCTGACGAGTGCTGTTTTCATTAATAAAATATTTATGATATAATTCCCATATTGAATGAACGTCTCACTGGATTTTGTTATCATTAGTATAGTTAAAGTTTTGAAAATGGATGGTGAAGAGGTTTCTTATATTTAAAATCAATAGGATTTATCAATTTTCAATTTATTAGCTGAGTTCACTTAGTGAGATAAAACTTGTTGTTGTTATATTATTAGCATTAAAACGTTATGCTGTAGCAATTGCACTACAGTAGATTTGGAACCTGGAACATTAATTCATTCATTTGCTTGGGACAAAAGTATCTGACAAATGCATACCCACACAGTCCTTAATTGTTAGTCATGGTTGGTTGGTTAATTACCTGGCTACCTGCTGTTGCAGAGTTTCCCATATGATTGCAATCTTAATGCTAAAATGAGATAGTTGGATGATGACCACAGGAAAAGCCTTTCTGGCAAAATGCTTAAGTTAATTTCTGGATCATGTTACTTGCCTCATCCTGATAAAGAAGAAACTGGTGGAGAAGATGCTCATTTCATATGTAATCAGGAACAGGCAGTAGGGGTGGCAGATGGAGTTGGTGGCTGGGCAGACGTGGGAATTGATGCTGGAGAGTACTCCCGTGAACTCATGTCCAATGCAGTGAATGCTATTAAGGAAGAGCCCAAGGGTTCTGTTGACCCAGCTAGGGTGCTGGAAAAAGCGCATTTAAGTACTAAAGCTAAGGGTTCCTCAACTGCATGCATCATTGCACTTACTGAACAGGTATGCTACCTTTACCTTTATGCCATCTTCTTTAGAATGTTTCAATAGTTTCAATCTTGCTGCAGTCACCCTAACTCTAGTGCTGGTTTTACTATTTATAATCTTGAATCCATTATCCAAGTATTTTCAACCTAGGCAGTTAGTGATTGAATGAGAAAGATCATAAAGAAAAACTTAACAGGTCGAAAATAATTTAGTACCAGTAAAATAATTACATAGAACAGCAAGGGTTATGTGATATTTATGTACAAGTTCGGTAACTTTAGGGTCATGTTGCATTAGTCATTTTCTGCTTAACGTGCCACCGTGCTCTGTGGAGCTAAAAGTAGCCAATGCTATGTGTAAAATTTCAATTGGTTAAATCGCAACTAGAAAGTTTCAGTAATGATTTTATCAAGTTTAAAATTGAGGCTCTTCTCTATGAGAAATACAATTCGCTAATTTTCAGCTTTACATAATATATATGCTTTGTTACTTCAGGGTGAATAGTGACTTGACTTGGTTATATGCTTTGTTACTTAATATATATTATTTGGTTTGCCATTTAGTAATCCTAAAAGATTTTTAGTTTGTTGATTTCAATGTACATCAATTGGCTGTTATGTTCCTTTTCATAGGGACTTCATGCTATCAATTTGGGGGACAGTGGTTTTATGGTGGTCCATGATGGTTGCACCATCTTCCGATCCCCAGTGCAGCAACATGGTTTCAATTTCACTTACCAACTGGAAAGTGGAACTAATGGTGACTTACCTAGTTCTGGTCAGGTATGGTTTTCTATGCTCTGCTCTAGGCCCTTAATTTTTTCATTGTGGCTTCAACAAATGTTGAGAAGTGGTATTGTGACTTCGTGATTCATATTATGGTTGTTGTATTTCTCCTTGCTATTGATATTTAATGGTAATGGTTGAAATTTTCCTTGAGTATTGTGTGTTTTGGATTGAAGAGTGGAACCAGTGGGGGCCAGGGGGTATAAGACTGATAGTTTTCCTTGCGAGTTCACTTCCCCTACCTATAAACGGGCTATCCTTGCTCTTCTCTACTTAGCCAAACCTGGACCTTA
The DNA here is from genome assembly GCA_037074615.1 of Leucaena leucocephala. Lineage (NCBI taxonomy): Eukaryota > Viridiplantae > Streptophyta > Magnoliopsida > Fabales > Fabaceae > Leucaena > Leucaena leucocephala. The sequence continues at coordinate 975,760 of CM073542.1, forward strand.
CTAGAAGAAGTTTGTGACAATTTGGGTTGAGCCTTGGTGATTTCAATAATTTGTAATTAAGAGAATTATTTGTAATAATACCATGTCTGGGTGACTAACCTTAGTTCATATTTTAGGCATCTTCTTGGTGTATCGCAGTGTATTATTGTGTGTTGTACAGGTGAACTTCTCAAATTATGTGCCTTGCGTCTTTATTTTTTTGGACTTTTTTATTTTTTAGTGCTCTCAATATTGTTAGAGTAAAACATGAAATGAGGTGTTTGTATTGATAGTGTAGAAAAATGATGGTCTGTTAGTTTTTCCTATTGGATGATATGGTTTCATGTGTATGATTGGTTCTGGTTGAGTTGATATCAGGCGTTTGCAATACCCGTGGCTCCTGGGGATGTGATAATTGCTGGGACAGATGGGCTGTTTGACAACTTGTATAACAATGAGATCACAGCAATGGTGGTACACGCCAGAAGAGCCGGCTTAAGTCCTCAGGTGACAGCTGAGAAGATAGCGGCATTGGCACGCCAACGGGCTCAGGATAAAGACCGGCAGACCCCTTTCTCAACTGCTGCTCAAGATGCCGGTGTCCGTTATTTCGGTGGCAAACTTGATGATACTACGGTAGTTGTTTCCTATATTACCTCCTCTCAAGATCCCTAACTCTTTGTATCTTGTATATGATTGCCCTTTTTTATTATAACGACGTAAGTGTGAAAGATGTAAGTCAGTGGTGGGAGGCTGGTTGCACTTGTATGCTAATTTTTGATAGCTAGAGACAGAATCACAGTCAATCAAATATGGATTGTACTTTAAGAGATTTTGTATGAATGGGAATGGGAACTCGTGCGTTGCCAGGTATCTCCCTTTGTTGATATTAATTGTAACGCATTTGCTATCTCTTCTTTTTTCCTTATAATTTTTTTCTTCCTTCTGGTTTGAATTTACTGGACGCGGGGTTTGCTTTTGAGGAAGCAGCTCCTAGATGCCATTTTTTTTTGGGTAAAGAAAAATTTAATTGGGTTTGACCTTAGTATAGTTTTAAAATTTAAAGAATATTTATAAAAAATTTACGAGATCGACTATTAAAATCTCACAAAAATAATAAAAATATAATTTTTATTTTTATAGAATATATAAATTTAATTTTTATTATGTGTCAATTCTTATTAGTTTATAGATGCAATTATGAATGTGCATCAGTCTACTCTGGCATAGAAAGCCATAGGGAGGACTGGTTTAAGCTACAAGGAGAACAAAAATTAATTACGCATAATAATGAATTTCATAATAAACTGTTATATGAATTAAGTTTTGCCATAATATAAATTTTAAAATACTAAATAATAGAATAAACTCTTAAGCAACAGTATTATATTACAATTAAAAGTTCACAGAATTTATCATCTAAATTTAATGTGGCATGTCTTGCATCTATAATTTGAATTTTATCTAAAAAATAGAAAATTAAAAATAAAAATTCCAATCCTGAGAAGGTCCCTTAATCCAGCCCACTCAATCGAGTGTGGGTCAGCATTCATCGGAGGGGCAATAAGGCGTGTTGACCGAAGACTAGAGCCATTTTTTTGTTATAAGTCGTTGACATTAGCATTAGGCAACCAGTATTTAGATAATTATTTTTAAAAATATTTTTATTATTAATAAATTATAAAAAAAATATGAGTATTAAATAAAGAGATATAAAATATAAGAGGAGAGAAGAGATAAAAAAAAGAGAAAATATAAGAAAAAATAAGAGAAAATATAAAAAAAATAAGAGAAAAAGTATAAAAAAAATAGAAACAATATAATAATTAGTTAGTTCATAAGTTTTTTTATTATTCTATAAATTATTCTGATCAATTTATCTAAAATTTTAGTTTTAAATTATATTTTAGTTTAAAAATTTATTTAAATAAATATAACTATTTATTTTAAAAAATAAATAAATTTAAAGTTTTGTCAAAAAAAACTTTTAAAATTATGGTAAAATCATGGTTTTATTGCTAACCAAACACCCCTATATATAATTAACAAGAGACAAACGGCTTTGTCTGGCACCGTAGACGACTTCAGAGTGCAGTGCAGCAGCCAGCGGTGTCAAGCACCTACTAAGCCTTCGTCAAGGAAGAGAGTAGGATCCCTCATTCCCGTTAGCAAAACTGTTTAGATGTCGTAAAGGGGAGTTGTGGTGCCCAGATTCTCCCATCTCGCCCTCTTGAAGAAATTCAGATTGTCATGGCGGGTCGTAGAGATGCGTTGCTCGCCAGAGAGAAAGGCCAGTCTACTCTTGGATCTCGGATCTTTGTTGCCGTAGTTATAGGTGTTCTTCTCGGTTGCGTCTTCGCCTTCCTGGTACCTCATGTTTTCGTCAGCTCCAATCGCCTCTTCCATAATCGTCGAATTGAAATTCCCGATCTTCAGGTTTTTTTACTTTGAAACTATGATCTACTGTTGCATTTTACTCGCCTAAACCTAATATTTGTTGTGGAGTTTGTTAAAACTTGTCTGTTTGATCTGAGAATTATATATTTGTTTATTCAATGTGTGATTTTCTTAGAACTCTATTTGGTTTGTTAGAACCTTTCCCTTCATGCTGATATAAACTGATAAAGGAATTGCCTTCGTTTGATATTAACTACCTGATATTGAATATTTGTTCTACTATTACTGGTTATACTTTTGGACACAACACCATAGTTCAGGACACAGCACCAATCCCCCACCCTCCCCGGGGTGGCTTCCCGATTAAATGAAATGAAAAAAGGCATAGTCTGAAGGAGAAGATATGTGTCTGTCTATGTAAATAAACTGCAAAATGGTAAGAGTGGACATCTGATTCGTGTTCATTTCATGCTTAGTTTGGACCTAGGACTTGTCTTATTGGCGACCTTGATTTATTACTTTTTTCAAGGACAAGATTAATAGGACAGACCTTGTGCATGAGCTTCTTGGCCTACGTTCCATAATATTGCCCCACCTTTTGGCTTTCTCTATCTCTTAACTTTGTCCTTTATTTGTTAGATTGGTTCATCTGCTTGTGAATCACCAGAGCAAGTTAATGCCCTAAAGGTAGATATTCTAACGGTGGCAGAGAAGAATTCTGAGCTCAAGAAGCAGGTCAAGAGTCTAATGGAAAAACTGCGGCTAGCTGACCAAGGAAAGGATCATGCCCAGGAACAGTTTGTTATGTTGGGTGAGAATCACAAGGCTGGGCCATTTGGCACTGTCAAGGGTCTGAGAACTAATCCATCCGTCATTACGGATGAATTTGTGAATCCCAGGTTGGCAAAAATCTTGGAGGAAGTTGCTATTTATAAGGAACTTATAGTTGCATTGGCAAATTCTAACGTGAAAGAGGTGTTAGAGGTCTGGTTTACGAACATCAAGAAGGTTGGCATACCTAATTATTTAGTAATAGCCTTGGATGATACCATTGAAGAATTCTGCAAATCAAATGATGTCCCAGTCTATAGAAGGGATCCAGATGATGGAATTGATACAATTGCTAGGAGTGGAGGTAACCATGTTGTCTCGGGGCTTAAATTTCGCATTCTAAGAGAATTCCTACAGTTGGGTTACAGTGTCCTTCTTTCAGATGTTGACATTGTATACTTGCAGAACCCCTTTGACTATCTTTATCGAGATTCAGATGTGGAGTCTATGTCTGATGGTCACAATAATATGACAGCATATGGGTTCAATGATGTCTTTGACGAGCCTGCGATGGGTTGGGCACGATATGCTCACACAATGAGAATATGGGTCTATAACTCCGGTTTCTTTTACATAAGGCCAACTCTTCCTTCCATTGAGCTTTTGGATCGTGTAGCTAACCGGCTTTCTCGGAAATCAAAATCATGGGACCAGGCTGTTTTTAATGAAGAGCTCTTCTTCCCTTCGCATCCTGGCTATGATGGGCTCCATGCTTCCAAAAGAACTATGGATATGTACCTCTTCATGAACAGTAAGGTTCTCTTTAAGACTGTTCGAAAGGATGTTAAACTTAAAAAACTGAAGCCGGTTATTGTACACGTTAACTATCATCCTGATAAATTTGCTAGAATGAAGGCCGTAGTGGATTTCTATCTCAACGGGAAACAAGATGCATTGGAACATTTCCCAGATGGATCGGAGCGGTAGGAGCTTTCACTAAATTGTGGTTCTGGCGTGAAGGACTTTCACGTTCTAATTTACTGGACGCAGGAGCATTGATAATAGTTCCCCTCCCAGGACTCAATTTTCATTTCCAATTTGTATCTCAAGTTCGAAGGACTTTGGTATGAGCTTTCTTTCAACCCCTCCCCAGACATATTGAGTTGATCCATTGTCTTGTATATTGTCACATTGAGTGGAGTTTGTATTTTTCCCCCTTTGGGAGGGGAGGGAGGTGTTCACGATGGATTATATATTATTGGTTGAACTAGTTTCCTGTCACACTATATTTCTGTTTGTGATTTGTGCTTTAAGTTGAAACTCAGCGTCTCCATAGAATGGAACTGAGTCTTCGCTTAACAAGCAATGACTGGACTGTTTAAAATGCATTTAAGATTAAGAAATATCTTGGAAGTAACGAGGACTCGTGAGCTTTCTGTTTTCAACTTTTCGTCTGACTCGTAGATTGAGGACTGCTTTAATTCTTTTTTCTTTTTTTTTTTTTGGTACAAAGGAGGGCAAAAGCCCAAAAAATAACATATAAAAACTAATCTACATGAGAATTATCTCTCAAACTCTCCGTGGTAATAATATGTCTCAATTGTGTAGGACAAGAATATAACATTGTTGTGGTCATCAAATCTTATTTTGCAAGAGCATCTGCTAATCTGTTTTGATCCCTAGGTATATGTTGAATTTTCAATTCCCATAGAAACTGAATCAAACTGTGTATATGTGATAATAATAGACTGTATCTATCTCTATTTAAATTTAATAATATATTAATAATATTTTTTATATTAAATTTAATAATGATATTTTTAATTCCTACCTCATAAACTATTTTTAGCCTTTTATAAACAGGACTGCTTGAATTCTCGTTGCTCGCTTTTCCCCTCAAACGCGCAAGAACAAAGAGGCCCATTTGATTTTGAAGGGCAATAATACACTATACCAATTGCATAGCCCAGCAGTACAAGGTCGCAACGCTTTGTCGTTTATCTCACACGTTTGGTAAACGTTATCGTTGGTTGCAGGAGCAGGGGACCCAATTGTCTAATTTATTTGCTTGGGGCAGGGTAACGTCCCCAGTCGCATTTAGGTCTCCCCGTGGTCTGTCTCAGCTGCCACTTTGAGCTGGCTAATGATCAGTTATCAACTTCAATTATGTAACGTGATTGATTCTCCTTTGCCCTCCCAAAAAGTTAGCCAATCAAGTGGCCCGGCCCTTTCACATTATTTCTGTCTCAGTTTGCTCATGGACTCTACGAGGAAAGTTCAATTATGGTTGCTATCGAGTTTAGGTGTTACTATTGACCTCCTCAGTGTTCCGATGATGCATACATGCTCTCTCCCCTCATCACTTATTGTGAACAGGCTTCATTTAGAATCTCTACTTTGTCCATCTCCATGGATCACTTTTTGCGTTGATTTTTGGATTTGGATGTGTTTGTGTGTGTTCCAACACCTTTATGCCCCAGAATTCAACTGAAATTGAAGATTGCAACAAAAAGAAAAGGTTTCGGTCGCCACTTTATTCTTTCGCCCAAAAGAAACTAGTCCCCATGATTCACATGAAATCCTTTAAAACTGTCTTTTTTTTATCTAATTTATCAAAATTTTATCCCAATTACATTAAAATCTAACTTACGTTGCACATTTAATTATAGTAGATGAGTCTCATAATAAAAATTTTCTATATACCTTAAGACTGAAGTTAAAATTTTACTTAAATTATACTAAATCACTGATCACTTGGATCAATTATTACTGTTGGTTCCTTTAAAGCTGTTGCATACGCTAATGAGAACGATACCAGATTATATACTTACATTATTCATATGGACGCACACGGCCACCACCCGTTGGATAATGGATATTGCTAAATCGGAAAGGGAAAATATATTAAAATTGTACTCAGAAATTCCATCGCTGGCTGTATAATAAATTGTAATACGCCAACATAATCATTTCAGACATATTAGTAGAAGATATTATTACTATCGTATTTCCGGTTTCACACGATTTTTTTCTCAGGTAAGAAAAAGCAAGAATTTGTTTATAACGTAAGCAATGTAAATCCTTAAATATACAATAAAACGGGGCGTTTTAATTAATTGGCGAAATGTGCTTGGAACACAGGACATGTAACACTAAAGATTTGGGAACCAGAGACTCATCGGTCAACATGATTTGTCCTCTTTTCCCCATTCCTTTCTTCGCGGTATTTCTGTAGAAAATAATCTAACAGTCGAATTCACTTGTATCTTTTGACGAGGAAAAAAATAATTTCCCTCTCTTTTTCACTTTTCGCAGACTCTTTTTGTGTGTGTGTGTGTGTGTGTGTGGTGTGGTGGTGGTAGGGGGGTGGGGGTGTTTGGTTTCAGGGCATTTGAAAATTTTGACGAGGGATAATGTCGCGTTAAATTTTTTTTTAGCAATATCATATAGAAAGTTTAAAAATATAGTATATTTTTTTATCATTATATAAAATTAAATTTAATTATCAATTGATTAATATATTATACTATTTTTTATTATTAGTTAAAGTATAAATTTATTTTAAAAATTTTACTCTAGAGTACTAGTTTTTTTTTATATTCAATATTTTATCTTATTCAATTTAATTATTACTTTGATCAAATATACTCAATTGATTAGCTTATATGTCATTCACTCTATTTTTTTTGAGATTAAACTTATAAATAAAGAAAATTTACATTTCTCAAAATCCTTTTATTAACAGAATATCACTCTTAAAATATCATACTTTTTTTACAAATAACATATAATGATAGAGTTTGATGGATATATTTTTTATTTATAAATATAATTTAAAAAAAATAATATAAAATAGATAACACATATATTACTAGTTTATTTCTAAAATAAAATATAATATTCTAATAATAATAACTTATTAATGATAGGGTTTAAAAAATATTTTTTTTATATTTTTTTATTTATAAATTTATTTTTTTTTTAAAAATAAACTGGATGATATGTGAATTAACCAATTTAATATATTTAATTAAATTAATAGTTAAACTAAATTTACATAATATTAATATAATATTAAATAAAAAAATTTTAAATATCTAATATTTTCGAATAAAATTTTTTAAAATAAATTTATATACTAATTAATAATATAAAATAATATAAATATTATATCAATATATTAATCAATAGTTAAATTTCCTTTTAGATAACCGCGGGGCGGTATTGTAAGTTTAGGACTACATTGTCCCTTTTCAAACTTATCGGACGAATTAATACTTCTGACATAAAAATACCCTTTAATTTCTTTTTTGGGTGACAACAAATATATTTTAATAACCAGCAAATAGGAAGAAAGAAAGAGAGCACGTTGATGGTTGTCACGGCACATCACTGCTGTCCATATCTAGACTCTCTAGTCACTCGTGTTCATCTTTTTCCCCCTAGCTTGTCTCTTCTCTCCTCTCCTTGTTTCAGGCTTTAGCAGTGAGTGACACAGCGAGCGTCTTCTTCCTCTTCGTCTTGGTCTCCAAACATTCGTTGCTGGTCTTCCTCTGTCCTGTTTTACCGTCCATTCGTTTCTCATCGTTCGCGATTAGGAATTGCTGTGTGCTAAGTTTCTCTAGTTCTCTTTGTCTTGCTGTTGCGTTGCTGCTGCTCTTGGACTTTCCGATGGCCATACTCTTCCATTCTTTACTTGTGAGTTCTGCATTTTTTTCTCATGCTCTCTCTCTCTCTCTCTGTGTCCTCACAGTTTTGCGCTCTGGTTCATCTAAATTTAGTTTTGACTGGTTAGTCGCTCTCGCAGACCTAGCGGTTAAAATATTTCTTCGTGGTGTCTTTATTATTCTTTCTGCTTGCTCTAATTTGGCTTGAAAAACGTAAGATATTTGGGAAATACAACATCCGGTAGGGGCTTTGAGACATTACGGCTTTTTTCAGCCTGTTCGTTTCTTTTCTCGGCTACCAAACAAAGAAAACACTTCTGTGGTTGGAGTTGAGTTCTGTGATCGCTGCGTTTTTTCTATTATTTTCGATCTTTGTATGTATACGCATGAGCATAACTTGAAAATTTATGCTGTTCCCAGATAGATCTGATTTTTGAGTAGACCGGAGAATATCTGTGAGGCCATCTTTCTTCGTGTCACCCGGAGCTCAACCCTTTTTATTTGTTGAGTGGAATTTGATGTTCCGTTTACATTCCACCAACACGCCCACCCCCGTTTAAAACAAATATATATGGTTTGTTGACCATTCCTTAAGAAATCAAAATACTAGCCTTGCTCTACCCTCGTTATGATCAGATGGGCCAGAGGATTGATTTTAGTTAAAAAAATTAACTAGTTTTTGCTGCTATGATCTGGTAGAACTCCCTGTGGGCTACATTTTACTGGTACAAAATTCACTAATTACTAAAACATGTGAAAACGGCTTTTCTGCTGAGAAATTCATCATATCAAATTGCATTTTTTTTCTGTTAATTGGAAGCAAGGGAACTATTATTATTCCTCTTTCATTTGCCGTAAGCCCATCACTAGCACTCCTTAGTGTGAGGGAAAGTGTGTCGTTTTTTCTTCAGTGTGTGTGAACTTATACAGGTGATGCTTTTGTTCAAATGATTGTTGGAAACAGGTCCTCCGCTGTTTTTTTCTTTAGGAAAGATGAAATTTAGATCTAAGAAAGGATGGAAGACTTTGGTACCTCTTCATTTGAAGGGTAAATCAGCACTCCGTTTTTCTCTGTTCCCCAAAGTCAATTCAAATAGCTATGGTCCTGGCGAAACTCCAGTTTATCTGAATGTATATGATTTGACGCCAATGAATGGTTATATGTACTGGACTGGCCTAGGTATCTATCACTCTGGTGTCGAAGGTATGACTAGTCTTCTTTTTCTTGAATTTGATCTGTGTCTCAATCCAAGCTTAACATCTACAGTAACTTGGCTTCTGCATGCGAGACCTTAGTTACTACTTATGGTGGAGGAACATGTGCTCTTGTTGAAGGAAATTTCGTTTGCCATCATAATTAGAAAGCATTGGCGGGGAGAGAAGCTAAATTTAATCCTTGTATGTGACTTTATGTAAGCAAATGTCTTGGGAGATGCTAAAATGTTTAAAATTATCTTTTGGCTGGAGGAGGGTGCTTTTATGAAGGTTGTGACAAGTGGATGAATGTGGAACTGGCCTAGTTCTCTTGATTATATGATACTAGTAGGCATGTGATAATCTGCCTAATAATATTCTTGCAAATAATTTTACAAGAATGTTCCGAGTCATTTCTGAAATCACTATAGTCTGTTTGTATAAGAATTGTTTGACAGTCCAAAGGGGAAAACTTGGTAATTGTTTGTAGTGTGAATAATATGAAATCAGTGAAGATTTTGGTTTATGTTAGCATTATGATAGTTGTATTCATCAGGAAATCATCTCCATCCTCTAAGCTCAATGTCAACAACTCAACATTACTATTGTCTCCTCATATCGTTTCTTTTTTAATTTTAACTTGACACTGATAACCACTAGAAGGCTCTCTGGGTGGGGAAATTGGGAAATGCAGCCGAGCACTTATGGAAATGTTCATGTCTTTTATAATTAGCTGACTTCTTTTTATGCTTGTTTACAAATACCCTAAACTCGTTGCTTGGCCCCCTCTTACTTTCTCATTGAACTAAGTTGTTGGTTTTAAATTTTAAATGGGGGCTTACGTTTTCTGGTACACCCTTCGCACTGTACAGTATATGGTGTAGAATATGCATTTGGAGCTCATGACTATCCAACTAGCGGTGTCTTTGAGGTGGAACCTCGGCAATGCCCTGGATTCAAGTTCAGGAAGTCAATATTCATAGGAACCACCTGTCTAGATCCTTTACAGGTCAGGGAGTTCATGGAACGCCAGTCAACAAACTACAATGGTGATACATATCACTTAATTGTGAAGAATTGCAACCATTTCTGCAAGGACATCTGTTACAAGCTGACAGGGAAGTCAATTCCAACATGGGTTAATCGACTGGCCAACCTAGGTATATCTTTTGTTCCTTTAACTTCCCATAACTTGCTAAATCAGATGGAGGTTGATTTTCAAGATACAAAGAGTAAGTTACCTTGAATTTTGTTTCTGAAAACTACGGTATCATCAAAAACTGAATTTGCTTAGTTCTAGTCCTTAATGCCCTTTAGCCTGTTATCGTATGCATGGTCGTTGTTATTGATCTGGAAGAGAATAGAATCACGTGCTTGATTATTTTTACATCATTAATATATTTTCCAATGTACCTTAAGCAATATTCCTCCACAAGGGGAGGAAAATTTGTTGATATATGACGTGTGGGATGGTAAAAGCGCACATTCAAGTTTGTGCCGCTCGTAGGTCATGTCACTTATTAGATTTAATGGCAATGGTGGGCTTCTCCATGAGTTACACACGATTAATATCATCTTCGTTGAACTTGTGGCAGGTTCAGTTTGCAATTGCGTTCTTCCAGAAGCACTCAGAATTTCTGCTGTGAGGCATGATCCTAATTTCCAGACTCGCGAGAGTGAAAAAAGAAGGCTGCGAAGCGCCGTCAATTGTCTGTCCTCAATCTCAATGCGGCAAAAGCACTTATCAACCTCTTCACTGTTTCTACAGTCACCCCTAAGAGGCTGCTTATCGTCATGGGAATTTAGGAAGTCCATTAAAGAAAGTTAATCTATATTTGAGAAGGTAAGGAATGCGAATGTTTGATCAGGACCTTTCTCCTTACTTCTGACCCAGTCTTCAATATTGGAAATCTTTACTAAGCAGCTTTTGCATTTCTTCTTTAAAACAACATCGTTTTGGGTTTTTAATTCCGTTTTTTTTTTCTTGGGCCCCATTGAGTTTCTATTCCCTAGAGATTGTGGTGTAAAGTCACTGTTATGGCTCCATCTGCTGTAAATCCAATTGAGAATTATCGTTTCGGGGGTGAAGAAGAAACTAAATTTATAAAGCGTCACCTCCGTCAGCTGCAGCCTGCATGTCTTTGTTGTAATATGCCGCATCTAATTTATTTCTTTTTCGAAGTATACGTGAAATGTGATCGCCCTTAGTGAAGCTGCACTATAAAGTAATTTAAAAATGTAGTTGCTATAGTAGCGTGATTTATGATAAATTTTATTAAATATATATTGATGTATTGATGTATGGATTCTATGAAAATAATGTTTTGTTGGGGTTTGGAAAATGTTGGATTCATTGAAATTTAAGTTCTATAATGTAAATAGGGTGGGCTTGGCCTGCCCGCCAATGATTTTCATTCTGTCATTCATTCCAACAATAATAATTCAGTGTCCCTTGAGAACTAAACCTCACGTGGAAACTATATAGGGAAAGCTATATATATAATCGGTAGGTTTAGAGTGTCTTGGGAAATATTATTTTATGATAATTTTAATTATATTTAAAAAAATATTTTAGTTTTATTTAATATTAGTATTATTTAAGAGAAATAGAGATTTTATTATGTTTTTAAGTTTAATTTTTTTTAAAAAAAAATCTTATAAAAAACAAATAAAAATAAAGCCTCCCGGGAAGTTGGCTCACCGACATAGTGACTCGTACAGAGGATTGATAGGCTCCCCATCGGAGACGGTTGTGCCCGTTCCTCTCTGACAAAACATTCTTCTGTACAAATATAAATAATAATCAAAGTTTTGAAATTGCAGCTCATGCTCATATTTAGATTAATTTTTAGAGAATAAATTTTAGAAAAAATAGATTTTGAGAATAAAGATATTTAGATGATTAGTAATAAAATTATTTTTTATATTAATAAATTACTAAAAAGGGTATAATTTAATTAAAATATAAGAGAGGAAAAATGGTAGAAAATAAATATGAGAGAAAATAGAGAGTAGAGAAGAAATAAAATAGAGGAGAGAGTATAAAGAAAAGAGAATAAAGAAGAGATAAGGTGAAGATGAGAGATGAGAAATAAGAGAGGAGAGAGGAGAGAGGAGAGAGATGAGAAAATATATAAAAAAAAATAGGGATAATATAATAATTAAATAGTCTATAAATTATTTTACTATTTTAAAAATTATTTTCAGTAGCTTATTCAAAACTATAATTTTAAACCATACTTTTAACTAAAATTAATTCTAGATAAAAATAGCCATTTGTTTCAAATTTTTTTAAATAAAAAATTTACCTAAAATTAATTTTCAAAAGTGATTCCAAGGCACTTAGTAAAGATCTAATTAGATGCTATATTCGAACTTCGAGGGCAAAAGTAGTTTTGGTAACAAGGATGATGAATTCAAAAGGGCCGAGGCCTCGCCACTTCTGGGTGAAAATTTGACACCATGCATTTGTAAAAGTTCATTGAGTAGTCAAATAAATCCTTCGAAAAACTGAATGATTCAATGAAGGGGTAAGGGAGAAAAAGATTGTTAATCCAAATCCAGAACCATAATGCTTCGAGTGAAAAAATACATGTCGGGTTATCTGGATCCTCCATAAAATGTTGAAGCTGCTAGTCAGCACCTATCTTCTTTAGCACGTTACAACTTACAACCTAAACTTGTTCTCGGTAAGCATTACATTACGTCAAAAAAACAGAATCAGCAATGGTATTCTGAACCAGCTCACGCTGCAGAGGATTTCTTGGCCACCCACAAAAAAATTTAAAAATAAATAAATTAAACAAAAGGCATCTGCCCTGAAAATTGCACCAAAACCCAAAGTCAGTACCTATAATCGGACAAATATTGTATGAATGCTTGTGCTGCACAGGATTTTCTATATTTTCTTAAATTTCTTCTCTCTTTTTTCCTGACAAGGTAGAACCATACAAGGAATATACAGACCCCCTATCCGAATTAGCAATTGCGTTACAAACCTGCAGGAACACGAAAGAGAAGATTCAGAACTATGCTCATGTCCTCAAAAACAGATGACGCCATTTTATCACACTGAAACAGTTGACAATCACTCGTATGACCCTTAAATTGGGTGCTTCAACGATAATCCATATGATGACAGTTGGTTAAAAGGGCGGGTGGAGGGAAGCAATTAAGACCCTTCGGTGCTCACACTATTTACAAGAAAATTACGCGAGTGCCATTCTGAAGCTTAGGTGAACATATTAAGAGCTATAAACACCCCGCGCATAAGCTATCCATTCATGAGCAACTACCAAATTTTGAAACAAAGAAACTTGTGATACATATCATTTCAGACCGGGGCCATGAAACAATCAATCGTCTTTCTGATGCAAAACAATAGGCAGGCTATTATTACCATCCAGAGCAGCATGATATATCCTCTTTTCTGCTAGCCCAATATCTGAAAGTATCAAGTTACCCTGCAAGCAGAAAATTTAATAAACTAGACCCGGTAAGTACCGCAATTAGCTATGCAATAGCACTAGAAATAAGACGTAAGTAGTCCCCTCTGAGTTAGAATGAACAACTAGTTCCACAGAAAATAACAGGAATAAACTTTTACAGAATATTACAAAGAGCGAGAGAAAGATTTTCACTATCACAAACCAGCACTTGACACAGAAGAAAAAATTGAGAAGAGTATCCACACACCCCTTTTGCGTTAGCTAAAGATCACGTGAAAAATAAAAGGAATGACGAACAAGATAAACTGAATTACCATATAATCTTTAAATGATTTTAGAACAAAAGACACATCCATGCAAAATATATATTAATGACAGGACATAAACGGTACTTGCTTCAATCTTTATAGATCCTTCCTAATCTTTCCCTCCTCATCTTCTATCAGTCTAGTCCCACTCCTTGTAGACTTCTCTTCCAGATATACCACATCCAAAACCCAAATCCAACCAACCTAGCATCTGAACTTGTTAGGAATCCTTATTATGTAATCAGTGAGATACAACCCAAAGAAATAGATGTTATGCTGGAATTTATGTAAGGTGTAGTATGATTAGCTTTCAAAATTTTTCATATCATATATCAGTTAACAAGAGTCGCATACCTCACTAGCCATCATCCTTCTAACATTATTAGCATATAGTTTGGGATCCTCCTTCTCTTGCTGTGAGGGGTAGTAAACAGGTAACCTCGTCACTTCCATATGATTCACAAACTGACAGAGAAGTAAAATTACATGGCGCACCTGCACAAAGAATATATGTTAAAGTTGCTGTTGAAAAAGAAAGACCTCAATCTAATCACCAGCAAAACTTGAGTACAGAAAAGTTGTTAGCTTTGATGCACAAAAGCCGCTCTGTAATCCAACAGCGTAAATGAACTATGACTTTTCAAGCAAGTACAAAGCAAAAGACTTTTTAAACTAACATTTCATCTGCACCACTGACTAGAAATTTCGAGCAGGTGTAAAGCAACTAGCCAACCACTGACTCCCTCACAAATTTCAAACCCAAGATCAAACTTCAACTCAGATCAGGGTACAAAATAACTTCTCAGATTCAAGCCACAACGCTAGGGTGAACACCTGACATTCTTTTAACAAAAGTGAGAAGCCTAGACGACGGATACTACATTAGCTTCTATTGATAGAAATTATAGAGAAGCAGGACAATTTTAATCATTAAATACTTGATAACTACTCACCCCGGATATGGAATCCCAGGTGGGACTAAATCGCTGGTAAGGGTATCTTAAAATTACAGGTAGCACAGGTACTCCTGCCAAAAAGCCACCAGTCTTGAATGGAAGGAGAAAGTCCCCATTCGTGGTTGTACCTTCTGCAGAATATTTTAAAATCAGTAAAAAAATTATTATGAGAACAACAATACGAACAAGAAGTTTATATCTCTGAACTATACCAGATACAATAGATATCACCTTCGGTGGTAGAAGGAACTATGACAGCACATGCAGCAGAACAATCAAGAAGGCATAAGTTTCAAGATCAAAATATCTAGTTTAAAGTTTGATATAGAAGCTGATTTAAAATCTTATAGCTTAATTGTATCATGAATTCATGAGTATATGGTCAACCAGTGTTATCTTAACTAACGACATGCTTTCTGTCTTCAAAATAATTTCTATGCCTGCTCTTGGGGTCTTCTAGTTCAACATTAGTCACCTCAAGTCCACGTATGGGCTTTAATTTTCTAGACATATCCCCGATTGGTTCCTGTTTGTTTTTACTGTAACTATGCTTATTGTGAAAATTTGAAGGATTGAGAGTAGAGGGAAAATAAAGCCTTAAAATATTATTAATCTTTTTTTTTAAAATATAAATAGGCCTTTATATAAACAAAAATATAAGTTAACAGACTAAACCTAGAATTTATCATAATCATAATATCTCAGATTTATTCTTCCAACATATGATAATTTAATATTCAAATCTTATCCTAAATAATATATAAACTTAATTTTAGATAATTAATTAAATAACTAACAAAACATAATATTAATTAATTAATAATTAATTATAAACTAGCGCATCTCAATACTCTCCCTCAAGCTGGATCTACAGCTTGAATACTTGTGCTTCTCAACACTCCCCCTCAAGCTAGGAGACAGCTTGGATGTGAGCAGCATTATTATAGAAGAACCAGAACTTTGAATCCATAAACCAGTAGTGATTACTGAACTGAAGTTGATTGAATTTTGAACATGAATCTTAAGACAAAATTATGAACTTGACGAAGAACTTCCATGTTGGAGGCTTGACATGAACATTTGCAAGAGATAAACTTGATGAAGAATCATATGTACTAATCCCATAACCTATGAAATTTTGTGGGAAGATACCCAAATTATTCTCTTCCATCATAGAGTAACTTGCTCATACAATTGTGGTAACCCACTTGTATTTATACACTAATCTAACTTCACTTGAGGTTGATAAACTAATCCCATAACCTATAAGATTTTGTGGGAGAAGACTCTTGCTCTGATACCATGTGGAAATTTGAAGAATTGAGAGTAGAGGGAAAAATATAAAGTCTCAAAATATCATTAATCCTTTTTTTTTAGAATATAAATAAGCATTTATATTAGTAAAAATATAAGCTAATAGACTAAATCTAAAATCTATCATAATCATAATATCTTAAATTTATTCTTTTAAGATATGATAATTTAATATTCAAATATCATTCTAAATAATATCTAAACTTAATTTTAGATAATTAATTAAATAACTAACAAAACATAATATTAATTAATAATTAATTCTAAATTAGCACATTTCAACATTTATTAGTAGGTGGTTATTGAACTTAAGCCACAAGTGGTAGACTACTCGGTCTTCAAGCTACAATAGTCCGACTCAGATTAGGTGATATAATTATATGTTGAGACCTGCATCCTAATTGAATAAATACATAGCTCATAGGATAAGCTGCCAGACATGCAACAACCAGTATAATCAGATCCATATTACAGAAAAGGCAGAAAATCAATTGAGAGGAGCAACATCTATCATTTTATATGAGCGCCAAAGGCAGGTGCATAAAAGTGCACAAAGAAGGCCAAGGTATGCGCCGGTGAAGAGGGTGGATCAAATAGTATGGACACCGGTTAAAAGGGATAGAGAAAGGCTAAAGAGAATGCTCAAAGAGGTCATTGAATGGGATCTCCTGGTCAATAACCTATCTAAGGATTTAGTTTTCGATAGAGTACAATGGCGTCGTATGATCCATGTAGCCGACCCCATTTAATGGGATAAGGCTTGTTGTTGTTGTTGTTGTTTCGTTTATAGGTTTAAAAAAATTATACTAAGACACGTGTAGTGCTGTGGTGTGAGGTTTGTTGAGCTAGTGTTTTAATTAAGGAAAGAGACCAAAATTTCTGAAGGCATATATTTAGTAGATAATGAACTGCCATATAAATTTTATAGCTTAAAGGTCCATCCGTTATATTGAAACAAAATTGAGGGCCCAACGCCAATTTATCAAAAAGCATGTGCAATTCCAAAGTCTTATTACAGAGAACCCCAGATCATTGGAGAATATAGTCCCCTTGTCCAACTGAGAGGATTAACTTACATGCAACTAAAAGTACGAATCAATAGACATCACAAAGAGAACCATTCCATGATATCTTAAAAACTGATGACAAAAAACTATACCATTCTTCCACATTCAAAACTACCAAGAGAGATAACCTCGTGGTGATAAGGAAAAAGTAAATATAACTAACAAGAAGAAAAAAATCTAAAGAGTAATAACCTGGAAATAGCATCATAATTGGAGCAGACTTGTTACGGTGAGCTTCTTGAATTCTTTCAGTGACAATACCTGCAGGGGAAAAATTTACTGGCCTATTTACCCCAGGATAAAGATTGGAGAAAAATCAAATCCAGCAACAATGGGCAACACACAAGCTTCAGAACATAACATATCATATTGAACAATGTACTAGGACCCTAGTTTGATGGACTAATATGTGTGCCTGTGCAAGATGAAAATGACAATTTAGGCACCTCTAAAATTCTAGATACAACAAATCACTAGGCTTGAGAAAGTCTAGTTACGTTGACATTATATGTTACTCAAAAGGAAAATGCCCAAGTTAAGGATTGAGAAAGGCGCAGGCAACAACTAAAATTTGCTTCTACTTGAGAATTGCATTTAATTTATTAATAGCAAGCCAACGTTTCTGGTTAGATTGTGCTTAAGGAAAGAATTTAAGCATAGTCCCCTTTTCCATAATCCATACGCAAGCCAATTCCAAGTTCTTTTTTATTTACCTCATGAAATTCATCCCAAACTGCTTCTAGATTTAATGAATGTTTAAACTCAACAGTTATTGAGCTCATTATACTGGCAGTTGTAAGCTAGGTTCTCAAGAAAGGATTCTCACATATAAAAGAAGAAAAGTCTAGCCATTCATTTCAAATCTAATGTAATTCCAGAATATAGCTTGTGTATGTTTCTGTTATCATTCAATCGAGAGAAAATCAAGAAGAAGGTTCTTTGATGAATGACAACGTATTTGTAAAAAATTAATTAAACAATTGCTTACTTCAACAATTTATTTATTACTTCAAGATGCAAAAGGCCCCAAGCAATTAGTATGACATTGAACATAAAGGCAAGAAATTTACACAACGGGAGAGTGGGAAGAAGATGAGGTATTTCCCTTTATGCGCCTGACCTGAAACACCCTTGAAGTCTGAAGACTTTGACTCCCGCTGAACATAAACACAACCAAGGCACTTGCTGCCATAAAACATGCCATAATATGTAAGCCCTGGTTATCAAATTATCTCACTGATAGAGGAACATGAATGCACATTATTTCAGAGATAGAATTCAGCATTCTCATTTGATAAATTATAAATTCATCACAAATTGAAAAAGAACTGATCAACCACATCTAAAGAGCAAAAAGGAAGGAAAGGGACGGAAGTTTCCAATGATAGATATTCCAGTACATTAACACAAGAAGACACATTAAGAAAGCCAACGGACCTGATAAGACCAATTAGATGAAGTTTAGCCACTGATCTCTTCAGCAATGAAATCCACAATTGAAATCAAATGTTTAAAAATGAATGTCAGAAATAATTCAAAATGTCAATAAAAACATGAAAAGGATAAATCAAAAGCATGAATGATTACGAACATCACAAACCTTGGCAACAAAACTTGGGTAGGAGGAAGACATGTGATATAAAATATCCAAGTATGACACGTGATTAGATATTATTACACCAGGAGCTTCCATCTCTTCAGGTTGATGTTTGCCTTCCTTTTCACATTGAAAGAAAAGGATTAATTAGGTCAAACTAATACATACATATATATATATATATAGTGGAACAGAAAATCTCGCAAAAATAGTAAAGAAATAACATGATCAGAAGCTAATTATGCAATAAGTGTTGAAACAAATTCCATTTGTCCCTCTAGGAAGGTGAGAAATACACGGAGTCCATGTTTCTCAGTAACTAAATTAGTAGCAAAACGAGCACCTTATAACCCAGCAAGTCTCGAAAACAAGAAGAGGAACAAAAATCTTCATCCTACTGTCACGGTTCAATCGTCAAATAGGAAGGAACACTAAAACATAGGCATAATTTAGTTATTGCATTGATTAGAGGCCTCAACACCTCTGATAATGTGTCTGGATGAGGAAAAGCGTGATGATGATTAATCTGAAGGCAAAGCTGATGGAAATGAAGTACCTCAGTGGCAGGCTTGTCATCAGTATTCGGAAACAGGTAGGTCTCGCTTATCCAATAAAACCCGAGAATAAAAAGGATGAGCCTGGACATGGTTCTCCCACTCTGCATAATCAGAGACCTCCTGAACCCATCCATGTGCGCATAATCTTCCTGTTCTTCCTCCCGATTCGGGGCGTAGAATAGCGTACAAATCCTACATATGAAGTAATAGGTGAATAACAGGGTGAAGCACACGACCACCCTTATTGGAACCAGTGTGACCAATGCCAACGCAAGTAAGACCTTCTCCCTCGTCGGCAACTCTCCACGTCCCATGATTCCGTAAACATCATATCTAACAAAAGCAGCGAATTTCTTCTCCAGGTCTTCGAGGTGGGCGGAAGAGACGTGGGAAGTTGAGTCCGAATTGAGGAGAGGGCGATCGTCCTTGGGGGATGCCTCATCGTGGACGGAGTCGGGATCTGCTGAACTGTCGAGTTCAAGAGGATTCGAATTCACGTCTTCGAGTTCAGTATCCATAGCAGGAACCTTTTATTATAACAGCAATTTCTTCATATTGGGATGTGGAGTGAAAATCATAAATGAAATTTGCTTTGGAAGTGAATGCAGAAACGGAAGAAGAACGGTGCCAATGCGGTTGCCGCAGATCTGAGAAAAGCGCGTGCACTAGTCGTGATCGTGAAGAATATCCCTCTACGTTTCATTATTATTTCACGAATAACACCAATCTTTTTCAAGACAGAATTAGATTAATACATTAGTTCATAAAATTTATAATAACCCTCCCCATTCATCATAAATCAAAATAGCTAATACTGCCTTGATCCTTAATTTAAAGTAAGAGTTGAATAATTATAAATAGTAAATTAAAAAATAATTAAATTAATTATTACATAATAAATATATTAATTTTCTTATAATACATTTATTAATTATACATATTACAATTACCCTTCGCATAACTCATTTACCATGTATAATAGAGGGTTTATAAAAAATATTATAAAATTGAAAAAAATAGATTAAAATTTTATATTTAAAATAAAATATTTTATATTTGATTAAAATATTGTGAATAAATGTACTTAGTTGCAGGGGGAAGCATTGAAAATATACTATTTTCATTAATAAAAAAATAGTAAAGTATAAAAATCATTAATATTTTATTAAAAACTTTAAAATTTAGAAAAATGACCAAAATTCGGTGGTAACAATAATTTGAAATTTTGAGGCGCTGGGTGGGAGGGAGTATATATAATAAAGCGGGTCATTCAGCTGTCTGTGGCGCCGTTCCAACAAGAATGTTCAGTCTAACAACAGTAGAAGGAGGGGTTAATCCGTTTTCCTTATATTGGCGGCCTCTACAGTTAGTGGCTGTACAAAAAATTACCCTCTTGCGGCGTGATCCAAAAGCAAGTGTGTGAAAAATTACATATCACCATTGAGATTATAAGGTTGGTGAGCCCAGGGAAGAGCGGCAATGTGACGTGCTGCAATCCCCGATATCTCTTCATGTGTGACTCCTAGAGGGACTGCGCTGCCGTTTGGTTGATAACAGAGGCCATGCATATCCTTTATAAAATACATACAAGTTACTGGGTGCTTATAACAGACCCCTCCTTCTAAGTTCTCAGGTGACGGTGTCATATTTACACAACACAGGGCTGCTAATACTACAGATTAAACTGATCTATTTGCTCGTTTAATTCATTAAAATTTCACTTCATTTCATCAGAATGTGTTCAGCAAAACAATTTGAATTTCTCCCCTTTAACTAACAGTGTTTATTGCTTAAAGACATTCTTTACTTTGATACTTTCCATTTCAATGTCTTGCTACCAATGTCAATGACCCTAAACTCATATATCTTCTATATACAGAAATGCTATTGACATTTGGTATTTGATATATTTATAAAAAGCCTCTTTGCACGCGGTGAAAATTCTTAGATAGGATTCTTACACGATGTTTATGCATAATTTGAGAAACATGCGGGGCAACATGCATATAGGACGATTAGCAAAAGAAACTAGTCCGCTACAATGTGATTTTGGAGTATTCTGTTAGTTAATTGCTTTTAACTAATATTGGATGATGAAAGATAAATGCTGGGTTGCACTCTGTTATCGTCTTCGACTATTCTTACTATCCGTCTTCAGTTTATTCAAGAGAACGAAAGCATGAACCCCAATATCTCAGTAAAGTCTAAAATCAAAGGTCGAAGGAAAAAGGAGATCATCCCCCTGCACCTGCATGTACTACTCTCTGTATGATTCCTCCCGCTGGTCAGCCAGAGAAGCCAGCGACTCGTACGAGGATCCGCCATTGCTTAACGTCTCAGAAGCTCTCTGTTTTAACTCTTTAGCCTTACATCTCATGGCCTTCCCTTCTTCACCTTCTATCGTCATTCTCGCCGCTTTCTCTATCTCCTTCCGTCCAATTACGCCTCCACCACCCTCGCCTGCTCTAATTGCTATCCCAACTTGTTCCACTAGCATCGTCGCGTTCATCCTCTGCTCCGCGTAAAGCGGCCACTCTATCATCGGCACTCCATTTGCCACACTCTCCAGAGTCGAGTTCCACCCACACTGAGACAGGAACCCTCCCGTGGATGCATGACCTAAAATCTCCACTTGCGGACACCACAACGGCACCAGTAACCCTCTTTCTCCGATCCTCTCCTCAAAACCCCTCCGGCAAATACGATTTGGGATCGTCGGCATTGCTTCCCGCGCTGAAAAACGAGGCATTTGTACTCGCGTTTCTCGGCGTTCGAACCACCCAGATGAACCGTTGCTGACTCAATTCTAAACCCCAATCCAACTCAATCACTTGTTCGCCACTCAGAGTTCCCCCGCTACCCAGCGCCACCAACAGCACCGATTCGGGTGGTTGTCTGTCAAGCCAGGCCACACTCTCTGCTTCGGTTTCTTTGATGAGCGGTCCAACCGGGTAAATTGGTCGAATCGGTATCTGCCGGTAGAATGGATGCTCTCTCAGAGCTGTGAGTGTGACGGGTTCGAGATCCGCCGATGTGTTGAGTATAACGCCGGCGGCCATGGGAAGGCGACTGAGGGGGTAGAGATACCATTTGTATTCACCAATCTTGCGATTCCGGACCTGGTCTAACAGGTCTTGGGTCCGGATGGGTGCGCAACCCGGGACCTCAACGGGTTGAGGAAGGTCCACGAACTCTCCCTCAACTTCCCGGTCAAGCCTGGGGAAGAAACAAGGAGAAAGCGAGCAAGTGGGAAGAGGTGGTGAAAAACGTGAAGGTGGGGATGGAGAACTACTTGCAGACATCAAAAGCTTGGGTGCAAAAGAGATCAATGACGAGAGCTCGAGGCCTGGGGGTAAGTTCTGCGTGGAGTGCGTCCAAGCAGAGACGGGCGACGACGGTGGTTTGGGGGGACACGAGTATGGACACGTCAGCAGGTGGGAGATCAACGACGTGAAGGTTGTTGGTTTTGAACGGCGCAAGCTTCGGTGGTGATGTTGAGGAAGCTGACGCGAAAGCCGTGTTGGGTCACAAGGCGCACGCCAGCTCGAAGAGGGGTACCACGTGAACCAAGCCAGGGCTTGGCAGAACGGCGACGTGCGGTTTCATGGCTTCGAAGGGATTGGCTGGCAACGCCTTGCTTCCCATAATAGTACGACGAGGGAGATATTGGAGGGAGGGGCGTTTTAAGCGAGTGAAGCTGCTTTGGAGGATGGTGCTCGCATCCATATCCTAATCCTATAGATATATACAGGGATTTACCGAGGTAGAAAGTCAATGGAGTCTTTTGCAAGGGACTTCATTACAGTAAAGTCTTGTGATATGTTGAAATACCACTTTAATCTGTGGTCCTTGAGTATATAAATAAGTTTCGAGGCTCCTTCACCAGAATAACTCTTTTCCTCTATTTGTTGGAAGCTGTGGGGAATTAGGAACCGTAATTTTGCTATGATAAAGTGGTGAATTATAATGAGTTACCCGTTGACGGGAATTCAGAAGGTTGGGTTGTGATTTTAGGTTGGCAAATTGTCAACTAACTTTCTAAAATTTACTATCTCATTATTATATTAAGAGGAGAGCTTTTGTTTCTGATCTGACAATTAAATAACTCCATTGACAAGGACTTTATTAAACTCAACAACAGAACAACTTCTTACGATAAATTCACATGTAAAGTGCTGATTTTGCAAGTTGTGAATGTCTTATAGCGTAAGCAGAATTTGCTATCTATCAGTTGTGCATTCTATATCCAAAACCTAATACGACAGGTACCCGGGGAATTATATGTTAATGGTATAAGATTTAGAGGAGAAGCTGGTGATACTCTTGAGTTTTGACTTTGATTGTCCTGACTATTGTCGTGACTGTACTTTTCTGCACCCGGCGGCTCAGTGGGTTGGTGGACGATATACCATCAACATTTTGACAGTGTAGTCTCGCCTGGGCTTTCAAATGAATTGGAAGTTGACAAACAGGGCATTAATTAACCCATATATCCTCGCAGCAGCCTTCTGTCTCTAGATGTGCGAGTCAATCAGCATACCCCCATTCAATCTATAATATATAATATAACATATGATTAATTAAGTTGAGTATATATAAATAAATAACTAGATAAATTAATTAATTATAATAAATATGATATAATATTTTTAAAAATATTTATATATAATATTATATATGGACTTAAAATATAGTTAAATTAGTTTGAATAAAATAATAAATATTTTATATAAAATAAAATAACATCTTATATTTAAATTTATACTTAACCCTCCAAACAGTTGGTATATTAAGGATAAATGTAGTATATAATTTACGGATAAATTGATCCATTCTGGTGAGCGCTGGCCAAAGAAACAAACAAGTACATCTATAGTTTTTTTTTTTTTTGGTAATTTGGAATGCTTGCCAGCGCCATGATGGACCGTGATTGTGAAATCGCTGCATAACTCGACTCTTTCAAACTAGTTTATGGGTCCCAATTTCGAGAGCCTCATAAATTAAGTTGGATTTATAAGGAGCTTTCCTTTTTAATAAGTCAGTCTCTTAACAAGCACGTATTGAACTGTCTTGTCTTTCCAAGGGCGTGTTCATTTTGTTATGTGTACTACTCCATGCACTTGGACGTCTCATCCGCCAATTTGTTGCTAAGAAGCAATAAACTGACAAATGAAGGTGTGGCATATTTATATATAGGGATTAAGGACTTTTGAAGCCACTAGACAAATGGCGTGGAGCACCCTATGTCCTGTCAGCACCCTATTCGTCAGGGGATAGCAGAACGGCCCATAATAAGTAGATGGCACCTATTCTTCATACTTCTCTTGTTACGAAGAATGAGCACCAGGTGCTCATCTATTCAAGCTGTAAATGTAGAAAACTGAATTATAAATTTCGAAGTTTCAGTTATTCTATACCAATTCCCTTACGAGTTCCTTAATTATTATGTTCTCATCATATTATCCAGGTTTCGGTGCTATTGACATTAGCTGGTTTGACACTTGTTCCTGCAATATCAAGTACTTGTATTGTCACGGGTAGGGTATGGCCAAAAGTTGCGTGTCATTCGCGTAAATTAATTATACTTCCCAAGTTCCCTCAAATTTTGAGAGGGGGAAAATGTGGGAGGGATGAGTAAATGAGCACATGTCCCCCTTTTCTTTTCTTTTGTCTTTTTTCTGTGCACTGAACATATATATATATATATACACACACACACACACATTAGAATGTTAGAACCCTGAGAATGGTTCCGGCAATATTTCATGTCCTTGGCAGGCCCATTTGGTCGGCTTTCTTCCGTCTGTTCTCGTATGAATAATTTGTAAGAAACCATGGGGACCCCAGAGATAGCTTCTAAAAACCGCAAAAAAATATGCCAAATATAATTTTTAAGTAACAAAGATGGATAACACAGATGGAGCGTGACTAGTGGTTATTTTACTTAATCTCTTAACTAAGTGAAGTGACGGGGTTCGAATTCTATTATTAGATATAAAATATATCTCATACTCAATTATTTATCTAAGAAGACTAGTCACCATCTCACTAAATAAATATCTATATGAGGGAATAATCTATGGCGTTGGAGACGTCTGGGTTTCACTGTTTGTGTCCCTGTCCTGTTCTGCTCTCTTTCGTTTCATGGGTCTTGCCACGGTCCAGATGGGCCACTATGAATTGACGTCACTGCTTATTGGGTTTAGCCGTTTAGTTTATTTATACTAGCTTCACTCCAGGTGCTAGTGAGTGGAAACGATGTTCTGGATGTTTAATAAATAAATAAATAAACTTTTTTTTTTTTTTTTGCTAAGAACAAAACACCAATCACAAGCTATTCGTCGGATAAAACTGCTACCGATACTCTTTTGCTAGATTTTATCCTCTTTAATTTTGAAACACTCAAACTAATTAAGACGGACGATTCAGATTCATTTATTTTCACATTCTAATGGCCTAATAGTATTTCTTAGAAATATTAAATTTTAATCCGTCGAGCTTTAGTCTTGACATGTGTTTAGTTTTTCTAAATGGGCGCCCAAACATCTAACGGTGGCAAATCGGCCTCATCCTATTTTAGTTGGCCCTGGCGGGAAATTCAGGTGCATCTCAAGGCGGGAGAGGAAGCCTGCTAGAGTGCCAAAGAGGGAGAGATTCCCTGTTTTCTTTTCCGAAAAAGAAATAGTATAATTTTGTGGGATGCGGGAAATGTTTTAAAGAGGCGAGGATGAGGGTATTTCCGTATTTTCGTCCCTACGTCTAAAGAGGACAACACCGACGGTAGGTACAGCCCTCTGTGCAGGTGGGACCCCCCCTTGAATTACGGGGTGTCCGTTACGTTCTCCATTCTACGTTACTTGATATTGGGCGCCTTTTCCTCCTAATTTACAAAACTGCCATTAAGGTTTTTTTTTGTACTGACAATATTAAATTATTTACACTATTTTTTGGTTAAAAAAGAAGAAGAAGCCAACCATAAAGATCATCACCGGTGTATATACCAATATTAGGATCCCCTATCAGTATCATCAATAATTATGGATATCCAATACTCTAATTAACCTTTCATACGCCATTTCAAAATGTTATTTTAAAGCATAAAACCTATAATAATTCATCATAATGATCTGATAACATATTGTTTGTGGTTTATTAAAATTTGTATATGATATTACTTAGGAGAGGAATTACTGTTTGTTGGCAAAATTCCTCAACATAAACTGAGCAGTACGTATGTATTGTTCGAAGGAGGACAGGACACACAAACATAATTTCTTGCTTGCTTCTAAAACATTAGGTAAGGGTCGTTTATCGAAGGATATTTGCATGTAACTTAATCAATTATTCAATCTGTGAGTCGCCATCTTGAGATGCAATAGGGACACACAGAAAGATTCACTAATAAAATTGTTGGTCAGAACTCATAAGTACTCCACATAACAAGAACATTAAAAATAATTCAAAAAAAGAGGAGGAAAGAAATGGCGTGAGGGAGAAAAATGTAATTGGAGGGAGGAAAGGAGGGAAGTTAGGTTGGGGGGTTACCTTACCACATAGTCAAGAGGTCAAGAGCAGTGAGTCGTACAAAGGGTAAAGAGTAGGGAGAAACACTATCCAATGCTTTGCATCATATGCCACCCTAACCTCTCCGGAAGCGCATGATTCAAGAGGTGGCCCTCTTATCTTTGACGTGGCTCTCATCCATTCGATCATTCCCTCTCGTCGGGATTGATACTAACACACCAATTAACATTCCCACTCACTCTCATCCTCTCTCTCTTTCTCTGTCCCCTGTGTTTTTCTCTCTGCAGAATTTCCCAAATTTCTCCTCCATCCCATCTCTTCCGCTCCTCATTTCCCTTTTCACTTTTATCTGTAATGCATGATCTTCTGGCAGCATGCCAATTTGATTTTTAAGTCCAGCCTTTTACTGCTTTTCATTGGCGGAATTCGCTGTTTTGATTCCGGAAATGCTCGAAGCCATGGAAAGTTCCGTCAATGGTGGCTTCTCCCACTTGCAGAGCTGTGGAGATAGCAGCGAAGAGGAGCTCTCTGTGCTTCCTCGTCATACCAAGGTGGTGGTTACTGGAAATAACCGTACTAAATCGGTGCTTGTTGGTCTCCGGGGAGTGGTTAAGAAGGCCGTAGGGCTAGGCGGTTGGCATTGGCTGGTAACTTTCTGCGCCAATTTGGATTACTTCGTAAATCGGTTTCAGTATTTTGGATTACCTGCTATTGAATTTCGGTTACAATCTAGTTTCCCTTCATTATATTCTCCTGAAATTTGTGTTTTAGGGAGTTCAATGGAAATGCTCCTAAGCAATGATGGTCTTTTTGTCCGTTTACTTGCTTTTATTCAATTCATCTTTGCTGTCATTCCAATCCCTTCATTTTCTCGATCAAATTTATTACCGGGAAACTTCTTCCCTCCTCAGAAATTTACTATTTGAACTAATGCCAAATGTTTTAATCCGTTTCATTCCTTACTTACACAAGACGAATTCTTGATAAAAACATTTCACTGATGGTTTTAATATTAAAAAAAATTCCGGTATTGGGTTTTCTTTTTGTGATTTGAATAAATTGGTTCATTCTTATTATAGATTTTGACTTGCAATCCTAAGTCGCTACTTGTGGATATCCATTGCATATCTGAGTTTATCCGTGGATCTGGCGTTTTAGCTGCTGCTTTACAACGAGCAGTTGCTTTCTTTGGATTTTTGTATGGTCTGGTTTATCGAATGTTGTCTATTGATCTATCTGAATAATTATAATGACGACCGTTGACATTTGTAAATTTTAAGTGGGTATTAGTTTCGTTTATAAAGTGAGGCATTCCATCAAATGCAAGTAGAATACGACATCAAAATTTTTCTTCGATGATCTTTTCTTGGGAATTTTGACTCACTTTCAGCTTTTACCCATCTAGTTATATACTTTATTGTGTATATGAATGTTGAATGAATTGCGTAATTTATTGTGAAAGCTTAATTGTTATTTACGGTTGAGGAGGATGACTGGATGGGAAGCTAATATTTGCCCTCTGTATTGCAAGTTTGCAACACATTATGCTGCTTTCCACGCTCTTTCAATGTTTATGCTCAGGACATGAACAAGCTCATTGATTCTTCGTCTTCATCGTTTCCCACGGATTTTATATCCTCCACCCCTGCCCCCAGGAATTTGGTTTCTAGACAGTTATACACTCAGGTTTTCTGAAATTATGTTGCCATTGCCTGATTCCTGAAACAGAAATCTATATATTGTTTCTGGTGACAGAAGGGATTATATTTACTGTTAGTTTTTGTATCGGCGTCTCTAGATTTCGTTTTGATGATTTTCTCATTTTGCATGCTATTAATTCTATAGGTTCTTACAAACGGTATTGAAGTCAAGCTACAGAGGAACGCTCTTAGCGTGATAGAAGCACCTACAGGGGATGAGGAAGATGACGAACTTGAATTTGAAAATATGCGATGGAATGGATCAGACATGGGTGGGTTTTATTAAGATGCGTTCTGTTTTCACTCCATTTTTTGATGTAGCTTTTTCACAAATTTGTGGACATTAATATTTTTTATTATCAAATGTTCTGAAGCTCCTAGTAATTTTTTGCATGGTAAATGATACTAGATGTTTGATCCATTTCAAAGCTGTCTCGCTATACGCTGACAAACTTATTAATTCGTTTCATCCCACTCCTAGTTCTAATTGCGCACTCTAATCTGAAGGTAGTGTGGTTGATCAATAATAATTCTATCGTATTTTAAGTAGCTTTTTTCTTTGGCTTCATGTCCCTGGGTTGGGAAAGGGATTGAGGTTGGTATATTGGATCCATTGTGCCTTCACCTTTTGCTTTTGCTGTTTCTAAAAGGTGTGGTGTCTTACTCCTTTATCGTTCTAATGGGCCCCACCATTATGTTTAATTTCCTATGTGCTTCATTTGATTTATTAGCATCGGACGACACTCAAAAGTCCCACAAATCGAGGCACAGGATGCAGAGATCATTGGGATCATCGCACAAGCATACGAGCAGGTCCCTCTCTGGCGATTCACAGTCCAAGGGGTCCTTCTCTACGCCTCAAGGGTCCATGGTATATCAACTTTTTCCTGGTTTCTTTTACTATTTATTTTGCCTTCCACTCAGTAACTAGATTGTTGATAGATATTTCCTCCGTTCACGTTTCTCTAAAAATAATTTTATGCAGAAGGTTGACTTGAGCAAACTGGAGATGGCTGCATTATGGAGATATTGGCGACACTTTAATCTTGTAGGTTTCTCCCTACTTCCTAGACCTATCTTTTTGTTTAATAGTGTCTTTGTAAAGATGCTTATAATCTAAAAATGTATTTGTAGGTGGATGCTGT
The DNA here is from genome assembly GCA_037074615.1 of Leucaena leucocephala. NCBI lineage: Eukaryota > Viridiplantae > Streptophyta > Magnoliopsida > Fabales > Fabaceae > Leucaena > Leucaena leucocephala. Next base: position 1,005,384 of record CM073542.1, read on the forward strand.
TCCAAATCCATCGAAAGAGCAGCTAGTTGATGTTGTTCAAAGGCATTTCATGTCTCAGGTGGTTATTGTTCCATCTTTGCGTTGCTAGTCATCACTTGAAGTAACGTAAATCTGAAATTAAAATTCTGTTTTTGTGAAGCAAATGGACGAGTTGCAGGTGATCATGGGATTTGTCCAAGCTGCAAAGAGGCTGAAAACCGTGTGCAAATGAGATGGAGATGAGTGAAATAATGGATTTTATTGTTATATCAACTATGCTAACAAGAAACGGTCCTCAAAATCCACTTGCCCTAGTTGGATGTAACATAATTATCAGTGGTTTTGTATGTATGGATCCCAAAAGTAGTAGGTTAATTTTGAGTTATAGAGGCTCTTTCTTTTTTGGCAGCCTAGCTAATAGTTTTGTAGATATATGTGACTCTTGTGAGTTGTTTGGGGAAGCCTCCAGGGCTTTCATTTTCTAGCTTCGTTAAAAGTATCGCTGACCCGGGAAGTGAGTTTCCTCAATGTATATATATTCTATCTGACCCTATTGCCCTCGCCGTGCTTTCCTTCATTGCTCATCGTTTAATCATGTGGGATGGTGATTGACATTTTGGATTTGGTACTTAATTCTGAAGAAAGCAGCCTTTATCTTTGTTCATCAATTTTTCTTCCATAAAAATTTAAACAGGTAATTTTCTTCTTGAATTATGGACCTTTTGTGTAAGGAAGCTAAGGGAGATGTCTTCACCTTTTTCTTTTTTTTGGGGTGGGGGGGGGGTTGTTGATGCTTTTGACTACGAAATAACTTGAATTTTAATTTTTTTTAATGTAATATAGCTGTTAATTGTTGAATTGATATAGTGCCTGACAACAATTTTTAAGAATTAATTTTGATCAAAATTTTGATTTAAAAAAATTTAAAATAAATAGTTATTTTTTTGTCAAAATTTTAGTTTTAAAAAATTTAAAATAAACAGTACTAAAATTTATTTTAGTCAAAACTATAGTTTTAAATAAATTATTAAAAATAATTTTTGGAACAGTAAAAGAGTTTATGGATTATCTAATTACTATTTTATTTTTATTTTTTTATACCCTCTCTCTCCTTTCTCTTCTCTCCTCTCTTATCTCTCTTTTTCACACTATCTCATCTTTTCTCTCTTTTCTCTATACCCTCTCATCTCTCCTATTTTTTCTACCTTATCTCCTCTCTCCTATTTATTCTCTATTATCTCTCCTCTCTCATACTTTAATCAAATTATACTTTTTTTAGTAATTTATCAATATAAAAAATAATTCTACTATTAATCATCTAAATATTTCTATTTTTAAAATTTATTTTTCCTAAAATCTATTTTTTTTAAATATATTATTTTTAAAATTTATTTTTTAAAATCTATTCTTTTTTAAATTTATTCTCTAAAAATTAATTTAAACACACCCATAGTTCTTTTGTCAACACCATACAGTTTATCCCCTACTTTAGGATATGATGTAGGACTAGGAGAAATGGATAATAACCAGTTCTTATATTTTTATTTTTTTTAATTTAAAACCGTAGCCATATTTCCTGGATCCGAGTCTGGCTGGAGATATCACCACTAAAATATGAGAGATAAATAGGTACTACCGTATAAAGATTAAAGAGCTTAAATATTTTACAAATTGATTTATTTTTCCACAAATGTCCAAGATAAATGTTGGGGCTTATCTTTATGTTTATTGATTTTTAATCATTATTGAATTTATTTAAATTTTTTATATAAAAAAATTGAATGATGTAATGTGAATGGAGCAAAGCATGTTTGTAACAATTAATTTTTTAATAATTAAGATTGGGGGTAATAAAAATTAAGGACGGAGAAAGAAATAAATGGGGGGAGACAGGGACCCTCACATACCACCCTCCCCAAGAAAGAGAGAGAAGGGAGAAGGAGGCGAAGGCGGGGTGTAAAGTAAAGTAATGGGCCAATGATAAGTGGTCATAAATGTTGAAGGGGGCTAAGCCGGACAATTGGCTGAGGAAGGATCCTATGCCAGCTTTTCTTTTTTAAAAAAATAAAAATAAAATAGGGAAGGCATGATTACAATTATTTTGTTTGTTTAAAGTTTAAACTAAACATAAGATTAAAAATGGTGGGGATGCCTCCTCTGGGTGTGGAAAGTATCGGGGCAACGGTGATGATGATTGCAGGGTGAGTCAAAATCAGAGGATTTTAGGATCAAAGCGGGACCCATTCATTTCCCTCCCCACCACGCCCTCGTGGACCCTCCCTCACGCATGCTTTCCCTCATTTTGCTACAATCTAGGCCAACTCCTTCTTTTTCACCCTTCTCGATTTCAATATTTGTTCATTTAATTAGTGAAGGTCATATCGTCTAATATCTATTTTTTAATTATTTATTAACACGCGTAATCACGACTGGCCCCTGTGGTGTGGAGCTGTGGATCACGTATGGTCCCACACCCAATAATAAAGCAAAACGGCGCCGTTGCGGCATCACTCGCTCCCGCGTCACTTCCAATCAAGTCAATTACCGTTTTGTTCTCACCATGATTCCATTCGGTGTGGTTTCATGGCAAAAATTTCAAAACCTGCCCCCTCAAATCCGGAAATCACAAGTTGGGTGAGGGTTTGGTACGCTTCCATTCACTTTCTTAATCTCCCCTTCTCTTCTTTCCCTCTTCCATTATGTCAAATTTAAAGTACTATTCTTTTTCACAGTTTGTTCATTATTTCCTCACAATAATAATAAAAAAAAACTATTCGTGATTTTCACTGTATACTAAAATTCAACTCTCAAACAAGACCGTCCCCAAGACGTGCAAGTGATAGGAGACATTTTCTTCTTGCAAGAGGGAATTTTTTTAACGAACAAGAAATAAACTGCTGGATTGAGTTGGAAAACAAACAATACATTTTTGAAGAATCAAATTGATTGATATAAAGCACACTCGAAATTAAAATATTTTATCTTTTGAAGATTAAACTAAAAAAGAATGAGCTATGATTGAATCTGACTAGACTCTACCCTATAAGTAAGAATATAGCCATTGTATTTGTACAAACATCATATTCGGAAAGGAAAGAAAATGAGGATTGGAATCGTGTTGGGTTTGTTGATGTGGTGGAGTTTATGTGCTACTGCCTATTCATCCCCTCGCCATCACTCGCACCATACGCCTCCTCCGCCTGCCGGCTGCCACCATTGGCCTCCTCCTCCGCCGCCGCCAGCATGGTTCTACTTCTACTCACCGCCACCTCCTAGTCCCATGCACTCCCGTTCTCCAAAACTCCCGAGGCCCCATCGGCTATTTTGATTTGCGACGTTATATTTAGCATTTTCTACCCCGCTTCGTGTTTTGTCGCCACTGATCGATCTCACTCTCTCGTCTATGATCTCTACTTCGTGTTTTTCTTCGCCTCTGTGTCGTTTCCACATTTTGTATAATAGAGCTAAATCAGAGCTTCACATGTAGTGTTCATTTCATTTGAACACTGTTTGTGGTGGGCATAAACTTTACGTAAGAATGTCGATGATGGTAACATCTGCTGTTTTTGGGGTTCTGGAATTAAAACGTGTTCTTGCTCCCGATATGTCCCATCGATGAAAACCTACACAAACATACACATGCATCCATGTATGCGTATCTTTGACGATGGATAATGGATTCAGTGATTTTCCCCCCTGATTTCATATACTCCACCTTTACAGTGGCAATTGATATTAAAATCTCCGATAAGAAATTGAGGAGAGGATTTTGCTGCACAAGACTATACGTTTGTAGAAGGAGACAATCGTTTGTCTTAAAGTTACAGTGGATTCGAATGCAGAGAAAAGATGGATTTTATGCGCAGAGAGGTAAACCATGCATGCTTTTTTTATGAATTACATCGAATTTAAATTTTAAGATGAATAGCACGGCTTAATATTTTTCTTTGGGTTAAACTTATAACATCATGTTTAAGAGTTCTAATATGATAAAAGCAGAAGCCTGTTTTTTATAATTAGTGAGGGCTATAGCCCAATCAAAATAAATTACACCAATGAGAATTTAATACCAAATACTCAGAAGCTTTTGTTTGAGGTGAACGGAAGGAAATTATAAACTACATCGTTACTGGTTGGATTGGGAAGCATGAAAGGCCGAAAGGTTGAGACAGACCCGCTCTAATTGGGCCACAAGTATGGCCCTAGAAAACGAATCAGCCCTTAAATCCAAAAGCCCAAATCATTGCCCCGATTGGGTGGACGGTTTTCATGTTGGGCTGAACATCAGTTAAACCCGGAATACGCTTGACATAATGCCTCCCACAAACTAACAGAGGTTTGTTCTTAGTGTTAAACAATTCAGTATCACTTAAGTAAAGTATCGAGTTTAATCTTTGATATATGCAAAAAAATCGCATTGGAAGATCCATTCACTATAGCCAGGTACACGATACGGGTTGGATCCGGATATAGTCAGGGCAAAACTCCGGTGAATTGGGTAAATAAATACAAATAATAATAAAATAATGCCTCCAACAAATATATGTTCCATTTCGGTTTTGATGTTGGTCATATTTTGCGATATTCATCTGAAAGAATTAAGAATGGGTGATATTTATGTCATAGGATTCAAAAAGATGGAAGACCCCAACTGATTAGACTTGGGGATTTCTTCATCGCACAAAGCCTTTGTCGTTGGTATAAATCGTTGTTCGTGGGGAACTTTTGGCTACTTAGTTATTCCTCGAGCCACTTTTATACATCTCTGGCTTCCTCATGTGCGATGGCCTGCCTATTATTGGGGGGTGAACAAGTAGGGAATGTTTCCATGGAGAAGCGAGGAGAAGACAGAAGTACCAAGTAGGGGAAGGAACTTCGTACTCGTTTTGTACTCTACAACAGTTTGAACGGTTTAATTTCACACGCATTCATCAACTCAATACTCCTTTCATTTTCCTCAGAGAGCTTGCTTTTTTGCACATGTTTTGGGTCTTCACACGTAACTTAAACCCCAAGCCTGTCCATGCTTGTGAAGAATGTGTATAATAAATCGATTTTTTTTTTCAACTATCAAATTTATTTCACAGTTGCCTGAGAAACAGTATTTTCTTGACGGGGACTGTATTTTCTTTAATTCGTGGTCAGCTCGAAAGAAACAGAGCAGCGAGAATTGGGAGCCAAGTCCTGACGAGCAATGACTAAACATTTGTCATCTATCATTCATCGATAAACATTCCAAATCAAATCAAAGTGCTCCGGCCAAATGGCACCTGAGGTAAAAGTCTGGAAGGATGGTTGTACTGTGTTACGAAACCCTGTTCAATCTAATTTCACGAGAGGTTGAGCAAAATGCATGTTAATGAGATCACCTGCATCTGCATTGTGTGGTGACGCTGTAAAAGAGAAAGTGGGGAAAGCCTCTGCCGAATCATTTTATTTGATGATACGCATCTCGCTTTTTCTGTTTTTTTTTTTTTAATCTCCTCTAAGTGTCTGAGGTCAGCAAGATTTGCTTTGTAGAATCAATAACAGCGGGCCATCCCATGTTCCCATTACTCTCTTATCCATGAGCCTATGCTTTTAATCTTGGGTCGTGCTTATTTTGGGCTGGCCACATTCTCACAACCTCCATCCAACTGTTATAGCCCACTTAAAAAGTCCGCTTGGCAGTATCCATTTGGACTAATATGATTTTGTTATATCAATCGTCTTTAGGTTCAACTAGTGAAAGAATAAGACAAGCGATCATTTAGAGCGTATTTGATCCATAAAAAACACTACTTTATTGTAGTTTCAATCACGGCACTTGGGGAGGCATCATAGTTCTTGGGTGCATAAGTTTTACACCTGAGGGTAATAGATGACTCCTCCTACCTGACATTGGTATCGCCTAGGAGAAAAAGAGACTTCGCCTTGCTCTTATATCGTGGGTGAGCTCAACTCCTTTCTAAAAATTATTTAACAAAAAAAAACATGATTTTGTTGTTCAACTAATAAAAATATGAGATATATACTTATTTGAAGCGTATTTGATCTCTAGAGAGTACTATTTTATTGTGATTTTAGTTACGGTACTGAGGGAGACATCTTAATTTCTGGATATTTAAATTTACGTATAAGAATAATAGACGATTTACCCTACTCAACTTTAGTATTGTTTAGGAATAATGGAGATTTCACCTTAACCTTAAATTATGAGTGAGCCCAATCTTTTTAAAAAATTCGTATACCAAAAAATAAAATGACCTCCATTGCGTGATTAGTCTTGTCGCAACGTAGAAGCCATAGGGACGCAATAAGTGTTAAATTAGATTGGTTGAGTATGAATATTTACAATAGAATAAGTTAAAAACTATATTTATATTTAATATTAGACAATATATAGAATATAATTATTTTTAATATATTTAATAAAAAAACAAAACTATGAATATTTGCGGCAACTGTTTACTTTCGAATGTAAGACGCAATATCGTAAGGAGACAAAATAACAAAATAACGCATTTTACCCCGAAGGCCCGTAAGTGGACCGAGGTCTGCCGATCAGAGTGTTGCCTTTCCTTTGCGATCTCCGCGCATACTATAGTGTCGCATTAAATAATAAAACTTTGTAGTTTGTAATTAATTTACATGGATAGACAACATGGGTAGCTAGGATGTTCCTGACACCACTCCAAAGACGGCACAAACGTGGCTCATGTTCTCACCTCATGTAGGCATCACTCTTTCTATATAAATAGCGATTCCTCTTACAGAAAGACGTCCCAAGGAGAGCAGCCCTCGTCCCCAACCCTATTACTCCCTCCCACTATTAATAATGTTGTTCTCTCTACATAGATAGATAGATATGCACAATCTGGTATAACTGCCCTCCTCCTCCCTTATTTAAGCCTCCTTAACCCTCACTCGGACGCCTCAATCTGTGCATGTTCGCACTAACCACGTTAATGGATACATCATGCTCCAAACACTAGTCGGTATTGCTGTGATTCCCAAAGTTTCAATTTGGTAGGTCCGACGTGTTGTGTTTTTTCGGCTCCGTTTTGGACCACTAATTAAAAGCCATGCAGAGTCTCATCCATTTTTGCCAATTGCTCTCTCCCTCGTCCCAGTTTGGTTACATTACTTGATCCGTGAGCAACAGAGCTTCTCCATTCCGGCTTCCTAATTTCATTTATAGAAATTAAAAGCGGTGCCATTTATTAATTCATAATTACTGAAATCAACTTGTGTGTGAATGGTCAGTCGTATTCATGAATCCATAGAAAGCTTTGAAAGGAGGGCTTTGGATTTACCCATGCAGAGGGGGCGATGCTAATCCCCCAACACTTCCTTTGGCATTGAGAAAACCAAAGTGCATGTCACCGGAAGCTGCCTGAATTCTGACATTTGAGTCGCCCTATATGCATATTTATACGAAGTTGTGATAAGAGGTGTCGTTCTCTTTATACTCTCTTCACATTTTATATTAATAATGTTGCGATGTTGGTGATCATGAACCAACCTCATTAGGCTTTTACCCTGGCACTTGAATATGATCGACTTCATCCAAAGCTGGCCTCTTCCTTTATTTGAAAGCACCCCCAACTTGGCATGCGTATATAATATTATCAATTATCTTTGCTCTCCTGCATATGGAGGTTCGCTTCTTCCTTTTACCAAATCAGTTCGGAGCAGACTGTTCCCAGTCCTATTATAATATGTGTTTGCCCATAGCCCCTCGTCATTATTAATCATTTTGTACCGTAGCTCCATAAAAAATGGGGGGAAAGCATACACAGGTTCGATCATATAGTTAACCATGCAGCCTTTCATGTGCTGTATGGAATAGTTAGTAATAGTGTTACATACCTAATGCATATTTTTTATGTTTTACAGTGATGATTGGTGGTTTTTAATAATTTATTAGTTCACCCGAGGGATTTATGCGGGCGCAGATATTATCTTTTGAGAGTGGTTGGTTGAAATTAAAGAGTAATTTTGAAGTATAGATGTACGTGATGAAAGCTCCTGGCGGGCAATAGCGTCAGAGTGCGGTATGGCAAGTAACCTTATAAGCACCAACCCTGAGGTATATAGGAGCGAGGAAGCAACGACAAATTAGGTTGATTTGCACTTGCAAGCACGCAAATGGTGTTAGGCAACCTAAAATAGTTAAGAGGCTGAATGGTATATATGAAGGTCAAATTAACGGTAACTAATAATAATAATAATAATAATTTAAAAACTAACAACTTCAACCAAGGGGGCTCCGAATAATATCTAATAATGCCCCCCCCACTTTAATCGTCATCATGGATCGAGATGCAGTGACTCTCTCGTTCCTAGGTCCCAGGATGCTTTTTATTCTATTTCTTTTTTTTTTGTCCTGAAAAAACAATAATGAAACTCTTCGTCGTTGTAAAATATTAATACATGGAGTATCATTCTTCCACCTAAAATTCTCTAGGAGGAGTAGTTTTTGCTGTTGCCGGGCGCTCGAGCTGCTCCTGAGGGGATTGTGGCTTAAGGATCTGATCAACTGCTCGATTCATGATTGTTTCGAAGCAACCCAAGGAAACACCATTAAACTAATTACACCGCCGTGTCGGCATTCACAATCAAGGATTAATTAGTCTGAAGGAAGAGCATAAACGATTTCGTATACCACACGTTCGATTATTCATTTGTTTATATTAAGTAACTTGGGATTTGGAACTCTCCTCTCCCTCCAATTTCTAGCTGAATAGGAAAGTTCGGTTCAAATAGAATACGATAATAAAGTCGGCTCGCTCGCTCACTCCCTCCCTCTGTAAACAAATCAGCCATGAACGAGTCCAGAAAAATAACTCGGATTAGTATAATACTATTGAGTCAAGATGTGGATTGAAAATTTAAAATATATGGGTGCGTGTGGAACCCCGGGGCACATATGAGGACCGATTCGACAGGGATTAGAATATAGGGGCCGTTTGGCGAACATACCGATGAAGTGAATGGCGAACAAACAGATTAGCTGTATGAATCACAATCAGCTTATTCTATAATAACACGCATTAATTGCGATCAACTTGAATGCGTCGGAAGGTCAAAGAGAAGCCTCGTACGTAGCTTGCATTGTGGGTTAATAAAATACCCTACCTAAGGTCCTAAACCCCACCATTCTTAACCTCAGAGATATGCTTTCTTTATTTTTTATTTGGGCGTTTTGCTTGTCGTAACCTGACCGGCTCCGTCAAGAATAGTTTCTGTCCTCTCCTTCGCATCCCTGTTGTTCCATTTCTAAGCTTCTCTTTCTTATTTTGCCCCAAAGAGAAAGAGTTCCCTTGTCTATCGTTCTTCCATTTTATGACAAAAGTGAGAATGAAATCTCCCGCTACTTCACGTTCCCCCATTCCCCGTGTGTTGAACTCACCCCCAGAGAATAAATGGAAAGAAAAAGCCACTTTCCGGAATAGAAAGGAAATGAGAGGAAGGAAACGACTCATCACTGTCAATTATAATCAATGGAATTATTAAGAGGAAGAGGGGGAAAAGGGACAAATTCGTAGTGTATTTGTTAAATGCCCCTAAGGAATTGAAGATGTTGTTAAAAGTTAGTACAAACTCATTAGCACGTGAGAAGCACATGGTAGCAAGTCCAACGTCCAGTTCCGAAACTCTTGGTCTTTATATTATCGTGTTTGCTTAGTTTACGCAGACAAGTAGAGTAGTTCCTGTTGTTTTGGTGATTTATTTTCTTTTGAATAAAGAGGGAGTGCTAGCAAGATTTTAGGAGATATTTTAGGAGTAAGTTGAAAGCCCTGAGTTATAAAAGGCAGCTGATGTATTCGTATATATCAGAAGAAATAAAAGCAAAGCATTCCTGAAAAGTTCATTGCTCTTTGCTCCTTGTTTTTCTTCTCTGTTTTGTTTCATGGTATCAGAGCTAGGTTCGGCATAACAACATTATTCTATTGCTGAAATGGAGCTCTCAAATGGAGGAAATGGACACCTTGGAATGGAGAAGTTAATCGGTACCAACTACAAATATTGGCGGATGTGCATGGAGGCTTATCTTCAAGGACAGGACTTGTGGGAGCTGGTCGTCGGCACTGATACAATCCCCAGTGAAGGTTCCGAACACTCCGAAGCAAGACGCAAATGGAAGATTAAGTGTGGAAAAGCTCTCTATGCGTTAAGAACGTCCATTAGTAGGGAGTATATCGAACATGTTCGAGATGTTACGTCTCCGAAAGAGGTATGGGAGATTCTTGAGAGGCTCTTCACAAAGAAGAACACGGCACGACTGCAACTTTTGGAAAATGAGTTGGCTAGCCTAACTCAAGAAGGTATGACGATCTCAGAATATTTCTTACGAGTAAAAAATGTGTGTGCTGAAATTTCAGAGATCGACAAGGATGAAAAGGTTAGTGAGCCGAGGTTGCGTCGGTACATTATACGTGGCCTACGGAAGGAATATGGACCCTTTGTCACCTCGATACAAGGGTGGGCAACACAACCTTCCATTGAGGAATTGGAAAACCTACTCTCAAACCAAGAAGCCTTGGCCAAGCAAATGTCAAGAGGATTCGAAGCTGGTGATGTTCTCTTCTCAAAAGGGAAGTCGAATGTGAAAGCCTCGTCATGTAGCAAGAACAGGGACATGGAGTCAAGTGAGGAAGAGAACGACGATCCTCAAGTCAAGAAGCCCATTACGTGCTTCAGGTGTGGCAAACCTGGGCACATAAAACGGTTCTGTCGAGTAAAGCTCTCCAAAGCGAATGTGGCTAGTACCGAGGAGGATGACCAGCTCAAGTGGGAGCAATGCTTTACAGTTGAAGCAGTAGATAAGAAGTCCATGCTGAGCTTTGCTAATTATGCATCCAACAAGAGTGAAGAATGGATAGTTGACTCAGGATGCTCCCACCATGTAACCGGTAATGAGACTCTGTTTTCAAAAATGCATGAATATTGTGGAGACACAGTCGTGGTGACCGCTGACAATTCAACCCATCCCGTCACAAATGAAGGAGTAGTAATGGTTGAAGGCAGTGGTCAGGAAAATATCAAGCTGCACGATGTGTATCACGTCCCAGGTGTGACTAAAAAATTTAATGTCTGTGCCCCAGATTACTGACACTGGAAAGTATGTATTATTTGGCCCAAAAGATGTAAAAATACTTGGTAATGTAAAAGAGATTTCCGCTGATGTCATTCTTTCTGGCAAAAAGAAAGGGTCATTGTTTGTTTTATCAGCAGGTGAGGCCTGTGTGAAGAAGACAAGTCAAACCGAAAATGCAACCATATGGCATGCTCGGTTGGGACACGTGGGATACCAGCTGTTGCAACAAATCTCCTCAAAAGGACTAGTGGACGGGATGCCAAGCTTGAAAAACGTTCGTGAAGATGTGATATGCCAAGGATGTCAGTATGGCAAATCTCACCGACTTCCATTTAAAAGGTCATCAAACCGATGTTCCTCGATGCTAGAACTAGTTCATACAGATCTCATGGGACCAACAAAGACACCAAGCTGTAGTGGACATCGGTACGTGATGGTGCTGGTAGATGATCACTCAAGGTTCACTTGGGTGAAATTCCTAAAGGAGAAAACTGAGGCGTTGGCTAAATTTGCAGAATTTAGAGAAGCAGTTGAGAAGGAGTTCGGAAAGAAAGTTAAGTGCCTCAGGAGTGATAATGGTGGAGAATACATGTCTGATAAATTTTTCAAATACTGTGATACGCATGGTATTGCTCGGCAGATGACATGTCCAGATACCCCTCAACAGAATGGGGTTGCTGAAAGGAAGCTGGCCTATCTCACGTCTGTTTGTCGTTCATGGCTACATGACAAGAACCTCCCGAGAGAGCTATGGGCAGAGGCGTTTCAATGTGCATGTCATGTAATAAACAGGTTACCAATCTGGTCAGGTACACATAAGTCTTCTTTTGAGATTGCATATGGAGAAAAACCAAATGTTAATTACTTTAGAGTATTTGGGTCGATATGTTATGTTCATGTCCCTAAGAGTAATAGAACTAAACTTGACCCAAAGGCTAGGAGGTGTGTGTTTGTTGGATATGATCCGTGTCGGAAAGGTTGGAGGTGTATGGATCCAAAAACAAAGAAATTCACAACTTCTAGGGACGTCGTGTTTGATGAAGTCTCAACAACGTTCCCAGCTCCTAAGTTTATTGCTGCAACCGACAACAACACAACACTTCGGGTTCCTGAAACAAGTGAGAAAATGACGAATGAGGATGCAGAAGAAGATATGCAAATATCTCCCACAAACAATGAACCCGAAGAGCAAGTAGTGAGACGTTCAACAAGGGAGAAGAAACAACCTCATTATCTGAATGACTATGAAGTGAACACTTGCTCGGTTGCTACATGTTTCTTTATGGGGGAGCAAAACGAAGGAGAACCATCTTGTTATGAAGATGCAAAGGGAAATCCAGAGTGGGAAAAAGCCATGCGAGAAGAGATAAGTGCTTTAGACAAGAATGAAACATGGGAGTTAGTACCCAAACCAGTACATTGTGAACCTGTCACGTGCAAGTGGGTATTCAAACTGAAGAGAAAGTCTGATGGCACCATCGATAGGTACAAAGCTCGTCTTGTAGCACGTGGTTTTTCTCAAAACTATGGGCTGGACTATGAAGAAACTTTCAGTCCCGTAGCAAAGATGGTGACCGTGAGAACTGTTATTTCCTTGGCTGCATACAAAGGGTGGAAGCTGTGGCAACTAGACGTGAAAAACGCATTTCTCTATGGTGAATTAGACAGAGATGTGTTCATGCAACAACCTCCTGGATTTATTTCTGAAAAGTTTCCAAGTCATGTGTGTCGACTGAAGAAGGCGTTATACGGGTTGAAGCAAGCTCCACGAGCTTGGTATGGAAAGGTAGCTCAGTTTCTTGCCTTCTGCGGGTTTGTGATGTCGAATGCAGATTCAAGTCTATTTGTGAAGCTAAAGTCCAATGTGCAGTTGCTGGTTCTGTTGTATGTAGATGATATGATCATAACTGGAAATGATGAACTTGAAATTTCCAGCTTACGGAATGATTTAGCTCTTCGTTTTGACATGAAAAATCTAGGGGAAGTGAGCTGCTTTCTTGGCTTAGAGGTTGAAAAGACAGAACGAGGGTACTTTATGACACAACAAGCTTATGCAAGGAGCCTCTTAGATCGTTTTTGTATGAGAGAAGCAAAAGCAAAAGCCACTCCTATGGAACCAAACCTAAAGCTAAAGAAAGAAGAGGGAAATATGTTGAAGAACCCGAAAAAGTACCGACAACTAGTAGGTAGTTTAATCTACCTGACTATTACTAGGCCAGAAATTTCATACTCAGTGGGCATCATATCTCAGTTCATGCAAGAACCAAGGGTTCCTCACTTAGAAGCAGCAAAAAGAATACTGCGTTACATAAAAGGGTCTCTTGAATACGGGCTCTTGTACAAGAAGAATACCAAGTTTATGTTAGAAGGGTTCACAGACGCAGATTGGGCAGGAGACACAAATGACAGACATTCAACCTCTGGTCACTGTTTCAACATTGGCTCAGCAGCAGTGTCATGGTGTAGCAAAAAGCAAGATATTGTTGCCTTGTCCAGCACCGAGGCGGAGTACGTGGCAGCTACAATGGCTGCTCAAGAGTGTGTGTGGTTAAAAAGACTGATCAAAGATATCCTGCATGAAGAGTACACGGTGGAAATTAAATGCGATAATGAGAGTGCTATCAGACTTGCACTTAATCCAGTGTTTCATGCTAGAACTAAACACATAGAAGTGCGCCATCACTTTATTCGTGAGAAGGTCCTGAACGAGGAGATAGAGCTTACTGGTGTTCGGACAGGAGCTCAAGTTGCAGATATATTCACCAAGGCTTTGGTGAAGCCTAAGTTTCAGAGTCTTCGTAAAGCACTCGGAATAGAAGACCGGAAGTTTGTACTAAGGGGGAGTGTTAAAAGTTAGTACAAACTCATTAGCACGTGAGAAGCACATGGTAGCAAGTCCAACGTCCAGTTCCGAAACTCTTGGTCTTTATATTATCGTGTTTGCTTAGTTTACGCAGACAAGTAGAGTAGTTCCTGTTGTTTTGGTGATTTATTTTCTTTTGAATAAAGAGGGAGTGCTAGCAAGATTTTAGGAGATATTTTAGGAGTAAGTTGAAAGCCCTGAGTTATAAAAGGCAGCTGATGTATTTGTATATATCAGAAGAAATAAAAGCAAAGTATTCCTGAAAAGTTCATTGCTCTTTACTCCTTGTTTTTCTTCTCTGTTTTGTTTCAGATGTGGGGGGCATATGGGATAAGAACTCGACAGGGATCTGATTAATGACGAAGGAACAAAAATAAAATATGCATATTCGGATTAGACCGAAAGGTGTGCGCTGAGTAGGACAGTTGAATGCATCACGAGTATATAATAATTAGATCGCATTCATGAGGTGGGGGCCACCTTGTACGTATCCTTCTGCGCCTTTTCTTTTTCTGTTTTTTCCCTCCCTTTTTTAACAATTTTTAAAATACACTCCTGAATCACCTCCACAGCCTACCCCCCATCGTTCCCTACCATGTGTTGCGTTGTTTTTTTGGACATATGCGAAAATTGAAGGCAAAGGGGCGACCTTTAGATAATAAACGATAGAAGAGGGCGCGCGGGGCACTGAATTTGGAAGATTTGCATTTTAGAGGAATGACCCTTTTAATTAATTGTTGTCTATGACTTCCTTTTGAGCATTGATTTTGGTATTAAGGGTGGAATGTTGTTTTCTCATCCAACAATGTTTGTTAGGCAATTTTTCCTTTGATTAAGAAAACATAACATTTTAATTAACATTATTACTGTTATTGCGCCCTGCGAAATGGATTATTGTCTAGTTCAAGGCAATTACGCGTATAGTTTTTTGTCATGTAGTTCGGCGTGTCTTCTAAGCTTCAGGCAGAGCCAGAAAATGAGGGACAGGGTTGGTTTTTTTCCCCTTTTCTCCTGGCCCTTGAAAACAGGTGGGAAAAACAAAAAAGAATTCGTCCTAAATCCTAATGTTAAGCAAAAGTTTATTTAAATATTACAACTGCCTTGTCGAAATTCTTCCCGGGTGCTAAACACCCGCGAGTAAATCACCCGTAACGTTATTGTCCTTTTTTTTATATTTAAAATTTTCATATTCTTCATCATCACCCAAAACAAAAAAGGTAAGAAATTGGTTTTCTAAATTTAACAAAAGCTAAACCAAAATCTTATTTTTTTTTATCGTACGTATCAAAAGCTAAAAAAATTAAATGATTTCTCAAACTTACAATTCGCTGATGTAATTAAATCGTAAAATTTTCTGACGTTTTAATATATATTACAGATACCCATTGTTGATGACCAGCTGCGTTTCATTTTTCAGGACGAGGGAAAAAATATGTTCGGTTTAATTTTTTTAAGCAGAGCAGTTTAATTAAATTAAATAAATTGAATAAATATTAGCGGATTAAACCTCTTAATAAATATTAGAAGGATTAAAAAGGCGATCTTCGCCACCCACTCCACCTTGATTTGTGTTTTTTCCCCCATTTCCTCCTCCCTTCTCCCTACTGTCAGTGTCCTCTTTTCCCATGTCAGGGAGATCGGGAAATGCAAACTGTTGAATTTGGATATTCCCCTCTACAAATTGAAAGCTCATCTCCTCTTTGAATCGGTCTCCGATATAGCACTTTTACTCCTTTCTGATCAAATCCACTGTCTTCAATTACTTGTTCTTACGTAGTGTCGTTCATACAACACTTTCCAAAATGCACGAGAGCCTGCGATTTTTCATGGTCTTAAACCATATCGAAAAGTCGCCGGCGAATTGATGGAATCAACATCGTGGGTGTCACTGTTTTTCCCATTCCATGGAGGTAATGGTTCGGTGTAGCCCCTGCAGTCGCCCCAGATTTGATTGTACGCTTCGATTCGCCGTCGTCGTGTTCGAGGTAAGCTCTTCTACTCGATCAGTTCCTACTCCTTTATTAAAATCAATTCTTATAGTTCAATGTTGCTCAAATGTTTAGGGTTTAGGCATGTTAAAATCATTTGCTGAACTATGCTCTGTCTCTGTTTGGTAGCGTTAATTAAGGTCAAAAGGAAGAAGAAATATATATTTTTTTTGAGATTTTATTCCATATATCGATGAAATATTTTTTCCAAATTTTTTTAATGTAAGATTCAGGAAAATTTCTTACATTTCCCGGAAAGTTAGGTTTTCTTTCTGGGAGCAATGTTTGATTTGGAAAGTGCCGGGTTAGACACTGCTGTTCTTAATTCTGAAGATCCTGCTTTCTTTGATCTCCAGCTTCTTAACACGCGCTCGGTACTTTCCAGATTTACATGAAACTATTCACTAGACTCTGGCATCTGATTTAGTATATCATATCTCGTGTTTCTCTTTTGGTTTGCCGAGGTTCGTTGCATACCGTCTCACTAAATTTAGGGAAGCTTACCCGGTTCTGAAGTTTCCCTTTTGACGTTGCAATCTTTATTGGCGTTAGATCTACCATTTACTGCAAGCTGGAAATAAAATTTTTATTTCTCAATTTTCGTTAAATAAATTACGGTCAAGTACTTAGATTGTTTGATTGGCTCAACTTGTTTGATATATATTAGTGTCCTTCCTCTTGCTGCTTCAGATTCTATTGATAGTGGCATGTTTGGAAGCCACAAATGCAATACCTCGAAAACACCTACTTCAACCGGGGGGCCTGGGAAGAAGAAGTGAGAACATTGCATCGCACTCTTGCATCCATGATCAGATACTTGAACAGAGAAGGCGACCTGGTCGCAAGGTGTATTCCATTACCCCACAGGTTTATGATCCTGGCCTTTCAAAAGTCCTTCAGCATAAAGGCAGGTCATTACTTGGAGTGTCAACACCATCAGGGCCTCAAAATGATGCAAAGCAACCTATTAGAATATATCTTAATTATGATGCCGTGGGCCACTCTCCTGAGAGAGATTGTCGAAAAGTGGGTGATATCGTCAAAGTGAGTATTTGATATGATTTTTTTTTTTAAATCTTCTGCTTTGCATATTATCTAGGTTCAATGATGGTATTCTGCCCGTTATTATTTTTATTTTATTTGATCTTTGTTTCTCTATTAACAGCTTGGAGAGCCTTCAATGACGGCCCCTCCTGGTTTCCCTACTTGTAATTCTCATGGTGATCCTCAAATTTTGGGGGATTGTTGGTATAACTGCACCACAGAAGATATTTCAGGAGAGGACAAAACTCGTCGCCTTCGCAAGGTTAAATGCTTTTTGCAATTAAGTTTTGATTTGCTTGCTTGGTTGATAATCTTAGGAAAACATTACAAGTTGTTTTCTTGCTTGTGGTAATTAATTATAAGTTTTGCGCACAACATGATTTTGTGTTTTTACAATTGTTTGCAGGCATTGGGCCAGACAGCTAATTGGTTTAGGAGATCATTGGCTCTCGAGCCTGTCAAGGGAAACTTGCGATTAAGTGGATATTCTGCTTGTGGACAAGATGGAGGCGTGCAACTTCCTCGGGAATATGTTGAGGGTATAATCAATTGTTGCACGTCATTTGTGAATATAATAGTTTTTTTGATAATAATTCTGGTCACATTTGTACATGTGAATTTGCAAAATGTAAGGAATGATCTCCCTTTTCACTGTCCTCAGAGGGTGTGTCTGATGCTGACTTGGTTCTTTTGGTGACCACAAGACCTACAACTGGGAATACACTTGCTTGGGCAGTGGCATGTGAAAGGGATCAATGGGGCCGTGCCATAGCTGGTAGCTAATCATTAGGAACATAAGCTAGTTTGAATGATCATCTTTATCTTTCATTGGAGAGGCTTCAGAACTGATGATGTATTTATCTTTGCAGGACATGTAAATGTTGCTCCTCGCCATTTGACAGCTGAGGCTGAGACTTTGCTGTCAGCTACTCTGATACATGAGGTTGGTTTGGTTTATACATGTAATCGAAATTTTGGAAACATGGTAGATGCTTTGCAGCGGTGTTCATCATATCTAATATTTTCCAGGTTATGCATGTTCTTGGTTTTGACCCACATGCCTTTGCTCATTTTAGAGATGAAAGGAAAAAACGTCGCAATCAGGTATATACTGCCTTACATGCTGTAAAATAATGTATATTCTGTATATTTGAACTGTTAGTCCTCTGGTATAATTTTTCTGTTATGGGTTTTATTGCTGGTAGTAACTTTATGCTAGCCAAGAAAAATACGTAGTAAAATCAAGATTATCACAAATACTGTTTACATAATAAAACTTGTTTGATTTGTCTTTGAAATTAGTTCTGGAGTCATATTTAATAATGATTAGAAAATCTTCTTTTCATTTAATCCAGTGGCTTATTTGTAATAGCATCGGTTTTAAATTTAGAACAGTTGTCTATATCTCCAACTGAAACGTGGAGTTTTTTCCCCTGCTGCATCACTATCATATCTCGCCATTTGATTTGACACATTTTAGATGCTCATCATTATTTGGTTACTTTCCAGGTTACTGAGCAGGTCGTGGATGACAGACTTGGGAGGATGGTAACCCGTGTGGTACTTCCACGAGTTGTCATGTATGCACGACATCACTATGGGGTATTTGCTTGGGAACCTATTTCCGTTACTTCAAGTTTTGCTGTCATTTATGTGGTGTTTTACAGTTACAACGAAAGATTAACAATAGATTTGATGGCAGGCATTCTCAGAAAATTTTACTGGTTTAGAGCTGGAAGATGGGGGAGGACGTGGTACATCAGGTTTTTCTCTTTTCATTTTTTTTATAAACAACTTAATCAATTGTTGTTTTTTTGGTAATATGCATGCCTGCCTTTTCTTCCATCCACTCCATTGCCCTTAAGAAACTCAAACATATTTATCTGTAGTTTCTAATTATTGAAGCTTATCGGAAGTTTTGGAATGCAATGCTTGATCCCCCCTACCTCAATTTTCCTGTTAAGGATCATTAGGGATAAAGGAGGAGTGTCCGGCCCATGTTTGTAGAAAGTGTTAGGAATCTTAACTCTTGTGCTAATAGTACTATGTACATTGCTATATGCTTACACGTTGTTTAATGGCTGAAAATTTATGTATTATTTTCCTAATAAAATAGGAAGTAGATTTCTTCCCTTGCTTGATAAGATTTATGGCATTTTACTGGCCTATCCTCGTCCATGTCCCCTTAGAATCTTGCAAGTGAACTACCAAAAAAAGTAAGCAACTATTGTATTTTAGACACCTTGTCTAACATCCTTGAGATTTGTTTAAGCTAGCCACCAGTGAAGTTATGGTTATTGTAAGTTGCTTTATTGACTTACAGGATCCCACTGGGAAAAAAGGCTTTTGATGAATGAGATTATGACTGGTTCTGTGGATACAAGATCCGTAGTTTCAAAAATGACACTTGCTCTCTTGGAAGATAGTGGATGGTACAAAGCCAATTATAGCATGGCAGATAATCTTGATTGGGGTCGCAACCAAGGTACTGAGTTTGTTAACTCCCCTTGCAATCTCTGGAAGGGTGCCTATCATTGCAACACAACACAGTTGTCTGGTTGTACATATAATAGGGAGTCAGAAGGATACTGCCCAATTGTAACCTATAGTGGAGAACTCCCTCAATGGGCTCGATATTTTCCACAGGCTAATAAAGGTGTGTTCTATGTTTTCTTCATGATAAGTTGATTCATAATATTTGAATTCTGACATCTTGGGCCAGTTTCTTGGCATTAGTGAATTTGCAACTTGTAACTTCTTTAAACATAAGCAATTCATGGTTTTCTTTGTTGCAGGCGGGCAATCCTCATTGGCTGATTACTGCACTTATTTTGTTGCATACTCCGATGGATCTTGCACAGACACCAGTAGTGCAAGGGCACCTGATAGAATGCTGGGTGAAGTCCGAGGGAGTAACTCTAGGTCAGATTTGTTACTACAAAGTTTTCACTCTAGCATTGATTTACTACACGGCTTTGGTGTTGCTTAAAGTTTGAGGTTCAATTTTTGCATTCTTCTAATGTAGGTGTATGGCCTCATCATTAGTACGAACAGGATTTGTACGAGGTTCTATGACCCAGGGAAATGGTTGTTATCAGCACAGGTGTATCAATAATTCTTTGGAGGTATGTAGTGTGGTTTATGGCGCTGAACTGTCAATAAATGCTCCCGTTTGTCTAATGCTTTATTTGATCATATTTCTATCTGGAGTTTGGGGGCAGTCTCAATCTATGTGCTTTTGTCGATCACATTTCCTGATAGTATTATTTCTTTTACATGCTAGCAATAGGTACAGGCGCCAAATACTAACAAAACTGTCGTGTACTAACAGCAAATAATCATTAGGCAGCTTCTTGTATTGTTTCTAGTGGGTCTTCCAACAGAGAAACATAACAAATAGTACACAATAATTTTGTTAGTTGTTGGTGTATATTCTTTTAATATGCTCCTTGCTGAACAATGCAAGCACTGCATGCCCCAACACCTTGGTCAACGGTTATATTTATTTCATTCTCTAGTTGAGCAGCCACTTTCCTATAGGACAAATGCTTAAACCGATTTTAGCAGGCCATAACTATGACATTGTTTTTGTAACAGAATGCTGGCTGTGCCTCCTTTCCTTTTTTTGATGAAATGATCATTGATTGTAGTTTGATGTTAATTACAGGTTGCTGTGGATGGTATCTGGAAATTATGCCCTCAAGCTGGTGGACCCATTCAGTTCCCTGGATTTAATGGTAACGGGAAACTAATTTATTGATGTTTTTCTTTACACAATGATGCCTGCTGATTAATCAGTTGGTGGCCAATCCTTTTATTAAATAGGTGAATTGGTCTGCCCTGCATATCATGAGCTCTGTACCACAAACCCTGTTGACGTACCTGGGCAGTGCCCCAGTTCTTGTAATTTCAATGGAGACTGTATTGATGCAAGGTGCCACTGCTTTCTAGGATTTCATGGTCATGATTGCAGTAGGCGTGAGTTCTTGTTTCCCTATTTATATTTTCCCTTCATTACTTGTGGTCAACTTCTATGCTACCTTCTATTTGGCAGAAGGTTTTAGTTTTGGCTAATTTTGGTTTGTTGTCATTTAATTTTTTGCAGGCTCCTGCCCCAGGAATTGCAATGGCAACGGCAAGTGCCTTTCCAATGGAATTTGTAAATGTAAAGATGGCTATACTGGCATTGACTGTTCCACTGGTATGTATACAAGTTACTCAACCTTTTGATCACCGTCCTGTGTAACCATTCCTTTATATTTTTATCAATTAGTTTTCACACAAATTATTCTTGCAAGAGATATTCAGTTGGGTGTTTTATCATTATTCTTTTTGTTGTTATTTTTGTGCTTGGTGGTGTGGGTACGATTAGGAATTTACGACGAATTTATGGCAATGTTATCCCCTGTGAAGGACTATGGAGGATTGGTTTGGAATTTGAAGTGTTTGAACACATATACTTG
Organism: Leucaena leucocephala; assembly: GCA_037074615.1. Taxonomy (NCBI): domain Eukaryota; kingdom Viridiplantae; phylum Streptophyta; class Magnoliopsida; order Fabales; family Fabaceae; genus Leucaena; species Leucaena leucocephala. The sequence continues at coordinate 1,026,804 of CM073542.1, forward strand.
TCAGAAAATATATTCCTTTTATATACTTTTGCTTTTGTAGTTTGTGTTTCTGCTAAATTATTTTGGCTCACAAGGACATATAAATTAAATATTTGGATTGATTTAGTCTTGCTTAATAATTCTTTACAGTAGGAAACGCATTTACTTAATTTTTGTTGGAACAGTGAGATTTTGACTTATCCCTTGCATGAAATGCAGCTGTTTGTGATGAGCAATGCAGCCTCCATGGTGGGGTTTGCGATAATGGAGTTTGTGAATTCCGTTGTTCTGACTATGCGGGATACACATGCCAGAACAGCACCATGCTCCTCTCCAGTTTGTCAGTTTGTAAAAATGTGCTGGGAAAGGACGTGAATGGCCAACATTGTGCACCTAGTGAACCAAGTATCCTGCAGCAGTTAGAAGAAGTAGTTGTAATGCCCAACTACCACCGACTATTTCCTGGTGGTGCCAGGAAATTATTCAACATATTTGGCAGCACTTACTGCGATGAGGCTGCTAAACAACTAGCCTGCTGGGTGAGTTAGATCTTCAAATTTTATCTGATTATGGGCGTGCTTGTTACTATTGGATAAGCTGAATCTGATGCATCTGAAAGATGTAAAACGATCATGGTTGCAGCTTGCGAGATCATTCTAATTGTTTCATTATACTGATTCTGTGAAACGATGCATCTCTTGACAATGCTAGAAACATGAAGCTGCTATTTCATATAAAGTGTGATAATTCCCATCATATATTTGTGTGTATAACTTGGTACTTGATCTTCAGATCTCAATCCAAAAGTGTGATGAGGATGGTGACAACCGGCTCAGGGTATGCCATTCAGCGTGTCAGTCATATAATATGGCGTGTGGAGCTTCACTTGACTGCTCTGACCAAACCTTGTTTAGCAGTGAAGGGGAAGGTAAGGGCCAGTGTACGGGCTCTGGCGAGATGAAAATGTCTTGGATTAATCGACTGCGAACTGCATTTTCTTTGAGGAACGGTTCCTTGAAAGGAATTGGTGTAAAATATAGGCAACTTTAATATCATTTTTCTTCTCTCTTGGGGATTTTGATTTTGTAATTTTTCCGGGGTTATTGTAGGGAAAAGGTGGCATATAACTCCTTAGATTTAGTGGGTGCTTCCTCATCCAAAATTGTTTAGGAAAAACTGGATGAGGAGGATACAGTTGGGGCTTTCGAAGAGGAGGGCCTTTTGTAGAGAAAATTGGAAATGTATGAAAAGAGAAAGTAGCAGAGAGGAACAAAGGAATATACAATATATATTGAGTAGGTTGTCAAAAATATGGCCGAATGCCTAAAAAAGTTCTGATGTTTCATCTCTTGTATATATTATTTGACACGTCTCTTGGTTCTCTGTCAGCGGATTTATTCTTGCATTGCATGTTATGAGGCTCATGTTAGATTGACAGGTTCTTTTTACAGGTTTAGTTGTGCAATTTTTGTTGGAATCTGTGAGCGAAATATATATTGAGCAAAAGAAAAGTAATCATTGGGCGTGGAAGAAAGGGCCTGAATTTTGTGTGTAGTAAAGGTAGAAGAAGGGTTTGGATCAGAAGAATAAGGTTACGTAACAGGGGACGTAGTAGGGTCCATGTTTGAAGAAGTAATGTTAGGTTATGTGAGAGAGAATGAAAGCGAATTGGCGGGGACAAGAAGAGAAGCCAACTACGTACGGTCACTGGTGTTCCTTTGCGATTGAGATCTTGTCCTGTAAAAATTTGCCCCAAACTACAGACAACTTTTGCTTCACGTCGGACCATTCCAAAAATATTGCTAGCAAGAGAAACCAAAATCATCGGACATAATATATTCATAATAAAAAAGTTGTAGGACTAAAGCCCCTAGCTGTTTTGATGCAATGACATAGTGCTATGGCCCCCAATTTTCACAGAAAAAGAAAGTTGTACGATTATAAGCATTGTTTTAGAAGTTGAAATGAGTAACATTGTCCGTATTGTATCGGTTTTATAGCTTGATGTGTAACATTGATTAAGTCCATTATTGTCCAAGATGATGATTGATGAGTCAAGGTCACCAGTCTCAGTATCTCACTACCTCTTGTTCAGAGAGACGGAAATTGTACCTGCCTTTGTTAACTTTCCTTTATCAGTTCTCTGTGTAAAGATTCATCGATCAATGAAAGGAAACTACAATTAAAACAAAGAATCTTTCACGAATCATAATAAGAAAACAAATATAATTTTTCACAGAATCCAACGCCAACCATCGAGTAATACACACATATATGGTATGACACCCCAAAATATACCTATAATTACTCATAAGCTTCCTATACCTAAAGTTCTTTCTTTAATTACCACAATGAGTGAATTGTATGATTAATATGATTATTGAACCAACATATAATGCAATGCACACTAGTAATGTAATGTAATGTTAATGCGGTCACTGCGAGGGGCAAAATGTGATCAGGTAATCGGAGCCGGAACACGTGCAAGTACTGGTAGCGTCGTCGTATGCGTAACTGTAAGCGGTTGGGCAAGCGCGTTTGAACATCTCCGAGTACTGCGTGGGCCCACATGTCGCCGGCGTGGAGTGGTCGCCGGTGCAGCAGAACTCCGCCTTGTTAAACGCCGCGCAGGCGCTCTTGCACGCCACCACGGAAGCCCCATTCCTGAACTGCAACTCACTGGGGCAGTTGGCATTTAAATCCGCAACGCACCCCGCGTACTGGCAGTCACCGGTCCCCCCGGTTGCTTTCACACCCATTCCCACATTGTAACCATCGACCAGGCTCACGTCGTAGAAATCCTTAGCATTGCCAGGCGTTCCGAGCGTGAACTCAACAAGCGTGACGGGAGGAACGCCGCCACTGGTGCATTGGAGTCGGCCGCAGTCACCGGTAGAGCATTGGCCGTTGCCGGAGGAATCGAAGTCGCAGGAAGTTCGGCCCCAGAAGCGTCCGGACCAGCCAGAGGGAGCAGTGAGTTGACGAGAGGATCCAGGCGCCAAGGAGAATCCACCGTCGCCGAGAGTTGCAGCTCCGTTACCCGAAAGTGTGGCCGGCCATACTGTGTAGCTGCAACGATTTTCCAGGGTGAACACAGTGGCTGAACCTATATTACAACCTGCAACACACACAAATTAAAATTCAATTGTAAAATGCAGGAAACACTGCGTATATTTCGTCTGTATCGTGTGTGTGGGTCGGAGAATGGCACCGTAATTAATGTGGCGATATTATGTATGTATATTTGTCTGTGTGAACAATGTGAGGCACACGCATATACATGTCATATAAACCAAGGCTTTAGAAGAAGTGAATTCATAAGGAGGGAAATACCTGAGAGAAGAAGGAGAGAGAGAAAGAGACGTGAATGAAGAGCCATGGGCGAGATGGGAAGGGCAGTGACAAGGGCGATCGTGAGGAAGTTACAACTGAGAAGGGCCGTATTTATACTCTTTTTTAGTGCCATTATCGTTATTTTTATTAATCCGCATTTATGGTCCGGCACGGGCTGCAATTTTCTATTAATGGCCGATGATAACCATCGATCATGCTCTTTTAAAACCTAATTTATAATTATTTTATTATCTATCTGTCTATGAAAAATAGTGCGAATACATCACGTTAAACTCGTATATGAGATTTTTAAAATGAAGGAAGTGGATATTGTGTTTTGAAATTGGGATAGGAGGTGGGACATGAAGGCATGGAATAATGGGACGAGTGTTTCGGGGAAGAGACGAAAGATGGTGAACGACGTCGTCGGTGGCCACACCCCACGTGCTAACAACGACACGTCACAATCGCCCCCACTCCATAACTAATTGCCCAACATTAGACACGCTTTTGCTCTCGGTTTCGTATTCTCTAATAAGTCCCACGATTTTCTATTTTAAAAAAGAATTTGCTCCAACATTCCTTTTCCTTTGCTCCATCGGATCAACATGCAATTACTCCGTTCATTTCATTGGCTTGCTCAAGTTAGCACATTCTGCTATGGATATATACGAATGGACCACCATATAATTTCATAAATGTGTATATATATATATCTTGCTATTTTCATTTGGTTGTGGATGAACTGCTATGAGTTTCTCCCAATCTAATGAGATACGGAAGGCCAGCCTTTAAGCATTAGATCTCATCCAAAGTAGAACAATCAGTGCAAACGCCATACACTAGTGAAAGTGCAATAAATATTACTCCTCCAATCTTTAACATAAGATATAATTAATTTGACTATATTAAATGAGTTAATTAAGTTATTTAATATAACATAACATATTTTTTTTAAAATACCCTAATCATTTTTCTAAACTCTCTCCCCACCTCTCTTACTTGGTTATTACTTGAAAAAACATCAATAATTATAATATATGAAAAAATAATAAATATAAAAAATATATCATATATTTAAAATCAATATTAATTTTCTAATTAGCTCATCTATTAAGGATCAGAAGAGTATCTAATTCCTACCAACAGGATCGAATTTAACAAGAGGGATTAATCTTTCACAAAATGACAAACTAATATTCTAATCCTCATGTGAAAGATACCAACATTTAGTGGCAGAAAATAAAATTGCTTCCCATGGGAGAATACTTATGGTTGAAAAAATTATCTACCTCCTTAGGCTCAATAAGTATATTATCTTATTTGATTGCAAAGAACAAATTAAATCACTATAATCCATAGGGTAATGGTTTAAATAATTTCTCAATCTAGTGAAATCATAGATGTTGATCAATTGGACGTATCTTCAGTATAAATAAATAATTTGCCTATGTGCGTTTGAAACATTTGTTAGAAATTAATGAGTTTTTAATTTTTATTTTTGCCAACAATTAATGAGTTTTTATAATTATCTGTATTGTTTGCAAAATTATCTTTATTTTATATTCTACATGTAATTGAATCCGAATTATTTAAAATGAATTTTGATGGTCCAAATTAATGTGAGCATCACGATGATAACCGAGGAATGTGGGAATGTGGATGTTGATAAATTGGAATTCATTAACTCAAGGTTTTAAAAAAAATGAGGAAATCAGGAATAAATTGAGGAACTAAATTGTAGATGGGGGCGATTATTTTAGCCAAACCTTGCCGGTTTTAAGCCTAATCCATTATTTACTAGAACACCCCATGTTGTTTACCAAACGGCTATCTACACATCAGGCAATGCTGCGAGTAATAAGCAAACAAGGGCATGAGTTGTTCAAACCAAATCTGTGTAACAACGTTAGGAATTCAACTTATGCGGGAAGTGATGCAGCCTAATTTGACTGCAAGGGTGAATACGTATAAAAGAAACATTTGTCTCTTGAATAATTCGAGATCAGGTTCTTCATCATCATCCAACATGTTTATTGCATTTATAAGGGCGATCATTATTCACTCTTTTGTTTCTTGCCGTAGAAGAGTTCATTGACATAGTCTGCAAGTGGAATCAATTTCAGTTTGAAGCACGTAGCACTAGCAAGATATACACAAGACAGGCCTACATACACCCTGAACCAAATGAGAGAAAAAAATGTAAGATAAGTGAACACGGCAGTCAAAGAAACCACCACACCAAAAGTAACCAGGCACTTGAACGTGGAAAGTTCCCTTTCATTTAGTTGGTTACGGAATTGGCCTTCAATGTAGAAATCAGAAAGCAACTGGTCCTTGATCTGGAACGCATTCATTAGCCAAGAAGCAGCTTTGGTTTCGGAAGCTGGAATGTCATCAACAGGGATTCGCCGAACATGTACGTGCACTTCTGAAGGATCGACCCCGAATACATTGTCCAGAAAAGAAGGACATTGATTCCTGTACGCAATGCTCACATCATATACTGCATTATAAAGTTCATCAGACATCAAAAGATGAATCAGATGACGAGAAAAAAAAAGAAGCAAAGCCACAGTAGGCCAGTCAACTGCTTTACAAGTATAATTCTCATGTTGAAAGATAATCTAACATTATTAGGAGAAAATGAAGGCCTATGAACTGGCATCACATTTAATTTCCACGGGGAAGATGTGAAACCACAAAATATTTATACTTGCTAAATCATATTTTTCAATATCAGGTTTATTGTCGTCCCAGAAAAATAGCAGGTTTAGGTACTTATGATCTCACAACATGAATGATTTTCTCAAATAGCTACTTTTATCAATTGACAAACTGTCCTTGAAAATTCAGTAGCAGAAAATTATAAGAGAAACCTGCATCCAGTGAGTCTCGTAGAACTTCCAAGCAAGCATAGAAACCTTTAGTTTTTGGAAGTAGCACGTTTTTTAGCACAGGAAGTCCAACTTCAGCTGCATAATTTTGACTCTTTTTGCTCTTCTCTTCGCTGCATAAAAAGCAATATCGCATTTTTTTTTAAATTAATTGAGTTGTATATTCATAGAATATAACATGAAGCCTATATTGTAGCATTGCTAGTCAAAATAGAACTTGGCAGCATAAATTCCTAGAAAATATAAGGCCGTCTTGAATCATATTATCATCAAACCAAGACGCAAGCACCTAGAAGTCAAAATACACTGAAAGGCAAGAGGAACGATGAGGCAGTACGTATAATCAGTTCCTTCGGGGAAAATGGCTAGCCACAGAGGATCTTGACTGTTCTTTAATGTGGAAAGCGAACTGAGTAATATTGGCGCATCTATCTCCCACTTCCTCTCTACTGCAATGAACTCCAGAATGTGAAATCCCCAACCGAAGATAGGCAGCTTCATCAAGCTGCTCTTAAGAATGTATTTTATGTAGCCCAGACTTCCCTTTCGGAGTGCTAGATTCCACAAGTACATCCAATCAACCTCAGTTCTGTGATTTGCAATAAGTAAAACACGTTCCTTCATCGGAATACTATCTCCAGAAAAGACCACTTTCGTTTTGTTTATCTTTTCAAATAAAGAGGGCCATAGGGCTAGCCAAAGTCCAAAGAGGAATGAAACGGCCTTCCTACTACAACGCACACTGAAAAGCCGCATTAATACAGCTGCCACAGGTGTAAAATAGGCTAAAAACATAAAAGCTGTAGAAATAAACACCACTAAACATAACACACCCCTTAAAATCCTAATAGGGGTCAGAGAACGGTGCTTTAATCTACAATCACTTTTGAGAGGCCTGGAAACTTCCATCTTCTTCAAGGAACTGTTGGAAAACCTCCCTTCTGCAATAACGGGCTTTAATGTTATTTAAGACTTCCCAAACTTTTGGACAGAAAGAGGCAAGCATAACAACAATAGCATGAATAATAAACAATATTTATATGCAATAAAATAAAGGGAAGTATATCATTCATGTGGTAGTTGGTTCGGAGGTCCAGAGGAAAGCAGTAATTAGAACATTTTCATCACTCTTATATAGCTCTGCCAATCTGTTTAATGAGCGAATTCATCTAATCACATAGTAGCTGAGTAAGCCGAAAAAAAAAATCTAGTCTTGCTACTCCAGCAAACTCAAGTTATGGTTTCTGATGTCCTGGCTCTGGGGAGCAAGATTTTAATTGGTTTCAGTTGTACAAATACCTCTGAGCTGAAAATGTTCCTTCTGTTAAAGACATTTTCATCTTGAATTTCTTTGACCACAGACAAATCCCTGATATGGCGGCCTCAAACTTGGGAAATGATTACACAAAACAAATTTATTCTTTAGGTCAATGTTCCTTCTGTATATTGATGCACGGTAAAATTCCCAGGAAAAATGATAGAAACTAGTTTAACGGTAAGCTCACTCCAGGAAGAATTTATTTTCAAACTCTCCAATTTTCCATTGTAAGCAAAGGCATAATAACCGGTGAAAAAACAACATTAGCTGAGAAAAGCAGAAAACCACTAGAAATAAAGAACAGTTCAGACGAAAGACAAAATCACTGGATACGTGTCTGAATCTTGTAAATATTTTTAACTTGGAACACAAGAACACTTCGGGAATACGGAAGCTTGTGTTTGGACGACAATCTAATAAGTGCTCCAGGACAACTTCTCTGTCTAGTAGAGTCTAGTCTACTATTACATCCACAACATTAAACCCAAGATATTGACGAAGATCCGATTCCTTTTCAGAGCATGTGACGTTTAAATTTTCATGTAATAAGCAGTAGCTATTGGAGAAATCTGTTTCTTATCCAAAATCCTGAAGAAAAATGTTTAAGAAACTTAGGGGGTAATTACGAGGAAAGGCAACATTGTAAATCATGATGGATTCTAACAAAAGAGATTATCAAGTAATTCCTTTTTGGACAAAGACAATGCACTGACACCACTACGTTTGGTATAAAATTAATGGACTCTTGAATTTTGGCTCCTATGGCAAAAGTGCTAATCAGAAAGAGATGTCTAATCAGGGTTCAAAATTCTGATTCCTTTCCCAGTCTGACTTTTAAACTAAGCCATCCCTTCCCCATAAACAAGGCAAATCTTTATCTTTAAGGCATGCAGTTTCCAGTGGCAACTGATATCTCTTATTCGGTAAATATAGACCGGCAAGTACCGGGAAGTGACAAATCCAGTTTGTGTTATGAAGACAACAAAAATATCTATTACTCTCATTTCTCACCGACCGCAAACAAAATCAGAGCATGAAAAGAACGGAGAGAAAGAAAGAAGAGAAAATAACTCATACAAAATGGTCAACTTGGCGAATTTCAACGATATTTACAGACCAGACAATTTCTTGTAAGAAAAGAATCAAGGCCAGACAAAGTAATTATGGAGTTGAATCAAAGAAAAGAAATAAGATGGGAGAATTTACCTGTAACGAGCAAGAGCTGACAGATGAGTTATCGAGGGAGATTGGAAGAATAAAAGGCGTTCCTCCGTCTTGTTATCGTTATTAAGTATGGAGTAAACTTCCTCCGGGAGGAAAGAGAAGGAATGTTGGATCAATGAAACAGGAGTTCTGAGGCTGATACTGGGATATTGTTTGGGGAGGCATCAAAGGAGGTGGAGCGTTCGGGAACCGCACATCGTGATTGGTGAAGCTCAGAGGGAATGGCTTTGTTTTGTACACTTTTGGAATGGATTTCGATCGGGCCCAGCATGGAGCCAGACGCCTGGCGACCGTAATTAACAGTTAATTATACGATAAAATTAAATTTATATTATACCGTAAAAATATGGAATCTCAAATAGGTAAACTGGCCAAAAAAAAAATAATGTGATATATTTATGCTTAAAACCTTTGTTTTATGAATTTTAAAATTTAGTATTTTTTCCAAAATGTTTTTAGTTTATAATTTTGGACTAAGTCCTTTTAATTTCATAATTGATTCGTTTAAAAAAGAAATAAATGTGATTGGTTTTGGCATAATGAAGCTCTCTATTTATTTTAGAAATTACATATTTAAATATGATTTTATCCTGCTTTTAAATAGTGAATAAATCTAATTTTTTTTAAAAAAAATATATAAAAAAATGCCATACCCAAATCCTAATGGGCAACTTTTGTTTTCGGGGCTTATAGGATTTAAAAAAGAAAAATATTTTTTAATCCCACAAACAAAAAGTAGTTTTGACGGGCTTCCGCGAAAGAAAAAGTACCGAAAATAGGAGAATGAATGTTTGGAATGATTTGCCGTCGCGGCAGCTTTTGCAAATTGGATCTGGAGAATAAATTTTAAAAAAAATAAATTTTAAAAATAAAAATATTTAAATTACTAATAGTAAAATTATTTTTTATATTGATAAATTATCAAAAAAAGATATGATTTGATTAAAGTATGAGAGATGGGAGATGGTATAAAATAAATAGGAGAGAGGGTAGAGAAAAAATATGAGAGAGGAGAGATGGTAGAGAAAAGAGAGGAAATAAGAAATATGATAAAGAAGAGAAAGAAAATAGGAGAGAGAAGAGAGATGAGAGAGTGTATAAGAAAAAATAGGGGTAAAATAGTAATTGAATAGTTTATAAACTATTTTATTGTTCTAAAAATTATTTTTAGTATTTTATTCAAAACTATAATTTTAACTAAAATTAATTTTAGATAAAAATTATTATTTATATAAAAAAATTTTAAATTAAAATTTTAATCAAAATTAATTCTAAAAAGTTGAATTTAAACAGGCACCTGAACAATTATGAACTCCTTCTGTAGGCTTCGAGTTTGATAAAAAGGCCCCATCAACCCTTTCCTCCATAATTGCGCGAAAAGGACCCCTTTTTCTTCTTTCCTTAATTTCAGCTTCGGCCAAACACCCAGCACTTGCTTCCCTCCTACACTTAATTGCTTGCGTGTTGGATAGGGGAAAGTAATTTCTTAACTGCCAGCCCAGCCCCACCCTTCTCTTTCTTCCCTTCTTTCTGTTAATGTGAAATTGAACTTCATTCATATTGACGAACACCATGCGGTCTAAAGACATGGCCTTTGTAACATACACGGATCGACACACGGAGGAACAAAAGAGACATGACAACAAAACAACTAAAGAACCTAGAGACGACAGCTATATTAATTAATGACGACGAAGGGTCACATAACTAAGCAAGCAATTGCTGCTATCATTTTAGTCTCCCAGTGCCCTCTAGCTAAGGGCAGTATTGGCTTTCTCAGCTTTCTGAATAACAACATAATTCATTTGCAGCTCTATTTTCTTGGCAAGATTTTTAAAAACAAAAGGGAGATATCTGCCTTTGAGCTCAAAAAAGACCTCTTGAGACAGCTCGTTAAATACGAGCTGGGATTCCTTGCAGCAACCATGTCAATTGTCGAATTGTGGCGCTCTTAAAAAGTTGCCATGATTTTCCAAACGCTGACAAAATTATGAACAAATGACCAGTTGTGTTGTTGGTCTGATTTATGACACTTTACATGGAGTGATTTTGGAGCTTTCAGCAAGATGGAGTTAATTGTGCTAAAATAAGGGCAGATGTGAGCTAATATGTTTTAGGGCAAGGGGAAAAAACGCAGAAAATAGCTAATGCCTGCTCTCTAGGACCAAAGTAGTTGTTAATGCCTAATGGCAAGAGTTTGATCCGTCCTATATAACTCATTTACCGAGTAGACATTGGGCATAGTTTTCATATTTTAAGACCGCATGAGATCACAACTATTCTGCTTAAGGATCTCGTTGAAGACTATTTTTTGTTTTTTTTTTACTCGCTCTGGTCTTTCGGAGTACAAAAAAAAACTCATCTACTAAGTAATGTCTTATTTCCACCAGGGCCGGCCTTGACATGTTTTAAAAGAATTAAAAAGAATTCACGATCTTATTTTATATTTGTTATTATTGATAATATTATTATCAGGATTTTTTTTTGGCCAAATAATAATATGACCCCGTCTTGAAAGTGAAATCATCTTACAATTACCAAAAGCCAAAATTAACCCACTGCCAAATATATAAAGAACACTGGGGGGGGGGGGGAATTTCATTGCTAAGAAATATGTATCTAGTATATTTGATGCTCCTATTCAAAGGAATTGGGAGATGTTGCAATACATAAATTGGAAAAAGAAAGTGAAGGATCCGGGCTCCCTTTCTTCTCCAGCGCTTGATTGCGGCCTGTTGCGTCTTGTATGGTTCGGAACATCAAATTCCTCAGGACTCATTGAAGGAAGTCCGCCCTTGAGCTTGCGAGCACCACAACAACAGTCTGGCTTCGACACTAGTTCTCCCTGTCCAGCTCTTTTTAATTTCTTTAATTCTAATATTTTCCTTTTCAAAATAGTGCGGGAGATTTCTTTTTAACATTTTATGTATTTTCCCCCGTTTTTTAATATAATACTATTATTGTCTTTTAAAAAAACACTGGAGGAAGTATTTAACAAAAGATTCTAATTCCGCGTGCTTTGTTCTTCTTCTCTGCCGAATTGTACACTTTCGTGATGGGCCCCAACTCATCGATACCTTATAGTCTTCTATATTAATCTGTCCGAATTCCGTCGAGAATTCGTCGTTCTTTCCTGGAATCTGTCGATCATTCGTTATTCCTGCAGATCGGTAACTGTTGTTCTCTGAATCTGTCGATCTATTTATTTCGCATCATTTCCGGTACTTTTAAACTCTTGTTTCCTCTGTATCACTTTCGAACTGTCTAAGAAACGGCGTGTAATTCGCTATCAGTCTATTGCTATGAAACAAGATCTGAGGCTGTGCCTGTTGAATTTGAGAAAGAATTTTCTTTCCTTCTTCACATGGTTATTGATTTTGTTGAATTAAATTAAGGGTTCGTTTCTTGATATTATTGAATATTTAAATATTTTCTGGATGATTTTGGAACTAACTTTTACACACCACATCGAGCTTCGTGTTTGATGAATTATGCCAATTGTTAATGTAGCGATCGTTGTTCTCATTAATTTGACGGTTTTATATAATCTCCTTCTCGGGAGGCCAGGGAAGAAGAGTTCTCTGTTTGCCCGGTTATCACCCATGAAAAACGATAGAAAAACTTTTGATTGGGACTTATTACCCAGGATTTCTTCAATTGGCTAGGTTTCCCCCAAATTATGTCTCTGTAGGTTGCCGTAAGTAATGGGTTAGATGGGGCTTTTGCAGGCATCTGAAGGTTTGGACCCAATAGATGGCAAGCAGGTTTGGGGAATCAACGAGCAGATCCCCTCCAAGCCCTTCCTTCTCCAGCAACAATAGTAACAGCGATGCAGGCAATTTTGAATGCAACATATGCTTTGACTTAGCACAAGACCCTATCATTACTTTATGTGGCCATCTTTTCTGTTGGCCCTGTCTTTACAAATGGCTTCACTTTCACTCACAGTCACGAGAATGCCCAGTGTGTAAGGCCCTCATTGAGGAGGAGAAAGTGGTCCCCTTATATGGGAGGGGTAAGTCCTCATCTGACCCAAGGTCGAGGTCTGTTCCTGGCATGAACATACCACATCGTCCATCAGGTCAGCGACCTGAAACCGCCCCGCCACCTGAATCAAATCACTTTCCTCAACATGGGTTTGGATTCATGGGTGGGTTGGGAGGCTTTGCTCCTGCAGCAACAACAAGATTTGGGAATTTTACATTCTCCACAGGATTTGGCGGTTTTATTCCATCATTGTTTAACTTTCAACTGCATGGATTTCATGATGGAGCTATGTATGGCAATCCAACTGGTTTTCACTACGGATTTCCTAATTCATTTCATGGTGGCCACCACCCTCATGGATATTATCCTCGTCATACAGGTCAAGGGCAACAAGATTATCTTCTAAAGGGGCTTATTATGCTTGTTGTTTTTTGTGTTGTTCTTGCTTTTATTTGGCAATAGATTGGATAAATCTGAAACTACTAAGAAAAACGCTGTTTTTGCCAAACTTAAGTCATTGTAGATCTTCTGTTGCACTCTGTAACTAAGGAAATTGTTCATATCTTGATTTATCAGTATATTGTAGCTGTATTTGTGATTAGTTTCTGTGGATTGATTTTTATGTTCGCCATATGCTAGATCTCATCTACAGAGAAAACTAGACGTCATATTGATGATTATTATGGTTATGTTCGCTTTAGTGAGGCAACAGAAAGGATGGAGTTATTTGTTTTTTCTTGCCAACATTTACCTTGGGCTTGGAAATTAAGGCTTTTAGTTTTCACTGATGGAGATGATGTTGATGTCTGCATTTAGTGATTACTTACTTGTCTTTTGGATTGGCTAGGGTCACGCACCGATAATCTTAAAGCTGTTGGAAACTAGTGACACTTTTTTTCCATGCTAGGTTATTTTTCATTTGAATTTTGTTTTGAATTCTGTAGGTATATATCGGGTATCTCTGGTTTACGCTGTCTTAAAGACTGTTCTATATATATAACCTCGATGCCCTTGCTTGACTGAAAACCTAGCATCACCCTACTTGGGCACTTGTCTATGCTAGGTGGAATTCATGGGGACAACTTATTATATATAGCTTGATATTTGAAGGTTCCTGCATGTTTATAGTATTAAAAACGTTGGATGATGGAATCGGCATTGGTAAAATATAGGAATTCAGATTTTCTTTTTTTGATATATTGGCTCATTGTTTTTTGAAACATCACTGTATGTATATATTTTTTTAATTATATTAGGAGAGTTTGAATTCTAGATACTACGTACGTACTAGTATCTCATTTTATTTTTACCACTTTTATTCCCTGTAAGGACCAATTAATTAACTTTCTTATGATTGGCCTTGGCCTTTTGAGAATTTCCATTGTCCACACTTAGGCTAGGTTTAATACACAACACTAAATTTTGATACATTGGGATTGAGATTAAGATTCAGAATAAAAGTAAGAATATACTTTTAAAATTATGTTTGATATAAAGTAATATTTTAAAAAAATATTTTTATTAATTTTATTTTATATTTAATTATAAATTATAAAAAGACCATAATATATTTTACCCTAAAGACCCTAATACCTCATTGGGTGTGTTTGATAACACCCCAAACCTTGGTTTAAAAAGGGTTTTTGGCCCCAAATCTCAGTTTGGGAAAATTTTTAATCAAACAGTAATTTTTGTTCAAACAGATTTTTAGACTAAACTATGGTTTAAAATTAAGGTTTCAGATAAATTAGTCAGAGCAGTTTATGGAACAGTAAAAGAGTTTATGAATTAATCAATTACTATATTACCCCTATTTTTTCTTATACCCTCTCTCATCTCTCCTATTTTTTCTTTCTTTTCTTTCTTACACCATCTCTCATCTCTCCTCTTATCTCTCCTCTCTCCTCATTTAATATTCATACCCTTTTTCGTAATTTACCACTCATAAAACCCCTTCTACAAATAACTATCCAAACACTCATTTATCTAAAATTACTTTTTTTCTATAAGTTCTTTTAAAAAACCCTTTTTCATAAGCTATCGATAAACCTGTTTTTTTTTTCATAAGCTAATTTTAATTTTTTTTTCCAAACACATTATCTCTTTGCTTAAGTTTCAAAATTCAGTCTAGAATTCATAGTTCTATTCAGAAGCCTCTCAGTCTTCTTTTTATACGGACACCGATACCCCAACTTTCTCTTCCTCCACCCCTCCGGCGTGACCGCTGCCACTGTCCCATTCGCATACCCTCCTCCAGCGAGCCCACAAAAAGAGACAGAGAGTCAAAGTCTTTCGAGCCTTCCGTCCGTTGTTCAATCCTTCCCCATCATAACCCCCTCTTGAAAATTCCCCTCCCTCCCAACCACCCACTTGGAATGCCATCCCCACCACAGCTACTATGCTACAAAGGTCATTGGCAATTTATTTGGTTACCAGAAAGGACGTGTAAGCCTCGTCGTGCAAGAAAGCTCAAGATGTTTGCCTTCTTGGGTGATAGAACTCGCCATCTAAACGAATGCATTGCATAAGAAGATGAGCGAAGTAATGGTTAGGATAGCTTTAGAATGCGAGAGGAGGTCGTAGAGGGACAAGATAAAGTTAATGAAGGATCTTCTGTGGATCATGTTCAATAACGATAATAAAATAGGGTATGGCGTGAAGAGGAAAGCCACAGAGAAAGACGGCTATGAATGACAACCATAGACAAATCTAGAGCAAGGTAACTTTGTCCAAAAATTAATATAAATAGGAGTATTTTTGTCTTAAAAATTTTAATCTTAGGACTACAAATGCAATAATAGGGGAGGTATTATTGCCCATTTCTACCTATATGATATTGTCCAATCCTAAAATGATATTAATTACATCATATTATTTATTAAATAATTATATTTTTTTCTTATATGTATTTATTTCTTTATAGATAAAATATTAACTTCAGTTGATGAAGTTAAAAAATTAAAAAAATAATAGTATTTATAATATAATTAATGATATTTATTGTTTTAAATTGGTAATTATAATAAAGAGAAATTAATTTTTTCTATTATTTTTTGTATTCTGATTATATATTACAAATAGATAAAACGTATATAAAATATATAGTAGTCTAATTTTTTTAAATAAAATTGAATTTTTTTGTCCCGTCCCAGTCCCGAATGGGAAAGGACATAGGACGCAAAATATATCCCGTATATTATTTTAAGACATGACATAAGACGAGGTTGTCTCAGTCCCAACCTATCCTGTGAATACCTTTACTCAGTATTACATACTAAATAATCCAATTTAACATATTATTTATTCCTATGACAGTCACAAACCCTCAATGTTATATACTAAATGTGCCTTTAAGTTACTCCTCTACTTCACTCTCAATACTGTATTCAAGATTTTATATATTTTCAATTTAATTAACTCTTATATTTAGGTTATGTTTAGATAGAGAGAAAAGTGAAAGGAAATTATAGGGAAGAGAATATTAGAGAAAAAATTTAAAATAGTAAAAATAATTTATTATTTTTAGCAGATTTTTCTCCTATTATTTTTTTCCCTTAATTTTTTTCTCATTCAATCAAAGGGTGAGAATTGGAGGGAATTTTAATATGCTTTGCAGTTCCTACTTGTGGTCTTTCAACAACTACACCTAATATTCAAGCAACAGGTGCCGTCTTCTTTCCACGGCATTGCTTTTAAGAATTGAAGAGACGGACGGTTTTATTTTAGTCTTTTTTTTTTATTATTTAATTTATTATAACTTTATCTGATTATATTTAAATTTGACCAGTATCATGCACTTGATTATAGTAAGTGAATCTTTTAATAAATTTTTTTTATATATAATAAAATTTAAATTTAAATTTTATTTAAATAATATCAAATCGTTTATTATTTATATTAAAGTTTTATTTTAATTTAAATATGACTGAGGTCGGCATAATTGGATCGGGCGAATATACATTTTTTTTTGGGCAAACTGGTAACCAGAACTAGAAAATAACAAGCCTGCAGTGACAGTGAAAGTCTCAAGAACGAGGAATGATTCAAGTAAATATAAGAGGCAAGATGCAAAGACTAGAGCCTACCTAGCACTAGCTGTATATTAATCAAAATCTGCTTGTATATTTACAAGTGTGTTTAACGTGTACGGGAAGGATGCATAAAAGTACCTTTTAGGTCTCGTAGAGTTAAATTAAAATCCTGCAAAAATAGGGAAGGGTAATACAAACAGTAAAAAGAACTCAAATTTTCTAACTTTATATGTTTCAAAGGAAAAAGAAATTAGGAAAAAAAGAATATTAGAAGAAAACACTTTTAAAAATAATATTTTTTTACTATTTTTTTTTAAATTCTAGTATTCTCTTCACAGTATTTTTCTCTTAATTTTCTCTCAATCCAAACAATAATTCGTCTCTAGTAGCAGAGAAATCGAGAATGACTGAATGAAAGTTCCCTTTTTTTTCACCTGAAAGTTCCCTCGAGTAAAAGTAAGCGTTTTTTCGTTTAAATGGCCTCTCCTTTTATTTCTCCATCCTATTTCTTAAATATTTAATAAACTTTTAAACTGACAAAAAGAAAATCCATTTATGAGATACTGTTGAGTATTAGCTGTGATTCAAACTTGAATTGATCATATTAGGAGGAATTAGTTCCTTCCACTATAATTAATTCCCCTTGTTAACTTGTTAATTTAAATAAAATAATAAACAGGCAACATTTGCTTCCCTGAGGAAATGCTTGCTGGACCCTTGGAACTAGTCAGCATGGAATCTATTTGTCCTCATGCGATTCATAGCCATATCTGGGATATGCTGACGAAAATGCCAAGAAATTAAGCGTAGATTTCCGTCGCCTTGTGGAATGGGCAGGGACTTTACTTACGTGAAATAAAAGTATAAAACTAAGTCAAGTCCTTGCAGAGCAGAGGAGAGCGGTCGGTCTCCTCCGCAACTTCCTTGCAATTTACATTCTGTTGTTTTAATTCCTCCTCTCTCTCTCTCTCTCTCTCCCCCTTCCCCACTGTACATTAATATTATGTGTGTCTATATATATCATATAGAATAAAGATTATGCGTCCCCATATATATTACCAAAAGTGACTCCGTGCACTCTCCATGGCAACCGCCATTGTTTCCAAGTACTCCAAGAAGTTCTCGTTTAACAAAACCTTCAGGTTAATCCCCTTCCCAAGCTTCCTTCGTCCCTCTCCCAAATCATCCAATGCCACCCCCGACAAAACGCCTTCCATTAGCACCACAAGAGACGACGACAACGGTATACTGGACCAGAAGAAGGAGACGATGAGGCACGTATTCGATCACTTTGACTTTGACAAGGACGGCAAGATTTCATGCGAGGAGCTCATGCACTACCTGGCGTCGGCAGGGGAGTCGGTGACGCATAACGGAGCCAAAAGGGTGATCCGTGACTTCGATGCCGACGGCGACGATTTATTGGAGTACGGCGACTTCGTCCGATTGTTAGAACAGAAGGACACGGATGAGTCAAGAGCTGATGTTTTGAGGAACGCCTTCCAGATGTTTGAGGTTAATAAAGGGTGTGGCTACATAACGCCTGAAGGTTTGCAGCAGATGTTGCGACAATTGGGAGACTTGAAATCCCGTGAGGAGTGTGCCTCCATGATTCGAGTCTTCGATCTTGACGGCAACGGATCCCTTGACTTCCATGAATTCCAGCAAATGATGACGACTTCACCTTCGTAGTTACTCACGCGCCCTTCGCTTGCTTTTCTTTAAGTTCTTTTGTTTTTCCATCAGCAACGCAACCTCCAGCCGCGAAATCTGGAACATACACAGCCTTGGCGGCTAGTCAAGGCCATTTTGAATTGTGAAGACGATAGACACCATAAAATAGCATGTGGTGCCTATAAGTATTTAGCCACGAGGGGCGACGCCGGCCAATGTCTGCAATAGCTAGTCTCACCATATGATATATATATATATATATATATATATATATATATATAGGCGTTCATTCGCTCAAGTAAAATTGAGGACGCACAATTCCTTAGTATCACTAGTTGGACCACATATATTTTAAAGTTGTACGTTTTCTTACACTAGTTTGCTTTGTTCATAATATATGATGATAGGCGCTAATAATAATGCTGACGAACGTCTAATGATGCGTATTCCATGTCCAGGATTCCCTGCGCCCTATCCTCAGTTCTAATTTATCCAGCTTTTAATTTAACTGACCCCACAAGTTACGCAAAACTGTGGCCCCCTACCTTTTAGTATAAATTATTAATATCTACCTTCATCACGGCCTTATACTTAAAATGGCAATGTTCCTCCTCTAGGAAGCTTCTTAGGAGCTGATATACCGTGCTGGAAGATGCAACGTAATTGATCATTCAAGAAGAAAATAGCGTTTTGATTTCAACGGCCTACGCAAACCGACTTGCGTTCATAAGCGCGTTCAAGTCATACCCAAATGCCAATCTCTTTGGAACCATATTGGCTACTTCCCAAAGCTGAAATCCAATTACCTTTGGGCCCATCTCACGGTGGCAAATGAAGCTCTCTCAAGCGGGTGCTCACACGGGAGGCTTCCTTCTGATTCTATAAGGGAAAGGGCCTATCAGTTTCAACTGAGAAAGAAATAAAACATTGGATCATTGATCATTAGAGAATAATATTTTATTATTATTCTAATCATAATATTTAAAGAAATATTCTAACTTCTAAGTACTTAAATTTATATCTGAGGATAATAAACAGCTCGTTCTACTTAACATTAATATTGTCTAGAAAAAAAAGAGATTTCATGGTTGGTGAAACTAACCCTTATATAAAGTTTTTTGTAATATATATATATATATATATATATTAAGGTCACCAAGGTTCTTTAAGAAAGGCGGAAAATCGATAAGCCGAAGGGGTACATTATATTCAGAAGAGACCCACGGACAGATGGTAAACATGGAGCGTGTCTCGAAAGTGAACCTGCTGAAGAAGAGATATCATTTCAATCTTGAGAGAGCTCCAAGGTTACTGTGAAAGTTAAGGATTCTTCAACATAGGAGGGTGATTTTTCTTCTCCCAGGGTGCAGGGGAGGGTACACCATTGCACTAGGTGTAATCAAGCTTTATTATCAGAGAAACAAACAAATTGTATGTTCTTAATCAAATAATATTTCCCCATCAGTAACTACTAATTACAATTACCAGTTCAAAAAATTCAATCGCCCTATCAGAGCTATGCCTTGTAGCTTTAGCCTCGGTTTCTAATATCAACAGGCCAAGCTTTATCTCTCTAAAGAATGAGAATCCGTATGTAGCCAAGTTTAGGGGGGGAAATTCCCAGTCATCCAAATATGGTGAAGGGTGTTTTCGAGACCATACTTACGAACTGCCAGTTGGCCTGCCCTGAATCCATCGCCATAAACGGGGGAAATATCTGATTCGATCTGGTGCTTGAAAAATTCCCCCAGCTTCCTCTCAAATTGAGGTCTTTTGGCTTTCCAGGATGCATAGAATGAAGATGAGGATGAGGCTGATGATGCAGATGAAAGCTCAGACTCCAACCACATATGCGCCACAACCTGACAGATACCTTCTTCAACATCTTGTCTGAGAGTCCGATAACCTTCATATATATACACATTTACAGCAAATGGCAACCATATTAGAAGATTAAAGACAGTCCTAAAAAAAAGGTTTGCCACTTTCATCAAGGCATGTTTAAACGGTTGCATCAAGGAAAATGAACACCAAAAGCAGAGAATCGCTCAATCCCCCAACTGAAAGTATCCATAAAATTGAAGAGTACCTTTAAGTCGCAGCCATGCATGCATCATTTCATGAGCTAGGATTGATCCAGTAAGCAACCTGGAAAAGAAACAGAATAACAATCATGCATAAAATAATTCATCAAACCAAGGTGAGCCGTGAGCAACTGGACAATTATATTTTCTGCTTCGGAAGAAAAAACTAGTTTTCTTACTAGAAGTGAACTGATGTATCCTAAAACTAAGGACAACCAAACAAACATGAATATTTTCTGGTTGTCTTTTGGATTTGTTACTTTTCATTTATTTATCTGGTCATGGCATCAAGAGTGTCTCCTACTGATGCAAGTTATATTGTAGACCCAATAGCATTAAATCATACCTGGGAAGGCCATACAAAATGAGAATTGCTGTCACATCACATCGTCGAGTCAGTTTGTAGGGTTGTGTTCTCATGTCTACTGCCCTATTGCCCATTCCAAATCTAGGTCGCCTCAAGACCTGGTCAAGTTAGAATGCAATATACCATAAATATTTAGTCACTTGAGATCCTTAACAAATCCTATTCATATTTAGAAAAAAAGGGCCCCAAATAAAGCATAGCAGGTATTTACAGTGTGGATAGTCTGTTCTTCAGAAAGGCAGAGTCCCCTGGTCTCAGGCATGTGATAGTGGCCCTGGATAAGATATACAAATAACCAAGTGACTAACAAATAACTACAAAAAAGGAAACACTTGATTGGACCTGGAACTAATATGAACATCAAATTAAATTATTATTTGACATACATTGTGCATAAAATTGATGAAATAAAGTATTAGCCACTATGAGTGACAAGAAAAGTGAAATATTTTTCAAATTAATTACTTGCGAGGATATCACCAGACACCAAAACCCTAGTTTCCTTGTATGTCCAACAGCCGAATGTCATTATGATATTATCAGCTAATGTTTTTACTGCAACTTGGTAAGGAATACATTTTCACTTACATTCCTCTCCCCCTCTCTTGCTTCATTCAGTGCTTGTCTTTCAACCAAGAGCAATGGAACTTGCTGCTCCAGTCTCATATGAAGACCTTCATAAAATTTTTGTATGTCTGAATAAAGGGGTTGGCACTCGCTAGTATCCATGATAGCAGAATCCAGACATTCCAGGCATAGCTTTCGACCATCATTAAGAGCAATGTATCCTGCCTCTCGTGGCTGCATATGTGAAAGGAAAACTTTTTAGCCGCGTTGTTCTCGGTTTAACCAAACAGGGTCATCCACCATTCCTTAGGTCAGCCAATAAATATTTAGTCAGATGACCATATTGCATTCAAACTGACCTCCATACGCTCACAGCTGCAACAGCGTGGAGTACCATCATGTTCGTGAGAAGGGCAATATTTCTGGATCCAGAAAGGATGTGCTCTATATTCAATAAGACCAGCAGGGTTTGTTGGAATCTGTCAAAAGGTATACATTTAAAAATATTAACAACAGGCGAAGAAATAAATGGCTGAATTCAAGGGGGAAAGCAAATTAGGATGTTATGATTACAATTCCAACATATCAGAATATATAGAAAACATGGTCATTAATTATAAAGCTTACTCATATAATGCATCTGCTTGCCATAGCAGCAGGCATTAAAACATAAGACCAAGGTGAAAGAAACATAAAAAAATATACATTCAAATTTCCACATACTCCCATGTTTTATCCAAAATATTGACAGAACAAGCATTCAAGATCAAGAACAGGTAAACAATCCACCAACGCCCATTTTCTGGTAAATCAATAACTCCAATGGCATTTAGCATCGATATAGGATGTATGATTTCAAAGTTCATTAAGTTTATAGTCTAAATATGATATTTGCTTTAATCTGTTATTGCATATAGTTTGTAGAGCCAAAATTTGAGCAAATCAGATACAAGTAAAATATAAAGTAAGTCAAGGAAAAATACTTACAAAGTGCTTGCAGACATCACATTTTGGATGGTAGTTTTCTTTGTAGCATGATTTATGATAAGGGTAATTCCCAGATGTGGAAAACTACAATAGCAAGGATTGATGTAAGTAGTTATGGAATAAGAATAATGAAAAAAGTGAGAGCTTTGCCAGGCAACTTGAAAGTCACATACCTCATAATCAGATATTGGGAGGTTGCAAGCACGGCAACGGAAGCATTCAGGATGCCAGAATGCACTCAAGCAATTTAGATATCGTCCAAAACCAATCTCAGAATTACAACCAGCACAAATCCTATAAATAAATGAACAGATTTGATTATGTTTGCATCGCATGTATAATTGATTATGTGACATTACATAAAAAGAGAAATGATCTCTATACAAAGTTGATGCCTTTGAATCTGTAAAAGAATAAAGGATTACATTATATCCCATGTTTACCACTACTATTTCCCAACTTTTCTTCCTTTACAATGTAAAGAATCAAGTTTCAATATGGTACATGCACTTAAGAAGACATAGCACCGAGATTGTTAACAGTAGCATAATTCAGCAAGCCGTGACTACATTCATCATTGTATTCCGACACAATCCCCCGAAGAAGAGATGAGATAAATACTCTCCATTGTATATCATTTTTCTAATAGGGTTCCTGAATTTTATGGTCATTAGGCTTTGATACCACGTCAGTTTTTGTATAAGCTTGGGATTATCCATATTACCAAAATAGCTTAAGAAACTCATTAAGGATTGCTACAAGCTTATATGTCCTTCATCTTTCTTATTAATATGAACTCAAGTTCCTGTTCACGTAATCCCATTTTAATAAAGATGTGCAAATGCATATTTTGATAGTATCTCAGCACCATTGAACCAATCCTTAGTCAGCTGACACATCTTTGATAATAAAACGCGTAATAGTATCAGTGAACATGTGATCCATAGGGTCAACATATATATAAGGAAAAGAGGGAGGGATTAGAAGGGGAAAATGTGAACGACCAACTAAGTGCAATAACATAGATCAAAATAGAGAATTCCAATCACTCGAAAAAAATAGAGAATTCCAAAGAATAAGCGGTAGCATAACATGTGCCAGGGAGAAAAGGAGCATACTGACAATCAGTAATTTTGACCACATGACAAATTGTGAATGAAAAAAATTCAGATGACTGACTTATCATGTCCATTTAAGTAGTCAAACTAAATAATGGTTAAAACTATAATACCCAAATCAGACAACAACATTGTGATACTTTCTCCAACTCATACCTGGACCCCATGGGGAAATACACAGGCATTGGCGGTTGATACATATTTCCATTTCCATATCTGGGAGGAGACTCAACATTTAGACTTTCTTGAATTGCTCTAGCAAGTTGTTCATCTTCTTCTAATTGTGACTTGCGGTCTATATAGGACAAAAACTTGTTCATATAAACATTTATATATGCGATCTTCAGAAAAACACAATTTAGAGCCTATAAAGCTGAAAAAACAAAAACAAAAACTTCTGCAAATGATCGATTAACGTTTAATGCTTCTCAAGGGAATTATACCACTCACCCTTTATGTTCTTTCTTGGCTGATTTTCCTCTACAAGAGATAGTGCAATAGCACGATCTATATCTTCGTTCTCGTTCTCTGACCAGACATCCTGCATTCAAGTTCCAGTTAACAAAACCAGAAAACTCATCTAAAGGCTAAAATGGGGCACTATAAATGAATGCAAGACAAAGTAGAACTTGCGGCATTTCTCAGTTCTTCAGATAACTGGTGAATTTGCCAAAAGGGAACAAAAAGAAAAAGGAAGTAAAGTTAACAATTGCATTACCCCTGAAGTTGACGGTAAGTAATAATCTGTATCCTCCCTATAGTTTGCGTTATAATGCCCTTCCGAAATTTTATGGTCAGAGCCTTTAAAAATTTTGCTAAGCCAGCCCATTCGGCGATTCCTATATGTTCATGGTATTATTAATTTCTACCTGCAAATTAGAGAACCACGTAATCGAACACCGCCAAAGCTCTTGGTAATGCAAAATAAGAGCCAAAATTCCTATCATTGACTCCGGAGCAATAAAAGAAAACAAACGCCAATAGTCATCAATCTGATCGACACAATCGTATCATGCATCTAAATCAGGTGAAATTGCCGCCAGATAGTATAAAATAATACCAGCAGAAGGTATCAAAACAATCCAGAAGAATGAAACAAATACAACTGCATTCGACATCAATTGCATGCAAACCTCAATAAATAATTAAAACATTTGAACTGCAGATGGTCCTTAGAAGCTATGGGTATATCATAGATAGAAACAACTAGTGAGAAAAAAAGAAAGAAAAAGAAGAGATGAGCATAGATTCTTATTCTTCCAGCTCAATGTAACCCATTAACTTCATGACATCTGACCTCCAATTACTGAATTAGAATAAACAGAGGGCACGGTGGTGGAGGAGTGACTTACCTCTTAATAAACGCAGAATCTCCTAGTGCTCGAAGCAGGAGTCAGAGACCCTAGCAGATTATTCGACAACAAAATAAACGATCACAGGGAAAATAAGTTATCTCGCAAAACCCCTTTTCCCGTATTCTCTCTCTCAGTTTATCATCTAATTCGCAAGTCAGAAAACTACTTTAACATTAATTTCCGCCTGTCTGCGAAAGAATCTATGAAAAATCAAGTATGTCTAGCAACAAATGGGAACGAAAGAACTTCAGATCATTGAATCTGAGGGGAATACAACCAAAACTTCTTTTTTTTTAAAAAAAAAAAACTTATATGTGTGGATGTGGGTGTGCGCGTGTGAACAGAGATTATGACCAGAACTGCACGCGATTTCGAAAGTCAAATTAAAAGAAACGGAAACCAAGGATCAAATAATTGTCACAACCCCAAAGGGGTTTGACGAAAGATCAAGGAATCGATAATTTCTACCAGTTGGAGGGATTAGAGGGCATGTGGGGCCCCTTCTGAATTCTGCCTTAAGGAGACCCCTATGCCAAAAGTTTCTTTACGAAAGCTATTATAAAGAAGTAAAAAGAACGAACAATGCAAGAGTCCCTATTTGCATTTTATTTATTTTGGTTTGTGGCCGAAGCGAACGCACGCGGTCCAAATTTTATAAAGGGGAAGATGATTATCTAGGCTTGCCAACTTATTAAAGCAAAAGCTCTAGCATAACACGACTGCTTATTCATATTATCAGCAACCTCTATCGCTTAAAAATGAGTTCAGAAAATCTTTTGGCCCGCCATGGTTTCAGGGATTCTGATGATTTATTATTTAACGAAAAATAAATAAGTGAAATTTGGAGGGGGGGGGGGAATTTGCATAAATTGGAGTTATATGGTATTATCCTTATTATTGATAATCACATTCCTTTTATTATCTAATAGGGTCCGTTTAAATAAGTTTCTAGAAAATAATTTATGAAAAACAAGATTTTTAAATAGAAATGAATGTTTTGATAATTATTAACAGAAAGATTTTTATAATTAATAAATTATTATAAAATGTATGAAATAAAAATAAAATAAAATAACCCATCGTAACCTCATATCGTACTATCACTGTTTATTCCCATTCCTCTTATCTCTTTGAGAATAGATATAGGCTAATGTTAAAGGTGAGATAACGGATAAAAGTGAGGACAGAGATAAAGGCAACAGATGGAGGTAAGAATAGAGAGAGACGATGGCGTTGATGACAGATGGAGGAGCACCACAAGTAGCGATTATGCCCAAGCCTGACAAGGGCGACTAGATCTGTGACAACACCCAAACAGCACGATGAACCCCAAGCAGCGATGGAGGAACTGAAGATGGAGAGTTTGTGTCAACAAGTAGAGTGAGGAGAAGGGAATAAAGGAGAGAGTATGAAAAAATAAAGATAAAATAATAATTGGGTAGTCCATAAACTCCTTTATTGTTTCACAAGTTATTCCTATGAATTTATTGAAAACTATAATTTAAAATAATAGTTTGATCCATAAGCATTTTTACATAACTCTATATTTTAAAATTATTTTAAATCAAGATTTAACTCAGAAACCCTTTTAAAATTTTAATTTGATATCAAAACAAACACACAGTGTTGTTTCCTGATTTGTCTTGAATTGTTGTTCGTTCAGTCTTTAGAATGTGATATGTATCATATCTATTAAATGAAAACAACCTTTCAAAATAAAGCTTTATACGATGACTTTCCATTTATTCAATTTTCAATAGAACCACTGGAAAAAAACAGTGCTCAGTCAATAGAGAGAGAGAGCGAGAAGCGCGCTAAACTGTTTCCTGATGATATATAGTGCACTGAATAGAAAAATGATCATTTATGATTTAGTTTAACGAGACTGTGACGCAAATCAGAATTCACTAACTCGACCATTTATAAAATACTCCTCAAGCCATGCAAGACGCAAGATTCCCCCTAGCGATTGGTGCCGACTTCATCAGTAACCCGTGGAAAAGGTTGGAAGATCCTTCGCATGCATGTTGAATTATACTCAGTTTCAATAACGGAATGTGAATGTAATCTAAGAAGGAATGCATTTGAGGAATTAGCATAAAGTAGCTAAAGAAAGAAAAGAGGCGATTATTAAGCCAAGACAAGGAGATTCGTTTTTATGGACGTTGGTTTATATTTTAAAAATTATTAAATCATTCGGGCTTGGCTTGGCACCCCATCAGCCATTCCTTAATTTTGCAATTCTTTTTGTTAATATTAAAAATATTTGTCCAATATTATGAGTCATGACCAGCAAACGGAGGAAATTAAATCCTTGGGGAATTGATCAATGTCAACATTGGTGGCTACAGTTGGAACAAATTCAAGGTAATTGGCCAACCATTCTGAACAAACTGCAAAGAAGTCTATTAGATTTAACTAACCAATGAAAGAAGGAAGTCAAGAACATTAAATAGTAGCACTGTTTTTAATCTATCGTTTGCCAGCTCTGGCCAGCAACAAACAAATGAACACTCTTTTTGCCTATCATGTCAATTCTCATACTCTCTTTACGCGGGGGAGAAAGATATGTACCAATAATAATGAAAGAAGAAGAATGAGAAAACTGAGAGATTAAGGTACAAGTAGCGGGGAGGTTTGACGAAGTCTTAAGCACAGTCGAGCCTTCACTGGCTTGTGATCAGAACCGTTTATTTCATCCATTGAATTATACGAGTGTAAGATTGCTTCCATCTTATCTTCGTCCTCTACGTGGAACAATATACGATCTGTCCAAGCCGGCACCCTCACCTGCATGCATGCATACATATATATATAGATAGCCTATAAATACATGCATGGCAAATGACCATGGATGCATGGAACTTAATGGAATTATGCAGAGATACATACCTTATAACTGGTATCATAGTTGCTACTTCCGACATTATACTTGTAAGTTGGCCTGAATGTCAATGTGCCCTCATAATACCCATTGAAAATCTGTCCTCGTCCAGCCTCCTGTAAGAGCTGATCTTTGCCAAGCAGCTGCTGAATCAAATGAAACATAATGAAGAAACGTTGTTAGATTTGAAGTTGTTGTGATGAATGAGGGCCACAAGAGATGGTCGCTGTAGTAATTAACCTTGTGGAGGTCCATTTGGATGAGAGCCCTGGCCGGGTAGGTATCAATGCCTTGTAGCCTGTAGTTGAGATCCCCCATCCAAACAGTGACGTGTGCTGGTCTGGCATATGGATTCCAATTCTTGGAGAAGAGTGAGTGTGATATGTGCCTGCATTCTGAATTCCTTTCTTCTACTCTGCGCGCATGAGCTGAGAGATGGCAAGAAATGAACACCATCCTTATGGATTTGTAGTTAATCCAGATTGCCACTGCCCCTTTCTTCCTTCCAATTATTCCTCCGCAGCCTCCTACTGATTGTCTGTCCACCTTGAATTCTGCATGCATGTATTTAACAATCATCATCATATATGAGTCTCGTCCATAGTGTTATAGTGATGATGCAACATCAAGATAAATAAGAAATTAAAGAACGAATTATTGGGTAACACAAATCACACCTCTAATTAATGATCCAGCATTCTTGGGCCCGAACAGGTACAACTGTAAAGACTGCATGGTAACTTTACCTATCAGGCTTCGTTTCACGCAGGAAAAAGGAAAATTCTAATGAGTTTACAGAAGCAGGAAAAAGGATTTAAGAGCCCAATATAAAGACAGAATTTGAAGTATTTTTATACATTTATTTGTTTTTTGGATGTTGGAGTGAGAATATGAGATTTCGTCACTATCCAGTGAATTAGCTAGATTACTTGTTAAACGTAATTATCTTAGAGTCTAAAAGGCACGGCGTTGAGTATTCAATCAGTCTGGTCCCCGAAATGACATTCGAATGGAGAATGCATGAACTCGGTTTGTGTGGGGAAACCAAAGAGAAAAGATAAGACATACTTTGAAAATGGTACTTGCTAGCCGATGATATAATTATAATAAATTATTATTTCAATTGTGTAGTATTAAAAGATAACACGATGAAAAGGGCTGTATTTGCAAAAGATCATGATGGGATAAGGATTGGATATGCTGGAACCCCATATTCCTCGTTCAATATATGTCAAGATTTTCAACAAAGAAAGTAAGAATAGGAAACGGAGAAAGTGATAGATATACAGATGAGGCCAGGCAGTTACATATGAGTATCAACGAGAGCTACTTTCAGCATCTTTGCAACTTGGTTTCGCGGAGCCTCCTGCAAGCCAATGACTAGAAGATCAAACTCACAGTTGTCCCCGACCATCTCTGCTAGATCCTCAAAGGTAACCTTCACAGGGATAAAACAAACATGACAAGGTGACATAATAATTTAGAACTTAAAATCATAAGTTATGGAGGCACTATTGAGCACCTGGCCGTTCATATTCCAAGTCACTATGGAGATGCAGAGATCTGAACCGGTGAACAAGTTACTAACTTCATCAACATCCACCGTTCTTATCCCTACGTGCGACGGGGAAGCCTGGTGATGAATGAAACCCTTTGGCTCTCTCCTCATCCTCGTTTTCAGTCCGCAAAATCTGACCCAAGGAAAAGAACAGCATGAGACTAAACAAAAGTTGTCGACAGATTCATCTGTGCGTTTCATGACCATATATACGTCCGTACCCTTTACCAGGTTGATTCCCCATTCTGAAATGTGGAAAACGAAACTGTGATCTGATACAAAGATTGAATAATTCCCAAAATAAGTATGAAGAGAAGGCGATAATTTATGAGCAATGAGCGCCACTGAGAGAGAAGTCATTTAAGAAGAGGGAGATATGAAGATTTAAAAAAGTGTTGACTTTGCAGCCTCATAATTACATGGATATATATGAGGGCTAGATATCGCGGTGTAATAACGGAAGAGAAGTCAAACGTCTACACGTTTCGAATGTGGAACTCGTATATATTTCCTGGCAGGTTAGGTTGAGGCTGGTTGAAAATAGCACAAAAAAGAAGCAAGTTAAAACAAAGTTGAAAAGGACCATTACAGATTCGCCTATCCATACACCACACCATGCAGCTTACGTTAAGCAACTTCTATCTAACTGCGTTTCACATCATCCCAAGACGACTTTCTATATTAAGGACTGCCACTTCCATTTGCCATTGTCTTTCCCTCTCTTTCAACTTACTTGTACATTCCGCTTATGTATGATTACAAGAATCACTTCTGAAAAATTTCAACATTTTGGTTATAATAAGTCGTATTATTCATAAATATTGAATGATATTCTGAGTTTACTTATATGACAGATTACTATGCCAGGTAAAATTTGACTGGGTTATACACAATTATGATTTGATGAGGCATACAAATTTGATTGCACTTTGTTGCATTATCTCATCTTACTAATAATAATAATAATAATTTATAACATCTAAATCAAATTCCATTATTTCCTAAACGCTTAATAGAAATCCTTAGATTGCGAAATGATCATGATTCAGGCATTGTTTGATTTAAAGGTTTTAGAGAGGAGGGTAGGGAAAGGGAGAGAGTATGGATATTTGGTTCAAAAAATAGAGGGGAGGGGAGGGCAAATATTTTGTCATTATTTGCTTCCCTACCTCCCTCTCTCTTCTCTCCAAAATCGAAGGTTTTTGGAGGGGTGAGAATATTTGCTCCGTTTTTGCACAAAATTACCCACGGCAATTTTCAAAACTTCCAATACTATCCTCCGCTTTAGATGAAGCTCTTTACACACAGTAACTGCAACTCTCTGAAGAAGAATATGACGACGACGCGGCCTTGCATACCTCTGCTTCCTCAACTATGGGTCTTATAATATTATAAGGTTAAAAACTCAAGACTAGAGAAGAGAAGCAAAAGAGGGTGAGCTACCAGGATTCCAAATTTCACTTTCGAAACATCGCAAGAATTGAAATTGAAAATAAAATTGCTAGGCGATAATAATCATACTCAAACTGTACTTTCGCCATGTCTTTGCACTTATTCTAGGAATTTCTTCAGGATTGACCACTCATTACTAACACCCATTGGAATGAGGAGACTGAGGGATATATTTTGATTTATGAACAAAAGAGGTGACTTGGTTCTGCAAGCAGTGGTTCTGGAATTGAACTCCAAATTTTTCAACCTCATATTTATGTCTTCTTGTTTTCCTCATTTTCTCTCTCTCTCTCTCTCTCTCTCTCTTTGTGCCTTCTTGTTTCCGATCGCAAATCACAAACATGATCTGTTCTCTCACTGATTTGAAGCTTAATAAAATAAAAAATAAACAATAAAGATAAAATAAAAAAAATAAAAATATTAAAGGGTATATTTGTCAATTTATAATAACCTCCCCTCCCCTCTTGAACCAAATAAAAAATATCCCTTTCTCTCCTCTACTTACATCCCTTACTATCCCCTAAATTAATTTAATCTATCTTTTTTTTGTTGAACCAAACATAATCTCAAGGAGAATGAGATTTAAAAGCAAGGGATAAATCCCTCTAGATCTGCCAAAACTGCAAAATATCAATGCCAAAGGAAGGTTCTTTTTTTCCCACAAAAGGAAGCTTTTTTTTTGGTACAAACCCACAAGAGGAAGCTTGATGGCCTTGAAGCTCCCAGCGCCATCCTAGAGATGTTGGGCCTGGTCCTGGTCCCTCTAGGGGTATTTGGATTATTCTATTGCTGTTGGCACGATTGAGGGAATAACATCACTAGATTTAACCGATTTCGCCTGTGGTTTTGTGGAATGGTCTTTGTGAACATTCTATGATGGTGCGGGTTCGACCTTCCTTCACCAATCATTCATTCAAACATTACTAGATTTATATGCCTCTTCAAAATAATAATAGATAGTTTTTTTAACTCAATATTAATATTATTTAAAAAAAATTATTTTACTTTTATATCATAAGTGAACTCAAACTTTTTTAATTTTTTATACAAAAAAATACTATTAACAAGCAACAGACTTATATCTTATAAAAATTTAAGTTCAATTTTTATTATTATTTATAATATTATTTTTAGTAGATGATCTCGTAATTTTCTTATAAATTATATATTTATTTTAGTAAAAAATTAGTATTCAATCCGTCTAAATTTAAAAAAAAAACATGATTACCTGTTTGCTTGTATGAATCCCACATCCAATTTATTTAATATTAAAATTTAAAATACTAGAATGTAAAAAGTAATCAACGTGACTTACAGTAATAACTCATCAGGATCTTTACATTATTCCCTCCGTTTGATATCATAAGATAATACATAGATTATTCTATACAACTTATATCTTTATATTAAAAAATAATTTAATAATATATCAAAATTACTTAAAAAAGTAAAAGAAAAAACTACTGGTAATAATTGAAAATAAATACTAATTGATATTGATAAGAGATATTAAAAGAAACGAAATTTTTTTTAAAAAAAAAACAATTGGATAATTAACGGAAATATTGATAAACGTGGGTCAGCTAAGTTGGCAGCATGAAACGGAGGGTTTGTTACTAGAGTCCCCGGTATTAGGTTCGCCTTTTCTCCCGCGCACCCTTACTTGACCTCTGACCAAATAACAACAATTTCGCAGCGTCTCGGAGCTATGACTGAAATTCGCGCTGTTGCCGATGAACCGTAAGTGACTGACAGGGTTAATTCGGAATCCGATCGGATTGACCTTTCCATGTGTGTGATACAATTAGTCCGTGAGACGGCCCTGACTTAATGTTTTGGAGGGTTTCGGAGCAAATCTGTGTTGGGACAATTGCTCTCAAAAGCTAAGTTCTTTACCTCCAGTTACTTGGCCGCTGGACATGGTAACTCCTGAACCTTTTCTTGGTTTAGAAGCATGCATTAGAACCCCGATTATTGTCGGACTTCAAATATTAACCAATCACATTCATTATTCATAATACTGTCGTTATTGTTAGTAATCTAGTAATCACACCTCTGAATTACTTCAGATGTGCTCGCTCGTCATTCTTCAGTATGTCTGAATATGACGAGAGGAAAGATCCTTGTGGCTTGTGATGTTGTTGTATAGGTTATTCGATTGAGAAGATGGTTTAGGTCAAGCGCAGGGATGTTAACGTATTGTTTCCTCTTGGTTTCAAAATATCTGTATTAGTTGTTCTTCATGAGCTCGTTGCATCCATATGATTTAAATGTCCTAGACTTAAGTCTTCAATGGTTTATCCACATTGGCCGGTCTTCATTACCTAAATGCTAGACTTGCATGTTACCACATCCGGGCCTATTTATAAGTTGTTTCTTATAAATAGGCCCGGAGGTAGGGTATATAAAAAAAAATGGTCCCTCAGCTAACGCAATAACTTAAAAATAAATTAGAACTAGTTCAAACTTCTAATGATAGGAGAGGTATTGGGATTTTGAAAACGGAGAAATAAAAATCATGCCTTTATAGAGACATACCTTTGCTCCAAGTATCCTGTCAATTGCTGTTTCCCAATTACCCACCTTTCCATTTTCACTCCTACGAAGCACTCCCTGGAGCAGAATGCAAAAGGAAGTGATAGGTGTTTTAGTATTTGCTCCTCAAACCACTTTGGTGCAGTTGACTTTGACGTGGGAACAGTGTGCCTTTTGAGAAAGAGAATTATGCTATGGATGTGTTGCTCATGCAAAAATTTTAGCTATCTAAATTGAAAACATAAAGAATCCTTGTGATTACGCTTTTTGATTTAATTTACCAAAGAAGTTACACCAGCACGCAGGATGGTGTTTTGTGATTATGTTCTAATGTTTTAAGGTTTTTATGAACCCAAGACCCTTGCTATGGCAGTCCTTTAACTGAACAAACTTAATTCTCTCCCAGATCATTACCTTCTAAATGTATTAGTTCCCTCATAAATATAGTTTGTTTGCTAATTCCTTGTAATCTGTGTTTTATATATACCAGAAGCGAAGAGAGCAACCACAGCCTCCTTGTCTAACAGACGTGGAGTCGGATAGATTAAGTTGCTTACCGGCTCATGTTATAGACCACATTCTGTCACATTTGTCAATTCGGGAAGCAGTGAGGACAAGTGTTCTATCGAGCAAATGGAGGTACAAATGGTCTACTCTGCCAAATCTTGTGTTTGATAACCAGTGTCTCCCCATATCTTCCCAAGACCACTCAATTATCAAGAGCAAGCTTGTGAGAATTGTTGATCATGTGCTTTTGCTTCACTCTGGTGCAATAAACAAGTTCAAGCTCTCCCATCGTGATCTAATTGGTGTGACTGACATTGATCGTTGGACTCTTCATTTAACCAGAAGGTCTGTCAAAGAGCTTGTGCTGGAAATCTGGAAAGGGCATCGGTACAAGATACCCTCTTGTTTATTTACTTGCCAAAGTTTAATTCATTTGGAATTATTTAACTGCTGGCTTAAGCCTCCATCAACATTTATAGGCTTCAGGAACTTGAAGAGTCTTGATCTACAGCATGTTACCATGGATCAAGATGTGTTTGAAAACTTGATATCTAATTGCCCACTGCTTGAACGTCTAACATTGATGAACTTCGATGGCTTCACTTATCTCAACATTGATGCACCGAATCTTCAGTTTTTTGACATTGGAGGCAAATTTGAGGAAGTTAGATTTGAGAACACTTTCCATTTAGCTGTCGTATCCATTGGTTTGTATTTGAACCTTGAAAACGAGAAAAATAGATGGCAAGGAAGTTCTAGCAACTTGCTCAAGTTCTTCGTTCATCTACCTCATGTTAGAAGGTTGGAGGTTCAAAGCTATTTTTTAAAGGTATGATTCTTGTAACACCTGGCTCAGCAATGTCAAACTGAACTCGTTTTTATAATTCTGACAAACAAAGAAAAAATGGTTGTTATTCTTGAGAATTTAACATTGAGTGAAAAACTAGATTGTCAAAATTATAGTTTAAGTTACACTAGATTTGATGTCATCATGATATGTATTTTAATAAATAAATGAGAATTAGTCAGGGTGTTAGTTCGGGTAGATGCTGTTGCCATTACTCTATAAAAGGGTATGGAGAAGTCATTTGTAGGAAGGCTTGACAGATGATGAATTCAAGTTCTTCCCAAGTTGCCTTTCTCTGTTTCTTTCTCTGTTCCCTTCTGTTCTGATTTCCTCTGTCTCCTCCCAACCTTCTTTTTCACTCTTCTATCAACAACTATCTATCACATCATGATTTATGTCTATGTCTGAAGTTTCCTAATTGTAATAAGGCACGTTCAAGAACATATCCTGTGCATGTAACTTATAATTTTTGTGTATCATAGTGATTTCCATTCATCTGTCTCGTCTTTTTTCTCCAGTATTTGGCAGTAGGGGTTGTGCCACTAAAGCTTCCTAGATCATGCGTAGATTTAACTTATCTTTCCATACGCATCAATTTCAACGATTCCAAAGAAATTTCAGCTGCTTTGTGCCTTTTAAGGAGTTCTCCGAATCTTCAAGAACTAGAAGTGTTGGTGAGTCTTTTCTACAAATTATGATTTAGTGTCATTTGGTTCTGCTCACTGATATGAATTTGCATATGTAGGTTATATCATTCACTAAGTTGCTTAATTTGGCAAAATACTCATTTTTGAGTTTTTAATTTCCTCGCCTGTTGAGTTTTGGGTTGGAGTTTTCTTTATTTTAACACTTGGACTACATATATATATAGGCTCGCACTGAGGACCAACAGACTACTCTGGGAACACAGGCCTACTGTTGGGAGGATGAGTATTGTAATTGCCCAGTGATGCAACTGCAACTGGTTAGGATAGACGGTATCTCTGGCATCAAACCCGAACTAGATTTCATCAGCTTTCTGCTTTTATATTCTCCCGTTCTAGAACGGATGACTGTGAAACCTGCTTCTTCAAATGGAGGATCGGAGTTAATGAAAGAATTATTGCGGTTCAGAAGAGCGTCAGGACGAGCTGAAATTATATACCTGGATCCTTGATGCTAGATTTTGTGTGCATAATTCTCCCTGTATTTGGGCAGGCTTGTGAGCTGCGTGGTAAATATCCCATGGATCCTAACACAAACTCGTGATATTTTATCTTCGGTGACGACTGTAAATACTTCTCGAGGAACGACCGTGCCAAAAATGGCTAGCTTTTGTTCTTTCGGTGTGCCATTTTTTGTTTTTTTTAGTTATCCTGATTTATTGGAGGTTTATTTTAACTATATTCGGATTTGACTCGCGTCATATACTTAGTTATAGTGGATGAATCTCCTAATAAAATTTTTTTGTATATATTAAAATTTAAATTTAAAATTTTATTTAAATGATATCGAGTCATTTATTGCATTAACCTATGATTTTTTAACCGTGATTAAAATATCAATTTCAGTGTATTTTTGGGTTAAGCATTTAGAACCCGAAAAGTTAAGTTTGACTCCAAAATGCTAGTTGAAGCCCAAAAGTCATATTGGGCTAAAAGAGGCATATGGCTTTTTCTTTCGTAAGTCAGGTTAGTTTATATTAGCAATAAGTTTATAATCAATAACATCAACGAGCCGTTCTGAAAATAGCAATACGATGATTCTCTCTGGTTTTTCTACATTTACTGTTCCTCCATCTCAGGAGGAGGATGATTTGCTGCTAAGAAGTTCTAAGAAAGTCAAGAATGATGGAAACAAGAATGGGGTTGAGAATGTGTTGTAGGGACATTGGCCAATGTTAGGATCAAAGGGCTCAGTGTATGCTGATGGATGTCCTACGTTTGATAAGAAGCTCAAGGGTGTTGATAGCCAGAGTGAGCAAGCTGAGGGTGACTTGTGTAGAGGTGATGAGATGGAATCTGAAGATGAAATATTAGATTCTCAAGAACAGAGCCATCAGAAGGACGAGGAACCATTATGCAACACCACTGAGGATCCCACAAAAAATTTCCCGACATTCTCTTTTTCAGGGAAGATGAAGAAGAAACTTTAAAGAGCATGGCGCAAAGCAGTGATTGTCAAGCTACTTGATAGAGGTATTAGTTATAAAGCTTTGCAAACTAGATTACAATCAATCTGGGCAACGAAGGGAGTCATAAATTTAATTAACATTGGATATGGTTTTTACGTGGTTAAATTGTCAAATAGAGAAGATTACTTTAATACATTAACAGGAGGTCCTTGGATGATATACGATCATTATTTGACTTTGACTGTAAGACCATGGAAGCTAAATTTTAAACCTGAGATAGCCACTATTAATAAAGTGGCAATTTGGGTTAGAATGCCAAAAATACCTCTGGAATACTATGATAAAGAAGCCCTCACTATAATAGGAAATAGAATCGGTGAGACAGTGAAGGTGGACCTGAATACCTCCTATCAATTAAGAGGACATTTTGCAAGAATTTGTGTATTGGTGGATTTAGACAAGAAGTTGATGTCTGGGTTCTCTTTATAAGGAGAAAATTATTATCTGGAATACGAAGGCCTCCATATGCTCTGTATAGGATGTGGTAACTATGGCCATCGTGTGGAAGCTTGCCTAAACAAAGAGAAAGTGCCTGATTTAGCAAGGAATGAAGCTGCTGGTCAACGAGTGCAACAAGAAATGGGAGAAGATGCAAATAAGGAAAGTTGTAATATTAAAGATCAGTGGAGGGTTGTTCAGAAGAATCGAAGACACGAAAGGCAAAAGACAATAAACCTGAGTTAACTCGCTTGGGAAACAGTGGATCCCGTTTCGATGTGCTTGCGAATGTGGAAACGCAGACTCAGAGCGCGCATAATAACGGTAACAAGCAAAATGATTATGCATATGAGAACTCACAACAATTACCGAGGAGTGTCACAGTAAGTAGGTCGGTGAGAGAAAAGAAAAAAGGTGTCTTCAAGAAGAAGGTGACAGCAGGATCAAAGAATATGAGTTAAATGCAGTCAGAAAAGAAAGATGAAAATAAGGAAGTACAAAAAAGAAATGAAAAAAGAAATAGGAACGAGAGACAAGAAGAGAGTAGGTGTAGTGGGCATTTATTGTTGACAAATGGTGCTGCTATTGAGGACAAAATGAAGACTATTGCAGTGGATAAAAATGGGTATTTATTCTTGACAAATGGTGCTGGTACGGAGGATAATATGGAGATTGCTACAGTGGGTGAGAATAGGTATTTGTTGTTGACAAATGGCGCTAGAATGGAGGACAAAATAGAAACTAATGCACTGGATGGAAATAGACATGACATGACGCAAAAGGAAGGAAATAATAAATATGAGCTAGACCCATGCTCTTCCAGTGGGCCATTGTGTGAACATGAACATGAACATGATCCACCTAATAATATAAGAATTGAATAGGTGGATCCTGGTGAAGTAGACTTTGGTTCCATGCAAACAAGCCCAACGCCTATTATCAATGAAGTAGGCAATGAATGTGACAAGATGATGGTATATGAAACTCAATTTCTGCAGGAAAATTGAGTAGGCCAAAGTGGTTTAAGATTTAATGATCAGGTGATCAGTACTTATTTTAAATAAATATTTTATGGATAGCATATTATATTGGAATACTAGAGGGGCTTGTGCTAAGGGGCTCCCTAGAAATTTAAATGCAATATGCAAGGGTCCAAAACCTCGTCTTATTATTTTATCTGAAATCAAATGTACGACTAATTCTCGATTTAAGTTTCTACAATCCTGGGGTTTTGACACTATTAAAATTATTCCTAGCTCTGGGCAGTCTGGAGGTTTAGTGGCATCTTGGAGGAGTGATTTAATTAAAGTTTCAGTTTTGATTGAAAATAAGCAATTCTTCCATTTTCAATGTGAAATTGATAGGAGGCAAGTTTTCTTATTGACAGCAATTTATGCAATTCCTCACTCCAATTTTCGTCAGGTACTGTGGAATGAGCTAAGGAATTTATCCAAAATTCTTAGAATACCCTGGGTAATATTTGGTGATTTTAATGATATTCTTCAATCAACGGAGAGAATTGGAGGAGTTCGCTGCATTCATAATAAGATAAACTGGTTTCAAGACAGGGTCAGGGAATATGGTCTTTCGGATATGGGATATCAGGGACCAAAGTTTACTTGGAAAGGGCCTAAGATTGCTGGGCATGCTCGCCTATATGAAAGATTGGATCGGGCTTTAGCAAATGTTCAGTTTTTACATGATTTGTTCGATTGCAATTTGAAGGTACTTCCTAGAACTCATTTATCTGATCATAATCCCATTGTTTTACAATTCCAAAATAAAGTGTTTGATGGAAAACATAAACCATTTCGTTTTGAGGCTATGTGGTTTAATCATGAAAACTTCATTGAATTTTTATCTAATGCTTGGAATGATTTGGATGATTTTAATAAATCTTTGGAAAATTTGAGTGGGTCTCTACTTGATTGGAATAAAAATGTTTTTGGCTTTGTGGAGAAGAGGAAAAACATTTTGTTAGCTCGTTTACATGGGATTCAAAGATCTCCTGCTTATACTTATTCAAAATTTTTAGATTCTCTTGAAATTAATTTGCAGAATGAGTTGGAGGATATTTTAAAATTAGAAGAAATTAAATGGTTTCAAAAAGCTAAGACTAATTGGATTACGAAAGGTGATCGTAATACTTGTTATTATCATCTAAAAACTAAAATGAAAAGAAGGAGAAATAGATTATTAACTCTTAAAGATGAGAGGGGGAATTGGGTTGATGATGAATCTTCTTTGCTGGCTATGGTGATTGAATATTTCAAAACTCTTTATGATTGTTATGACACTTATTCTTGTATCTTAAAAACAAAG
This sequence comes from Leucaena leucocephala, assembly GCA_037074615.1. Lineage (NCBI taxonomy): Eukaryota > Viridiplantae > Streptophyta > Magnoliopsida > Fabales > Fabaceae > Leucaena > Leucaena leucocephala. The sequence continues at coordinate 1,066,441 of CM073542.1, forward strand.
ACAAATTTTCCTGATAAGACAAAAAGGAATCTTTATAATATGGGTGATTTGCCAACTGATAAGGAGATAAAGGAAGCTCTTTTTTTCTATGGGGCCTTATAAGGCCTCTGGTATTGATGATTTCCCCCTATATTCTATCAAGCTAATTGAAATACTGTAAGCAGTTCTTTATGCAAATTTGTCAGAACTGCGTTTGAGAGGAAATCATTTGAGGTTAGTGCAAACAGAACCCTAATTTCTCTTATACCTAAGAGGGATAATCCTGATATTATTGGACATTTTAGACCGATTGCTTTATGTACAGTGCATTGTAAATGTATTACAAAGGTGATTGTGGGCAGATTAAGGAATGTTTTGGATAATATTGTATCACCTTTTCAATCTAGTTTCATAAAAGGTAGACACATACGGGATAATATTATAGTTGGCCAAGAAATTATGCATATTATGAAGAAAGCTAGAGGAAAGATTGATTTAATGGCTACGAAGATCGATCTTGAGAAGGCATATGATCGCATAAGGTGGGATTTTATTCAACAGGTGCTTCTTGAAGTTGGTTTGGAAGCTTCTTTCATAAATCTTGTTATGAATTATGTTACATCTGTTTCATATAATTTGTTATGGAATGGAGCTCAAACTGAATTTTTCTCTCCTAAAAGAGGTCTCTGTCAAGGAGACCCTATCTTACCGCTTTTATTTGTCCTTTGCATAGACAGGTTATCTCATCTTATTATGGATGCTGTGGACTCTGGTCAGTGGAAACCAATTGTGACTTCTAATGGTGGCCCAGCTATCTTTCATCTTATGTTTGCAGATGACCTTCTTCTTTTTAGAGTGGCTAATGATAAACAAGATAAATGCATGATGGATTGTTTAGATAAATTTTGCTTAGCTTCTGGGGAAAAAGTCAGTAAAAGTAAATCTTTCATTTTTTTTCTCACTAAAGGTGAATGGCAGTATTAGGAGGATTATTAGTGAAATTACAGGAATGCATGTATCTACCAATATTGGAAAGTATCTGGGGTTTCCAATCATCAGAGGGAGGAAACCCACAGAAACTTTTCAATATATAATTGAAAGAGTTAAATCTAAACTGGTAGCTTGGAAGAAAAATACACTTTCAGTGGCTGGATGGATTACTTTGGCCAAGTCTGTACTGAGTTCTGTACCTGTATATCCTATGATGGTGTCTAAGATTCCTGTATCTATATGTCAAGAAGTGGAAAGGATTCAGAGAAATTTTATATGGGAGAATAGCCAAGATCCAAAGGGATTTCATCCTATTGGATGGGATCAAATTGTTAGACCTAAATTTAATGGAGGTCTTGGATTCAAGAAATTATCATCTTTCAATCGTGCTTGTGGGACTAAAATTGGTTGGAAGCTAGTCAATGGTGATAAAGGCTTATGGGTTGATGTATTTTTTCATAAATATATGCTAAGAAATGAAGACAATCTTCTGGATGCAAGGAAGGGTGATTCAGCATTGTGGAAATTTATTTCCCAACAGAAAGATATAGTTGAGTTGGGCACAAGATTGTATATTAGGAATGGGTAAATAGTAAATTTTTTCATTGATAAATGGTTGTTCCCCTATATAAATTTGAAGGAAATGTATACTAGACCACTTACAGTTGAAGAGGAGGAAAGTAAAGTGGCAGATTGGAGTATTTCGGGCGCTTGGGATTTCCAGAGACTTGCGAATCTTCTAACAGTAGATGACCTTTGAAGATTAATCGGCACTCTACCACCTTTCATAGAGAAGGGTAATGATGTTATGGCTTGGAATGCAACAAGTGAGGAGACTTTCACTATTAAAAGTGCATATTTTCTTATCGAGTCTCAATATGTTAATACATACAGCTCTATTTATAAAGATATCTGGAAGTGGAAAGGGGCTGAGCGTATTCGTGTTTTCATGTGGATAACATTTAATAATCGCTTAGCAACTAATGTTTGGAGGAGCAAGTGGGCTTCAACTACTGCAAGCTGTCAATATTGTAATAACGACATATAAGATATTCTACATATTCTTCAGGACTGTAGTTATGCGAGACATCTTTGGAGTAGTTTGGTTAATCCAAAGTATTATTATGCTTTCTTTAAAACTCTCTTACGAGATTGGTTTGCTTTGAATCTAAAGAGGGAGTTGGGGTGTCATGGCATTACTAATTGGACATCAATTTGGGGAGTCACAATTTGGAGTCTATGAAAATGGAGGAATCAACACATATTTGATACAGACTTCTTGAAACCGTTAGATCCTTACATGGTTATTATGAAATCATGGAAGAACTTTGTCCATATTCAATAGAACAACTTAATTAGTGATCGTATAATCCCAAACTCCTCTAGTTGGCAACCTCCGCCTTTAGGATGGGTCAAAGTGAATGTTGATGGAAATTGTACGGCTGAGCAAAATAGCGCAGGATGTGGTGGAATTATAAGAGATCAAGCAGCAAGATGGGTAGCTGGATTTACAAATCAATTGGGCTCTTGTTCTGTATTGGATGCTGAGTTATGGGCAGTGTATAAAGGTCTTATTCTGGCTTGGGATCTAGGGTTCAAGAAAATTATCCTGGAATTTGATTCAAATAATGTGGTTGATATGTTGTCTCATGGAAATGTGGATAGCTGCAATCTGATAGTGCTACAAATACAAAGTCTCTCCAACGGGCCTAGGAACTGAAGCTCCAGTATATCTCAAGAGTTTATAACAAGGTAGCAGATACCATGACTAAAGATGGTTTGATTACTATGGCAATATTATATTCATGTCCTCTACATTTGGAATCTCTAGTTATTTCTGATGGTTTGGGATCTAATCCCCTTTTAACATAAATTCTTGATATCAGGCATTTAGCCCTCTCTTGTACCAAAAAAAAGTTTATATCATCAATATTAACTGTGGTTAGTCAGAGTGATAAGCAATTCGATATCGTTTAAATGATGTTTCGAGTTTGAGTCTTGGTATATACAGAAAATTCTCATTAGGAGATTTACTTATTATAACTATGTGCACGATACGAGTCGGATCCAAATATAGTCGGGGCAAAATTCTGATGAACTGAGTAGGCAATAAAAAAAATTATATCAACAATTTACTTTAGGGCTGGGCTATCAATAAGGATTTACGATTCTTAAGGACTTGATTTGTCTTAAATTGGGCTTAATCAATAGTGATAAATGGAGAATATAAATTTTAAAGTAAAAATATTCAATGTATTTGGTAATAATTTTTTAATTTTTAAAATTAGATAATAATTTCTTATAAACATGAATTTGTGTTTGCTGTTAATTAGTTGGCATTTTATAAGCAAATAAGGGGTGTATTGCTAATTTGTCTCTTTTATATATTTGAAAAAAGAAATTATCAGTTCACTAACATGCAAACTCTGCCTATAAGCTTTAACATTATTGAATACCAAATTTTAGTTGCTAAATAAACCAAAAATTGAAAATGATTTGTATATAGTTTGGGTCTCATCTAGCTTAAATGCATATATATATATATTCTTCATCAATAAGAGCATGGGAAAGAAATTTACTTACAACATTTATTGCCCACGCGTGGAACGTCAATGCTCCCGCAGGTCATTTATATAATGATTACCCCTATTACAATAGTTTAAGAAGATACTTGAAGTTCAATACGGTAATTTTTATACTATTAAATAGATATAAAGTTAAAAAAACTCTTACGTTTTGGAAAAAGTTAACGAGCCAATCATTCTTCTTAATCAATCATAGTAAAGTGATTAGATGGGAATTATAATAAAGTTAAAGAGTATTTTACATGATTATAGGTACGTTTGATAATATAATTTTTTTATAGAAATAGAAATAAAAATAAAATAAAATTAAAAATTTATTTAATAGGATAAAAATAATTATAGAATTAATATATATATATATATTATAATTTAAAATAAAATAATTTAAAATATTTCACTTCTAATTCTATTATCTTATTTTTTTAATTTTTTTATATAATTAAAATAATTTAAAATATTAAAAATATAAATAATTTATATTATACTAACAAAATATAAAAAAATTATACTTCAACTTTCGTTGTACGAAGCAGTACCCTCTTTGCTCCTGGGGAGATGGAATACCTTTCCCTTTCCCAACAGTGACATTATTAACCCGACTGATATTTATGTTTTGGTTTTTAGTTTTTTACCTCATCTGCTAACTTTGCTACAACGGTTGGTCTCCGAGTCAGCGGAGAGTCGGCTACTTCCCATTCGGATTTCAGTCTTGCGAACCACCTTTCAAACCTTTTTTATGTCGTGGCCATCACCCACCTTTCAAACTGTGACACCCATTTCCACTCCCCGCAGGCCACAGCTACCCTCCATTTCCCTCGTAAGTATAGGTTGGCGCAGCAAATGTCCTATAATCTCTCTCTCTCTCTCTCTCTCATGTTTAAGGCCATTTCAAAGTAGAAGTAACTGGCCCTTGAAAAGTGTGTCTGTCCTATAGCAGAACGTAGCCATGGCCGTCGACACCCCACTACTGCAGGGTAACGGCGGCAGTGAAGATATTCAGGAGGCGAAGCCGGCAGGGTTTTTCAGGAGATTCGCGTTCGAGTCAAGGAAGCTGTGGCAGCTGGCTGGCCCCGCAATCTTCACCGCCTTGTGTCAATACTCCCTTGGTGCTCTCACTCAGACATTTGCCGGTCAAGTTAGCGAGCTCGACCTCGCCGCTGTTTCTGTCGAAAACTCCGTCGTCGCTGGCCTTGCCTTTGGCGTCATGGTAGCTATATCTTCCCACATACTCTGTCCCTTTCACTTATTTTCACTTTTTTCCCTTCCTACTTGTGTGCAGAAACTGGTTCTGATTAAGCTGAACGAATTAGTATTTCCATAATTCTCAATTTTCATGAACTCCTCGGAGCTAGAAGTTTGAGTTGCATTGCAATTGCAAGATATCTCGTCTCGTCTTTTAACAGCTCTAACATTTTTCTTATTGAATGGGGGACAACAGTTGGGAATGGGAAGTGCATTGGAGACGCTGTGTGGGCAAGCATACGGTGCGGGGCAATACAGAATGTTAGGTGTGTACATGCAAAGATCGTGGGTCATCCTGTTGACTACAGCCACGTGCTTGGTGCCCATTTATGTTTGGTCACCCCCCATATTGGAGCTCATTGGAGAGACTACCCAGATCTCCGAAGCTGCTGGTCAGTTGTATTCGATTCATTTCAGTTACTCATAAAAGCTCCGAGTTCAAATGAATATGATCAACGACAAGGATTTTGAAAGAATATGATGGAATGTAATAGTGACTTAGTATTTTGTTCTGTTTTTGAATCTGACGTCTGTTTTAACTTTGAAGTGTCATCAGAAGTATTTTTTTAATTGATGAGTTGTGGTTTGTTGGTGTAGGGAAGTTTGCTCTGTGGATGATCCCGCAGTTGTTTGCGTATGCTTTGAATTTTCCAATCCAAAAATTCTTACAGGCACAGAGGAAAGTGTTTGTAATGGCATGGATATCGGCAGTTGTTTTGGTGCTTCACACGTTTTTTAGTTGGTTTCTCATATTGAAGGTGGGATGGGGCCTAACCGGAGCAGCAATTGTTCTGAACTCATCCTGGTGGCTCATTGTCATTGGCCAATTGTTGTACATTTTCATCACTACATCCGACGGTGCTTGGAGTGGATTCTCCTGGCTAGCTTTTGCAGATTTGTTTGGCTTTGTCAAACTTTCTTTGGCTTCTGCTGTTATGCTCTGGTATTTCTCTTTCACTTCATACTCCAATGAATCTTACATTTGTTTTCAATTTCTTGGGATTATGATGACTAAGGAGGTTGTGTTAACGGGATGACAGCTTGGAGTTTTGGTACTTGATGATACTAGTGGTCATAGTTGGGCGTTTGAAAGACCCCCTGATACCTGTTGATGCCGTCTCTATCTGGTAATTAATTGCTCACTCTCCTCCTCCCTTATGTTGCGGTGCTTGACATTACTTTCATTTTATGTTCTGTCATGTTCTGCCCATATGTGATCACTAACAGCTTTCTCTCATCGTGACTGCAGCATGAATTTAAACGGTTGGGATGCTATGATTGCGCTTGGGTTCAATGCTGCAATAAGGTGATCTTTTGTCTGTCTGTTCCTTTTCTCGGTAAAATTTACTGCCTAATCACTTCATGAGTTCATAGGAGATGCTTCATAACAAAATTTGTCTGTGCCTCTGTTTCATGTGATTATGACATTCTAGTATGTGGTCTCAGCAACCATACAAGCTTGGCTATTTTAGATAACCTATAATTGATTTGCTCAACAGTGTGAGAGTTTCAAATGAACTTGGAGGTGGTAATTTCCAAGCTGCCAAATTTGCAGTGCTTGTGGTTTCCATCACATCCGTGTCCATAGGAGTTGTGATCATGGCTGCTGTTCTTGCAACGAAGGATTACTTTCCTTACCTGTTTACAAGCAGTGTTGCAGTTGCCAAGGAAACAACTAAGCTTTCTAGCTTGCTCGCCATCACAGTACTTCTTAACAGTCTCCAACCCGTCTTATCTGGTTTGCCCCAAAACAGACAGAGCTCACTCATGTTATACTAATAACATTAAATATAATCCACTCATGTTTCTGTTCTTACCTGTTAGGCGTTGCTGTTGGAGCTGGCTGGCAAGCTCTTGTGGCATACATCAATATTGGATGCTATTACCTTGTTGGATTACCAGCAGGAATAGTCTTGGGATTTGTATTCCATTTCGGAGCTGAGGTGAGATACTGTTTTATGCTTAGGATAAGTACCATGACACACGGAAGAGGTTCTGTAAACAGTAATGTTAATCTAATTTTGCGATATATAGTAATGTTAATTCTTACAATATTTTGGATTCAGGGTATTTGGTCGGGAATGATAGGAGGCATAGCTCTGCAGACTACAATCCTTGTAGTCGTCACTTCAATAACCAACTGGAGAAGAGAAGTGAGTGTTATTCTTATCTCCTTTCTAGTTAGTAAATTTCCTTTTGCGATTTAATTTTAAACTCATCGTTACTTGTGAACTGTACAGGCTGAAGAAGCTGATAGCCGCGTGAAGAAATGGGGTGGATCAATTGCTGCTGAGTTTAGTACTTATCAATGAGGATTCAATGAGTCGCAGTTATGGAGAGATTTTGAGAATGTCATTAATTATATTGCTCTGAGAAGCGCAGCAATCTTAGGAGAAGTTTAAATTCTATCATGGAAAATGCTAGGATGTAGTTTGGTTCAATATGTCTGAAGAATGGAGGGGGAGGGTTTGTGCTTTTATATTATATGGACTTGAATAATTGAATCTATCGATCAATGTACAACATTTAAAGCATCTTCAACAATGACCAGTTCATTTAAAGGAAGGGTTGAATTTATTGACTGTCTTGGCCTACTTTTGATATGCCTCGGCTATATACTGGTTGCCGCGCAAAGGGCCTTTCTAAGCACATCCACCAAGTTTTGATTGAACCCATAAAATAAAAGAGAACTTTTTCTTCAAGAATTGGTTAGTCAGGTCTAATAAAGAGCAATGAAGCATAAATATGGGAGGAGGCTTCCTAAGTGGTTTGTTGGGAGTTGGCTTGTGAGTTGAGAGTAACTAACGGTCGTTGGACGATAGGCTTTGTTTGTCAAATACAATCAAACCCCTCATTTGTCATTTAGTAAGAAACAAAGTGACCCATACTACAACATCGTGTCTGCCTTCTACTTTTAAAATAGTATTAATATTTTATTATATTCATTAAACTTCTGTGACTATTTCCTGCAAGCTAAGACTTTTGAGTGAGATAACATTAAACCAGGCTGAGAATTGAAAGGGGAAAGAAAATACCGAGATGCTGAGTCAACAATGAAAATGATATGCAAGCAGGAAGCAGCCACATTAGCACTTAATGGCCCCACATATGAATTTTTGTCCCTCGATACTGCCGAACCACGTGGGTACATCTGACTAACTTAGGATTATATCTGAAGTTTTGAGGAGTAGAGGGAGTACTTTGAAGCCATTGTAAACTATAAGGTGTCACTTGAAAATATTTAAACAATAGGGGCTGAATTGAAGATAAGGGTAAAATATTATTTTTCCCTCACTGCTGTAATAAAGAGAATTGTTGTGCCTGGGCCATGAAAAGGAAAAAGGGGAAAAACTCGTTATCGCCTCCCGCTGGCTCCTCCTTGTTTATCCACCTGAGCTTCGAGCGAACTAGTTCAACAAAATGGCTTCCATATCTTCCCTTACAGCTTCCTTCTCCTCTCTCTCGTTCTCCTCCCATATTTCCAAGAAACTGGACGGCCTCTCTTTTGGAAGAACCCAGTCCATCTCAATCTCCCACGTGTCCCGAATCCCCTCGCTGGTTGCATCCGCCGCTGTCGCTTCTCCGGCGGAATTGGAAACGGCTGACCTGAAGAAATACGTAAAATCGAGGCTTCCTGGGGGTTTCGCTGCTCAAACAATCATAGGCACTGGTCGCCGAAAAAGCGCCATTGCTCGGGTTGTTCTCCAGGAAGGAACTGGCAAATTCATTATCAATTCCCGTGACGCCAAGGTCTCATCCCCTGTATTTATGAAATATTTACATTTAATTCCCCTGTGTCCGCTACATGTTTGATAGTTTTAATATTGAGAAAAGTTTTGTCTAGAGTTTTCTAATTGAGTGGCAGCTTCTACATTCTATCTTTTTAACCTCTTTTTTCCATCTTAAACCCAATAGCAATTTCCTATGTTTATGTGTTTTCACTTGGTCTATCTGTTCAGCCAGAGATCCACTTTTTTTAAGGTACCAGAGCCTGAGACCAAGATGTTTTGACATAATATGTTTTCTGAATACGGGTGTTTGTGTAAGTAAAGAATAGCTTTCTAATACTTGCTAGACACCTTTTGCATTGTAGCTACTGCTCTTACCTTTTGTAAAGTCACTGATATGAACAAAAACAGAAGGGCTTGGGTTTCAAGATACATTTACTCATAGAAGATGCTAAGGGCAAGCCTTCACTAGAGGACTTTATGGTCAATATGAGTTAGAACTGGTGGTGGAAACGAAGGAATGAAGAATGAAATCTACGTGCTTACTTTTCTAGAGTAACTTCCCAAAATTATTTGTCATACATCTGATGATCTGATTCAGTCGTTGATATTTGATTCAATCAAGGGATAGTGTTGAACAGGTAGGTGTATTGTGTTGAGGTACAGGTAATACAAGTCTTCGTCTCTCATGATGGAGATTTGAGATACAGAGATAGTGACAGTATGAATAAAAACCGATTGATCATTATAGTTTGCATTCTAGATGCAATTTCCCTGGACAAAATTTGTGAACGAAGGGTCATCACTAACTAGGGGATTAAACCTCGTAATCACATGGTAAAACTTCTCATATTACCTTTTTTGAGCATGAAGATAGAAATGCTTGAGTTGGAATGAGAAAACGATACAAACATTTGTGACCTGATAAGGACATTGTATTACTGATTTGTTCCGTCTATTGGGGCTTATATTTACCGGGGACATCTGCTTGTCAAATTTATATGTTTCTCTTTAGGTCTTCTCAAGTGGTTTGTTGACTTTTCTTTGCTCAGGAATATCTTCAGGGAAACCCATTGTGGCTTCAGTACATTAGGGTCCCATTAATAACTTTGGGATATGAAAATAGTTACGATGTATTTGTCAAAGCTGAGGGCGGTGGCCTCTCTGGTCAGGCTCAAGCAATCTCCCTTGGCATTGCTCGGGCCTTGCTAAAGGTGAGCGAAGATCATAGATCGCCTCTGAGACAGGAAGGGCTCTTGACCAGAGATTCAAGAGTGGTTGAGAGGAAGAAAGCTGGTCTGAAGAAAGCTCGTAAAGCTCCCCAGTTTTCAAAACGTTAAGGTTTGAAGGTTACATGTATAGTTCGTTTCCCATGTTCTGGAGTTTGATTGTATTTGAAAGTATCAGTTGGTTTTCCCGTGTGGTCATCTTTTTGGAAACGGTATGAGCCAGAGAAGAACTGAGAAAGATTTCAAAGTGCTTGGGATGCAGAATCCTATTAATTTATTACCCTTCGATTCTTGATGTGTACCGTACAGCATTAGCTTGTTATTTTTCTTTCTTTTGCCGCCCGCTTTACTGTCTCACAGGTTTGTTTGATATCTGTGTGGTCTTCATTCCTTTTGCATGTGTGTTGATTTCTGTCGTTAGCTATTGAATTCCTTCTTCAACTCCTAGCATGCAGCAGGTTATTCAACCCAGATATGCGTAGTTTCTGAATATATCCAATAACTGTATAATATGAAAAAGCTTTGTTTTGTCAAGTTGGTGTTTTGATAATTTGGTATCAATCAAGTTTTTCCTAGAATGTGTAATTCTGTATCTCCTCAGACAACAGGATATGCGGATTACCTATGAATCGTAATGGTATACAATATGATAAATAAGAGTATACATATTACTTTGATATTGTCCAATTTCTCGTCTGCAGAATCGAAAGTATCGTGTTTTACTTTCTTTTTTTTTTTGGTACATAATTTTTTTGAAAAAGGGTTGGATTTATTTATGATTTAAAGGTAGAGCAAAGTTTCATTTCTTCGTAGGTGATACTAATGACAGGTAGGTTGAGCCGTCTATTACCTTCAGACGTAAATTTAGGTACACCTAGGAGTTCGGATGACTCTCTAAATACTGTGACTAGAATTACAATAAAATAGTATTCTTCAATGATCAAATATATTTTAAATAATTATATATTTTATTTTTTTTGTCAGTTGAATCATATGCGTAAAGTATTGTATTATTTTTTTGTTACAAAAAGTATGGTGTTGTAAATTTGGAGATTTGAAGGTTTGGATTTGATGGGCTCAATAGTGAATAGGTCCTGCATGGGCCTTCTTGGCTAGGCCCAATAATAGCACTTGGCCCGTTTTATTTCATTCCCGCCAATCTCTTCTACCGCATCTCTTATCTTGCCACATACTTCTCAACCCAACCCGTCTCCTTTTTCTCTTTATTTTTTTTCTTCTTTAAAATTTTTTATTTTCAGTTTTAATTTAATTAATCTTTTTATGTTTTAATTATAGAACGTCATTTTTTCTACAAAATTAGTATTATTAGTTATTATTAGATTAATATAATTTTTTTAGAATAATTAAAATTTGTATAATATTATATACGTTAATTTATTTCGTATTATCAATTATATAATACATATTATTTTTAATTATATTAGCACACTGGCTAGCAAAATCATTTCACCTTTCATTTTGTTACTCCTAATAGCGTTAGTTATAAATTTTTTAAATGCTTTATTATTTTGTTATAGTGCGACTTCATCACAGACTCTTTTGTATTTAAATTACTCTACGATTGTTTTTAGAATTTTAGAATAACCATTAATAATATGAATTATTATATTAAGTGATATAGTAAAATGGCATTTGTGGTAATAAAAAAATACACGTAAGTATTGTATGTGTGAGTGAATGGCTAATTTTTTTTATTAAAAAAAAACTTTATATGTACATATATGGATTTGATCTCCCACCATATCTATTTTTGTGCAGTGTTAGATGTAGTGTATATAGATGAAAATAAATCTAATATAAGATAAATTAAAACTATCCAAATAATATAATATTTTAATTTTACAGCTGCAATTGAATATACTGCATGGCTATCACGTGCCAGATGCAAATCCATTCTTTTGACCTTTTTCGTTTGTTCACCTTTCTCTTTCTCCCTCTCATCCGAAAACGAAGGCGTAGCCACACCAAACTTACGAGGATCCATACCACAAGTTGAAAAACAAAAATTCCAACAGACAGAAAACGAAGGTTTGTTATATATGTGTCGAAAATGACAAAAGTAACAGTTGTTATGAGACTGAGAAGCTTGTTTTGTATGGTCGTTTATAATATATAGTAGTAACTTTATATAAATCTTTTGTTATATTTTTTCTGAAAAATAATCTCGCCAACGGTAAGCGAACAGAGATCCAATCGTGACCGTTTTTGTTGCATGTTTCTCTGACCTTGTGCGTAATTCTCCCCCAAAGTTGACATCACCAGAGTAAGGCTTTGAGATCAGAGCAAATGGCGAAATCCAGTGCAGACGATGCTGAACTCCGGCGAGCTTGCCAGTCTGCGATTGAAGGCACCAAACAGAAGGTTGTTTTGTCGATGCGTGTTGCCAAGAGTCGCGGCATTTGGGGAAAATCCGGCATGCTCGGCGGCCGTCAAGCGATGGCCAAGCCCAGGATTCTCGCTCTCTGCGGTACGTAATTTGCACTTTTGCATTTCGTAAATTCACGTCCGTGGATTGTGTTTAAAATCCTTTGAGTTGAACATGGTGCTTCAACCATTTATGAAAGATGAACCAAGTAGACTGGAATGAGTGTCCAGAAAAGTTTACTTGCTCTGTTTCCGGCAATAATTGCTCTTGTGGACGTTGTTTGTGTTTTTTCCCATTTCTTTCTCGTTAGCCCAAGTTGAACGCCTCAGATGGGAATTTAAGTTTTGACGGTAATTATTCATGCATGAATAATTCTTCCCATTTCAGTGCATAGTGATTAGGTGCATTGCTACATTCTAAAGTAATACTCCAGAAACTTGGATAGTTGGAACCCATCTAACAATATTATACGCTTTAGTATATATTATGGCAGTAACAGATATTATTTAACTTCCCTTCTGCTGCCAACTATGCTTCGTAATCCTTGCTATTTCATGCAGTCAAAGTGAAAGGCCAGAGGACTAAAGCTTTTCTTCGAGTCTTAAAGTACTCCAACGGAGGAGTTATTGAGGTAACTTTCTCCTACCTACTTGTCATTGGCATGGGCTTTTTTGTTTAGCATCCACGTAGGTTTCGGTTGATGTGTGTTTTATGGGGATTTTCTTGTCTTACAGGGAAAACAGAGTAGGAAGAGAAACCCATGGAGCTCTATTTTTCATTTTCGTGCTTTTTTTTTTGCCTTTTTTTTTTTTTGCTTTTCTTTTGTTATAGGGAATTCTCCCGCTCTGTATCTGCATTTCCTTTCTCCTTTAATGATGTTTTTTAATTCCCAAAAGGAAAATATCCTCCCGAGGGCGTCCAACTGTCCATTCCTTGTATTCATACCCACCCACACATATGAGAACTTTGAAACTTTATCATAGACATACCAGATACCACACACACCCTTAATTTATAATGATCAATAAAATTGGAAAATGTGAACTTTCCTTCCTTGATATAAAACAGATAAAATGAAGCTAAATTACTTGATGCTTAACAGTACTGAAATACAGAAGACTTCGTCGAAGATCCTATCATGCTTTCTATCTAGTTTTTTTGTTTGTGGTTGTAGCCTGCAAAGTTATACAAGTTGAAACACCTCTCGAAAATGGAACTTATATCAGCTGACCCCAGTGGATGTACGTTTACGCTGGTAATGGTCTATTATTTCATTGTATGAGAGGATCATCCGTCTTTCTTTTATTCACAGTGTTTTCAGTTGTGGCAATGAAGCAAAATGAGAAGCAATCTTATCCTGTTTTGAAGTTTGTTTTTTATCTTTCTATCTCATATATTTATTTCTATGATGAATTTGCATCTTGTAGGGATTTGATAACATCAGAAACCATACTTCGACTCCTCCTCAGTGGACAATGCGCAATGTTGATGACAGGTTTTATCATGAGAGAAAAGTATAATCTCAAAAATTCAAAATTTTATGTTGGACAAAAGAATTCTTATCATGTCCATTACTCTTCTTGTAGGAACCGCATCCTAATGCATATATTAAATATATGCAAAGATGTACTCGGTCGCCTTCCTAAGGTTATTGGCATAGACGTTGTGGAGATGGCTCTCTGGGCTAAGGTGTGAATGATGGTTACATTCAAGTGATGAAAATCATTCGTTACTGATACATTTCTGTTTACTTGTCTTGGTTTATTGCTTTGTGCACTGACTGTGGCTTATCTCATTTCAGAGAAGTTTTTAATTTTTATTGATGTATCCGCTGTTGGATTATAACCATTAATTTTTTTTCTGTTTACCTTTTTAAAAAAACAAATGTGAAATAGGAGAACACACCCGCAGTTGCTGCTCATGCAAGCCCACAAGATGGTGGTGGTCCTGTTGAATCTGATGTGACTGAGACAGAACTGAAAGTCAATGTAGAGAAGGAACTTGTTTCCCAGGCAGAAGAAGAGGACATGAAGGCCCTTCTCGGAAAGTAGGTGCTTGTCCTCTCAATCTTTAATGGCATTCTTAAAATCTGAGATTAAATATACGTAATGATTGATGGTTGTGCCATGTGAATATCTGAATGCGCAGTTATGTCATGGGTATTGGTGAAGCAGAGGCGTTTTCTGAAAGGCTGAAGAGAGAGCTCCAGGCACTGGAAGCAGCAAATGTGCATGCCATCTTAGAAAGTGAACCTTTGATAGACAAGGTATAACTGTTATTAAGTTTAAGGGCTTCATTCTTTTATTGCCATCTTGTTTGAAGGATAGAAGTAAGCATGCACTGTCTATTTCATATAACAATTATTTACAACGACATATATCAGGGAGTTTTGTATAAGGTCAACCTCTTTAGTTCATTTCATACTCGGAGGCTGAAATAATTTTTGCCTTGCAGGTGTTGCAGGGGCTTGAAGCGGCAGCACATTGTGCGGAAGACATCGATGAATGGTTGTGCATTTTCAATGTGAAACTAAGGCACATGAGGGAGGATATTGAATCAGTAGGGACATTTACATTTCACGTTTGGAGTATAATTTGCTTAGCGCAGTTTGATTAGTGGTGTTACTGAATAATACTAGTTCTTGTGCATACTCTAAAACGAGGGTGGAGGTAGATCCTTTTTAAGTACAGGAGTGGAAACTTTAAATAGTAAATAGAAGTATACTCTGTATACTAGAGAAAAAGACAATATATTGAATTATAGTAATTAGAAAAGTCAATAGTGCGCCGAAGTGCATGATTTATGCTATAGTTGGCCAATCTTGTGCTACAGGAGTTCCTTTCTGATGATCATAAAGTTTCCTAATTTTCTATTGTACAGATAGAAACACGCAATAACAAGTTGGAAACGCAATCAGTAAACAACAAGGCTCTTATTGAGGAACTTGATAAGCTTCTTGAGCGGTTGCATGTCCCTGCTGAGGTAGACCCCTTTATTAAATGCTAGTTTATTTGGAATTCGACAGATAGCTTAGCTTAGTATTTATTTAAACATTCCATTGGGTTCAGCATGCAGCTTGTCTGACAGGTGGTTCATTTGATGAGGGGCGTATGCTTCGGAATGTGGAAGCATGTGAGTGGTTGGCAGGTGCCTTGCATAGTCTCCAAGGGATGCTTAACACAGATCCTGCTTTTGCAAAGATGAGAGCTGTATGTTCTCTGACTTGCTTCTTCGATTTTTGAAAACCATCAGAGAGTTCTGCTGTGAATTTGAGTTCATAAACCAAATACAGTTAACCGTTTTGATTGGTAGTATATTGTGAATTTGAGCTCATGATGCAAATAGAGTACTTGTGTTTTACAGAAAGTTATTTGTTTTAACTTTGGTTCCGGCTACCCATACAGGTCAAAGACAGGCATGCGGAACTTGAAAAATTAAAAACTACTTTTGTCAGGAGAGCTTCTGAGTTCTTATCAAATTATTTTGCCAGTTTGGTGGATTTCATGATTAATGATAAAAATTACTTTTCCCAGGTATTTTTTGTTGAGGTTCTTAAAAGAATTATAAACTTCAAAAGGCCTAGAAATTCTAAGCATCGCTTTGTGTGCTTGCTTTAAACAGAAAGGACAGTTGAAGAGGCCTGACCATGCTGACTTACGGCGCAAATGCAAGACATACGCACGCCTTCTACGACAATTAAAGGTTAGATTATGGAATACTTGAAATTTTATTTATAAAGTTTTGTTTTGCGCACATATAAATCGGTGCTTCATTTTCTGGTTTATCTCCAAATTATTCTTATTTTCACTTGCAGGGTCTTGATAAAAATTGCTTAGGTACAGCGAGAAAAGCTTATTGCAGTTCTCTCAACGTGCTTCTCAGAAGGGAGGTCCGAGATTACAAACTATTGATACCCTACATTAGTTTTATTTGTTCCTTAATCTTCTGGTGTTTGAGCTATTTCTATGAACTACTCTATATAAATAAGAACTGGGACGTCACTTTTATATTGTTGGCGCACGCGCACGGAGGGAGAAAGATTTAATCACGTCATTTATATGCTTAGTTAATGCATATATACATGATTAACCAGGAGAGATTCTGTGTTTTATGACAACTAACCCATTTGGTTCTTCTCAAGTGTAACCTCATCAACTTTTGTTGCAATTTGGTATCGAGTAAAAGATTCGTACCATGCCTATTGTTTGAGAATGTGTGCATTTGGAGTCTTAAGTTTCCTGACTCCTTCTGCAGGCCCGTGAGTTTGCGAATGAACTTCGTGCTAATACTAAAGCACCTAAAAATCCAACTGTTTGGCTTGAAGGTTCCGCAGGTTCTGCTCAGAATGCGAACATTGCTGACACTTCTTCAGTTTCTGAGGCTTATGCAAAGATGCTCACAGTTTTTGTCCCACTCCTGGTGGATGAGGTGAAATTCTTTCGTACTCGTTAACTTTTGACGTTGCTTAAATTTATCAAATCAAAAAACTAAAAGATATTCATGTCTTAAATTGCAGAGCTCTTTTTTGGCTCGCTTCATGTGTTTCGAAGTTCCCACGTCTCCTCCCGGACGCAGTACTAATGATGAAGATGATGAATATGATGGAGATGGTGATGGAGCCGATGATTATGATGATGATAATTTGGGGATTATGGACATCGACGAGAATGATAGCAAATCCGGTGCTTATTAGTTGTTCTGCTTTCCAACAAAAACCTTTCTTCTGGCACTATCAAGTTATCCAGAATTTCACCAACCGGCTTAATTTTATAGGTACTAATCCCGCGGAGCTTGCATCTTTAAATGAGTCCCTTCAGGATTTGCTGGATGGCATCCAGGTATGTATAGAAAATTCTCTTTATTATTGCTTTCAATGTATTTTTGAGCTTCTGATAGTTATGAGATGAATGATAAAGTTCTGTGACGATGTCTCAAGCAATCCCCATCACAATAGCATTGTGACCGATACCTTGTTGCGTGCTAACAACCTAAGTTGCAAGAAAGTTTATCTCGGTGCCAACAACATCGGCATCCTTGGAAGAGAACTGTGTGAAGTTAAAGAATGAGACTGTTAACGCTAGCTTCCAGTTTAAAGCAACAACTTCCAGAATGAAGTAACCCTAGTATCCTGGGCCTATGAAGACAGAGAGAAGACTAGTTTTAACCTGTCTACTATTATTTTCCTTTTCTTTGTTTGAAGACAGAACATGAACTATCTGCTGTATGTTCTTGGACTGATAGCTACATATTGTTTCTCAGGGTTGGGCACCTTCAGTGAATTGCAGGATTTGTTCTCTTAGTTGATCAAAAGCTCATGATACACGTTATTGACACGAAGCTATTTAATGATTCCAGGAAGACTTTTATTCAGTGGTAGATTGGGCATACAAAATTGATCCTTTGTGCTGCATATCAATGCACGGAATAACAGAGCGCTTTCTCTCAGGTCTTAAAGCTGATGTGGCAGGATTTGTTAGCCTTGTGCTCGGTGACCTGGAGTCTCGGATATCCATGCAGTTCATCCGTGTATGTGATTACTAAGAATTTACTTGTGACAAGGTTGCTAAACCATTAATTTGTATTAATTCAAAATCTTATTGTAGTTTGTAGATGAAGCTTGCCATCAGATCGAAAGATATGAGCGCAATGTGCGCCAAATGGGTGTCTTGGCTTACATTCCCAGGTGAAATGGATCCTCAGTCTCTACTTCTTCCGGCCCCTCATATGATTCATATCTCAAGTCTTTTCTTACCCACTACCCACTCTTTCATAGATTTGCAACCCTTGCAACGCGGATGGAGCAGTACATCCAAGGACAGTCAAGGGATTTGGTTGACCAAGCATATATGAAATTTGTGAGTACTTTTCATCATGCACTTGCTTGGTTTTTTTTTCAACAAATTGTAACTGCTTTTGATGTATTGTTTGATGATAGGTTACCATAATGTTTGTGACGTTAGAAAAGATTGCACAAATGGATCCAAAATATGCAGATATTTTTCTCCTGGAGAACTATGCAGCATTTCAAAATAGGTAGGTTATTGTCGTGTGTTAAGCTGATGATATTGTAGAGAAACTAAGACGCTGCCCATTTTTAACCTGCTATTTTGTTAATATTGCTCAGCTTGTATGACCTGGCTAATGTTGTTCCCACATTGGCAAAGTTTTACCATCAGGCGAGTGAATCCTATGAACAAGCTTGCGCACGACATATTAGCATGGTTATTTACTATGTAATATATATACTCTCTCTCTCATCCTTTGATCAAGCATGATTAATGTGTTGAACTTGACTGATCATATATCCTTCCTTTTCCTTGGGAAGCAATTTGAACGTCTTTTCCAGTTTGCTAAAAGGATTGAGGATTTAATGTTCACTATCCAACCTGAAGAGGTAAGTAAGTGTGTTCATAATTTCCTTGCAAAATTTTATTATCCTTTGTAGATTTGCGTGATTTAACTCCTCCACTTGTCTAGAATTCTTTTATTGGACAAATATTTATTGTTGTGCATCAATTTCAGATTCCTTACCAGCTGGGGTTGTCAAAAGCGGATATGAGGAAGATGTTAAAAGCCAGTTTATCTGGGGTACGGCCATGCATATTATTTATTTAGAATATGTCTTCTCGTAAGTGTTAAACTTAATTATCTTGGCTGTTATGTCTTATTAGGTCGATAGGTCTTTTGGTGCAATGTGTAAGAAATTACAGAAGAACTTGACTTCAGAGGAACTGTTACCTTCCTTGTGGGAAAAATGCAAGGTATGTGGCAAATGGATGTATTTTAATCGAAGAAGTGAATAATGATGATGATGCTATCTGATTGTGGATTTTCCCAAACAAATAATATGACAGAAGGAGTTTCTCGATAAGTATGAAAGTTTTGTGCAGCTCGTCTCCAAGACCTACCCATCGGAGAATATACCATCTGTATCAGAGATCAGAGACATTTTAGTTAGCATTTAAAAATTCATTTTGCTTGACATATATATATATACGATCATTCTTTTTTAATCGCCCTATGTAATTTGATTTATTCTATTCTGCTGAGTACATTTAGTGCGTAGGTTTAAATTTTTTGAAAACTTCATTAATGTAAGTTCTGAACAGTTGGTTCATGGTCTCAGTGTTCGAATTGGATCGAGCTGTAAGAATGCTGAAATCAGTATAAATATATCACAATGTCAGAGATTCAAACATGTTCTCTAATCAATATACCATGTGATTAAACGAAATTTTAAAATGATTAAATAATTCACTCTGATTCAAAGTTCTGCTTGACTGGGAAAGCAACTGTCATGCTTAAAATATTTCCCTAATTTTGGCATCAATTAAGCTATACATGCCTAGGGAGGAACTAACGAGTGACATATATCCAAATCCAATCAATGAATTGGGTCTCTAATTTTTTTGTTTCCTCTGTCTGTATGAACGAGTTGGGTCCCATAGGACAACTATCTCACCATATCCTTCTTATTAGGGAAAAGAAAAGGAAAATATTTTGTAATTAATAAGTCGGCCCCATCGGTCGAACTCCATTTAATTCTTGGCCATAAGTCCAAGAATATGAAGTGGATGGAGCCTTAACTCCTGAGACGGGATTATCGATGAAGCCTGGAGAGCACCAAAATGCAAGCTGAAGATGTGAATATTGCAGCCGCAAAGCACGCAAGATCGAACCCAGTGACAAAGGAATGACCTTCAACTTCTCCAATACTCCCACCTGAAGAATCAGCATCACGGCATGCCCTATTTTCGACATTGCCTGTCCAATAGTTTCTATTCCTACCCATCTTGGCTTTGGCTGAAATGAAAAGCCGCCATCAACAGTTCGTGTCAGTTACTCGATATAGCTTCTCAGTCGAAATGGTAAATGGATTCCGAGATTGAATTGATAAGAAAAAAAATGCATTTTGCTGCTCTGACCTGAAATTTTGGTCCAGGAAGCGATGGCTGTTGTTCAGTCTTGGATCCAACAAACATGGTGTACAAAGCCATTCCAAAAATGAGCATGCCAGTTCCTACTAGGAACATATCTGCCCAGAATTATAAAAGCAAAAAAGGATGTCATGTTCTGTTTAAAGGGTGTGCAAGAAAGAGGAGGAGGAGGAAGAAGAAGAGGGAGCACAAATTTACCTGTGGCTTCGATTAGTAGTTTGGCCACATGGCCTGATCCAACCTGTTTGACCATATGAAAGCACTGCGATTATGACTGTATAACAAGTGAGAAACCCTGCATTTCGGTGTCGTAGCAAAAAGTTTAGCACTGCATGCATGCGCGAGCGCATATATCAATTATATATGAGTCATCAAGAGTGAAAATGACAAGACAAGGATAAAAATTTGGAAAAGGAATATAGCTTAATCCATCACACCTACATGAAACATAACACGGAAGCAAGTAGAGATCCGAAGACGGCAAATAATGTTAAGAATCGGCAATCAATGATAGCCTGCAGGTGTTGGTACAACAGATCAGCGTCTGAAATTATTGGCGAGTAGAAATGATGCGTATAGATAGAGAGAGAGAGAGACCTTTTGGATGAGCAACTGGGGCTGTAGATTGGAAGGGAGAGATTGGAGAGGGGAGGTTGGGGTTAACGTGAGAGAGTTGAGAAGACGCCCAAAAGTTGGTGGCAGAGCTGTAGTGAAAGCCGAGAATGCTGACGGGGGAACTAAAACAGCCCTGTGGCTTTGGGATCGGCGACTTGTGGGGAAGGAAGCATTAGAGGCATTAGAAGAAGAAGAAACGAGGCGGATGGGCGGGGTGGGCGTAGGAAGCATCCTGGTGATCGCCATGCATTTTATACGGACGTTCAGTAATCATATTTATTATATCATCCTATATCAAATCATATTTATTATATCATCCTATATCAATATTCTAAGAGTCCTTTTTATTCACGTTTATCCCAGAAAGGAAAAGCCATTCTTATTTACGGTGCATTTTTATAATATTCTTAATTTATTATTATAAACAATTAACATTGTATATGCGCGTTGTGTGGCCAACAAAATTGTGCACACAACATGTAATTTTTCTCTTGCAGTTTTTATACGAAGCTGAATTTGTAAGCCCATACGTGGGATGAAGCTAGCCTGATTACTCAGATAAATAAATATGAACTGATTCCATGGTGTTTATGGGCATAGGTTACCCGACTTCTAGAAAATCTTAATGCCGTGACCTCAAAGTCAAAACCAAAGACGCAGCTTAGGCCACGGGATCGCCTCTACTAGGAGGGGGTGTTTTTTTTTTTAAAGAAAAAAAAACATTTTAAAACCCTCCTCACCTTTTATTTTTTTTGTTTGTTTCAAAAATTTATAAAAATTAATTCGGCTTACCCACGATCTAAAAATAAGACGAAATTTTCCTTTTCTCTAATGCGATACTAATTTCAGATAGGATGAAGTGTCTATTATGTTCAAGTATAAACTTAAATATTTATGAACTAACATGTCTCCCTAAACGCTATAACTAGAATTACAGTAAAATAATATTTCTCAAAAATTAAACATACTTTAAATAATTATATATTTTGTCTTTTTACCAGTTAAATTTATAAATTACGGGTCCGGCTATTGTGGGTACCATTGAACAAATAGGTTATTGACTTATTGGGGAATGTGTGCGTGTGTGTTTTTTTTGAAAAAAAAAAATCTCATATTTACCATAGAAACAGTAACTAATCTCTCGGTATAGTTTTCACTTTTTCCCCCTTAAAATCGTAATTAGACTGAAGCCCATGAATTGGCCGATTACATTCCACGGCCCGGACCATGAACCAGAGAATATTCCCGCATCGTTTTTCATTTAATTCAGATATGCTAACCCAGTTGATCTTCTCGTTTAAAGGAACGAAAATGAGACAATTATTACTATGTTTAATAAACAAAATATTCATAAATCTTATGTGAGGAGATTGAATATAAAACATCCAGAAGCATCAAACGTCTACACTGCTTTTCCAACGAACTGGCTTCAAACGTACGCATTGTTTGGATCTTCGTTCTGTATGTTTCGTTACAAATTATAGATATATACAATTATTAGCTATGTATAGTTGATATTTATCTTAAATATAAAATATATTTTATATATTTTTTAATTTTTAAAAAAATATTTATATTTATATTTTTTAATAATAATTAAGGGATGGATGGATGGAAAGAATTAAAAGATATAATTAGAGTATTTAAAAAAAATATATTAATTAATTTATTATATATAATTAAATAAAAATTATATTAAAAATTACGAGAATACTTGTTTTTAATATAATAATACACCTATTAGACGGGGGGACATTAAGTAAAAGTAGATAAGTAATATTTAAAATAACGTGGCGTTAAATAGAAGGAACTCTGTGACTGTTTGGAAACGGGCGATTTTCGTTTTGTACAAAAAGAAACAGGCGATGTTAATTAAGCCATTAAACACACAAGTTGTCATAACATGAGTGGCACGAGAGGCGTATTTGGGAATGGGCACACGTGTTTGGAAACATGCAAAACGGGCGTTTTGGTCAACGTCTGCGGTCAAGGCTCTTGAACCGGCCGTTTTAAGAATAGTAGCCATACTTCTACTTTTGTATGACAAAAATAGCAACACGTGGGAAGCAATGGGAACACCATTGATGAGCATTCCTTTTTATGGCAATCCAATGGTCGGTTCCATCTTCCAATGAAGTGACGTGTTCATGTTTTAGGCCCTGAAATCCACTCCTCCCCATGTATCACACTCCTCATCATCGTACAGAACGTATTTTATCTCTACTATGTACTGATCTTGCTCTTTCATATCTTCCCTCTCGTGCTCCTAGTCATATCCACAACTGCTACTAGATTGCATTTGGTATATAATATTAAAGGTTTAAGATTAATATAAAGATAATAAATAGGTTAAATTATATTATTTAATATGTAGTATTTAAAAAAATTTAGAATTAAATATTTGGGATTAAAACTTTTATGATAAAGATATCATTCTCTCTCTCTTGTGTCAACAGCCTTCTCTCTTATTCTCTCCCTAGTGAATCATCGGTGGAGAGGGGTTTGGAGGATATCAACGCCCTTCTCCTCAGTCAATTTTTTAAGAATTATCGGTTGAGATAGGTTTGAAGAAAATCGTGGAGTTCAAAGAGAGACTTAGTTCCTTTGCTGTCTTCTTTGCATCCGCTATACTAGACCCAGTTCCAGCTAAAGCAGAATTCGGTGAACCAAACCTTGTGATAGTGGGTACAGGTCTGTACCTATTGAGACCCATCTTGAACCTCCAAAGAATCTGCATCCTTTCAAGCTTATTTGTTCGACACTCTTGGGTAGATGTGACGGGAAAGAAGAGAAGCATGATAAGTAGTGATCTGGAAGTGCATTTTGAGATGAGATGAGATATTAAGGCAGAATTTGGTGGCCACTGCGAAGGAAGAGAAGAATAAGACAATGATGGCTGCTTTGCTGGTGACTCCCACAATAGTGACGGCTTCACTAGGCTAAATTTAAAAGCTTAAGGTAAAGTACTGTATATACCTTTTATAATTTATGATTAACTATAAGATAAAAATAATAAAATTATTATTTTTAAATATTATTTTATATTACCTGTGATGAAATATTTTAGTTTTTAGATATTTAGTTTTAGGTTTGAGAATAATTAATAGTTAACCCTTCCTAATATTAATATCACGTATGAGAAAGAGATACTACACTATACTCTTACATCGTGAGTGAGTCTAACTCATTTCTAAAAATTTTTATACAAAAAAAAATTGTATGTTTGGGAAACCCCTAAATAAAGATTCTAAAATGGCTTTTGATTTAAATTTAGGTTTAAAATTTTTTTAAAATAAATAGATATAATTATTAAAAAGTGTTTTTAGACTAGATATTGATTTAAAACTAAAATTTTGTGTAAACTATTGAGACTATATTCTAAAATAGTAAAATAACCTATAGAATACTCAATTATTATTTTACCTTTATTTTTTCTTACACTATTTTTTTCTCTATCTTCTCTTATTATACTTCTTTTCTTCTCTCCCTTTTTGTCACTGGAACCTATAGTCTTTGTCATGTTGTTGGGAAGGAAGAAAATAGCTTAATATCGCTGGTTGTTTTGCTCGTCTCTCTATCACTAGAGATGTCATCATGCTCCCTCATGCTTGTCGTTTTCTCTATTACCATGCTCTCTATCATCGTGCTGTAATGAATAAGAGGAAAGAAGATGAATATGTACTATATATAGGAAAGAAAAAGATAGACAGGGAATGAACATAATTAATATTTTGTATTTGATATTTTTTTTAATAATTTATTAATTATAAAAATTATTATAATAATAACTATTTAAATAATTATTTATTCATAATCATTTTTGTATAAGCTTTTATTTATAGTGTGTATTTGAGAATAGCTCAAACCTAGGTTTTAAATTTAGATTTAGGCAAAACATAAATTTTGAGAAATTTTAAAACATACAGCTATATTTGTTTAAATGAGTTTTTGGAATAAACTATAGTTTAAAACTAAAGTTTCAGATAAATTAGTCAGAGTATCTTATGGAATAGTAAAAGAGCTTATAAACTAACAAATTACTATATTACTCCTATTTTTTCTTACACCTTTTATCCTCTCTCTTCTCTTCTACTTTTTTTTATACCATATCTCGTACTTTTTCTTACACATTCTCCTATCTCTCATATTTTTTCTTATACCCTCTCTAATTTATTTTCTTACACTCTTTCTCCTCTCATATATTATATCTTCTTATTTAATACTTGTATACTTTTTCATAATTTATTAATAATAAAAATATTTATAGAAATAACTATCTAAACATTTATTTATTTAAAATTATTTTTTATAAGTTATTTTCTAAAAATCTCTTTTTAAAAATGGCTTAAAAATCATTTTTTTTATAAGTTTATTTTTAAAATCTTATACCTATATTTTTTTATAAATTTATGTAAATAAATCTTAAATGCGTCATTAATGAAGCGTTGGCGGAGCAGGAGAAAAGCGATGTAGGTTAATGTAGGGACTTGCGTAACTAATAAACCTCGTCTTTGCAAGTTAAACACTCCCTCAACATGTGTTGTTCATGCTGCTCCTTGTGGGAGCGGCCTCCCCCCTTTTCAACAACTCTGATTCCTTCCACACGTGCCTCCCTTTCTCTCTCTAATACTCATGCTCCACGTGCAATACCTGGCTTAATAAATAATATAATACTACTAATGCATACTTTATATAATAACTTTGAATTTTAAAACATAAATGTTGTTATCAATTTTTTTTAAATACATATCATTTATATATATATATATTATATTTTTTGGATTGGTAATTTGAAATTACAACTTACGAATAAATATGGATAGGGTGAGTTTTGTCTTATCTCAAATAACATAAATGTAATTCTATCATAAATAAATTCAAACAGACACATAAACTATTGGTTATCGGAATATTGTTTCATAAAGTTGACTGAATGATATAATGTGAAGTAACAATCTTGGAGATGCATATAACAACAATTTGTGCACATATAACAGCGAAAGAGAACAATTGAATGAACATGTGATTGTACTGTATTATATACTATTAGCATATCCGTCAAATTTTATAATCAGCATATCCTAATATGAGTTGTTAGGATATACTCTCTCTCCCTAGCTATTTTTATAAATAATATCTATCAAAATCATGTGAATTTAAATATTAGTTAAAAATAATAAATATATTAAAAATATGACTTATTTATAAATATTTATTTATTTATAAAGATGATAAGTGAAAGAGATAATAATTAGAAAAATATATAATAGATAATATGGGGAGAGATTTAATTAATTAAAATATAAATATACAAAATATATTAAATCTATAAATAAATTTAAATTATTTATATATATATATATATATATATAATAACTATCATGGAAGAGAATGTTGAGCATATTCATCATATTAATTATCGGGGTAGTCGATTAAAAAAGAATGAGGAAGAGAATTTGTGGAGAGAATTGGTACTAAATAGCACTGTGGAAAGTGGAGAAAGTGAGATGGATTCATAATTGCACGAGAAGCAAGTCCGGTGAAGGGCAAAACAATGATGCACAAAATGTCCACGAGTCAGAGTCAGAGTCAGAGTCAGAGTGGTATTTCTGTAATTAAAAGCAGGCCCCGAGAGCGACGGTGCCCTCGCCACTCGCAGCCCATGACTCTATAAAATATAACCCCTCCTCTCTCTCTCCTCTGTTCCCCTCCCTCCCTTCCCCACCAAGCCCATTTTACTCTCTCTCTCTCTCTGTGTTTCCCATTATTTGAATTCAATTCTCGTCCTCCCCCTCTCATGGCTTCCTCTATCTTCTACCCCCCTTTCCTCCACCTTCAATCTCCTCCCCCCTCCTTTTCCCCTCCCTTTTCCCCTCGTCCCATCCGAGCCTCCGCCTCCCTCCCCCGGCTGTCGGTGGCCGCTCATGATGCCCCCAAGCTTCCTCTTCGCAAGATCCCCGGCGAATATGGCATCCCTCTCATTGGTCCGTACAAGGATCGACTCGACTACTTCTACAACCAAGGTCGCGACGAATACTTCAAATCCCGCATCCACAAGTATCAATCAACCGTGTTCCGCACCAATATGCCCCCTGGACCCATGATTGCTCCCAACCCCCAAGTCGTTGTCTTGCTGGACGGCAAGAGTTTCCCCGTCCTCTTCGATGTGGCCAAGGTTGACAAGAAAGATCTCTTCACCGGCACCTACATGCCTTCCACCGAACTCACCGGCGGCTACCGAGTTCTCTCCTATCTCGACCCCTCCGAGCCCAAACACGGCCTCCTCAAGCGCCTCATGTTCTTCCAACTTAAGTCTCGCCGCGACCACGTCATCCCCGAGTTCCATTCCTCCTACACCGCCCTCTTCGAGACCCTAGAAAGCGAGCTCGCCGCCAAAGGGAAAGCGAATTTCGGAGACGCCCACGATCAGGCCGCCTTTAACTTTCTGGCTCGCGCCCTTCACGGCTCTAACCCTGCGGACACCAAGCTGGGACTGGACGGCCCAAAGCTCGTTCAGAAATGGGTTCTGTTCCAACTCAGTCCTATCCTGAACATGGGCCTTCCCAAGCTCATCGAAGACTCTATATTCCACAGCGTCCGTCTCCCTCCGTTCTTGGTGAAAGCCGATTACCAGAGGCTGTACGATTTCTTCTACGCGTCCTCCGGGTTCGTGCTGGACCAAGCAGAGCGGCTGGGAGTGTCGAGAGAAGAAGCCTGCCACAACCTCCTATTTGCCACGTGCTTCAATGCCTTTGGAGGAATGAAGCTCTTCTTCCCGAACGTAGTGAAGTGGATCGGTAGAGCAGGGGTACAACTGCATACGCAGTTAGCGGAGGAGATCCGATCGGCGGTGAGATCGAAGGGCGGACGGGTGACGATGGAAGCGATGGAACAGATGCCACTGATGAAATCGGTGGTGTACGAAGCGTTCAGGATAGAGCCGCCGGTGCCGCTACAGTACGGGAGGGCAAAGCGAGACTTGGTGATAGAGAACCACGAGAACAGATTCCAAGTGAAGGAAGGGGAGCTCTTATTCGGGTATCAGCCGTTCGCGACCAAGGATCCCAAGATATTCGAGAGAGCAGAAGAGTTCGTTGGGGATCGATTTGTGGGGGAAGGGGAGAAATTGCTGAAGCACGTGCTGTGGTCGAATGGGCCGGAGACAGAATCTCCGACGGTGGGGAACAAACAATGTGCGGGGAAGGATTTTGTAACGTTGGTGGCGAGATTGCTAGTGGTGGAGCTGTTCCTCCGATACGATTCATTCGATATCCAAGCGGGAAAGTCTGCCTTGGGTTCCTCCATAACCGTCACATCTCTCAAGCGAGCCAGCTTCTAGACGCAGCCTCACGAATTCATTCTCCACTGCCACAAAATTGTATCATATAATTAGACCGTTTGTTTTTGTACGTATTTCACCAGGTTTGAGATAAAACACTAGTATTCTTCACGATTAATGATAAATGTAATGTGATTTTTTCAAAATAAATTAAAATAATAATTTTTTCTTTTAAAAATTTCTTGCATGTGATGAATTTATTTATATACTTCTATGAGGCAATGGTTGGAGTTTGGATTCTTGGAGGTTTCTAATGGAGAGAGAGAGAGTGAGTGGGATAGGATATGTGGTCACTTTCCATAAAGTGTGTGATGAATGATGATGGTAAAGCTTACTGTAAAAGGATGGCTCATGCTGCTCACTCACATGGCGATGGCTGTGGTTGGCCATTATAATACTAATGCTTAGTTAAGGGAGATTCACTTGGCAACTTCCCATGACATAGCAGCCTAACCTCGCACTTTCCAAATCCATTCATGTTCATGTCTCTGGCGGAATCTTTTCCTCTCTCTCGCTGTAGGCCTCTCTCCCCCCCTTCCTCTCTTAAACTATTAAATATTACATACGCTTGCGTTCCATGTACGTGAATTCAGTTTGAATCCGATAGTCAAGCATACATAACTTGTGATATTAGCTTCATGACTCCATCTGAGCCGTCGACTAGCGCCCTCCGTTTACCAAGTAGAAGCCCTGAAATTTGAAATTTCGGATTCCAGTTACATGCTCAATCTTTGATACCCCTCTTCCCGAATTTTGTCACTATATTCCCTTTAATCAATCCCATCCCATCCACGCAGCTGCTGGCAATACAAGTCACCTTCACGACCTCATTCGGCTTATTCCTATTGGATAAGGAAAACGCCAGTACCCTTTTAATTCATGTTAAGGACGCTTCAGCAAATACCCCAGGCCCCATGCACCAATCACTGCACATTCCAAGCATTTACGCCTGGATTATATTCATATATCCATCGTTTTTGTTTGCCTCAAAATTAATCCTCGTATTCTTGTTGCTGACTTGGTCAAAAATATCTCCCCACCAAAACCCCCCCCCCACCCCCCAAAAAAAAAAATTTATAAGGACTATTTATGTTTTTAATATATACGCGGGTAAAGGCAAGCAAGTTCTTCCCTTCTGTTTGAATATCCATGATTTCGGAATATTCGTTTGAGTTTTAATTTTCTGTAAATGAATCGCTTTCAAGCCGGAACTATGAACATAAATAGACGATCATCTTGCTTAAACAAAGGCAGCACATCAGGATCTATATCCTAAAAGTTCTAAACTATAGAAATATAGGGGACCACCAAGGCTGTGCTTCCCTACCTGTGAGGTCACTCGAATGATTTACTCAACAGACTATTGGATGAAGGAGAGCTCTGTTCGCTCAGCCAAAAGTCTGGGTCTTGCACTGAGACTGGAGAACAGTTCTTGGGCCTTTCCATTGAATTTAACGAGGCTGGCTCAGTCTGAAACTTGAGAGGCCCTTCGCCCTCCGGTGGTCCCACCTCCTTTATTTTGACACTCAGAGGTTTCTCACTTTCATCAGAGGAAGGAGAAGACGAGGACAACTCTGTTGAGGCTATACGATTGCTGTCTTCAAAGGTTGTCCACCTACTCAGTCTGATCTGCTCAAGCTCAGCAGCAACTTCTGTCATTGAAGGCCTCATGTCCCTGTGGAATGCGAGGCATCGAAATGCTAGCTCTGCTGTATTGTGTACGGAGAAATGGGTCCAATCATCCATATGCGATTCGAGGAATGGATCTATAATCTCATCCAAAAGCCCCTTCCCAATCTTGTCTGTAGCAAAAGAAGCCAAATTCACCGCATTCTGGGGACGAGTAAAATCCACCACTTTCAATCCTGTTATGATCTCAACAAGAACGACCCCAAAACTATAAACGTCGCTTTTATCGGAAAGGTGAAAATCTTGATGGTATTGTGGATCAACGTAGCCAGGCGTTCCTTGTGGGGCAGTAGAAATGTGAGATATTTCGGTCATCCCAGGTCTGGAGAGACCAAAATCTGCAACTTTGGATCTAAAACTGTTGTCCAACAATATGTTGCTTGACTTGATGTCTCTGTGGTAAATGGGGGGATTGATGGCAGAGTGGAGATGTGCTATGGCTTGTGCTGTCTCGGCAGCAATAGTGAGTCGAACAGGCCATGGAAGTCCCGTCCCTCTCTCCCTTAACAGATGTTGATTTAACGTTCCACTGGGCATGAACTCATAAACAAGGATTTGTTCTCCATATTCGAGAGAGCAACCCAACAAGCGGACTAGATTGGGATGGCTTACAGAGGAAATGAGCTTGATCTCGTTCATTACTTTCTCGATGCTGTCAGTGTCTCTGTATTTGATCCTTTTAATGGCAACCCATTCGTCATTGTGAAGTTTTCCAGCATAAACAGTCCCATATGCCCCGGTTCCAAGCCTCTGTTTCTCTGAGAAATTATTCGTGGCTCTCTCAATGTCTTTGTAGGTATAAATAGGAACGCTGTAATTGCTGGTAGCTTCAGTCAGGCGCCTTTTTGTGCTCTTTGTGACTCTAAATTTGGAGCGCCGCCGAAAGAAACAACATATTAGACCCAAACCGATCATTAATGAAGCTCCAAAGACCATCCCTGCCCAACAAGTTATCATAGTTACATATGCTCATAAAATGCTGAACGCAGTCTCAACTGTTGATTTACGAATTCCTTTATGCCTAAAATGAGTCCATTCGAACTTCATATGCTATATACCAGCCATTATTGCTTGTTTTGTATTCAATTTTAAGCCAGTGGATTTATTTATTTTATTTCTTTTGGTTTATTTGAAGAAGGACCTCTTAGTCAGTTAGTCATAATATGTGATCCCTAACAAGTCACCTTATTTTCAACACATGGAATAGGAAAACTAACCTCCAATTAAGACAACGAATCTGGTTGTCCCTCCACATTGGCCGGACATGTACTTTGCAGGGTCACAGGATGAAGAGGCTGTTCATTTACATGCCCAAATTTACGAAAAGCAATTAGTAAGGAATAAGTTTTGAGGCAAGAGAAAGCAGGATAATTTGCAGCAAGTATACATTTCAACATTAGTTTTTTTTATTAAAAAAAGAGCAACCCCCCCCCCCCCCCAGTCCACGTCTGACCAGATAATCTCCAGCTTCAATCAAGATTAAAATCCACAAGCCATAAAAATTCAATTATCTGACACGATTTAAGCATAATATGGAACTTTGATTCATCAACTTGTCCTTGTTGGTAATTGTTAATGAGTCATATGGCAGGATTATGGCATTTTTTTTTTTGATAAAGAGGATTATGACATGTTCCAAAACAAGAACAAATCAAATGATCAATTAGAGTATTTTCTGGCCCACATTGAGAAGCTGTAGGTGGTGCCCAAAAGAACAATATATAAGAGAGAGAGGAAAAGGAACATTGTCCGACCAAATTATGGAAAGAAGTCTTGACCAGAAGGCGAATTGATTAGTGAGGTTGACTTCAAATTCCCCTTAATCAGGGATTGGACTGAGAGATTGTGGGGTCATTCATGTTTCAAGGCCATCATGACGCATCCTCCTTGTCCTATTTGAATTGTTATTGCCCCTCGCTCCCTCTCCCTTCTTACCCGTTAAACAAAGGATAGCTCCATATTGACGAGGATGAGTTGGCTCTACTCGTCAGAAATTCAAATTTAACTTATATGGGCCACTCCTACCTGCCCATAAAGTCTCCCCCCTCCTCTCCATATTTTTCAAACTAATAATTAATGATCAATATTATTAATTACCGAAAGGGTTTTAAATTTCCCTAGAATTTAACTTTATTATGTTAGATCTAGAGTGCGTTATCCTCTCGTTTACGTCAATGAGTCTGCTGAATGATAAATTGTTTTAGCGCGTATAAATGATTTCCATCAAAGAAAGATAACATCAGAACAATTCTCGGCGAATGCAAATAAAAACATTCTATTTCTGTGGAATCAAATTAAATAAAACAATCTAATAATCATCAGTTAGATATAATATTTTGAAAATAAAAAACTGAGCCCGTGTAAACTAATAAAGTTGCTTTACCAGATGGGATAAACTAATAGTGTAAACTCTGACTTAAATACTGTAGTGTAGACCTAAACCGCTTGAATTTTTTAATTAATTTATTGGAATTTAGAAAATACGGGGATGGTCGTCATGGAAATGCCATTTATCGAACCCCACCGAACCCTAGTCAAGAAACGGAGCTCCGCTGGACCGCTGGGTTCACTTAGTTAAAAATCAAAGCTAATGCAATTATGGCGATCATTGCGCTAAAAAGTCAATCCGAAATTATACCACGTTTAGTTAAAAATATTTCCATCAAGCAGAACTAACCTTTCCGGCAACCACTTCCGGCTAAATACCCGTCGCCCGTGAATCCTTCTTTGCAACGGCACCGATACCCCCGCTTCTTATCGGTCGGCGATTTTAGTCTCGTACAATTGGCATCAAGGGAACATTGGCAGTCTCCTTCCAGCCACCATCCCAGCTCAATCGTCTCAACCTCCAAGGACACCGCCGTCACTGCGCTGATATCCGAATTTTTCCTTAAATCCTCTGCTGCTATCGACGACATAAGGTACTGACAGCGTTTGTTAGTTAAATTCCGGAGGTTTATAAAATCAACCGTAGAGCTTTCGTAATAGCAACTCAAATTGCCACCGCCGGAGCTGCAGTTTTCCGACTCGAAGTGAGTCCGCACCATGGTCGCCGGGATGACGCATGGGGAGACCTTTTCACTGCAATTTTGCAAGAGGATGGCGTTTCGCGACGTGGGCGCGTATCTGTGGCCGAAGAGTTGACGGAAGGTATCAAACGGGCGATTGCATCGGGATTTGATGCCGACTATTATGGTATCGGAGTTAATAGAGTGTACCGGGTAATCTCCGATGAGGATTCTACCGGAGGGGGTGCAGTTGAGTCGGATTGCGCAGCCGGAAGAGAAGCCAAAGGCGTAAGGGAGGCTCCGGAGGGAGTGCTGCGGGGGGCATGCCCGTTGGCAGTGGTGGCGGTTAGATTGGGCCGTGATCAGGGGGAGGAGAAACACGAGTAAAAGGATCAGAAGGGAGTGCTTTATGAACATGGATGTGGGGGAGATCATGTGGAGGAGGAGATATGAGAGGAAGAAAGAGACGATGATTGAAGTTAGAGTAGAGCTGAGGCTGGGGAAAACATCAGGAGTCAATGATGAAGAGGCGCTCTCAAGTTGTGGAGACGTTGGGTTGGAGTTTGGTGTGGGAATGGCTTTTTGTTAGACGAGACAGCACACTAGGTTGTCAACACAAGACAGCGTGAGCAACACTGGGGACATTTATCGTTTTCACACATATTTTGTTTTTGATGGAGTTTTGTTATCCGTTTTTTACTTTTTTATATTTTTTAAAGAAATAAAATCGCCTAAAAGTATATTAAACGGTTCTGAATGGATGGCATATCTTTGAATGATCGATCAGTCACGGGGGCGAATACTATTCAAACCCGATCGATGCGGACTGATATATATTGAGCCTGGTTGGGAATATCAAGTTGGACGATAAGGCGGGTAAGGTTTTGAGTCGGGGTTCATGTCATAAAAAAAGGATAGGGATGGCCCACTGACCACTGGGGGAGCCGTAAAGCAAGAAGAATGGGGGGGGGGGGGGGGAAGGGACAACTGTATGCAGTTACGAACAGTTACTCAATTATGCGGACTGCTTGTACGAAACGTACCCATCCATACACACGTATTTGCTTCCATGTACGACGCATCTCTCGTGCTATGTAGGATGTGTGCTGTGGTGTGGGCAGTTATTCACGTTTAAGGGGGAAAAAAACTGCGACAAGATACCTACTCTTATGGGGGAGCTTTCAATTTGACTCTCACTTGCTTCTCCCATGCAACTAAGGACTATGTTCAAATTTCATATCAAGACGCAAACGCGTGTGTTCGTTAAAATTATATTTGATTTCTCCATTCTGAAAATTACACGTCAATCGTAAAAATAAATAAGTAGAGACTGTACAGTCAAGATTTTCCCCATCCACGCCAGATAAGAGAATACTCAGCAGACAACAAGAATGTACGGAAAATAAATATCAATGGAGTTATCGGATTAGAAAAACGAGGGATAGGATATATGGGGTGGCATGGCTGAGACGTAAGCTAAATCTAATGGACGTTTCTTTTAAAGAAAGGAAAATTTGGTTGACCAACAATGGATTGTTTGTGGGTGGGCTGCCGGACGCATTATATACGTGACTACGAAAGTGAAGTAGCTTCATCTCCAATCCGCCTTCCTCCTTGTTTTTTCCTTGCCTTCTTCCTCCCACATACGCGCGTAGGGAAGCGAGTACAACGGAAAATAAAAGAGGAAACTGGAAATACGGGGCTTGTCCTGAAATAGAATCCACTGGAGTGAACCCACGCTTTAACTCCGACGTGAGCGTCTCGTGAGCCTAAGTTGAGCTACTCACAGCTGGCAGCCACTCCTTTAAACTTTATTTGCTTTAATTTGAGGTAATTACCCGCTTTTAAGGTTCCACTCTAAATGGAATCAATCTGACCCAAAACAAGAACACCGTCAAAGGGAGAAATTTTGGCTCTCTCTGAAATGTTCCCACTTTTTCCTCTTCAAACTTGCATTCCCACTTTGACCAGCCCCCTTTTATGAGTACCAGCCGCTTTATTTCTACTACCTTTTCCCCCTTTGACGCGATTGGGCAGATTACTACGGTACAAAAGACACCAAGTTTTCGTCCTTAAATTTTTATTAGCTTCCCCCAAGTTTTTCCCCAGTCGAGTTAATATAATTACAATTACCCAATCATGAGAGCCAATTTTTCAGAGAGTTGTACAGTCCACCTTTCTTCCCAACCATCTTTGCCTTCCCTTTTTCTTTTTCAAAAGGTCTGGATGAGTTCAAGGGAATAAAGTTTTACGGGGGAGCAAGTAGCAAAGGAGACTACTCAAGTTTGGGCTAGCTGAATTGAAACAATTGGTTTAAGTGGAGGCCCATGAAGTATTTGACGTGGGCATCCTAACCACATTTTTGGCCCATTACAACTTCTGTTAGAGCTTCGCGAACCGCCAAAAACTACACCAAGACTGTTAGCGCCTAGCAGAGAATTGACCGTTCAGCAATTAGTAATAATCACAGTAAGAATTGACATATATATATATAATAAAAAATAAATTTATATATAAAAATATAAGTTTGATTATCGCTATTATTATAAATACTTTTTTAATAAATAATATTATAAATTTTTTATATATTTTTTCTAAATTTTAAGATTATATTTTAATGTTAATAGATGATGAAATCACTTAAATTTTTTATATAAAAAAAATTAGTAATAATCGTATCACGTGATTTGGTCTCTCGGCAGTGGTGCTTCTCAAACTCGACGGTTTTTAGTAGTATTTTTGTTCTCTCTTACGAATTCCAGCTTCCACTTCTTCTAGTTACTGTTTCCGTATTCCTACGTCTAAATCGCCACAATCTTACGCTTCTTCCTTTGTTCTTTAACCATCGATGAAACGAATTGATGATAATGAAGAGAACTAGTAGTAATATAAGCACCAAATTGATGGGGAAAAGTGCATGTTTGGCAAGCTTTTAAAACATGTTTTTGCCTCAAACCATAGCGTTAAAAGTTGGGTAGATTTGTATCAAAAATAAAAGTTGGGTAGACAAATATTTTTTATAAAAATTAATTTTTTAACAAAAAATTATAGTTTGGGTAGAAAATCAGGGTTTAAAAAAAATTACTTTTCTAAAAATTATTCTCTCATAAACTCACTTTTATTATTTTTTTAGAAACTATTTTTTAAAAAATAATTAAAAAAAAAGAGCATAGGAAGGAAAAGATAAGGTAAATAAGGGAAGGGATGGCATGTTATTATTTAAATACAAGCAAATAAAATACAAGAGAGGAGGCCACAATATGTGTACAGAAAAGAAAAGGGAAGAAAGAAGCTAGAAGAAAGTGAAAGGATCGTGGAGGGAGGGATTAGTGGGAGGGGTAGTAGTGTTGGACCTGGAGAAAGGGGAGGTGACGAGGGACTGAAGGAGGGCTCTGAAGTTGTTGATTCTCTTTCTCTGACGAATACGCTTCAGGATGAGCTGTTTATCCATCTCCATTTTGCCACCCCCATTTATCTGCAACTCCCTCGTCACCCTCGCCGCCTTATTCTTATCTTCTTCCTCCGCTCTCTCCTCTTCCTCCTTCCACTTAGCCACGGCCTTTGAGTCCCCTGACATGTTTTCCTCACATACACACTCATATGATGCGCTTCAAATGTGGGAGTGAACCGGGTGGATGACGCCTCCTATTTATAAGCACAAGATAAGATAATGGGTCGGTGCGAGGCGCCCTTGGAAACCATGAGAACCGATTTCCTCAGTCCCTGGTGTTTTCTTTTTTAATTTTGGTGTCACGGGGATGCCTTGGTCGATTTTATATTTACTTACTCACACACACACACACACACACACACACACTTACACTTGTTTCTCTGGGGATTCGGGGACTTGATGCGTTTGACACCACATCAACGGAATCAGATTCGGTTCTATCTCCTATATATATGTCTGCTTTTCTTATATATCATGTTATCCGTTGCCGCCTTCCTGTCTTTCCTACTTTATACCCATACAAGACAAAAACAATTTCTAAAGGATAGCGATATTTTCTCCAACCTAACATCCCTCTGTTGTAGGATGCCAGTAAATCATTCTTTATTTTACTCTAGAAATTCCAATCCTGAGTGGAATCTAAGTCTGCCCGCAGCTTACAAGGATCCAAAACGATAATAAAGTAATAATTTGTCATCTGCTCCGGTTAGAATCCGCACTCCCCAATAAGGAGAAAAAAAAAAAAAAAAACAGTCCATGACATTGCCCATAGAGGATAGCGCCCACAATTCTCCAAATATGGAGCGTGACATCATGCAACATATCAAACCTCAATGAACTCGTAGTCTTCTTACATGCTGCCAAACACGTAATTATTCGAAGGACATGCCACATACAAACACAAGGCGTTTTTGTTTTGGCACATTAATTAATGTCAATTCCAGGACCCACGCGCATTCTAAAGTTAATATCAAACGATATTCCAGGACACATATATTCTTCCGCCACATCCAAATGATTAACTCCAAGACATGACGCGTCATACAAACATCCTTGTGGGTGGTAATAGTATGAACTCGGGTTTAAACTCCAATTGAGGTGTCTGAGTCTGAGCGAATATAATGGCAGCTGTTTGAATCTTGCACAGCAGACTGTCGGAGTCATTATTGCTTCACTTTTACTAATTGCGATCAATCTCTATATATCCATTATTGCTTCATCAAATACATAAACGTAATGCAACAACGCACCCATTGCTGGGATTGGTCGGCACAGCCGCAGAATACTTTGGCTGTATCTCCACGTTACGCTGCTTTACAGATTTTTGTCCTTATTTGCCATACATATGCCACTGAAAGAATCATAAAAATCTCCCTTGCGTTCTTTTTCTCATAAATATATGTTCTTGCTATAGCCTTTTATCTCATGGTGATCACCCTTTGAATTCCCTCGTCCTATGTATATCTCCATTGCATCTTTCAGCAATTTGACCTTGTCCTCTAGCACCCTGCACCTCTCCATCAAAGCTTACCAACTAGCCTATATTTCCAACCCCACACCCTACTGATATTTCTCAAACCTCATCCCCCGGGGTGGGGTTGTTCTTTCTCCTTTCTTTCTCCTTTAGCAATTTATAAATTAAATCACAATAATAATTAAAAAAACAAATTAGTCAAATAATCACATGGACGTACTTTTATTTCATGAAGCAACACGGCACACCCAATTCTCCAAAAAACACATACTTCATTTATGGGGATGACCCATCTGTGAGACTAATTAAGCTACATACTACGTTGACACGGCATGATTTGGCTTCACGAAATCTGGTTGGACTCGGTCAAATTTGTTTAGTCAACATAAAATTTCAAGTCCCTTGCGTCTCTACGTTGATCACAGAGCATCATAAAGCTGGGAAGAAAGACGGGGTTGGATGAGATCCTCGAGAGGAGTAGCTTTCATGGTAGTGAGTCCAAAAACTTCAGCCATATCGATGGGCTGATCAGATGGCTTTGAGAATTCAAACGAGTGCAGGAACGTGGCCGAAGTGAGATGAATGGTCTGAAGGCCAAACGATATTCCGGGACATATTCTTCTGCCACTTCCAAATGGAAGTAACTCATAATGACGCCCTCTCACGTCAACATCTTTATGGGTGGTCAGAAATCTCTCTGGCTTGAACTCCAACGGCTCTGACCAAACGCTGGGATCTGTTTGAATCTTCCACAAATTGGTAATGAGTCGTGTTCCCTTTCTAACGAGATAGCCACCCACGACGCAATCCTCTGTGAATTCACGCAGCCCCGAAAGAGACGCCGGTGGGTGTAATCTCAGTGTCTCTTTAACTATGGCTTGAAGATATACCCAATTGATTTATGTCCTGTTCTTTCACCAGTCTTTCTTTCCCAACTTGTATGTCCAATTCTCTCTGCGCTTCTCTCAAAGCGCAGGGGTTGTTTAACAAACGTGAAATTGCCCATGTTAGGGTTACTGTGCTAGTGTCAACCCCTCCAGCGATTAATATCTACGAAATTACAAATTCTAGCTCCGTAAGAATATTGTTACGACAAGTTATAGTCAATTTGTTTAAGAAACTAATGACAGCAGCATAATTTTATCTTACTCACAACAACAACAACATATACATACCAGTGTCGTAGCTTTGTTGATCGTATCCGCATCAAATCCTCCCAGCCCTGAGCCACCAAGAACAGAGAGCATTACGTCCATGAAATCTTCGTTCCCTTTATGGTCTGAGGAGGCTCTGTTGCGGCGGTGCTCTTCTAGCCACTCGTCTAAAATGGCGTCTAGTTCCTTTGCAGTTTTCTTCATGGCCTTTTCATGACCATTCAAATCCAGCTATCGAAGGTAAGGAAGGGCATCCCCTAACACGAACACTCCCATCAGACGAACGAACTCCCTCAGAGTTTTCAAGAACCGTCGTGCTTCCTCATCGTTAACCTCAGCTCCCCTGCCAAAATATCGCTTCCCAGCTATCGTTCTAACAACTTCGTTCATCGTCAATTCCCCAAAACACCGACTGAGATCCAATAAGACCTGGCCCGACTCGTTCTTTTTCTCAGTCCAGAGCTGAAACAGCCCCTTCAAGCAAGAATCAACCTCGGAGACGCGCACGTGACTCAATTGCTGGATTCGGCGATTGGAGAGCAACTCCAGAGTGGCGAACTTGAGAATCTCACGCCAATAAGGACCATAAGGTGCGAAAAGGAACATGGCCTGGTTTTAGCTGAAGTTATCAAGAGCGACAAGTTTAGGGCGCGAGGAGACGGCCAAGTCGTTGGTGGTGAAGCAATCCTTAGCCATTTCCCAGTTGCTGACGACCAGAGCACGTCGAGACCCAAGCTTGACGGTGAAGATGGGTCCGTAATTGTCGGCGAGAGCACCAAGAGTGTAATGGGGTATGTTCGAACCGCTTAAGAGCGGAAGGTGGCCAATAATGGGACAACTACCCCCTGCTACAGGAGCCTCTCTCCTCTCATGAGCTTTGGACCTCCTTGTGAGAAAGAACCGTAGTAGCAGCAGCAGCAGAGAAAGGAGTCCAACTACAGTAGCCTGAGGATCTAAGCAACTCAGAATTGAACCCATAATGGGGTTGTGCTCTGTTTTTGCGTGGAGGGTGATATTTTAATTCTGTGAACAAGGGGAGAGCCTGTGACCCTTGTGTGCGTGTGTATTGTGGCTTCGACGAATAGGGCTCAAGACTTTTCTGAGGTTCAACAAGTCGATTTTGGAAGTTGAGACTGTTTTTCATTCAGTCTTCCCAATAAACTGCACAGTTACTGTACGTTGCCAACTCAGAATATGAGAATGCATGTGATTCTTTTTATCTTGTGTGCGTTGTAAGCGCGGCCCGCCCGCCCGGGGGTGGGGGAACGTATAATTGCACTGGATTCATTCCCATATCCATATGTTTCGTTCTCGATCAGAGTACTAATAGGATTTGTCTTGCTTCTACAGAATCAGTCAGTCAGTCAGTCAGTAAAAGAAGATAATGCCAGCTCATAATTGAATAAAAGCCAAGCAGATATTCCGGTGTCCTTTTCTCCTCCTGAAACTAGACGTCGCTTGCGGACTAATTTTTCGTCATAACACCAAACACTGCGCCTTTTCAAGAATGCTATCCTCTCCGTTTTTGGTTTTTCATACTCTTATACAGTGGTAAAATTCCCTTTCGATTGCCCTAAATTATAAATTTTTTCCTTACTGGCCGAGTAAAACTCTAGAACTACACAAAATTCGAGGAATTGCGTACGAATCTGAAATTCATTGGGTTGGGTGGAATTTCATTGTTTTTTAAAACTTTTAGTCTACGTGGGACCTTTTGTTTTATTTTTGGATGGAGAAAAAAATATTATAATTTTTTTAAAATAATAAAAAATTATTATTTTTATAAGTTTTCTCTTATTATTCTTTTATTCTTAATTTTCTTTCTATTAATATAATTTTGACAAATATCTTCTCCCAAAAATACTAAACAAGAACATTTTTTTTTTGCAGGGATATCTGTGTAAGCAACGTCAAAGAAAAACAGGTAGAATTGAAACTGCAGGAAAAGATTGTACCAACAAAAAAAAAACTGCAGGAAAAGAGACCAATTTTTTTTTTTTATACAAGAATTTTTAGAAAGGGGTTGAGCTCACCCACAATCTAAAGGCAGGGCGAAATCTCCTTTTCTCTTAGACAATACCAATATCGGGCAGGACGAGCCGTCTATTACCCTCAGACGTAAACCTAAACACCCAAGAGCTAGGATACCTCCCCAAACGCCGTAACTAGAACCACAATAAAGTGGTACTTCCCAAGATTCAAACATACTTCAGGTAGTGTGTCTTATTGTCAGCTGAACCCTCAGGGTAAAAGAGACCAATTTTATTTCGACGAAGGTTACCATCTAAAAGTAAAAATCGGAGAAGTCCAACTGAACCCAAAGACTGGCCATTCAATTTACCAACTTGACTGCAAGGTAACACTTGCGTGAAACAATACAAAGTCGATCATAGTGCGTCGTAAAGCTGGAAAGAAAGACGAGGCTTGATTAGAGCCTGGAGCGGAGTACCCTTCGTGGTTGTGAGACCAAAAATTTCAGTCATATCAATGGGTTCACCAGATGGCTTTGAGATGTCAAAGGAGTGAAGTAGCCAAAATGAGATGAATGGTTAGAAGGCTAAACGATATTCCAGGGCAAATTCTTCGGCCACTTCCAAACGGTATGAACTCAAAATGATATCCTCTCACATCAACATGTTTGTGGGTGGTGAGGAATATCTCTGGTTTAAACTCCAAGGGGTCAGAACAAATTGTGGGATCTGTGTGAATCTTCCACAAAGTTCGTAAGGAGTCGCGTTCCCTTCTTCACGCGGTAGCCTGCAATGGTGCAATCCTCTGTGGATTCGCGTGGTCCCATAAGAGATGCTGGTGAGTGTAATCTCAGAGTCTCTTTCACTATGGCTTCAAGGTACTCTAATTTTTTTTTGTCTGATGCCTTCACGGCTCTTTCTTTCCCCACTTGAATGTCTAATTCTCTTTGAGCTTCTTGTAGGATATGGGAGTTGCTTAGCAATCGAGATATTGCCCATATAAGGGTCACTGTGCTCGTGTCCACGCCACCTGCAATTAACATCTATACACAATAAATTTCTTTTAATTAAAAAATATTAAGTTAGCAACGTGATTAACTTTCACTTGATAATGAAAGAAAATAGTAATACAAACCAAAGGTGATCATTCATTTCTATGGACCCGTATTAATTAACTGAGGTGTGCTGTATTAACTCAATAAATGCATTTATCTTATGGGAATGGAATACGTATGAAAATAATCTTGAAACATGTGAAACAAAATGAAAAAAAAAATAGACACATAAATACTATGCAGTAAAAAAAGAATGCATAGTAGCATACCAGCGTTGTGGCTTTGACGATGGTATTGGCGTCATGACCTCCGAGCTCTAAGACGTCAAGAACAGAAAACAAAACGTCCATGAAGTCTTGGCCGCCGGCGGAGGCTTTCTTGAGGCGTTGCTCCTCTAACCACTCGTCTAAAATAGAGTCCGAGTTGCTTTGCAGTTTTCTTCATGGCCTTCTCATATCCGCCCAAATCCAACCATCCAAGACAAGGAAGAGCATCCCCTGGCACGAACACGCCCAAAAGCCGAACAAAATCCTTCAAAGTTTTCAGTAACAGGCGTGCCTCCTCTTTCACCTCAGCTCCAGCCACCGTTCGAAGAACCGTGTTCATCACCACCTCCCCAATACACCGACTCAGATCAACTAAAACTTGGCCCGAATCGTTCTTATTTTCTGCCCATAGGTGAAAGAGTCCTTTCACGAAAGAATCAAGTAGAGACGCGCCCACCTGACTCAGTTGCTGGATTCGGCTGTTGGAGAGCAACTCTTGGGTAGCAATCTTACGTAGTTGACGCCAGTGGGGCCATAAGGGGCGAAACCAAACATGGCTTGGTCGTATCAGAGGTGTTGAACGGAAACAAGGACAGGGCGGGAGGAGACGGCAAAGTCGTTGGTGATGAAGCATTGCTTGGCCATTTCCCAGTTGCTGACCACCAAAGCTGGTCGAGAGCCCAGCCTGATGCTGAAAATGTGTACATACTTGTCAGCCATGGTGGCTAAAGTGTAATGTGGCATCTCTGGACCTCTCAAGAGAAGAAGGTGACCAATATATATGGGCCACCCGCCCTCTGCAGAAACTGCCTCTCTCCCTTCATGATCTTTCGATCTTCTTCTTATAACAAATAAGCAAGTTACGAGTAGAGAAAGCAGTCCAACTATAGCAGCATGACGTCTAGGCTACTCAGAACTAAGCCCATATTTTGCCTGTGCTCTTCTGTTTCTGTGTGAGTGGTCAAAATTAAACCAGATATGTCCCAGTTCGCCCCCTGTCACGGTGAGGCTTCTAGATTTACTGATTGCAATGTCGATCTTTTCTCAATCAGTAGCCAGACTGATTGCATTTTTTTATCAGTGCGATGGGGACACCGTTGAATTTTTGTACAGAAGAGGAACACGGTACACATATTTTCCCGTCGCGTGTTATTGACTAATAGAATCATAGAACCTATCTTTTGATTTGATGTTTTCCCAATTACCACTCCACTTGTCATACTCATCACACATTTTGACATTTCCAAGACGTCCATTGTCTTGATTTTTTAAGCTTTTTCTTTCCTTTTCTTTCTAATGCATCCAGCATCGAATTGCCCTAGAAATAAGCTACTTATAGAATGCTAATCTGAGAATCTCTAAAAATAAGCTACAGTAATGGCGGCCACAAAGGTATATAAGTGCAGTAGCTTCAAAATTTCAATGATTATCAAGACAAAATAAAATGACCACTAGGGAGTGTGTGTGTGTGTGTGTTTTTTTTTTTTTTAAATAAGTAGAGCGCTGGATTAGAATTGATTGAAGTTAACGACCAATGCTAATTTTTGATAGAATGACCGATTGCGTAACGCCCAATGGATAAATCTATATATCATACATAATATTTTTCTTATTTTTAATATAAGATTTAATTGTAGTATAATTTATACTATAAATTAAATGTTACATTAGAAATTGGAGGAGTATAAAACAGGCTTCATAATGAACAGTCCAATATTGTCCCTCTATGAACGTAATTTAGGGAGAAAAGCGATTTAAGGCACAGAGAAAATGAAGGAGAAGGACATCATGAAATTAATCTCCTGAGGTACTATAGGATTTCGTCTCGATAAACTACCAGGTATAAAAAGGATTTTGATTAATTTATATTAAATTTGTTGTTTATATAAAAAAAAAAAAGCTAACAACATTTACGTACGTAATAATAAACAAATATATATCTTACATGACGTACAAACCACCACTTGATAAATAAATACATAACGCACATACGAAACACATTATTTTAAACTTTTGCGGGCAATCCAACAGGATTAATATGTTACACACTGGGCTGTGGGAATGGAAGCAGAAGGAAGTTCAGTGGAAAAGAGAAGGTGACAAGCGAGGCGTGAGTAAAACTTGAAGCGGGGCGGTTTTCATGAGAGTGAGTCCGAAGGTGGCGGACATATCAACCGCCGCATCGGAAGGGGTGGTGACATCAAATGCTTGTAAAAGAGCAGCGAGGGCAAGGTGTGTCATTTGGAGCCCAAACGTGGTCCCAGGGCACGCCCTTCTTCCTGCCCCAAACGGAATCAGCTCAAAATGTTGACCCTTCACGTCAACCTCCTTGTGCTTCCACAAAAACCTTTCTGGTTTAAACTCCGATGCCTCTGACCACACCCCTTCGTCTCTCTGCAGCTTCCATGTGTTCAATATCAAGCGCGTGCCTGCTTCTATCTGGTACCCTCCTAAAGTGCAGTCTTCCGTGAATTCCCGTGGACCCGACAGTGGCGCAGCTGGGTTTAATCGCAGCGTCTCTTTTATTACAGCTTGAAGATAGTCTAATTTGCTTATATCTGCTTCGTTCACCAACCTGTCTTTTCCCACCTTCTCGTCTAACTCATCCTGCACTTTCTTCAAAACATCGCGATGATTCAGTAATAATGAAAGTCCCCATATCATGGTGACGGATGTGGTATCTGTTGCCCCTGCAATTATTGTCTGTACGCATGCAGGTATCAATTTTAACATTATTAGTTCAACAATCTAATAATCTAGCCAAATATTACTCATCAATTTTTGATAAAGCTAGTGAATACCGAGCA
Source organism: Leucaena leucocephala (assembly GCA_037074615.1). Classification (NCBI taxonomy): domain Eukaryota; kingdom Viridiplantae; phylum Streptophyta; class Magnoliopsida; order Fabales; family Fabaceae; genus Leucaena; species Leucaena leucocephala. The sequence goes on from CM073542.1 coordinate 1,111,345, forward strand.
GGTGGCTTTGATGACAGTATCAGCATCATAGCCAGCAAGATCAGCGCGGTCAACTATGGACAACATGACATCGATGAAGTCCTGCTCTGTTTTAAGTACACTAGAGGCTCTCTTTCGACGATTTTCCTCTAACCATTGACACATGATCAAGTCCATTTCTTTGGCTGTCCTTTTCATATCCTTCACGTAACCGCCGAAATCAATCCACCCCAGAAATGGAACCGCGTCTCCCAGTACGAAGAATCCCGTCAAACGGAAAAACTCCCTAAACGCATTCCTACACCGTCTCACCTCTTCCTCATCTACATCTTTCCCCGAGTATGTCTTTCCGGCGATCATTCTCAGAATCACGTTCATATTTATGTCTCCAAACCATCGCTTCATCTCCACCGAAACACTGCCTGAGTCGTCTCTTTTGTTGCTCCATAATTTGTATATCTCTTTCAACGAGTCATGCACCTCGGCACCTCTGATATGTCGAAACATTTCAAATCGGCGAGTGGAGAGTAACTCGGAAGCCGTGATCTTACGCATTTCGCGCCAGAAAGAACCATAAGGAGAGAACCCAAAGTTAGCATAGTCGTATCCAAGTATCTTAGCAGCCGTGAACTTGGGACGAGAAGAGACGATGACGTCATGGGTAGTGAAGCACTCCTTGGCTACCTCCCAGCTGCTCACCACGACGGCTTTGTGGCTCCCAATTCGGATGCTGAAGATTGGTCCATACTTATCAGCCAAATCTCCCAAAGTTACGTGAGGCTGACCAGAAGCACCTAAGATGGGAAGATGGCCTATCAGGGGCCACCCACCGGCAGCTTCTGGTGGCTTTCGTGGATCCGGCCTCCTCAACAAATAGTAGGAAATGAACGCTACGGCGATCAGTCCGGCAACGGCTGCAACAAGATACTGAAGCATCACGCTCATGGCGATTTGAGCTCTATAAGTGGTATCTTTATTTGATGAATTGGTGAATTGTATCTGATTTCGGGCAGAGTGATTTATAAGTTGCAATCGGAAAACGCTTTTTGTCTCTAGTGGAATACTTTTCCACACGATCGACTTGTCAAAAGCGTCCGACTAATTAATTAATTCAGCCTTAAACATAGTATTCACCAGCGCGGTCTTATCTAAAACCCTTCTTGTCACTTGCCCGTGAATCAAGCACTTGTTATCTTTCTTGCCACTTCGTATATTAGATTGATTTATGAATTTAATATATCATAATTATGACAAAATTGACATCATAAACACTAGTACACTATTTGTACAATAAAATAAAACATTATTATGTAGAAAATAATGTTTAATGTTCAGTACATATGAGGTATATGATATAATCGCATAATCTATTTTTTTGGTCAAATATTATCGCTTTATTTAACAAAAATATATATTTTTGCTTCTCAAATATATATATTACACTTTTTAACCCTTACTTCACGGTAGCATCATATGAAGTCTAATTATTGTAATACTACTAGCTCTTGATGAAAAAGTTACATTAGCATTAATTAAGATGTGCCAGGTTAATATAGAATATATATATATATGTAAAATTAATATACTGAAAAAAAAGCTATTACGTTTTAAGTAAATATTATGAAGAATATTAAAAGGGATGGTCCGTCCACACCAAAGCAAACGTAAGGTTTTAAAGGAATTGGAATGAGAGTGAGAATGCCAATGGGCATGATAATTAATGATAACGAGTATTAACTTTTAAGAACATGTTTTGTATACATAAGAAAGCAGGGAAGGAGGCATTTCTTCAAAGCTCAAACAATATTTGTACCATCGAAGTGAAAAAACGAAGGGAGAAAATAATACAAAAAATTAAATAGAATAAAATATCGTTGAAGATAAAATTATTGAAAAGAGCACAAGAGCATACAATATTGATGTACTCATTTTTGTGGGGACATTCTTAGGATATTTGGGAGAAATTTCTTCTAGAATTGGGTCAACATCTACAGGATCCATCAACAGATCAATTTGATAATGAGATCATACGAGTTACGTTTTTAAATTTCCATCTGGAATGCAAATTCTACGCAGCCTCATGGATGTTTCCAACTCCTTGAGAAAGACTTAGGCGTCTGTATATGGTCCTCTTGTTGTGCAGTTGCTTTGATTTTTTCTTCTCTTTCATGCAAAAAACAATGACAAATTGGTGCCAACCATAATGAATCTTACTGGATTTACTTGACCCCTTTGTAACTGAAGTGAACCGGGGGTCGAGAGCGAAAAGAGAGGCACGTGAGCAGAGCAAAATTCCTTAAAGTACAGGTTCCGTTGATTTCTTCATGTTCGCTTTCTCTATTCCTGGTTTTACATAAAGACTTCATTGACAGATAACAAAGCTCCTTATCTGTTGCAGGATTTGTCCCTGCTTGTGGCACATTAAGCCAATTTCTTTGTCGGAGTGGAGGGTAAATCTAGTTCCCTCCAGAATAAACTGAGAATATCATATGTCAGGAGCATTTCAGACCAACGAGTGATACGGAATAACAAAACGATAGTTGTCCTACCAATCAGAATTAGTAATCATCACAGTCATATATATAGAAACTGAAAAGGAAGCTGATGCAAGTCCCACACGCACAGAATTATTAATCATAAGAACAATAATACAGATCATAAAGCACAAGTAATGGGAAAGCTCTTATTTGTTGAAACTTGGCTTCTGAAAACATTGTGCATATGACTGCACCGAATTCAATAGTGATACAGATGGGCAGGAAGGCGGGGAGCAAGCAGAAGCTTCAAGGGAGTTGCCTTAGGAATGGTTAAACCAGGGCTCTCAGTCATGTCCACTGCCTCATCATCTGGAGTTGCAAATTCAAAAGCTTGAAGCAGACGAGCAAGTGTCAAGTGAAGCACTTGGAGTGCAAATGACATGCCAGGACACGACCTTCTTCCCGATCCAAATGGAATCAGTTCAAAGTTCTGGCCCCTAACATCAGGAGCTTGGGCTTCCAGAAATCTCTCTGGTTTAAAACCACATGGATCTTCCCAAATCTTTGGATCTCTATGTATCTTCCATAAGTTCACCACCAGACGGGTGCCTGCTGGCACATGATAACCACTCACATCACAATCTTCTATGGCTTCCCTTGGTCCTAAAAGGGGACCCGCCGGATACAGACGCAGCGTCTCCTTAATAATGGCCTGAGGATACGTAAGGTTTCTCATGTCTGATTCCTCAACTAGCCGATCCTTTCCAACATTAAGGTCCAATTCTTCTTGTGCCTTCCTCAGCACATGGCGGTTGTTGAGCAGTAGAGAGATGGCCCACGTAAGCGTGCCTGCCGTAGTATCACTGCCACCAAGAATAAGAGCCTGCATGCGTAACACATACACATTAATAAATATATATAAGGTCTCAATGGGAAAAAATGCATAGAATTTTTTTTGGGCACGTACTAGGCAGGTAGATTTGATGCTTGTATCCGAATCGTATTCAAAATTTGAGAGGTGGCCTTGCTCTTGTAGAGACAACATAACATGAATGAAGTCCTGTTCACCCTCTGATTGAAAACTACCCCGAGCTCTATGCTTGCGATGCTCATCTAGCCAGCTTTCAAGGATGTCGTCTAAGTCCTTGGCTGTCTTCTTCATGGCCTTCTCGAGGCCCCCGACGTCCAGCCATCCCAGAAACGGAATGCCGTCGGAAACCACAAACACGCCAATCAGACGAAAGAATTGGTTGATCGCCTTCTGGCACCGCCTAGCCTCTTCATCATCTTCACCACCATTCGCAGACGCCCCAAAATAACGCTTTCCGGCCACCATCCTAACCACAATATTCAGCATCAAGTCCTCTAGCCACCGATTCAGTTCGACAACCACCGTGTCGGAGCCACTTTGGAGCCATGTATTGTAGAGCTCCGTCATCCCCATGTCAATCTCGGACAATCTGACGTGCTTGAGCATTTCGAGGCGGCGGTTTGAGAGAAGTTCGAGAGTGGCGAGCTTTCGCATTTCACGCCAGAAGGGGCTGTAAGGCGCAAAACCGAAGACCGCGTAGTTGTAGCCCATGTGCTTGGCGGCGACGGTTGTGGGACGGGAAGCCAGTGCTCTGTCATTGGTAGTGAAGCATTCTTTGGCGACTTCCCAGCTGCTCACCACAAATGCTCGTCGGCTTCCCAGCCAAATGTTGAAAGCTGGCCCATATTCATCCGCCATTGCTGCGAGTGTTCGATACAGAAGCTTGTTCTCCCCGCTTAGAAGATGAAGATGACCCATGATTGGCCAGCCTCCTGCCACCGTTGGAGCCTCTTTCCTCTCACTCTCTCCATTACTTCTCGCATTTTTCTTTCTCACGATTATGGCACAGTACAGCAACAAGAGTGGCACGAAGATGGCGACAACTGTTAATAGCAAAGCCGGGCTCATGGTTCTGAATATGATCCTTGGATAACACAAAATGGGGAATGATGTGTCGGTTGATTTATAATGCAGATCAATGCCGTGAAGCATGCATGCAGGGAATTTATAAATAATTTCCGGCCTGGCAGCACGTCGCCTATGTATTCTTCAAGTGAGGATGATGTATATAAAAATAAATAAATAATTAAAAAACAACTTCATCATGCTGTACGCTCTCTATAAGATGCATTTGACAAAATAATTATGGGTTATTTCCCCTGAATAAATTGCATATGACAAGCGTGGACTTTAGAGTTTTTGGTCAACCCTCAAGATTGCATCGTTCGCGCCACTTTCTGGAGGGTGGTTGTTGGGAACGAATGAATACGGTTGCGGTTCCTGCAGCATGGGTAGTTAAAGATCACAGCAACTTGGTATTTCTTATTTATATCTGAACTCCGTGAATCCAAATTAATACTTTTTAAGTGCTTACACTGAGATTTAGTGCCTGTTTGGGAGGGTGCCAAACCTTGGTTTTAAACTAAGGTTTGGTTCAAAACCTAGGTTTGGAAAAATTTTAAAACAAACAGTCATATTTGTTCAAACGGGCTTTTGAATTAAACTATGGTTTAAAATCAAGGTTTCAGATAAGCTGGTCAGAGTAGCTTCTGGAACAGTAAACCACGTTTGAACTAACCAATTACTATATTACCCATACTTTTTCTTACACCATCTCTCCTACTTTTTCTTACACCCTCTCTCCTCTCTCCTACTTTTTCTTACACCCTCTCTCCTCTCTCCTACTTTTTCTCTATTTTCTTTCTTACACCCTCTCTCCTCTTATCTCTTATCTCTCCTCATATCTCTTATCTCTCCTCATTTAATACCCATACTTTTTTTCGTAATTTACCAATAATAAAACCCCTTCTATAAATAACTATCCAAACACTCATTTATTCAAAACCACTTTTTTTTCATAATCTCTTCTCCAAAAGCCCTTTTCTATAAGCTATTCAAAATCCCCTTTTTTTCATAAGTCCATTTTTAAAATCCTATCCAAACGGGCCCTTAATCCTAGATTTGAAAACCTTATGCATATCATGCCGTTTTTTCCCTTTTAAATTGTAAATGAGAAACAATAGAACATACTCGTAGAGATAAATGAGGGTTTTGGGGGGCGTGGACCGGGCTCGTAAGTCGGAGAATAGTGAAAGTGGAGCTGCGGCCCACAAGGGAATGGACCAGGGAATTAAAACGTACCCGACACGAAGAATGGGTAGAGAAGGCTGAGATGTACGACAACGAAAACAAATTGTCGTGGCTCCCCAAATATGAAAGTATGTGTGGTGAGCTCATGTTTTCACTTTTTTCTTTGTCACCAAGGTCTTGTTTATGCACATGCGCAAAGAGGCTTCTTCCCCCTCTTCATTTTTGCGTCCCATTCTGAATCCATAAAATAAAATATCTTGTTCATAGACAACAAGTATATCTCTAACCATGTAGAGTTTTATAAAGATTCCTTCATCTATAAATTCCTTTTATTTTTTGTGGTGGAAATTTAGTCATTATTTTAAATAAATTCAAATCATGTATTGCTCGAATGATTTAGAGTAATTCTTTGTTTTTACTGGAAATTTTGGGCGGTCCAAACATTAATTAATCAGAGTTAATTCAAAATGAGTTATCTTCTTACAAATAAATTAAACGATCTAAATCCATCTCTTTCACATATAATTTAGGCCAAGTTATTACGAGTAATTAGATCAAACCAGCAAACAAAATCACATACTATAGAGGGGACTGAATAATTTCTCGTTAGAAGATTGTCTGTTTTCATTTTTTGGCTCCATTTTGGCCAAAAGTTTTCATCTTTTTGCTTAATTAACCCTTCATTAGTAAATCAATTCTATTGAGAATATATATATATATATATATATATATAGCAGGTCAAAAATCTCGAGCCACCCGTCCAATATCATGCCAGGCAGAAATATTCAAATATATGGGTCCTCTTCTGCCCGATTACAAACCAACCATGGTCCATGGCCTGAAAGAACCATTATAAAATCATTGAATCTTACACTGCTCTGATAATGACATCAAAGACAATGTCCTCAAATCCTTGGACTGAAGCATATGTTTCGTAGCAAAATCTTATCTCTTTTATCCTCCACTTTTTTTCCACACAAAAAACTCAGAAAGCCCTATCATGGAAAGGAACAAAATCGAGAATATTACTGATTCACTCTCGGCTAGCTGCATTAATTATAGATATCCATATCATGTAATAAGTACGTTCATGACTTGGAAAGAGGTTAGCGAGGTTAGCTAGTGGTATGGTGAACACTCGAGAGAAGAGTTATAAACTAAGTCTGCTGAAGATTTGTTTGCCAAGTGGGTCTTCCAAGTGAGAATTCTAGGTCAAGCATCATATCCGAACGTGACAAATTGCTACAATCCAATCTCTCCTTCACGCAATTCCACACTCCTCTATTACCTCCATCCACCTATATATTCACAATACAATTAATCATGCACTTTAGAATAACTAGTCCATAATATGAAATTACATGACCGTATAAATGTGCGTGTGTGTGTTGTGCACTACGAGCTCAGCATATGGTCCAGCTCTCGATGTATACCTTTGTTTCCTTTGCATTGAGATCATGAGAATGAGTCCAATCAATTTGGGAATTTTGTCTACGGTCATTTTTATTTGTCTCCATTGACGATTGCCACGATGCTCTGTGTTTTTAAAGCAAGAGACGAATAATTAGCATTAATCTAACAAACACTCTACAGAGGTATAAGTAAAGAGCAACATCATACGTCTAATATACTCATATATGACTGATGAATGCAAGATTAGAAATTGTGTTATCAGCATATATATTATGTCCAAAAGTTGCCAAATTGTCAAGAAATTTAAAGTGAGATGTTTGCTCAACTTGCAACCTACCACTTGGTTAATGTTACATTAAAAACAAGATAACAAAAAGCTAGCTATGTAGCCATTTACGGTAAATGAGTATTCGTTGATTTCCATGAACATTAATTAAGACGCCAATTCCTTTTTGAGTTGATCAATTACTAAGCCCAAAACGTCATTTTTGGATTGAAATAAAACATATCGCGTGAGGTTTGCAAATGCATGCAATACAATCAATATGTCCATTGACCGTATTTAATGGATAAGCGCTTCTTAGGGGAACCAACGACACGAATAAATTAAATGACGATTCGCATTCCTAAAGAAGTATAGGTTTAGTTCGTCAAAATCAATGCGCAATTAGGCTCACTCCCATATAAAAACTCTAATCGGAAAAGTAATTAAGCAAAGCCCTAAGACAGATACGAAAGAAGCACACATAAATAACGGCATCTCCACTGAATTAGACAATAGCTCAGTATATAGTTGGCTCACATTTTCGGAGAGAAAACGGTGTTTTTTGAAAAAAAATATATATTACGGGATATTGATCAGGTCACCTGAGGGATTTGTGGAGAGATTGTGGGAATAAACGGGTTCCCTCACAGGCTGAAGCTCCATGCACATCCGCATTGTTCTCTGCTGGTGGCCTTTGGTTCAAACCCATATCTGTCTGCCCATGACCTGCAATAATATTCATCACCCATTAGATCCATTGCTCTCGCTTTATCGAACACCGCCTTAGTTATTCACATCAGGACTTTGGTCTTTAATCGGGGACAGTACTAGATTAAATCATGGAGCTTCTGTCACACTGGAACCACCAAAGATCTCAAACAAAGACAATAATAGTAGGTGAAATAGAAAATGAAGTCCCTTCGAGGGAAAAACAAATTTACCTGTCCCTTTGTCGGTGCTCTTCACTGTTCTATACATCTGCACGAATACACGCATCACATTAATGAGAAGAAAAGTCCGCGGAGCTTTTAGATTAAATCCATAAGGAAAAAAAAGTAGAAGAACTGAACAGCAATAACTAAAAGACCATGATCAATGGAAGAATTATATGGAAACAGTAGTAACACCACCTGCAAGTGACTCTTGACGTGGGCTAAGGTTAGATCCTTAACATTCATTAACTCTAATACAGACTTCGGAGTAGCCCCTGCCAGTGACAACACAACCAAAAATTAGAGATTTTCCACAACACACAGATTTAAAAGTAAGGATTAAGTATCAATCTTATGTACAGTTAGAGCACGTAATATGTTTATATATATGATTTACTTTCATGACCGCCAAGGAGCTGAACCGCACGAACAAACTGGGCGTGGAGAGTTGTGGTCCACCTCATTCTAGGAGCTCTAACGCTTCTTTTCGCACCATCACTGATCCTTGCATTTCGTTTAAAGCTCCGGGCAAAAATGTGGGGTCGATGGTTGTGGAAGTGAGGGTTAAAGTTTCTTGAGAGCCCCTGGAAAAGATGGGGGTTCAAATCTGGGGTTTCTAAGCCTAGGCTCAACGTGGGCTCAGGATGGCCAAGGTGAAGAAAGCTATTCTCATGGCTTAACTCACTTCCAGCACTGCTACCAGAATCAGATGTTGAGCATATATCATTGTAAAGTGTTTTGCTCGTAAACTCTTTGGCTTCCCATTCTGAAATACACGGTGGGCTTATGTTTAAGGACAGGTCTGGCAAATTTGTCAAGCTTCGAATTACCGTATGCGATGTAGTGAACATGGCGGAGATTTGGGTCAATTACAGGAGCAGTGACTCGGCAAAGTACAAGGGAAAAAGGGAAAGAATGAGAGTTGTGAAAAAGGATCTATCTATCACAGCAAGAGGAAGCAATTGAAGAAGAAGGTGATGGGATGAAGTATGATTATATCATGAATGCCTTATGATTTGCATTGGTTTCCGAAGGGGGGGGGCAATTGAAGAAGAAGGTGATGAAGTGTGATTATATCATGCATGCCTTATGATTTGCATTGGTTTCGAAGGGGAGGGGGGGGGGGTAGCCTTTTAGTAGGGATCTCGCTAGGCAGAAGAGAGATGAGGGAAAATTCTAATGCAGAGATTACTGTCAGAGAAGAGAAGCAGGAAAGTAGAAAAAGATGAGAGCTTTTCAGGGAAGGTGGTTTGAAAGAAAAGTTTAAGAAAAAGGGTGGTACTTATTAATGGAAGCTGAGGGATATTAGTATATCATCTAAACCTGAGGAGAGTAGAGTAAGAACAGAGGAGAGAGATATATTTGTACAATACAAGAATAATAATAAGATAGGTAAGGTAATAAAAGTCCGAGTCGGCTTTGCTTCTCCTCCTACTTTTCTCACCTTTTGGATTTATGCTTTAACAATTTAAATTGATTTATTTATTTAATTTTATAATATATTAAATGGCAACCATCCATGAAGGGTGAGGATGATATGTTAGGAGGAGGGAAGGCAAGTCCATAAAATGGAGGTCTAGATGACTATAGGCATGTTTGGGATCTCAAGTTTTAGAAACCTTTTTGATTAAAATTTTAGTTTAATTTTTTTAAAATAAACAGATATATTTGTCTAAAATAGTTTTGGACAAAATTATAGTTTAAAATAAGCTGGTAAGATTAATTTTTAGAACAGTAAAATAGTTTATGAATTATCTATTTACTATTTTACCCCTATTTTCCCCACTCTCTCCTCTTATTTCTTCTCTCTCTCTTCTTCTTCTCTTATGCTCTTATTCTCCTTCACATCGGTGTCCCTGTACTGCTCCCCTCTTGTCGTCATCGTCATCACCACTCGTGGGTCGCTGCAAGCTGTTTGTCGTTGGTTGCCGTTTGCCATCTTACTAGTTGTGGGTCACCGCTCGTGGGTTGTTGGCCATTGCAACCTTACTTCTGTCAGTTACCTCTATCCATTGTCGCCCTTCGTCCATTAGTAGCGTCGTCACTAGTTTGTTGCCGTCGTTGGATCTATTCGTAGGAATGGAGTGAGAGTGAAGGAGAGAAGGAGAGAGAGAAAAGAATTTTTTAAATAAAATAATATCTTTTTTAGTAATTTACTAATAACAAAAGCCATTATACTAATAATTATCTAAACACGCATTTATTCATAACCATTTTTTTCATAAGTCATTATCCAAAAATTATTTTTTAAAAGTTATACAAAAACTCTTTTTTTCTATAAGTTTATTTCTAAAAATCTATCTAAACACCCATAATATAATAATGTAGTTATGCAAGGGATGGTTGGAAATGGAGAAAAAACAAAATGGGTACTGTTGAATGGAATATTGGGACGGGAATGATCCGTCTATTCTTACGTTGATGGATGGAGACGCATTATAATTCCCCTTCTCTTTTTGTTTCTATAGATCACAGTTTAATTCATCTCTTTAATGCCTCTTTCTTCATCTGGAATATCCCCCCATTTCATTACGAACGAGGATTGACTGGCAGGCTAAAATATCCCTGTTCTCGGCTCAGCTTATGCATCAATCCCACGCTGACGTGTCACTAGCTCCAAACATCACCTCTCAGTCTCACTCCCCAACATCTTCATTTCACCTTTGACTAACTCTTATTTACTGCAGCTTTATTTTTCCAGTCTCCCATAAATCATGCAGAGTGGGAAAGCTAGCTCGAATCCAATTTCAGGGCGGTGATGACTCAGCTGGCTAACATGTCCAACTAGCTCTTAACTCAAGTGTCAAGCTAAAGAAACCAAAGCCAGCTCGAAGGAATCTCATAAATATTCAGTTTCAAGTAGTCGTAAGGTCTCTGGTGGGCACATATGGTAAGGAATCGTCAAGAAACATCGAGCTGTACACGTGCGAAGCTACTTAGTCATTACTAATATCAAACTAAAACTGATATCGTGAGAAATAAGATTTAAAGAAAAGAAATGTGGAGGAGTGCATTTATGTCTTCAGAGTTGGTCTGATGTCCAGCGACACTATAGGTCGACCACACCACCCACACATGCCATTTACCCTCTCAAGTCGTGGAAATTTCCTGGACACCTCACTCACACGCGCCTCCTTTAGTTGTCTCAGCAACTAAAAGGAGGAAGGCGGCGGCGCGTGGGAGAAAGTGGGGAGGTGAAGAATTCAACGACTAGTAATTGCGGAGTCTAAGACGAAAGTGATCTGCTGTAGCCAATATTCCCTCTCCGTGTCCAAATATTCCATGTCGAAACGCTCGGGTGGGGAAAAAACAATACCCCCAAAATGATCGGCGTCAACGTGGCTTCCCTCACGTGACTTATGGGCATGACCTTGTCTACCCCATAGCCTCTTTCCTGAGCTGTTCCCTCCTTTTCCTTTTGTATTTATTCTCCCCACAACACGTACGGCGCCCCTATTTATTAATTATTACTATTAAACTAAACCAGAGGCTTTCATTTGCATGCATTTTTGTGTCTATTTAATTAACCTGCTCCCACCCCTATGCTCTTCCCCCTTTGTTTTATTCCGTTTGGTTTTGTCGGTTTAGTCCCTCATTAATTAATGTCACACCATTATGTTAATCATTTGTTCATCCTTTTGGAAGCCACGGTCAGCGCCTGATGCGCTCTAGATTATCCTGCAAATTCATTTTATTACTAACCTTTCCCTTTTTAAATGATCAAACTTCAAATTATTCCCTCGTTCCTTTGTTGTTTTGGACTCTATTGCGCAATTAATTTGTGATCGGCTAATCTCTCCAGTCAACATGTCGTTCCGTCCCTCACTTGCAATGCTGTCAAATATGCTTTGGCTCCATCCCATATTCCTTGCATTTGTCTCAAGAGAATCAACCCCCCCCCCCCCCACACTCTCTATTATCTTTCCTTATTCTTCTTATTAGCCAATTTCTTATGATTTTGATAACTTTCATTAAATCGATACATGCCAAACATGGCGGTGGGTCCCTTTCTCAAGAATTAACGTAGTATTATTCTCAAATATCATGCTTTTATATTATTCATATAGTATATAACTCGAATCATGGATCTCATGGATACAACTATGATATAAATTGGTAATTATATATATACACTATTCATAAGCCGAGCCATATGTTTTGGCTTCTTGCATAATTTAATTATACATTAATAGAGATTTATATATTAGATGAGCCATGAGTAGAATTTTGAAAGAAAAGCTCGTACGTTAATGAAGTATAGTACGCGATTAACTTTGAATTAGTGCGCCTCCAGCAAGAACTACGTGATGCGTTACGCTACGTACGTACACGTTGATGGTATTGTAAATTGGCAATAATTGATTAAGCATATGTTATATCATTCATTGACCTTTGGGTGCTTGTGTTTTACTGCGACTAGCGATTCTGGTTCATAAGCGCACGTTGCCCCTGTTAGAAAATAAACATCTTTAAAATACTATAATCAGTCCAGATTATATCATACTCAAACATAAACTTATATGAGATGCAGCGGAAGACTTAAAGTTACCTCTTGTCATTAACTTGATTGATCTGAGGAGAACTGGAATCACAATAGGATACCTGTCAAAAGAGAACACTGTCAGATAAACAACAGGTTCTTCCAACTGGTGATTAGGCACAGTGATGGCAACTTGTTATTAGCCGTCACCAGTGGGGAACCTTCAGAAGCGAGCTGAGAATAAGTTTCGCTCTGGACTCAGAAAATGAGATCTCACACTCAAAATGAATTGTTTTAATTTCCACCATCAGGAAATTAACCTTAAATAAACTGAGTCAATAACCCTCCTGGACTGGGCCCAATGACTACGGGCCACACTCAGAATTATTTATTAATTATCCTAATTAATATCTAAATAGGTCATAATAAATAATAAATATCTAACATTCTCCCACTTGGCCCGTATACTCAATGTCATCGCCCTGTCTAGGTAAGTTGATGTCGCACTACAAGAATCAAGGCGATAAGTCCCCTTTTATCGGGTATTACCTTCCAAGTATTACATGTAGCACCATCACATAATGGGTATCACAATATACATGAACTCAATGTTCATAGGTTCTTGTCTCAACGTTTATCAATTCAATAACACAAATGTATACAATCACAAATTGAAATGATAAACCACAAAATATAATTTTATTGCTCATACCTCCACTAATCAAAAGTAGGACGAAGTCCCATATGAGGTACATGTGTGACAAAGATGTTTGGCTTCAACCCTTTCGTCAAAGGATCAGCCAACATGTCCAATGTACTGATACGTTCAACTGAAACTTGGCCATCTTGAACCCTCTCTCTCAAGCAAAGGAACTTAAGTTCAACAAACTGCTGCGACTTTTATTCCTCTTGTTGTTCGCTATGGCCACCGCAGCTGTGTTATCACAGTACATTCTGATTGGCTTAGAGACTGAATCCACAATCTTAAGCCCAGCAATGAAATTCCTTATCCAAATAGCTTGTGAACTTGCTTCAAAACACGCAATGTACTCAGCATCACCGGTAGAAGGAGCTGTTTGAGTTTGCTTACCGCTTCTCCACGATATAGCTCTTTCTGCCAATAGGAAGATGTAGCCAGATGTAGACTTGTTCGAGTCTACACATCCTCCAAGATCTGAATCTGAGTATCCAATCACGTCCAAACTGTCTGTTCTCCTGTATGTGAGCATGTAGTGTTTAGTGCCTTGTAGGTACCTAAACACCTTCTTTCCAGCTGTCCAATGTGCTTCCCCAGGATTACTTTGGTATCTTCCCAACATACCCACAGCAAAAGCGATGTCAGGTCTTGTACAAACCTGCGCATACATCAAGCTTCCTACCGCTGAGGCATATGGGACTTTTTCCATCTGTTTCCTATCAAGCTCGGTTTCAGGACATTGACTTAGACTAAACTTGTCTCCTTTTTCAATAGGAGCCACGTTAGATGAACAGTTCTGCATCCTAAAACGTTCTAGAATTTTGACAACGTAAGCCTCTTGAGATAAGCCTACAAGACATTGGGTTCTATCTCTATGGATCTTTATGCCAATGACATAAGAAGCCTCACCCATGTCTTTCATGTCAAAGCTCTTGAACAGAAACTGTTTCACCTCACGTAATAGTCCCAGATCATTGGTAGCAAGTAGTATGTCATCCACATACAAAATCAAGAATATGATTTTACTCCCACTAGCCTTGTGGTATATACAATCATCCATGATGTTCTCAACGAACCCAAATGATGTGACCACTTCATGGAACTTCAAGTACCACTGCCGTGAAGCCTGTTTCAAACCATATATTGATTTCTTCAGCTTGCACACCAATTAATCTTTACCTTCTGCAACAAAACCCTCAGGCTGTTTCATGTAGACTTCTTCCTCCAGTTCACTATTGAGGAAAGCAGTCTTAACATCCATCTGGTGCAACTCCAGATCAAAATGGGCAACCAATGCCATGATGATACGGAATGAATCTTTCTTAGATACAGGTGAAAATGTTTCACTGTAATCGATTCCTTCCACTTGAGTGAATCCCTTTGCAACCAACCTAGCCTTGTACCTATCGATGTTACCTTGTGAGTCTCTCTTGATTTTGTAAACCCATTTACAGCCAATGGCCTTAGACCCACTAGGCAACTCTACAAGTTTCTAAACATGGTTGTTTGCCATGGAATTCATTTCATCAATCATAGCATCATGCCACAACTTGGAGTTCACACTCCTCACAGCCTGAGTAAACGACAAAGGATCATTCTCAACACTTACATCACAGTTAACCTCAGCAGAATACACTACATAGTCATCAGGTAATGCCAATCTTCTCTCTCTAGTTGACCTCCTCAATTCAACCTCTTGAGTTGAACCATGTTGCTGAACAATGACATCCTCTATCACATCTTGTGGTGGTTCCACTTGTGTGATAGGTTGACCATCAGGTATGTGTCCGTTTTGTTCAGCACCATCAACTTGAGCCACAGGGTCTACATCACGTTCAATGTCAATCCCAACAGTGGGATAAACATTGACTATTGACATCCCCTCATGAATGATATCAGTGGTTCGCTCTATGTGATCATCTGATAAACAATCACTCCCACTAATCATATCATTCTCAAGAAACTTGGCATTCCTAGACTCTACAAACCTTGTAGAAGGTGGAGGACAATAAAACTCATAACCCTTAGACCTCTCCGCATAGCCTACAAAGTAAGCTCTGATGGTCTTAGGATCCAACTTCTTCTCCTATGGATTATACACTCTTACTTCCGCAGGACAACCCCATACCTTGAAATTATTTAAACTGGGTTTCCATCCTTTCCAGATTTCAAAGGGTGTCTTAGACACTACCTTTGTTAGAACCCTGTTCAATATGTATGTAGCTGTCTTGAGTGCTTCCTTCCACAGAGAAGACGGTAGTTTGGAGCTACTCATCATGCTCCTAACCATGTCCAGCAAAGTCCTATTTCTTCTCTCAGCTACACCATTCATGTCAGGTGATCCAGGCATAGTGTATTGAGCCACTATACCTTGCTCTCAAAGAAATTCAGCAAATGGACCTGCTGCTTGTCCTTCACTAGTGTATCTGCCATAATACTCACCACCACGGTCTGATCTCACAATCTTGATTGGTTTCCCAATCTGTTTTTCTACTTCTACTTTATAATCCTTGAAAGCATCTAATGCTTCACTTTTATTATAAAGCATGTAGACATACATGTATCGTGAGTGATCATCAATAAAGGTGATAAAGTACTTTTGACCATAAGCAGTCAAATCAGGGCAACAAATATCCGTGTGTATAATTTCTAGCAACTCAGAACTTCTTCTAGCCCCTTATGTGACTTATTGGTCTGCTTTCCCCTTATGCAGTCCACACAAGAATCAAACTCTGAATGGTTTAAAGACGGAAGAATTCCTTCTTTATTTAACTTTTTGATTCTGTCAACGGAGATATGACCCAATCTCCTATGCCACAGGCTATAAGAATTCTCATCGATGACACTTCTCTTAGTACCATGCGTAACAGAAAGAGATTGAGGCGAATTAGAAATAATTTTAAACAAGCCATCAATCATAACCAAATTCGCAATCAAAACTGAATTCTTTGTCAAAGTCATACGTTTCTTAGAAAGAACTAGATGATAATCAAATGGAATGAGCTTTGACATAGAAATCAAATTCCTCTTGTAAGAGGGAACATAGAAAACATCATAGAGTTCCAAAATATTTTGATATGAAAGATGAATGCGAAAGGTTCCAACGGCTTTCACAGGATCTCCTCTCCCACTGCCTGAAATGACAGTTTTCTCATTGGGATGTGGAGATCTGCTTGACAGAAAGCCCTGCATGGTAGTCAAAATGTGGATCATCGAACCAGTGTCAATCCACCAAGTGTCATCATTAACGCTAGAAAAGTTAGACTCAAAAGTAACACACGATGAAAGCATACCTTTCATTTCCATAATTTGTCGCCTCACACTGCCAATACCTGTAAGCCTCACAGCACATAGATCAAACGTGATGGCACCACCCATCTGCTCGTCTTTTAGCTTGAATTGCTTATCCAAGGCTTCCAGGTACCCTTTGGCTGTGTCGCACTTAGAGACTACTGCCCTAATGCTCCTAATGATCCTTTGTTTTATAAGCAGAAGAGAAGAGCGGTTACTCCGCTCCCACATATTATACCTTTCCTTTGCCTCTCTATCATTGGAGGCATCATCAGGTCTCAGAGGTTTATCAAACCTTAAGGCATAATCTAAGTCCAATAAACCAAGCTGCAACAAAACATCGTCTCTCCAGTCAACATAGTTAATGCTGCCATCTAAGACTGTTTTGTCACTAACATCATACATAATCCTGGGAGCAGCAATTGGATCTGCAAAATGAGAATAAACAAATACACAAATAAGCTCACATTAGTAATTTGAAGCAATCACAAGTCACTGTGCCATATATGCATGCTTAGCTCAAATGTAGCATGCAAGCAATATAAATACGTATCACTAATGTCTACCTGTGGGCAAAGACATTAGCATAACCAGGTATTTATCTCAAATGGTAGACTTAGAACGCATTCGCAATTTCCCAATGCCTGTGGGCTAATTAGAAAATAACGAGGCCATTCTATCCCACCCTAATTAATGTACAATTATGAGATATCTACCTGTGAGCAAAGATAAATCATAGCTATACATTTAATTACAAATGATATTTTCAATCCAAATGTGATTAATGAATGCATACAACAAGTTCAATAAACAAGGATGCTGTGGCTACTCCTCAAAGAACTGCACGCTAATCACAAATATCATTCAAGTGCATTGAAAATCCAAATATGCACAGTTTAATGGAGAAATTAATTCTCCCCTAATTAAATGTACAATCATGATATATCTACCTGTGGGTAAAGATAAATCATAACTATACATTTAATTATTATTGATATTTTAAATCCATATGTGATTAATTAATGCACGCAACACAAACAAATGAGGATGCTATGGCTACTCCTCACAAAATTGCATGCTCATCACAAATATCAATAACGTGCATATAAATCCAAATATGCACAACAAAATTGAGCATTTAATAAATTAATATTAAAATTCTCCCACTATTTCATGCACCCAAAAAATGTCTAACAAAATAATCTCAACTCAAAAGGTTTTTACAAAAATTAAACAGTTAATTTAATTGCCAAGGGAGAAATTAAAAATAAAATAGACAATTAAATAACATAAAAATTAAAATTTATAAATACCTTTTCCCAAAATTAAAATAATAGAGAAATTAATTTAAACATTTACCGTGCGTGCATGTAATAGTAATTAAAATTTTCTGGAAAATCAAATTAAATTGGCCAAAAATAATTTTCTGGAAATAAAACTAAGTGGCCCATACATAAAGGTCCAAAAATAGGGCCCAAAATAATTTCCAGAAATCGAAATCCAAAATGTCCAGGCTCAAACACATTTTGCACAAGCAAAATAAAAAATAAAAAATTCTGGCCCAAGAAAATAGCCCAATCATGCCAGCCCAAAAAATGATAGAATGGGCCCAAACAACGAAGTGGACCAAAAGCAAACAGAAAAAGAAAAAAAAAATCATTGGCCCAACGCAGGCGGCCCAGTCGATATTTTTTTTTAACAGAAAACTCAAAATATCGTCGGCCCAAAAACACTGAATTTTTTTTTAAACAGTGTTTCGGATCTTCCATGGCGCTGAGTCGGGTTGACCTAACCCGACTCAGCAGCCAACGACCCGCGACTGCAGGAAGCCATCTGCCGCGATGCTTCACCTGCAGGTCAACGACGCTGGCGGTCCAGGACTTCATTTCCAGTGCTTCTCGCGGAAGCCTTACACCCCAGTTTTCAGGTATCCCCACAGCGACACGACGGTGATCTGAGATTCAGCCCTGCGCCTGCCGCGAACTAGCAACCAGAACTCGCCGACGGTCTTCTCCCCAGCAACAGGGACGTCAGTGACTTTCAGGGGGTTTTGCCAGTGACCTCTCAGTAACAGCCACGCGCACCCAGTTTCTGGCAGCCTCAGAAGGAAACTCTCGCCGTCAATCTCACGCTCTCTCTCGGTCAATTGCTCTCGCATGGTTAGATAATCATAAGCTCCTCTCTCGTGCCGTCACAGAGAACAAGAGATGGTTAAAGCATAATGAAAAATGAAAAATAAATTTCTGTATCCCATATTCATCTCATATTACTATTTATGAGAACAAAATGATCAATAAGGAAGGCAAGGTGATCTCAAACAAGGCTCTGATACCACATGTTAGAAAATAAACATCTCTAAAGTACTATAATCAGTCCAGATTATATCATACTCAAACATAAACTTATATGAGATGCAGCGGAAGACTTAAAGTTACCTCTTGCCATTAACTTGATTGATCTGAGGAGAATTGGAATCACAATAGGATACCTGTCAAAAGAGAACACTGTCAGATAAACAACAGGTTCTTCCAACTGGTGATTAGGCACAATGATGGCAACTTGTTATTAGCCGTCACCAGTAGGGAACCTTCAGAAGTGAGCTGAGAATAGGTTTCGCTCTGGACTCAGAAAATGAGATCTCACATTCAAAAATGAATTGTTTTGATTTCCACTATCAGAAAATCAACCTTAAATAAATTGAGTCAATAACCCTCCTGGACTGGGCCCAATGACTACGGGCCACACTCAGAAATATTTATTAATTATCCTAATTAATATCTAAATAGATCATAATAAATAATAAATATCTAACAGCCCCTCCATTGAATTCTCACTTCCAGCGTGCCAGATGTGTGCAGCGGTGCCCCACTGCTAGCACAGTCTGAGATGAAATGCCATTACTTGCTTTTCAAAAGCAATATACATGTCACTCCTTATATATATATATATATATATATATATATGGCATCGATCTATCAATGTGTGTGTGTGATTAAAATTGGATTTTGACAATCAAGTGATCTGATATGTATGTTGCCAAGGATTTATAAACATAAAGTGGTTAATTAGCTTTAATAAAGTCAGTTAGCTAGATACGTGTGAGATCTCGTGGACAGTGTAAATAATAAATAAGCAACTTGAAAAGCGAAGAAATTAATCAAACTCAACATATATATATGAATCGTGAGGAGGGTGGTTGAACTTTGGTTTGAAATATATGTATGAAGTTGGA
Organism: Leucaena leucocephala; assembly: GCA_037074615.1. Classification (NCBI taxonomy): domain Eukaryota; kingdom Viridiplantae; phylum Streptophyta; class Magnoliopsida; order Fabales; family Fabaceae; genus Leucaena; species Leucaena leucocephala. Next base: position 1,131,232 of record CM073542.1, read on the forward strand.
TTAGGTAAGAAGGCGTGTACCTACCTAGATAGGAACAAGAGTTTGAAAGGGGGAAACTAGAGCGTCTCAATAATTACAGTACGAAAGATAATGTTGAGATTTGAGACACAGTGGAAGTGGGTGGGTTATTCTAATGTAAAAGTACTCGAGATTTGAGCTGCATTCATATTATAAAAAGCAAATGGCGAATAGGAGATGAAATAAAAGAAAAGAGGTTCAGAAGAATATTAGGTTGGTGATATTGGGGAGATGAGAATGAATGGTTACGCAAAAGCATGTGTTGGCTTAGGTATTTGAGTTCGAGCTTCAGTTCTCCCCTCCCAAGCTAGCTCATCTTCTTTGAGTGCCAACAATACGACAAAAGGCAAAGCAAGGAATCGCCCGAATCAACGCCGTTTAGGCTGATGTGCTCTGCTCCACGACATTCATTGACACACACACACACACACACACACATGTATTTGTTCTATGCTCCTTTATAAAAATGAATCTCGATCCATCACTTGCAGCGATACGTATCTTATTATCATTAATTACTACATAGCTAGCTAGCTTGTTAACTAAAGTTGAACCAAAATTACCGATATCTTTTGCCTTTATGTAAAGTACGCGTGGCAGCTTTTAGGCAACATCATGTACAAGCGCCGCAGGCAATCTTAGCTTTACCCAACTTTTAATCATGAGATAATAATACGTCTAATACGACTTCCCAATGAGGTCAAAACTCAAATTAAAACTCGATCCCTCTCTGCCCAACCCTTCCTTCCAAATCACAAGTTCTTTCCTCCGCATCAACACAAGAGGCAGGTGGCGCGTCTTTCAAGGCATCTCTCTCTCGCACGCGCATGCAATCCTAAACAAGCTAAGCTGATTCGAGAAGCAAGCAACTAGAATAATCTGTTATTAAATGGATCACAATTTCATTATCCTTCGTGTCTTTAATATAAAAATTATTTAATTTTTTAAATAGATTAAATTTAATAAATAAATTAGTTAAATATAACTAATATAAAAATTACTAATTGATTAATTTGGATAAATTAAAAAGTATATAATATAAATTAATCTTGAGTAGTTAAATTTTATTATAATTAACTAGTTTATTTGATTTTCTTAATCTATTAGAAAAAGTTAAATAATTCTTATATTAAAAATTAGAGATAGTAGTTAAAAACTTGTTCAATCACATGGGCGCCGTGAGAGTAATGTATATGACTATGAATATGAATTCTTATCAAGTTGAGAAGAAAAAGAGATAGGGTGGGTTTGGGGTGGAAACAAAAGAAAGTAGTAGGAAGATTACTGTGTGTGTGTGTGTGTGTGTGTGTGTGTGTGTGAATTCGTGGGGAGGAGTTATAATGGGAATGTATGTGGACCAATGAGGAATGGAAGTGTAAGTGATGAGCTGCTAAATATGCATACGTATGGTGACTGGACGGCATAGGCAAAGCGCAAATTGGTGTCAGACAGGACCACCCTCATCACTTGCAGATCGTCATGTGCCTCCCTTCAGTCTTTTGTTGTACACTCATTTCACTCTGATTCCCCACTTCTCTTTCCCTTCGCTTACTATGGCTCCCATATAACATCATTAAGGAAAACAACGTTGTATATATGTTAAAATTCTTGTGTTCACTGCCTCATATAAGTCTCTGTTGATCTGAAAAATTCTGTCATTTTCTAGGAGGGCAATGGTCCTATGCTTAACTAGTCAAGTAATCAATCAGGCAAATTAAACCTTGAAATATAACTATATCCTTTGATGTCGAGCACAGACACATTCTTCCCTAGCGTATATGCAATTTATTAACCGATAATTAAGGTAGGAGTGGTTATAAAGGATTCCAGGAAGGTGGGACAGAAAAATTAAGAAAAGGCCAAGAGAATTTCCGTCGTTCTTGTTTGACTTTGGCATCAGCGTGATTGGTGCCTGCTTGCTCATATTGTAAAGGTAATTTCACTTAGTGCTTATGAGGAGCGTAGAAAAGGACAGATAATGAAGATACGTAGCAAGTATAAGCAAGGAGTCTGCCCACTTGCTGAATTTTGTCACTTGGTGATTTAAAGATAAGGAAAACAAACATGAGAGGTCAGATGAGAATATGTGTGACCTTAGCTCTCCATTTTCGCCCACTGACAAAATTCTCGTCATTTCTTTGTTGAGAATACGTGTGTGTGTGTGTGTGTGTTTTAAAAAGTGTTTTTAAGATTTTAAAGTTACTGTTCGATATGAGGGATTTAAAGGGCAGAGGGTAGAAGGAATTTTGCTCCCCTTGTCTTATTTGCAAGGTTATGAAAAAGTTTAAGAAAAGGTGGGACAATTTTCCAAGGTTTCCCACTAAGACGAACTCTCTTATCATTAACAGAGCATTACTTTATTTTAAATGATTTCAATTACGTTGGATGAAGTAAACATTGGGGGGAGGGGGGTGGGGGAATCCATCTCATATAATGTAAAAACTGCCTCCGAACACCATAACCATCATCCTCACATGATATAGCACGTGTCCCATATAAATGAAGATGGTTGACCTTCAAAAAGAGGGTCGATCCACCGCCACATTTTATCCAATTAATAATGGTCCCCTTCAACACAAATACAATATCCAATGAACCTAACTGCTGTCAAGGCAGTTTGATCAACAACTTCTATTATTCACCCTTTGGAAAATTAACGCCATCAGAATTTCAAAGTTGATGTCGTTATTGCTATAATTTCTTAGCTCCATAGAAATACAACTATTATCATATTCGTAATGGTATCTAATTATTCTTTTTTTTATAAATAAATTTTTAGAAAGGGGTTATGTTCATGTGTAAATCTAGGCACTTAGAAGTGATACTCCCTAAAAATCGAATATGCTTTAAATGGTTATATATTTTACCTTTTTGCTAATTGAATCCATGGATTATGAGTATCTAATTATTCTTTTATTAACATTTATTGCCAATTTTTCACACAATAAATTCAACTGCCTTCACATTTGGTTTCCAAAACCCAAATCATGAAGCCCACGCCAGGATTTCCACAAATTTGGGGCAGACCCTAGGTCTGCTAAAAAGTAAAAACCATTGTTTAAGAAGCCCAAAAGCCCATGACCCATGTCTTAGATGGGCCGAAAAAGAAACTTCAATAGCTATGGCCTTTTGGGATACAGACTCATGTTCACGGCCTTATTAACAGAGGTAAACTACTATTCTCTCTTTTTTTAACTGTTTATATTTACAAGTTATAATTAGTTAGTATTTACTACGTCATCAGTCCCAGATTGAGATCACAAGGTGAACTGAGGCTCTCCTTGCGGTGCTTCAAGTGGACCTGTGTCTTGCCGCTGTTCTGCAGGCGTTGATCGGCAACAGAGAAGAATGACCTTGTTTCATTTCTTCAATTGCGCTATTCTTACCTTCGGCCCTCACGCCGTTTACTATTCTGCTACTCCCTTGTAAGTATCTTCCTCAGAGATCTATTTCCCTTACCTCCTTCCTTTCCTTTCAATCCCTAATCTGGATTTATGTCTTTTAAACTCCCTCTTTTCGTTCTGTTTTTAAATTTCGTTTTTGACTCTTTTTTTTAAGATTAAAGTTTGTACCTATCGATCCTCGGACAATTTTTATAATTTGCCGTGAATTACTGTAGACGGACCTCTTTATTTTTGTAGTGTTGCTGCTCATGAATAGAATATCTGAACTCACCGATGATATTATATGAGAAGTTCACTTTTCCAACTGGTTCTTGCGCACGAACTGCAGATGGCATTCCATGTGTGAAACAGACCATTAAATGGTCTTGGCTATTTTGATGATCTTAACTCTTAAGGTTGTTCATTTTCCAATGAATTTGTTGCTTAGTCTTTGAAGGTTTTTTTGGTTATTTTTTATAACTCAAACCGAAAGTTGGACAGCATAGTTCTGATGAAAACCTGATTGAAATTTACTGTATCATTGCTTTCAAATATCAAATACTCTTCAAAAGTTGCTCCTACTATGTGACCAAGGCCTCGTGGTTGTAATCAATAGCATGAAATTAGTTAAACATTCTTGAGTTGAAGCATCTCAGAATTATTTACTTTCTTCTTTGGGTGCACAATAGGAAAAATAGTTCTTGTGCTTTGTTTGCTTGATCATTGATAATTATACATGTGCAGATCTGAGTATGACACACTTGGTACTTCTATCAAAGCAGCTGTTGTCTATCTCGCAACAGCATTAGTGAAGGTTGGGAAACGTACTGAATTTTGTATTACATGTATCAAACTAATATTTGCACGAAGTAAGATGTGTCATTTCTTTTGTTTTGCCTGTATTGGCAGCTTGTTTGTCTCGCAACTTTTCTCAAGGTATCTGAGAGTGATAGCTTTGATCCTTATCAGGTATGTTTCTTCATTGTGTTATCTATTTATGTATGTATTTAGGCATCTGTAATTTTATGTAAGGCAGCTAGATGTTCTTTTGGAAAATTCCTTGAAAGCGTGATTTTAATATCTAATTTATTGAAGACCTTGGATTCACTACAAGGATGTCACAAATAGTCTGAAAGCTGGTGATAGTTATTTATTATAACAGCTGGAATCTATTACCATTGACTGCAAGTTTCCCCTTCATTTTTTTTTGGGGAGGGGGGGGGGTTCAATATCGGGTTTTGGGCTTGCGTAGAAACAATCTTAGCAGGGTAGTTTTATTGTAATCAATATCATCTGAAGTCCCTTGATATGATCTAAGGCTTCAATTGGTATCTTAGGAGGAGTTCCTTCCTCCTTTTGTAATGTCTATTATTTTACTGTAACGATAACTCAATAATTTCTATTTCTATTTTTTTCTTTTCTATGTAGGGATGTAAATGTTGATTTTTATATTCAAAATCTCTTTTTTATTTTATTTTCCTTTCCTTGTACCAAATGGTCAGGTTAAGTTATTGTGCACTTCTAACACCTTTATAATGATTAGTGGCTGATAAACAATGGCTTATTTTTTCTCCCAGGAGTGTCTGAAGGCATTAATAGGCTTCATAGATGTTGCTGGCCTTTATTTTGCCTTGACCCAGTTGACTCACAGGAACATCTCTCAAAATCATAAATTTCAAGCAGTTGGCCTTGGTCAGTGTGACAGGGCATAACGTTATATATGATAAAAAAGATGTCTGTTTATTCATCTCTAGAGGAGGTGCACCGATTCTTCTCTCTCTCAAATTCTTCTCTTGTGGCAGGATGGGCGTTTGCTGATTCTGTACTGCATAGATTGGCACCCCTTTGGGTGGGTGCAAGAGGACTAGAGTTTACTTGGGATTACATTCTGCAAGGCCTAGAGGCCAATGCAAACCTGGTAAATTCATTGATTTAATGTTAGATATTTTTTTAGGGGAAAAAAGTTCAAAAGCATATGTCCTGGCTAATCCAAACCCCGTACATTCATTGATTTAATGTAGGTCATTTGCTTTAGGCAAACATGCTTCCTACTAATTCGCAATTTTGTAGTACATAATTATTTAAACAGAGTTTCTGCTCTTGTAATCCATACAGGTGTTGAGCATATCTCTTGCGGCACTAGGATCTTTGATGTGGCTCCGAAAAAATAAACCCAAGACCCTGATTCCTATAATATACTTGTGTGCAGGGATTGTGGCAACCATGCCATCCATTACTAGGTATTTCCTGTCTCATCACTGTTTGGCTAACAAGTTTTTGTTCCGAATTTAATTTTTAGTAGGGCATGCTAGTTTTCTATAAATACGTAGTTTTAAATCAAAAACTGAGCGGGGACCTTTCATTGAACATAAGCCTCTAGCTCACTTTCTTTGGGGAACATTGATATTATCCATAATTGATATTTTCTTCTCCCTTATAAAAAGTTGATTAGGATATGATGACCATTCATAAAACATCTTGGATATGTTGATTGGGTACCTGGAAGTCGTAAAGTTTTGTCTCAATCATCAGTTTGCACTTTCTTACGGTCCATATACTAGAGCATTTTTGGCCATAATCCATTATAGTGCTGTCTAAACTCTTCCTTTTGCAGCTATCTGAGGCGAGGCCTGGGGTGGCATTTACCGAAGGTCGTAGGGTTTGAACTCTTCACATCTTTGGTAATGGCTATTTTAAGTTGGCAGCTGTTTGCTGCATGCCAGAGGCCTTCAGCATAAGAACCTATCATGAGTAGAATCAGAGAAACGCACCGAGATAATTGTTAAACCGTGCTTAACTTATTTCCGGCCTGTGTGTTGATCCAATATCTGCTCCAGATGGTAGCTGCCCTACTGTTTAGTTTAAATTTTACTAACTTTAGATGTATCAATTACAATTTCTTGATTTGTTTGATTTTGTGGGCAGATTCATGTGTTTCATGCGAGAAATTAAATGAAAATTCATTGAGTTTTGTGAATCTGGAATTGCGCTGAGTTGCTTAGGGTTTGAGACGTCTACCTCGTTGAAGTTGATCTCGATAGAATTTTTGAAAAAATATTGTTTCATATTTCTCAGCAATTGCTCGTCTTTTGGGGCGAATAGCAATGCTCGTGCTGAATCTGCTGGCATAAACACAAACTCAACTTAAAGGAGGCAATTATGGCTTTTGATTCGTGCAGATATACTATCGACAAATGTAAAACCCAGCTTTGTTTTTTGGACATTCAAGCTCAACTAACTATACCGCGATAATGCGATAATGTAAGGAGTGGGCAAACACAAGGACAAAGATTTTTGGGAAACATCCGATTCTATGACGCCTTGTTTGTAAAGATATATGCGATATGGTAAGAAAACTCATGCATAAAATTTCCAGTCTTTCTTCCTCATTTCGGGTTCCTAGACTACCATTTACTGATGTGCATTTGAATTTCGAGTTAGCTTCAGCTAAACCGCGGCAATTCCTTTATCCGCCCCCTGAATTTTCGCTCAGAACTTACAGGAACGGCAGGGTCTACTGTCGATTACCTACCGTATCATTCCGCTTTCTTCTTTATTTCTGGAAAACTTGCGTGCGGCATTTCATGTAGATGATAGAGCCCCTCCTTTTCACTTTTACCATTTGATGACGCACAATGGCTTCTCATCTTTGCCAAAGCGTGTCTCTGTAGGCGTAGGCAGCCCCACGAATTGTGGCCTCTCAAAAACAAAGAAAATGCATCATCTCATATATATATATATATATTGACAAGTCCCAATCATTTTATACGAAGCCCATCTTCAAATGATCAAATAATTAATTTAAAAAATGAATTATTAATTCCCGCTTACTCTCCAATTATCTGAATGTACCGTTCTGATTTAAAAATTGTGCGTTCAAAAATGTTTGCCCATGGTCCTATCCCATTGTAAAAGTCACTTTTCCTTTTCCTTTTTTCATTGTCTTCTTTGCCACATAAACGTCAGATTGTTGAGCAGCCAAGATTGGGAATGGGGCAACTGAAGAGACACCTCATCGTAACAAAATTTAAATGAGCTAAATAAGTAAAAGGTCGCTAAAACTTTTATGCTGAAAGAACCAAACAAAATCATTCAACAAAAACACGAGATAAGCCCTCGTAGTCGTAAATTATCGATATTTTCTTCTCCAATTTTTTGTATTACGAAAATTTTCATTCAGAATGCAACAAGTGTTTTAATTTCTTTCTAAACAAAAACTACATGACTACGAAATTTTTTGAACAAAATTTCCACTTCATAGTTAACAAACCCCTAAAAAAGTTATCCAGTCAAGTCCATCCCTACCATACAAATAAAACATGCACATGGTGTGCTGGCGAAAGGTTACCATCTATAAAAAGCAAGACAAAAAATTACAATTTACCTTACAACCCAATAATACATTAGTGCACATCCTCGAAATTACAAAAATCCGCGAGATTTAAGGACAGACTTCCCATGATTGGATGCCATTTGGGTCTCCTTTTCCACCAGAACTCGCATTACCCAGAGGAGTAAACTCCTCAATAACTCTGAATATTGTCACATCCATGATCAATGGCTTGCTTTGACCTACTAGTTCGAACACACATACATCAAATTCTTCGAGGTTATTGTCCAGAGCGAACTGTTTCCATCCACCAGTGAGTCCTCCAGTTCGACGACCGTGTTCAAAGCTGTATTTGGCATGCCATTCATTCCCTCCCATGCGCAATATCACATCTTCAGAGTGAGGCGAAAGATGTTCCGCTAACCACTTGCTAGGGATTGACTGGCATGCAACAACAAACATGAATGCAGTTTACAATGCCCAGATCAACATCAAACATTATGAATACAATGCCACAAGGCTTTAAAATATCCTAAGAAGGAAATTAAGGTTATAAAGCAACCGATTACCGCATAGAATCTCTTGTATACATGTGTGGGACGCATGACTATGTAGAAACCCTTGTCAGTACACGCTGCCTGAGCTAATTGGAGGGTGGTTGTCTTCTCATCTTCTGTGACAGGCCTTCTGTTTGAAATATATAATTCATTCGTCTTATTTCTGATCGCAGATGAGGGTTCAACATCTAATAATCATATTCATAGATATCAGCACCAAAATCAGATTTTATATCAAATATTGATTCCAATACAATTGAGACTTATTTCTCTACTTGGTGGGTTGCGCGCCCACCCGGGGGGGGGGGGTTGTTTAGGACCTGTGCCATGTTAAGTGAAAGTATTACCAATCAAGTTAGCTCTGCCCCCGCGTGCTTTAGATCCTTTGGTTCCTCCTCTCCGCCTAGTTTGGACATCCGTTGCGGCCATTGGAATTGCTGTCACAGGGGAGGCATATTCCACACCAGCATCACAGGCTTCTTTACTACTAATTTCAGAGGGGACGATGACTGGCACTCCGATACTCTCACCACGCACAAACTTCCCAGGTGAAGCATGTTCAGCGCGAACATTAGAAGGGAAATTGACCTCTTCCAAACGGTTATATCTGATTCTCTTATTTGTATGCCCGCATTTCCTAACAAAATAAGCAGCAGCCTTCTCACAGGAGCTTCCCTGGCCAAATATTAGAACGTCAAACTGCGATTCATTATTGTATTTGAAGACCAACAGATCATTCTCTTCCAAACAGTGATCTTTAACAAATTGTTGCCAGCCATGCGTGAAGTGCAAGGTATCATTTCTGGTAGTCAATCCAACACTCCACTCATCGCCACCAGGACCTTTCAGAGTCACATTATCTGGCAGTTTCGTCCTCAAATTATCTGAAAAATTCCTTGGCAGTGCCTGCAATTTTTAATAAATAAAATTCAATTCACATATTTGAGAAAAGGGCCTATTTGGGGTTCAAAGGGAAAGGGAGGGTTGAATGTTTCCTTATTTGGCTTGATTGGAAGGGGAGGGAGGGAATGTGCTTTTAATGATCATTTGTTTGGTTAGGAGAGGGAAGGAAAGGGAATGATATAACTAATTTACCATTATACCCTTATTATTACCGACAAACTTGTGCATAGAAACTCGATTTTTTATTAAACTCGAGTTGTGGAACAAGAAGAAAAAGAATCATGGTGAAAAAATCGATTGAGTGTGTTTAAAATGGAGTTTCTCCATAAAACATTCGACTTTTACAATTATAAAACTTGAGTTTTTAACGAAACCTGAATTTTACAACACTTTTCATCGATAAAACTCGAGTTACCCTTACATAACTCAAGTTTTGTCACTTCAACGACAATAATACATTACTTTAAAAAATCGAGTTTTCTTTTAAAACTCAATTTCAATCAAATGATAACTCCATTTTTCCCCAAAAATACATATGGATTAAATTGATAACTGTTAAATACTAAGTAGAAGTCATCAATAATACTAAATAATCATTGTTAATGCTCAAGTGGGGCCTCACCTCCCCTCCCCTCGCATGGAGTCAACAAAAACTGTCACTAATTAATTAGTGAATATTACATTCACGGCCTTACGAGTTTGATCTTCTCTTTAAAGATAAATGGAAGGGGAATTGCATGTAGATCACGCCAGATAACTAAAGGATGTCAAGTAACAAAAGATAGATAACTAAATGAATGGATTGAGGTAGCTGGCTGGCAATCCATAGGGATAACACACTTTGGGTGCACTTCGTAGCCACACTGGAGACACTGGAAGGCCTAGTTGGAGCCTTGCTCATCACACACACAACATATGAAGGCCCTTCTCTATTGCCATCTGACACCAGATTCTGATAGTGACAATACCCCTCATGACTCACCAGTCTAGTAAGCCCCCTCACCTCTTCCTCCATCTCCTTATCCAGCTACTGCACTCTCGAATGCTCGAATGGGTACGCATTTTCCTAGTACAAGTTTATGAGGTTCCTTCTGTGTTTCGTTATCGTCTTGTCATCAAGACCTATTATCACCAAGCATGGTACTCCCTGCATGTTGAAGAGCCTGCCAGCTTCTTCATCTCAGTGTCTTGTAGTTCAGGAGGATCCAGCTACAGGAGAATCGGGAACAGAGAGTCATATGACAAGTCGACAGCAAATCCAATTGGCATAGACGATCGCGACGGAGCCAAAATTGACATAGCGAATCAAGTCGGCAGGTCGACATCAACACTGGTGTGGGCACGAAAGAAAAGCTTCGGACAAAGATAGCAGGTATGTGGAGGCGGAATATAATTGTCTCAAAATTTAGCTCTCCACTAAAAAATCCCGATTTAAAGGTACGTGAAAAACAGAAGGAAGGAAGAGGAGGGTGCCAAAATTTTGGCACCCTTCCCCTGAAAATTTCAACCGAAAGAGGGGGGAGTTCATTTTCCTTTCCCTTCACTCCCCTTCCTTCAAACCTTCCTTCGAACCGAACAACCCGTAAGATACCATGAAGTTGTTTAAGCAACTGAAGCAAGTAATTATCAGAAAAGCTCCATTTGCTTTCTCCCCATTCAATCGTTGAGTTTTCCACACTTTTGTATCTCTTAGAACTCGTCTTCGCTTTCCCCACATTATAGTCTATAGTGATATCTACAAGCATTGGGGCAACAAAAATGAGCCAACAAAGGTCGAGAAACCGTGTTCTCTTCACGCAGAAATAGAAGGGCTCAGGAGATAACAATTAATCTTGAGATCATAATTTTAAAATAATAAAATGGGTAAAAAAAACGAGAGAGAAGTAAAAAAGCAGGAAAGAAAAATAAGAGGGCAATTCGACATGCAGCGATGTAACGTGAGGAAGAAAGGGGGTAAAAAAAATGGAAGGTAATATCGGAACCCTCTATCAGGATGAGAAGAAAGCAAACAAGAGGGAGCGTGACCTGAAATTACAGACTGAGACTTACCTGTAACGAAATCTGTGGGATCGAGTTCGTCGGTCAATTATTTGATATTGAATAGAAGAGGAAGAGGAAGAGAGACTTACAAGCTGTCGATCAAAGCCCTTGGGAAGAAAGTGGGCAAAATGGACGAATTGGAAACGGGTCCAGTAAATGTCGTCTACCCATGATCTACAGCTTTCACAATTTTCTCCCATTTCAACTGACACAGATCGCGCAGGGCACCGCGTAGGCCTGAGAGTCGAAGCAGCGAGCGAGCTCCAGGAATTCACTGTCGAAGCTGAAAATATCACCAAATGTTCCTTCCATTGAGTGCATAAATCATAATTATCTTCCCCACAGGGTTTTTTGTTTTATTTAATTAAGGGGGTCTAATTATCTCCGAAACAAGAGAGAGACGCCAGAAGAGTTCATAAATTAAAAAACGTTGGACAGTTCTAAAATACTCTTTCTGATCCGGTATCATAGGATGACTCTTATAAGGAATTGATGATCTATAATTCACTTACGTTTAGTTGAAAGAAATAGAGGATAGGAAAGTGTTCCATTTCTCTTAGTTTGTATTTTATACGATAAAAATTATTTTTATTTCTATTTTCAAAAATTATTTTAATTTTATTAAAAAATAAAATTAAAATAATATAAATAGAAATAAAAAAAATTATATTATTTTAATCTAATTATAAATTTTTTAAATAATTTAAATTTATTTTAAGTTATAAATATATATATATATCAATTTTATATTTATTTTTATTCTATTAAATAAATTTTTAAAATTTATTTTTAATTTAATTTTATATCCTTTTCTATTTTCGTGAAAAACTCTTACGTTATAAAGTATCCTTAGAAAAATTGAGATAATATTTAAATATTAAATAACATAATATATTCGGACATCCTCAGTCTCTTGAAGAACAAATTTTAGAAAATTTTGGTAATCTTATTTATCATAAAGCATTTTGCAAAATTTAAACTTAAATATAGATATAATAGAATGAAAGAATTTTTTATAAAAATAAAAATAAAAATTAAATTAAACTAAAAATTTATTTTAAAAATTTATTTGATATGATAGAAATGAATATATAATTGATATATATTTTTATAATTTAAGATAAATTAATGTAAAATATTTTTTTATAATTTATAAAAAATTAAAATTATTTAAAATTTTTATAATTAAGATAAAATTATTCTAAAAATTTTACTTCAATTTATATCATCTAAATTTTTAACTAAAATAGCTCAAAATATTATAAATTAAAGTAAAAATAATTTCTATCATACTAAATAAAAAAAAATAGAAGAATACACTTCCAATTCTCTACCCTATATATTTTCTTAAAAGTAAAATCCTGAAAAATATTATTAATTAAATAAATTAAAAAATACATAATAGAAGGTATTTGTGAAAAAATAATATAATTTTGAGAATATAGATTATAGTAGTTTTCTTAGTTGTCACAAAATAAATAATTTTGTCTCATAAAAACTAGACTTTTTTGTAAAAAATATATTTAAGGGAAAATCTCAAAAAAACAATATTTAAATTTTAAAATATTAAATTAAGAATTATTATAAAAATATATTATTATTTATTCTATAAGAATTGTCAATAACTTATAAAATATAATAAATTAATTAATTTAATATTTTAAAATTTAATATTATTTTTAGGATTTTTTTATTTAATATATTTGTGATTGTTAAAAAATATTGGGGAATAAAAAAAGTATTTATTATTTTTTTTTTGTTGATAACTGTTTAGTAATTAAGCAAACATAATTTTTTTATATAAAAATATTTGAGTGAGTTTAATATCGATTTTTTATTAAAATTAATGTATAATTTTAAAATTTATAAAATATTTATAAATTTTTTTTATAGTAACAATAAAAATCAAATTTATATATTTATAAAATATAAATTTATTTTTTTATTATACATTACACCCTCATTTACAAGTATGAGTGGTGTGGTCCACCCAAATCCAATCAAAGTCATCGAAAAGAAAAACCTGGGCCCCAGTCCCTTTTGTCGGTCTTTAACCCCTCCCTAGCATGCGGGCACGACAAAATCGAAAGGCCATCGGAGGACTGCGTTGATCCACTACATAGTATGTATTTCTTTAGTCAAGTCTAAGGTATGCAAGATACCCATAACCTAATTAATTTATATGAGCCTATCTAAAAAATATCTTACCTAATTTAATTAAAAATAATGCAATAAAAAATGAGTAATTTTAAGTAGGGTTGATGTCATATCCATTTAACCTTACTCGATTATTAAGTTAATAATACACATATCAAGTATGATATTGTACGAAAGAGGGCTTTGATTAAGGCTTATTGTTCTCTCCTATCGGTTATTAGTATTAATTCCTTTCCTTGAGATAAAAGTTTTACTTCTGCAGCTCCGCCTTCCAATTCATCATTTTACCTATGCTTAAGCTCTGCCAAAACTTCCTCTTTTGGTCAGTAGATTAAGTCCCTCATACGTTATATCTGCACAAATCATTCAAAGGAAATGGAGCTCGATTTTGTGACTTAATCCTTAATTTTGTTTTTGTGACGATTTTGCTTTCTCTTCACACTCTTTACTAACATTTCCTTCTAACCGTAGAGTGCTTTTTTAGGTACTATATCCTTCCTTCCCTAATTTGACATAAATTATATAGTTTTCACTATGTCCATGAGGATTCAGTCCTCATATATCACAGCAAAATATTTTTAAACATGTTCTTTGTTTAGTGCTTTTTCGTTACTGATTGAGAAAAGTTAACTGCTTTTGTTTAGTTTTTTGTTTAAAATATGAAACTTTCTTTTATTTCCTGTGATGAACCTTCGGTTTTTTGGGGGCTCATACGTAACAAGGAATTACATGGAAGGGGCAGATTTTCCTGCTTTGTTTTCTATAGTTTCGGAAAATATCAGAGAGTTAGAAAATGGTTAATTGATAACTGGTTGTGTATACTGAAAATTAGTTTTATTTGAGGGATTTCCAATTGTTTGAAAAGAATTCCACATCAAGCTTGTTTTGGGGAACTATAGCTCAGTATCATTTGATAATGGCCCATGTTAGTTTCTGATAAGTTAATAAGTTTGCAGTTTGAATTGAGAAATCCTAGCATTAGTATTGTCCATGGTTATCTTTTACTAATTATTGCATTCCTTTCATATTAAGTTCTATCATCCCTCTACTCTGATTGTTATGGTTCTTAAATATATTAGAGAGAAACTTGCGGAGTTATAAGAATCTGAGTAGGAATGGTCAAAAGCAGCTCAGATGCTCAGTGGCATTGATCTTGATTATGGAATGAGGTCTAGCAAAACTTTTAGCCTTATTGATCTATTTGCATGTATTATAATTCAGTATAAGCAGTTTTGTTCTTACTAAGCTTTTGTTTTTCAAATTTTTTCAGGTTGATTGATGATACATTAAGGCTGTCTAAGTGCGTCCAAATTGCTCGTTTATATCTTGAGGTATTGAATATTACTGTAATTCATGACTTGTGGCATCTCTATTTCTTATTCTTAGCATGTCGGTGATAATCTAGTGGCATAACTTCTTCTAGATGGCTGACATATTGGCTAACATCACATCAAGAGGCCAGTCCAGTGATAAAAAGGAATCATTATTGGGATTTATTTGATCTTCTAGTATTTTGATTCCTTGTCTTGAAAACTTTTTTCTTTTTTAAGAGGAGTTGGAAAAAGGAAAAAATGTTAATTTCCACCATGCTATTGAGACTGATTATAAATGGAGTAATTTGTTGTGCTTGAAGCATAACAACAGTTGTTCCCATTAAAATAATAGTTGTCATTATGCCATATATGTTTTTAAGGCCATAATTATAAAAAAATGATTAATCTAGATTGAAGAACAGTTGATTTTTTTTTCTTTTTTAGTTTATTTGCAGGATGACGATGTTGTTAATGCTGAAGCATTTATCAATAAAGCATCATTCTTGGTTAGCAATAGTCAGCAAGAAGTACTAAATTTACAGTACAAGGTCTGAACTGATTGGTAAATGAGCTAAGTAAGCTAATGACTTTATGCTGTAGCTTTTGCTGATCTGTTTTTCCCATTTGCTTCCAGGTTTGTTGTGCAAGGATTTTAGATTTAAAGAGGAAGTTCTTAGAAGCAGCCTTACCATATCATGAATTTTTGATATATCTCAAATTGAAAAGCGGCAAATAGGGGATGAGTATGTATCTTGCATATTCTTTATTGTTCATTCCTTTATCTATTGTTAGTCATCAGTATATATAATTATGTATCAATAATATATAATCAAATCTTTTCAAGCCTCTATGATATGAATATTGTGACTTAGTTTTTGATTCTGGGTAATATTTAGAGAAAATGTGTTTGAACAAGAAGGTGCATGCATATTCTTTGAATTCATTTTTTTCTTGTAAGGGAGAAAAAGGAACATAAAAGAATATATAAACTCACGACCAAATTACATAAAGGCTATGGATACCTTGGATGTGTGAGTGATCTAGTGTCATCTAGTATAGGCGCATGAGGACAGGAACAAAATTAGAAGCTTAATATCATTTGCATTGTTAAGGCTTCCTAATCATATTTGATATACCATGTTTTTTCTCTAGATGTTATAGTTAGAAGAGAAAATATAATGACTACTGATGATTGGAGATCATTTTAATTACAATATACTTTTAAGACTTCAAGACTGAATATCTTGTTGTCGCTTTGTTTTTAGTTGATTATGAATATTTTTAAATCTTTAAGACATAAATATGACATTATTTTAAAAATTTATGATTGCAGATTTTTTTCCCACAATATGAGCATGATATCACTATTTAGGCATTTTCAACCCGCTCATGCCTAACCCACAATAGTTAGTGTTTTTACTGGGTAAGGTTAAACATCGAGTTGCAAACTGCAACCCATACTTTTTTCGGCTAATCAAATCTTTTAAATTTTAAATATATTAAATTAGTTAAATAAATCAATTAATTAATTAATTTAGATAAATTAAAAAATATTATATAAATTTATTTTTAAAAAATAAATTTAATTATAATAACTGATTTATTTAATTTTTTAATTTTATTAAAAAATAACTAAATTTTATATTAAAAATTATAAATAATATTTATATTTCCGCACCCTATCAAATTAATTTTTTATTCTTCTATCTAGGAATTACTTCATATAACTGATATATTAAAAATTATTAGATAATATTTATTAATATAATGATTCATTATCAAACCAATTCATACAAAAGGTTCTCAGTAGTCATACGGCATCCGAAGTTTTATATTACACTAAGGATATCCTTTTATAATTCACGATTTGGAGGTGGAAAAATAAGCCTATTGTAGAGTTTTATTAAACTTGATTCGGCATTAGCACAATATCGAACTATTTATGACTTCATAGCTAACAACACATACTTTTGTCGCATGACTATTTTCAGGCGAGCTTGTCGTCGATAAACTAACTGACAACCACATCATTTCAGACATTGAATAGTAAAAAAAATAATACATACATGACGATAATTATAGATTAAAACTAAAATGTTAAATAAAAAAAATGCCAATTAATTCGATTGGGCTTGAGATTCAAAATTTTAATAATATATACATTCAAATTATAGGAAAATAATGGAAGAACTGCACGGGTCCATCAAATTTAGCCCAGTCCTGCCAGCAAGCCAACCTTTTTGAAGCTCCTCCCAGTTCCCTGTAGCAACATAATCTGAACAATCTTCCCGCTAAATACTGATTGGTCTCTAGGAAACAACTTTTTTTTTCTCATTTCTCAGGCTACGTGGCCCAATAGCTACAAAAGGTTTAATGACCCAACCATCCATAGATACCTCATCTAGAATGAGGATGAAGATCCCAACAGGTTCCACCACGGTTGCCATGACAACTTTACAAGGCAACAACTAGATTAACCCCCCGACTATTTTCTTAATAAAAATGAGCATAGAGGAATGCGTCTAACAATTCCAAATATCGAAAGAGGCCAACCTTCATAATTTACAAGATACTAACACATCATGAAACTCTATTTTCTGTCCCTTTCTCTTTCGGAAAGGGAGTATTTTGTGTTTGTGGGTTGGGGGAGGGGGATCATTCATGGATCGTGTAAAAGGATAGAACATGTCCATTAAAGATTGATTCATCTGTTTCACAAGCATGGGTGTGTACTGGTAGATGGAACTAAAGCTAGTCTACTAGATTTTGGTTCCATGTTCTGATGGTCAAGCCCTTCCTTACCAATACCAGAAATATAAACTTGCATTTCATACTGAGCAACAAGTTCGAAAATGCAAGTGTCTCCAAAATTGATGTCATTATCACGGACAAAGGCCATCCATCCCCCACAAAACGTGTGCACTGCTCTGCCTTTTGTGTCTGGAACAGAGTTCACAGTCCAACATTCACCTCTTGAATTACGGAGCACAACTTCTGTTTTGTAGGATGGGAGATGCGCTGCAGAGAATTGATATGGGATTTTCTACAACGTGAGAAAGAAATATCCAATAGATTAGAATTGATGTTAGGAAACACAAATTACTAAAACAAACTGTGCAAATAAAAACTAAATTTCTAATGACTCACCAAAGTGTATGATCCGCTGACGTTGAACTTTTTCATGACTTTTACAAAACTAGGAAATGAGGATGTGAAGGCCTGAGCTGCTCTTTGTTCGTCAAGTGCGAACAGCATTCTCAAACCAGCTTTAGCCTGTGAGCTTAGTTCATCGTCGGTTCGACGTCTTCTCTGAACAGCTGTCTTTGTTTACAGTTAAAAGTATGAAATAGGTCACAATTACAAAACTAGGAAATGAGGATGTGAAGGCCTGAGCTGCTCTTTGTTCGTCAAGTGCGAACAGCATTCTCAAACCAGCTTTAGCCTGTGAGCTTAGTTCATCGTCGGTTCGACGTCTTCTCTGAACAGCTGTCTTTGTTTACAGTTAAAAGTATGAAATAGGTCACAATTTGGATGACACATTCTTTTATAGATTAAAGATATTCAACATTTATCTTTCCACAGTAATTATCACCGCAAAGATTCCAATTTGAATTAATAAAGTAATTTCCTTTTTTGGCCAAAACAGGATAAAATTGGCCAGCAGGAACGTAATGCTATCCATTCATATTGAATTAGAATATAATTGAATAGCCTAGTTAAGAAATAGATAGAAACATTACCCAACTTATTATGGGCAGCTTTTGACTGAGGGCAAATCCCTGTTTTCTTAGAATCCTTCGACACTCTGACAGGTTTCTTTTTATCCATAGACAAAGCAGCATCTTGACCCATCCGTGACCGCTTTTTATCAGACAGATCAACATTTCCATTGCACTTTGGGTTGACTTTAGCCTTTATCGGCATATATAGAGAAGTTCTATGGGAATTGAAGGAATGTCCTGTAAGAGACCTACTAAAAGCTACATTCCCAACCTGACAGTCTGTCCCATCTTTTCCTACTCCAACAATGCGGACACGTAATTCACACTCATGCACAAGTTCAAAGATGCAGATATCTCCAACCTTAATGTTATTGTCACGAACAAAAGCCATCCATCCACCACAGAGAGTGTGACTTGTATGTACTCTTGTTGTTGGCACAGAATTAACAGTCCAATGCTCCCCGTTTATATTATGAAGGATGATCTTTATCTTGCAGTTTGGAAGATGTGCCATTGAAAATTGATACGGGATATTCTGTATTATACCACTCAAATTCATATATCGAATTCAGAAATTGCGTAGGCATGTCTATGGATATGCATAGAGAGAGAGAGAGAGAGAGATTACAACAATCACATTTTCAGGTGTGATGACCTTGTGCAGGGAATGTGTGATCAAACGGTAAAAGTGATTTATAACAGAAGGGCAGCCACTACATAATAAAATAAAATTACATGGAAAGTAAAATAAGAACCACAAAGGGAATAACACACCAGTGTATATGAACCACTGATGTTGAAGCTTTTCATGATTCTCACAAAATATGGGAAAGAGGACGTAAACAATTGAGCTACTCTTCTCTCATCGTATGACGATAACTTCGACAGACAAACTCTACTATGCATATATTGGTCATCTTCTTTCCCACTTCCAATCTGCATAGCAGCCTCTGTATTGAATATAACAATTAAATCAAGCAGCATATTAAGATTTACTGGGTTGTTTTTGCTCATGATCCAACTTGAGCAATAAATAGGTATATGCTAACATAGTATTTGGGATTAATAAATATGCATTTCTAAGTACGGTAAGCTTACTGTGCATGTTTATGTCCAAACATAATTTTGGCATACAAATAATTCTACTGACCTTGTTTGTGAGACTCAAAATGTGATTGATTAAATTGACAGTTTTACCTTCACATTCGTTGCTATATTCAATTTGAGAAGGCACAGAAACATTACCATCTGGGCATCTAAGTTGTGCATCTTCTTTGGAGGATCCTCCTTTTTCTCTGAACATATTAATTGGTTTTACCCATTCAAACAAGGATGAATCTTTACTAACTATACTCATCCTAAGTTCCTGGTTCTCAAAGGCACTCCCTTTCATTTTCTTCGTCCAGCCTTCAGCAACAAAATTCAAAGAACAATTATCCTCCCTATTTCTTTTATATGCATTAATATGATTGAGTTCACTTGAATTTTGACTGCATTTAGATATAAATGCTGCTTCTTTCTCACATGCTCTCTGATCAAAGACTAGCACAGTGAAGTGTAAGTGACCCTCATATCTGAAAACCAAAAGGTCACCAACTTCTACAACATGATCTTCCAAAAATGTCGGCCATCCATGATGGAGGAATATATCATTCCCCTCCTTAACCAATTGAACATGCCAAGTATTTCCGCTAGGACCTGTCAATGAGACTAAACCAGACGTCCTACCTTGGATGCAATGGCTGAATCCAGCAGGAATTCTCTGCAGCAACAGTTTTTTTTATGACCACTAGAATTCCAAGATGCATACAATCTAGATACATTGGCAACCAAGAAAGACAATTCCATGCCAAATTATACACTAGGCAACAGTTTCAACTTTCAGGTGTTCCTCAAACCTTGAAGGCACTTTGAAAATAGATGACCAGAAATGGTTCGCAAAATGATTGATTGTGTAGGAAAATTTTAAGGTGCCCAAGAAATCTGACAGTCAGCCCCGTACAAATCCTAAATCATTTGGTTTCAAAGCTTCATGTTCTAAAAAATTTCTATACATGAAATTGAAAATAAGATATATATTTATCAACAGCATATAACAACGATAAACATATGACAGGAATACTGCATGCGGTCTTACATATAGCACACAATTGTTACTCACGTTATTCATATCGGACATTCAAACTCAAGCTCAATCTCATTAAGGAGCAAAAAGATATATTATCATTTCAAAATCATAGTGGCCCCATGGATGATAGAAAAGGGAAAAAACGCCATGTCGCAAACAAACATAAAAATGTTGAAAGGGGGAAAAGGGGAAAAGGACTTGAAATACCAGTCTCTCCGAACTCGATGTGGAGGAATAAAGCTCGTAGAAGTGAGGCCTCCTCGCATTTAAGTTCGCCTCACAGTCCCGGCATGCCATTAAACCCGTTTTCCCTTTATATTAGAGATTAATTTTTGAGCACGCGCTCTCTAACGAACAAGCAGCATCTGAAATTTATAACAGGATAATGATCAGTGGGAAAAGGGAGATTTTAAAACATAGATAATATAAAGAAACCTAAGATTTGGGGAAGCTAGAGAGAAAGCAAACACCAAGGGGGTTTCAGAGAAGGGAAGAAAGAATTTACAAAACCCCACCGGGAAGATGGTTTCGGCAAATCTTGCTTGCGTCCTTCGTTGCGGAGAGTTGAGCTAGCCAGGTTGGTCCTGGGGAGTTTTTGGTCTCCCTCATTCATATTGAGAAAACGACGCCGTTTCAATGGTTTTGGTGTAATAGGAGTCAAATAGATGGAGTATTATAATATTGACATGACATGATTCAATTCATCTGGCAAGTGTCACGTGTATTTCCCTGACACTGTGTTTGCTACGAGGTTTTTTTTTAGGAGAGGGGAGGAGAATTGTTAACCCCTTCATTAGGCTTATAAAATTTTTAAGGGAGTGAGGGGAGTTACTCCCCTACTCTTATTTTTGGATAAATAATTTTTAAAGAGAGAAGGACTCCGTTTCTTTTTTTTTTCCTTAGCCTCCTTTATACAAATGGAATTTTTTTTAGGAGACATGAGAGATAATTTTTTTATTTTTAAATTAATCTTAATAAAATAAGATAATTACCCTTTTATCTTTTTTTATAAAACACTAACGTTTGAGATCATCGCTTTTGCGTTTAACAAGTAGAGTCGTCAGTGATAATTTTATCAGTGAGTAGTCTCTTACATTTCCTCTATTCTAATTTTATTATTATATTTTCTCTTGATTTTGATATTTGAAGTTTTAAACTTATCAAATATTAATTTAAAACCCTCTTAATCCTAACCTGGATATATCTATACATTGCATTGATTTGTCTAGGTTTAACCTGAAAATCAAAACCATGCCATACATGAGCATTTATTGAAATAAAAAATTTTAATATAAAACCAAACATGCATTTCACCTTGTCATGAAAAGGTGGGGAATTTGGTGTCCCAAATATGAGATCAGCATTCAGGCATTCGATCTGAAAAATGCTGAGAAAATATCAAAATAAAGCTAAGCAAATATTTCTTTTTAGAAATAAGATGTTATCCCTATCAAAAATTTAGATATTGATTATAGTAAGGAGAGGAGATAATCGAGATAAGTTTTATTTCTTTTTATAATTTTTTTTCATATAAACAATATAATTTAAATTTAAAATATTATATTTAATATATATAACTATTTATTAACTATGTCAGATTTTTGTTTATATGAAAATTTATGCAAATTTAATCCTGTTTATCCACTAAGATTAATATATAATTTTAAAGTTCAAATAATATTTATATGAGATTTAAGATATTTTTTATTAAAATATTTTTTATAATAATAGTGAAAATTAAATTTATATTTTTATAAGATATAAATTTATTTTTTATTATATATGTTAATTTTGTTGTAAAAGTCAAGCAAAATGGAGAAACCAAAAGTGGATGGTTTGAATCGGAGAAGGATCCGGCCTAGCCCACTGCCAATACTCATGGCTCCAAATAAACAAACGGCTGAGGCCCGTGGAGCATACTTCAGTTTCCGAATCATGTTTTAGGGCGCCATTATTTAGGCAAATATGTGTCTATGTCAATTAGACTTAATATAAATAATAAAAAATAAATTTATATTTTATAAGAATATTAATTTAATTTTTATTGTTATTGTAAATATTTATTTAATAAGCGATCTCATAAGTTCTCTATAAATACTCTCTAAAATTTTAGTGGGATACTAATCTTGGTGGAGGTACTAGTATTAAACCCATGTAAATTTTTCTTGTATAAAAAAAAATGTGTCCTGTGTGTGTAGTTATGTGGTCAACATTTGTGAAAATTAATAAAAATTGAATAATTTTACCGCTGATATTTATATCAATATTTTAGATATATTTTCATTTTGATTAGTCGGTGCTATATTTAATTTTTGTATGGATGTGTATAATTTGGACAACTTTTTTTGCCTGAAATTTGAGACTATACCTACATAAAATATTACATCAACATTCACATAATGTACATTTTAATCAATGTAAATTCTGTAAATTAGACTAAAATTGTTAGGATTCAATGGGCATATGGTCACTGAGAATTATCATGCATGCAGACAATCCTCTTTCACAGTAAAGCCGGGTCATTAGCGTACTATACAACCTATACACGCTTATATTTATTTATAACGCTTTAAATTTTAAATTAAAGAAGCTACAGATCAATGACAGATATTGGAACATATGTTTTATTCTCAACGAGGAACGAAAGTTTACGTTATTCTATGAATTATATTCTTAAACTTGTGGACTGAGAATGTGCAATATAATTTGCTGTCAAATGACATGGGGACGGACACACAGGAGAAAACATGGAAGCCCTTGTCCAGAACCAGAACTAGAGAACGGTTGCGGAAAGGCGCATGGAAAACAAGGAATATGGGTGATGCAAGAAATGAGTTAAGAAGCATAATCGAGGAAATTAAAGCCAGAAGGACGTGGAGCATCTATAATTAGGGGTGCTATAACTGTATAGACCGGAGAATTTTGCGGTACTTGTACTTGGAATACAGATCATTCATAATAAGGGCGTTGCTTAGAGAATGTCGGAGAATCACTGGTTAGCCATTTAACGCGTCAATATAATCTCTCCCTTCTTCCCTTTCTTAAATGAGTTCCTTTAGCTGCCTTGGGCCTTCCTGGGGAGGCGACGCACTTCATAATTACAATGCAGACCTCTGGCTGCTTCCCATTTGTATTGTTCCTCTTCATATATATATCTCTTTCAAATGCTCTCTCTAATGCTGAGGTCTCCATTATTACCCGTCGACAGTTATTAACACTTCGTGAAAATGGAGACTTGCCCGATAATTACACGGACGCCTATAAAACAGATCTAACTTTTCCCAACACTAGACTCAAGAGCGCTTACATTGCACTCCAGGCATGGAAAACGGCAATGTACTCGGATCCTTTTGAGTCCACCAAGAATTGGGTGGGACCAGATGTTTGTTCCTACAATGGCATTTTTTGTGCCCCAGCCTTGGACGATCCGAAGATCACCGTTGTGGCCGGAGTCGATCTTAATCATGCAGACATTGCGGGCTATATTCCTGTCGAATTTGGTTTGATGACCGACCTTGCTTTAATTCACATCAACTCCAACCGGTTTTGTGGGGTTCTTCCCAATAGCGTCTCCAAGTTGAGGCTTTTGTACGAGCTCGATATCAGCAATAACCGCTTTGTTGGCCCATTTCCGGAGTGTATTCTACCAATTCCGGAGCTTAAATACATCGACCTTAGGTTCAATAACTTCGAAGGCCAACTTCCTCCCGAGCTCTTTAACAAGCCTGCCGATGCTATATTTTTGAACGATAATCGGTTTACATCGACAATTGCTGAAACTTTGGGGAATTCTTCGGCCTCCGTGATAGTGTTTGCCAATAATCACTTTGAAGGTTGTATTCCTGAAAGCATTGGTAAGATGGGAAAAACATTGAATGAGATTGTGTTCACCAACAACAATCTCACTGGATGCTTACCAATGGAAATTGGGAAGCTTGGAAATGTAAGTGTTTTGGATGTAAGTGAAAACTTGTTTACAGGGGCCTTGCCCAAGTCATGTGATGGGCTCAAAAAGGTAGAAGTGCTATCAATTGCCCACAACAAGTTCACTGGTTTTGTGCCAAAGAGCATATGTAGCCTGCCTAGTCTGACGAATTTCACATATGCGGATAACTATTTCAATGGTGAGGAGCAAGGTTGTGAGCCTTCTTCTAGAAAGAATGTTGTGTTTGATGATGCCGGTAATTGCTTACCAAATAAGTCAAATCAAAAGGAAACAAGTGTTTGCTCTGCTGTGACAAGCAAGCCCGTTGATTGCAGTAAGCGACAATGTGGTCATCCACCCTCAGGTTCAAAACCACAACCCCCTGGTAAAGAAGAACCTTCCAAACCACAAACCCCTAAAGAAGAACCTGCTAAACCCCAACCCCCCAAAGGGGAACACCCTAAATCTCAAGCACCGCCACCTCAACCTCCTAACGCACAGATTCCCCAACCACCAAAAGAAGAAAGTCCTAAACCTGAGCCTCCCCAATCATCAAAAGAGGAAAGTCCTAAACCTCAACCTCCCCAACCCCAAAAAGAGGAATCTCCTAAACCTCAGCCTCCCCAATCACCAAAAACAGAAAGTCCTAAACCTCAACCTCCCCAATCACCGAAAGCGGAAAGTCCTAAACCTCAACCTCCCCAACCTAACCCTGAACAACCAGAAGGACCATCTCCTGATCCTTATGGTAGAGACCCTAAACACCCTCCACCGACCCCATATACGTCACCTTTAGCTTACTCCCCCCCACCTTCACTGGGCTTCTCTTCGCCACCGCCTCCAGTCCACTCCCCACCGCCTCCAGTATACTCCCCACCACCTCCAGTTCACTCCCCACCACCGCCCGTCACCTCCCCACCTCCCCCAGTTCACTCCCCACCACCCCCGCTCTATTCCCCACCTCCACCTCTTCATTCCCCACCACCTCCGATCTATTCCCCACCTCCTCAAGTCCAGTCCCCACCACCTCCTCCCCCAGTCTACTCTCCCCCTCCCCCAGTCTACTCTCCGCCACCCCCAGTCCATTCTCCCCCACCACCTCCTGTCTATTCTCCTCCACCCCCAATTTTCTCTCCACCTCCGCCAGTATACTCTCCCCCTCCACGTATTCTATCTCCACCACCCGCTTCTCCTCCTCCAGAAGATAACATAGTTCTTCCTCCAACTTTTGGCGCTTCGTATGCATCACCACCTCCACCAACCATCTCTGGCTACTAAATGATGCATGATCAATTTGTTTACTAGATATGCGAACTTAAACCTTATGGTCACTTTGCATGCATGATTTGGTCTTCGTATGTTATTGCAACGTATGCCAAATGTCAATACAAATTGGAAGAAGAGTTGTTGTGACAGTATCTCATATTGTTTTCCTAATTTATGTTCATAAGCTTATCTTATATTTACACCTCATTTACACAAGTCGGAAGAACGTGCTTCTTTCCAAAGCTCATGACGGCTCAATCTAGTTTATAGTTAAATAATTTGAATTAACATCTGTTGTCTGTAATCATCTTTCATGTTTATTATATTGTCATGAAAAGGGTATTAATTAGGGTCAGCTCAAGATTCATTTGGTGAGCTCAAAATAAATCATGAAATGCTCCAGGGAAGAGAGGATTAGGATGGATGTGAATCCAGGAAAATGAACATGGCACTGTGAGTTGAAATGTCGAAAACAACGTATAGCGTATTAATATAACTTATGAGGAATAACAAGAGTCTCTATATTAGAATAACCTTTGTACTTGTTTCATATACGGCTACTCCTGTAAACTTTCAAAGGAATAATCAGAGAAACATATGTGCAACTACACTAAACAAATCGTTGTGGGATTTACTATTGAAGAAGTGAATGCGTTCGAGGAAACATGTCTCTTATCTCCATGAGTGAGCATATTGAGGAGTGACTAAGACCGACCGGACTTTTTTATGTGCGAGTATTCTTTATATATAAAGTTATCTTTATTTTATTTCTGTGAATTTACTTGATTAAGCAGATCAAACACATAAGTGCCTAAGAAAATTACTGATCATTATAGCAAAAAAAGAGGAAAGGCGAAATTAAGATTAATTAGCTGCGCACCTAATCAGAGGGAATTCGTCTTGTATTTCACAATGATACCCGATCCAATTTCCATTAATAACATGAATACCGTGTTCTGCTACAATTATCATATTTGATTGATAGCGATTAATGATCATGGATATATTTAACAAGAAGGAGATTGTTGGTAGATTTTTTTTCTTTATATATATATAGGTATATTCTTATTAAAATATTATCAGATATTAAATATAAATATATTTCTTTATCAGGGATTACTACTTTTATTAAATTTAACACTGTGAGTATGTTACTAGATGTTGTTCATAACATTTTAGAAAAATCGTAGATTAATTTTACAAAATCAGATGTTAATAGTTTCTTTAGTGGCCTCCACGATTTCTTTTCTTCTAAAAGTATATGTATTAGTAATTATCAGAAGGCATCCCTTTTAACCTAAGTTTAAATTTTAATTCACAACAACTGTCTCATTCCCTCGTACTCAAGCCCATCGTGGAATGAACAACTCTTTTAATTCTAATAAACAGTGTAATTATTTGTCCGGTGTTGCCATGTCCGTCCGTCCGTCCGTCCTTGCTATCTGCTAAAGCCAAGAGGGGAATCTTTCTCCCAGGTGTTTCCCCCTCATTATAGCAGCAAGGAATCTCTTTCATGTTACTCGTCATCAAACTGGTTTTAAGGTTCCCTGATCAAATCCTGTGCAAGCTGTTTAGATGTAAATTAATATATTTTTAACTTTATACTAATTATTTATCTAAAAATTATAATACAAATATTATTTAAAAATAATATAATACCAGAAATATGAAAAATAAAATAAAATACTATAGATAGCGTATTACTGGAATATTAATTAAAAAATTTAACATGAAGAAAGATAAAAATAAAAATAGGATTTAAAAATATTAAACGACAATATGGATCAGAATATACTGAAATTAAGGAACCGCATACGTGCGCATTTAATATTTTATTGCTTGGAATAAAAAATTATTTTATTGCTTCCCATCAGCGGGACCCACCCAGATCCAGCTTCTAACCTCTGTCTCTCACTCTCCGTCTATTCTATAGCGGTCGCTCGGAGTCTGGACGGCGAACGCTCGCCTTGCCGTCTCACCGTCTTCCTCAGCTATCTCTCTCAGCGTCTTGCCACTCTCTGTCACAGTGTCACCGCCTTCTTCCTCACCTTCCTCAATCGCAGCTCGCAGTCTCGCCGCTCCATCTCTATTCTCCAGGTTTGATTTCTTGTCTTTCTCTATTTTTCGGGTTGGGTTGCCTTCTTCAGTTCTTTGATTCCAGTCTTCATTATTTGGTTGAAGCTTCTTCTTTAGTTGATATTCATTCCCTCGCTGGCTGGACTGGTTCTGATTGAGACGAAATATTGATTCTTTTTTCTTCGGTTTGATTTGTATTCTCTCTCTGTTTTCTGGGTTGTGTTGCATTTGCTTTCTTTGATTTCATTCTTCATTCTTTGGTTTAATCTTCTTCGTGAGAGTTATCCCTAATGCAAAATGAAGCCTTTCCTTTTCCTTCTTTTCGATTTGGATGTATCGACTCTCGGTGCTCCCTCTGTTTTCCGGTAATGTTATCTCTCTCACACAACTTCAACAACAAAGTTGGAGCCCTTATTCTCCTGAAAAATCATCCTTTACCTCTTCTTTACATGCTTTTTACTCTAAACTTCTTCGCCTAATTTTTATCCTGATTTTTCAGAAGTTCTCTCCTTCTATGTTTTCCTTCTCTTCTTCCTCTCCTTTCTCAGACTTCCCGCGTTTTGATTTTTTTGCAATAGACATTTTTTGCCGATTGAAGCAGAAACCAAGAGGAAACAAAATCCGAATACAATACAATCGCGCCAGCAAGGCAGCAAATATAACACGTGTCCTATGCTAATCCAGTATCTCTTTTTTTAATTCTATGAATATCCACCCCAATAAATAAAAATTACACTAATCTGTGCGACGGAGCATTATTATCAATTTCTTTAAACGATCTTAAAAAGGACAAATACGTTTTAAAAAAATTAATCACAACAATAACCAAATTTTTTACACTGAGGCGCATAACATCAATGAGGACTGAACATCAAAAAATATTGGCGACATCCTAACAACCTTTATGCGGGGCGGGAGTATATGCTATATGCTATAAATACAAGTATCCTACTGCTCCTTCATCAATCTGTGTAAGAAATAGTGCGAATATATGTGTCTAATGGCTTCAGTGAGAGGCATCCACGAACTTGTTCCCAGAGAGCCCTTGGCATTCACTGTTGCGTTGGGTTGTTTTTCTCTACTGTGCTCTTCTTCCTTGGAAAATTCAACAGCATCTTCAAGAGCAAGCATTCTAAGCTTCCTCCAGTTCCAGGTATTACTGTTTGTGGTTCATTATTTTGCGGATTGAAGTTCTTTTGGCGTTTCGAACCATGAATCTCGAATGAAGTCACCCAACTCGCTGAAATGTAATAACTGACAAAAATATCTCGATATACTTGTCGCAGAGGTTAAAGGTCGACTGCCCCTGATAGGGAATCTGCGGCAACTGAAGGAGAAGAAACCTTACAAGACGTTCACACAGTGGGCGGAGCAATATGGACCGATTTATTCAATCCGAACCGGTGCCTCCACTCTTGTTGTTCTCAACACCACCGATGTCGCCAAGGAGGTCTGTTTACCCTTTATAACATATATTATGTATCTTAAATTTACCATATCAGTTAATAGGAGGTTCAATTTCTTTTCGCAATTACTTGTCGGAAATCTGTACAGGCAGAGGAACAACGCTCTTCATTCTACCTCAGTGCTGTCTGTGTGATTTTTTTTTTTTTTAAAAACATTTGATTAAGTGGCCTCTGATTTTTATGGTTGTTTCAGGCAATGGTGACCAGATATTCCTCGATTTCATCAAGGAAGCTGTCGAATGCGCTTACGGTTCTGACTTCTAATAAATGCCTGGTTGCTTTGAGTGACTACGACGATTTTCACAAAATGATCAAAAAACATATTCTTGCAAGCCTACTGGGGGCAAATGCACAGGTTGGTTACAGTAACTTTCTGGTCACCGCGAGTGTTTGAGCCCGCCTAATTCTTTTTCCGTGATTGCGAAACAAGTCATGAGATCTATTTCTTCTTCTTGTTGTTTTCCCCAATTTTCAGAAACAACACAGCTGCCACAGAGAAGCCATGATGGACAACATGTCAAAGCAGTTGAATGAACATGTGAACACCTCCCCTAATGAAGCCGTGAATTTCAGGGATATATTTGTGTCTGAACTTTTTGGACTCGCTCTAAAGCAAGTAAGCTTTCATTTTATCTTAATATTTTTCTTAGTATAGGGTGACAGTTAGTAGACTGAGCCCGAACGAAATTTGAAGGTTTTGGGAGAGGTTGTAAATGCAATTTATGTGGAGGAGCTCGGCAAGACCTTAACAAATTGTGAGATATATAAGATTCTAGTACTTGACTTGATGGAGGGTGCAATCGAGGTGGACTGGCGCGATTTCTTCCCGTATTTGAAATGGATTCCAAACAAAGGCTATGAGGAAAAGATCCGTGGAATTGATTTTCGCAGAAAAGCTGTGATGAGGGCGTTGATTGACAAGCAGCAGAAGCGAATTGGATCTGGAATGGTGGGTTTATTTAAAGTATCACTACAACTTTGTGCATAAACACTATAATGGTGGCTGTCCTAATTGCTCCCTCAATGAATGTATTAGGAAGTAAACTGTTACATTGATCATCTGTTATCATCATCGGAAACAAAAGAACTGAGGGAAGACCAAATGCTCATGCTGCTTTGGGAGCCAATCATTGAGACATCAGATACCACATTAGTGACTTCAGAATGGGCCATTTATGAACTTGCTAAGGACAAATGCCGACAGGTTTATCAGTTCCTCCATTTGTTTGCTGTTTTGCTTGATTATGAAAGAATATAGCAGCTAAAATGGCCTTGTATTTGGGTTACAGGAGCGACTGTATCAGGAACTCCAAAGTGTGTGTGGACCTCAGAAGGTGAGTGAAGAGCATTTATCAAAGCTACCATATTTAGGGGCCGTTTTCCATGAAAGCACAGTCCTGCACCAGTGGTGCCTCTGAGATATGTGCATGAAGACACCCGATTGGGGGGATATCACGTTCCCGCGGGAAGCGAGGTGAGTTTATCTTTTGAACTGGATTACTTGTCTAAGGTTTGTGTGTAGTGATGGGATGACGAATATTGAGAATATGGTGGTGACCACAGATAGCGATAAACATATATGGATGTAACGTGGAGAAGAAGAGGTGGGATGATCCTTTGGAGTGGAATCCGGAGAGATTTCTGGACGAGAGGTATGACGGTGCCGATCTGTACAAAACGATGGCGTTTGGAGCAGGAAAGAGGGTGTGCGCCGGCTCCCTTCAGGCGAGTTTAATAGCAAGCGTTGCAATTGGCAGATTCGTTCAGGAGTTTGAGTGGGAGCTGGGCGAAGGGGAGGAAGACAATGTGGATACCGTGGGCCTCACCACACACAAGCTGAACCCCCTGCATGTGAAAATCAAGCCCAGAGATTAATTCTTGGGGGGATGTCTAGTCTCGAGTATTTTAAAGGGAGTGGGCGTTTGTCAGAGTAATTTAGGTTTGGGGGACTGACTAGTGGGAGTGAAGCCGGTGGAAGGTATTATTACGGACAGAGGGGCAATCTCAACTAGTTTTTAAAGGACGGCTAATAATATTGTCATTTAACAAAAAGGAGATAGCACTTTATTTGACGTTTTCTTTTATTTTTTGAAAGTGCGGTCAGTGAGGAGGAAGTCACACTCCATTGTTGGCCTAATACGGTGAGCGAGTGACCGTTAAGATGGTGTCTCCGTTATTGGCCACGGTGTCGTTGCGTGGGCTGGACAAGATGGCGCTCCAAGATCATTGTGTCCACATGGCTTCTCGTTTTCGGGAATGGCACCATTTTCTCCTCATCAGAATCAATCAATTCGCCCCGCTTTATACCCTTAATATTTTTATATTAATATATCAAGGGATACTGGCACTTTTGGCGGGGTCAGGTCGCATATGGTGGTCCCTCCCCTGAACGGCCGAACTCCGAACAGCGAACAGCAGGTAGAATTATAGATTATTATAGTTTTCTTTAAAATAAATGAATAAATGAAATGAAAAGGGGTAAAAGGGGGTAGAATGTAGTGGCAGCAGGATATGGAACATCCACGTCGAGATGGTTAGATTATGTGCCAAAACAGTACCAACCTAATCTAATATTTCGTGGGTTGTACCTGTCGACGTGGTTCTCGTGGTGGCTTTTGCCTTATTTATTTATATTTAGTTCAACTGAAGGGAGGGGGAATGAAAGAGAAAGAAGGAGAAAAATTTTAATAGAGAAAAAGAAAAGAAAGAGAATAAAAAATAGTTTATTATTATCTTATTTAAATTAATATTAAAGGAGGGGAAAATTTTTTATATTATCTTGTTTAGTTTAAGAAAAAAAAGAGAAAAAATATTTTTATATAAATAAATTTATTTTATATAAAATTTTAATAAAATATAATATAAAGATAATATTATAATATTAAAAAAATTATAAATATATTAATATTATAAAATAATAATATCATATATTTCTTTTAAATTCTCTTAAATTTAAAGAGAAGATAAAATTTAAAATTTTCCTTTCACTCTTAAATGTGAGTCAAATAAAAAGAGAGGAATAAAATCTCTTTCCTCCTCTCTTTTTAAATTACCCATATCAAGTAGACCTTAATGACGAGGGTGGAATCTTTCTCCCATGCGCTTCCCACTCGTTACGTCGGCTAGACTAGCCTCTTTATGATGGTCTTTTTCTGGTGCCTTCTATTTAATCAAAACAGCTAAATTTTAATTATAAATATAAATTAAATAATTCTATATTAACATAATAAAATGATATATAGGCTTCTAGTATATAGCTTATATTTGGACCTATTTAATGAATATCTGTTATTTATGTTTAAAATTAAATAGAGAATGGAAGGCAAAAGACAAAGATTTCAATGGACAGATTTTTTTTTATGCTAAATTTTTTAAAAAAAAGATTAAATTCACCTATGATCTAAAGGTAGAGTATAAAATCTTTTGTGTCTAACCCATCACATGTTTAGTTAATATTTATTTTTTTATAAAAATTTTTATAATATAATTGGGCTTAATCACAATCTAAAAATAAAGTAGGATGAAGTCTCTTTTCATTTAATCAATATTTATTTCTTTTAATTAATTAATACTTATTTTTTATTAAAATATTCAGCATAACAAACTGAAGCCCAACCCATATCATCTATAAGTTAGGCTCGTTTGGCAGGCTTCTATATTTTTTTTATTGAATTGGAATGTGAAATGCAATATAATTGAGTTTTACTCATCGTCTATAGGTTTAATTGGCGAAAAGATAAAACATATAACTATTTAGAGCGTATTTGATCCATAGATAGTATTACTTTATCGTGATTTCAGTCGAGGCGTTTGGAGATGAATCCTAGTTCATGGATACCTAAATTTACGTCTTAGGGTAATAGATGGCTCGCCCTGCCTGACATTGGTATTGTATAGGAGGAAATGAGATTTTGTCATATCTTTATATCGTAAATGAGTCTAACCGTTTTTTAAAAAATTTTGTAAAAAAAAATAATAATTGATTTTTTTTATAAATAATACAATTGAATTTTAAAAGTGTACTTGATGTGCAAATGGAATCTTATATGAAATATTATATAATTGCGTTTTTTGAATTGGTCGATGAGAGGAAGATGATTTAATTAGGATGATAACTTTTATGGAATGTAAATCATTTGAATCTTATTATTGATATAAAACTTCGTGTTAGCGAGTAATTTATAAATAATTTTATACGTGTTCATTAATCGCAAAATCTAATTGACATTTATCAAACTCTTGTATAAAAGCAATAAGAATTTATAATACATTTTAGTTTACTATTTATTTTATGACTATTGATTGAAATGTATGATTTGTAACGCATTCAATGGCATTTATTCTTTGATATTTCTGCTTACGAATTCGGAGTATCCAAATTGATTAAATAAGAAATGTTCAAAGAATATCATATATCCAGACAAATAATATACGTATAAATGCAGGGTAAATGTCGATACACTCATAAAAGATTTTGTGAATGCACCTCGTGCAGAAACATACGATTCTGTTTATTATTTGGTTGTGAAAAAAACATAGGGTCAATGTTTCGTTACCACCGAGTACATGCATGTGGGCCATATTTGCAGGAACATTTAATGCTTCGTTTTTTTGCAATTAGTATGAGCAGTCAGTCAGTCCTTTTTTAATCGATGAATCCATCCTTCGTACTAAATAAAAATCGAAGAACTTCCATCCTACAGGAATATGTGTATAAATAGCGACTGCATATGCTATAAATACAAGTCTCCCGCACCAGGACTGTGCTCATCCTGTGAAAGAAATAGTGAGAATATCTATCTCCTGATAGATCCATGGCTTTAGTGAGCGACATCCTCGAACTTGTTCCTAGAGAGCCTTTGGCATTCACCGTTGCTTTGGGTGGTTTTTCTCTGCTGTTGCTCATCTTCTTCCTTGGAAAAATCAACAGCTTCTTCAAGAACAAGCATTCTAAGCTTCCTCCAGTGCCAGGTATTACCGCTTGTGGTTAATCTTTTTTGCGGATTGAAGTTCTTTTGGCTTTTCGAATCAGGAACCATGAATCTGCTATTTTGTCCACGAATGATGCCATTGCATGAAACGATAAATGGTGGGATTGGGTGAAATAATTGTCGCAGAGGTTAAAGGACGACTGCCCCTGATCGGGAATCTTCTGCAACTGAAGGAGAAGAAACCTTACAAGACCTTCACACAGTGGGCCGAGCAATATGGACCGATTTATTCCATCCGAACCGGTTCCTCCACTCTTGTTGTTCTCAACGCCACTGATGTCGCCAAGGAGGTTTGTTTACCCTTTATGACATACATTATGTATCAATTTGTTAGTTGAATTCAACGTATCAGTTAGTGGGAAGTTCTATTTCTTTCGGAAATTAGTTGCCGGAAACCTGCACATGCAGGGGAATAACGCCCTTCATTCTACCTCAGCGCTGTCGGTGTGATTTTTTTTTTTTTTTAAATGGCCTCTTTTTATGGTTGTTTCAGGCGATGGTGACCAGATATTCCTCCATTTCATCCAAGAAGCTGTCAAATGCGCTCAAGGTTCTGACTTATAATAAATGCATGGTTGCCATGAGTGACTACGATGATTTTCACAAAATGATCAAAAAACATATTCTTGCAAACGTTCTGGGGGCAAATGCACAGGTTGGTTGCAGTACTTTTCTGGTGACTTTGTTAAGTGTTTGAGCGCGCCTAATTCTTTTTCCGTGATTGCCAAACAAATCATGGGATCTATTTGTTGTTGTTGTTTCCCCCAATTTTCAGAAACAACACCGCGGCCACAAAGAGGCCATGATCGACAACATGTCAAGGCAGTTGAATGAACATGTGAAGACCTCCCCCAATGAAGCTGTGAATTTCAGGGACATATTTGCGTCTGAACTTTTTGGACTCTCTCTAAAGCTAGTAAGTCTTACATTTGATATATTAGCAATTTTCAGAGTATAAGGCGACGATTAGTAAACTGAGCTCGAATGAAATTTGAAGGTTATGGGAGAGGTTGTAAATGCGATTTATGTGGAGGAGCTGGGCAAGACCTTAACAAAAGATGAGATATATAAGATTCTAGTGCTTGACTTGATGGAGGGTGCGATTGAGGTGGATTGGCGCGATTTCTTCCCGTATCTGAAATGGATTCCAAACAAAAGCTATGAGGAAAAAATCCGTAGAATCGATTTCCTCAGAAAAGTTGTGATGAGGGCATTGATGGAGAAGCAGAAGAAGCGAATTGCATCTGGAATGGTGGGTTTACTTTAGATTACTGCTACATGTTTGTGCAAAAATACTACGATGGTGGTCGTCCTAATTCCTCTCTCATGTTACAGGAAGTAAACTGTTACATTGACCATCTGCTATCATCATCGGAACTGAGAGAAGACCAAATTCTAATGCTGCTTTGGGAAACCATTGTGGAGACGTCAGATACCACATTAGTGACTTCAGAATGGGCTATGTATGAACTGGCTAAGGACAAAAGCCGACAGGTCTATTTGTTACCTCCATCTGTTTTTGTTTTCAGAGAATATTGGTCCCTGAATGTTCATTCAAATAATGGCATTGTGTTTGCATTACAGGAGCGACTGTATCAGGAACTCCACAATGTTTGTGGACATAACAAGGTGAGTGAAGAGCATTTATCAAAGCTACAATATTTAGGGGCTATTTTCCATGAAACCTTGAGGAAGCATAATCCTGTTCCAATTGTGCCTCTGAGATATGTGCATGAAGACACCCAACTGGGGGGATATCACATTCCGGCAGGCATCGAGGTGAGTTGATCTTTTGAGCTCAGTTACTTGTATATGCTTTATGTATGGTGATGGGATGACCATTAATATTGAGGATATGGTGGTGAACACAGATAACAGTGAATATATATGGATGTAACATGGATAAGAACAAGTGGGAGGATCCTATGGAGTGGAAGCCGGAGAGATTTCTGGATGAGAGATATGACAGTGCGGATCTGTACAAGACGATGGCGTTTGGAGGAGGGAAGAGGGTGTGTTCTGGCTCTCTCATGGCTTCTTTGTTAGCAAGCGTGGCAATTGGCAGATTTGTTCAGGAGTTTGAGTGGGAGCTCCGTGGAGGGGAAGAAGAAAATGTGGATACTGTGGGCCTCACCACACACAGGCTCCACCCCCTGCAAGTGAAAATCAAGCCCAGGAATTAA
Organism: Leucaena leucocephala; assembly: GCA_037074615.1. Lineage (NCBI taxonomy): Eukaryota > Viridiplantae > Streptophyta > Magnoliopsida > Fabales > Fabaceae > Leucaena > Leucaena leucocephala. The sequence goes on from CM073542.1 coordinate 1,167,690, forward strand.
TGGCGATGGATCAGTAATGCCAGCCGGATTAGCTCTAAATTTCACCGGTGAATGTGTTTATGAGACATGCCAAGAGTTGAATAAATGTATGAGTAATATAATATACTCCAATAAATAATATAATTTTATTAAGTGTTGTTTTCCATCTTTTTCTATTTGTTTTTATACTTGATCTATCATTCTCACTTCCGGTGGCCTTCTCCAATAATAAATGATGATGCCATGTCAGACCTCCAATGCTGAGTTCTCACGCCACCTGAACGTGCCACGTTGCATACTGGGTCAAATTGTCAAACCTCATTCTTCTTCATTATTCACACCAATCCCCATCTTATAAAAGCTCAGCCTTATAATCACAGCTTCCTTTGCCTTCCCGACACCGGAGATGGAGGCTGATCAAGCATTGATTGGTGCTTACAGGCCTCAGCAGAGCCTGGGATTCCCTCCCCCGCAGCGCACTAAACCCTTGCCATGTCCTCGTTGCGGTTCCACAGCCACCTAGTTCTGCTACCACAACAACTACAACCCTTCCCAGCCGCGTTACCTGTGCAAGTCTTGCCGTCGCTACTGGTCCCACGGCGGCACCCTCCGCAACGTCCCCGTTGGCGGTGCCACTCGCAAGATTTCTAAGAAGTCGCGCGCTCCCTCTTCATCTTCCTCTGTTCTATCCACCACCGCTTCACACCCAACATCGACGGCCTCTTTTTCGTTGGGATTATTTGGGTTTTCACACGAGTTCTGTCATGGAGGGACTGGGGCTTTTTCCAAGTTCCCTGCTCTACCCTCTGACTACAACTCATGGCATGACCTTACTCTGCTACGCCATCCTCCCGATAACCTCAACTAGTGCCCTATGCTCTCTTCTTTCTTACGATTAATACTGGCGTTTCCAACATATACGCTTACTTGCTCTGTAAGTATCTTTTGTTAACGGTGCCTCCCTGCTTCGTCAATCAAATGTCGCTGCAATAGCATCTTGGAGAGCATTTACGTCGAATATGTTTACTTCAATGATATTCTGTATGTACTTAGTATTCTGGTTTTGTACTTTTCCGCTTTATTTCGGTCTGAATTTCCTTTTTTTCTGTTTGGAAAGTGAAGGTAGCTGTTTGAGTGACCCAACATCAATGATTTGACTGGGAGACATGTTAATGACATAGGCATTGCTGTGCATCGCATGCTGCTTCTCTAGTGCCATCTCTTATTAACGACCTCAACGATGTTGCTTTGTTTGTGTTATAGCACCCAAAGCCCAATGATGTATTTTAACAGCTCAGGAAAAGCCACATTCTCTCTTGTTTTATTTCGCATAATACTCTAGGATTCTGAAAATCACAAACGAATTTGTAGTTAGTTGGTTACACATATCTTAGTTTCATATCGATGTCAGGGATTTAAAAGTCCCTCTCAAATTTCCGGTTCCCCTTATCTGTAGATAAATTTAGACATCTTTCTTGCTTCTTGAATTGGAGTTATGTGCCCCTCATGGCTGTATCATTAATTAGGTTTTCCTTGGCTGATGTTTGGTCATAACTTTTTATTTTATTTTTTAAATTGCTAACGGCGTATATTAAAGAGTATTTTTGCAAAATATATCAAGGGGACTGTAACTAAAATTATTATAAATTTTTTTTTAATGGATAGTTCATTTGATATGGATCTCATTCGGGAAGGAAAGTCAAAGCAACTTGAGCAATGATTTCATGAAGGAGTCGACACAGACCCGATTCCTGTTTACTTGAATTGTATCTGTTATACATATGTGAAGCATACAGGAAGGAGCTGACACAGACCTGAAATAAACAAAACTGCATAATAAGATGATACATATAGGTAGCAATTACATGACGTTCAGAAATTCAACTAGGTTTGAAGAATTTCAAATTGAGGCCATTAGTGACAATGCTCCAAATACCCCCAATGGTGAAGGCCAAGCTAAAAGCAACTCCCAGCCAACCCAGAATCCAGTTGAAGTACCAGTTGAAGCTGTATTTGGTGGGCTGCTTTATGAGAACCCACATGAAGCATGGATATGCAAAAGTCACCGGAAGAGTGAGTCCTCCCATCAAACCTGCGAGGCTCGAGAGAAATGGAAGTGCCACTCCTATGAAGAAGGAGACAAATCCAAAGAAAACTCGGAAGGCTGACCTCACCCATATTGAGCAGGGACGATTTGTTCTGCTCGTGTACCCTGCTTCAAAACTATCAAAAGCAGGCATCGAGTATATCTGGAAACTGGTCAAACAGCTAAACACAACCAGAAGGAAGCTCAGGGCAAGAATCCCTCTTGAGATGTCATGGCCGTGAAACGCATATAAAGCCGCCAGAATCCCTCCTTGAGGCATCTGTAATAACCAACCACACAAAATGAGTCACGACAACTAGAGTTCAATTCAACTCTGCATAATTAATGAATATAAGGCTCTACCGAGACTCCTACCAGGTTTCCATAGGCCCAAAAACCTCCAACGGCAACAGGGAAGAGGCACATTGCGATGAAGAAATACGCAACCTTGGCACCTTTCCACATTGGCACATGAGCAGGGTGCTTAAAAGTCGATGGCATTGTGGCCTGAGATTAAGAAGAAATTAACTTAACCATGCGTAAACCTTTGAGTTACTTTGAAAAGGTGAAACTAGAGAAACGTGATTATTTATTATCATACCTGAATTTCTAGGACTAAGTTGTGGCCCCTGAAAGCAAAAGCTATGATTCCAAGTGCGTTCATGACAGAGAAAAAGGAAGCAGAAGAAGACGGCAAGGACAGGGGTGCGTAGGAAATAGAGGGTGGCCTTATCTGGCTAACGGAGAGAATCCAGACCATGGTGGAGTAAGTAATGGCGGTGACAGCCCCTACGAGTGAAAGTCCTGCGATTGAATTGAGATTTGGCAGCTGAGAGAGAACAATGGAGAGAGAAGTGAAGACCAGGTACCACTCAACCGTGGTCAGGGGATTGGAGGTACACGTAGGGCCACAAACTATTTGGAAGAACAGTTTCATAGTCTCCCCGCCAAATAGGATCAAAGCCGTTCCCGTTCCTGCTGATAAGTAAACTGTTGGAAACAGAGAGAGCCAGACGCCTAATCTTTCGCCTGCATCAAACCACGGAGAGGTAAGGAAAACAAGTCGATGCTATGAGTTGGTTGCAACTTATAACTCACCGAATGCTGCCTGGGCCAGTTCCACATATCTGTTGTATCTTTTCCCAGGAACTGCTTCGTGTAGTTGAACCAGAATCCATAGCGTGTATAGTTGCCAACAATATGCTACAATCAAGGAAATTATTCCCCAACTCCTGCACAATATTTCGCCCAAGTTCTTCTTAGTGACCTCATATCTACAGTCTCATTAACCTATAATCTGTACTGACTGGACAGATTTTCTTATTAATTGCGCGGACCATTAAAGAAATAACGGTCAAAATGTGCTTTCGAATCTCTGAACAAGTGTCGAGGGAAAGATGTCTATAGACTATAGCTATCAAAAGAAAGAATTTGGACAGTTTTACCGGTGGACCCTATGAAGGATGATACTATGATGCCGTTTCCTTTAAAATAGGTTATCTTTGGAAGAAGGGAAAGCTAAAGTGCCAAACAGATTGCCTCAAGCGTGTTTCGAAATCCTTTAATCTATCATGTCTCATGAGTATGTGAGGCGAAAGCGAGACAAAGTTTTCCAGCGTAACGAAAAATAAAGTTTGTGGACAGAAGGAACTAGTAACAGTGACTGGTATAATAATTAAAGCAACTTAGGTATGTGCTGGTGCAGCTGAAAACAAATGCGCCTCCTTTTTTTTTTTCTTCTTTTAAATAAATAACTAGACATTTCACTAGTTCGGAAGGCATTGGCTTGTGAGACAATGAGGACATTAAAATGAAATTATGATTATGATTAATGACGTACGTGTAGTAATGAGTTATGACTTATGAAGGTGAGACTTGAGAAACGAAATTAAATTTTAAAATTTTGAAGGGTGGATTTCTCTAAAAAATAAAAAGGACAGGAGCGGGGTGACGAAAGAAATGTACCAGCCTAGATAAACGAAGGCAACGGGCAGAAGCAAGGCCTGGAAGCCAACGCCGGCATTGAGGTTGTGAAAAGCGGCGTAGTAAGCATTTCCGTTGCGAGACTCGGTGATGGGAAGCCATGCGTCTTGAGGGTTGAGCTTGGTGAGGTGGCCCACCTCCTCCAGGTAACCCTTCATGTTGATGAGCACCCTCTTCATCGGCGTTCCGATGGGGCTCAGGAACCTGGGCGATATGAACGACGTGGGAGTCCATGCGTTGGACGACTTGGCCTCCTTGGAGCCCTGTCTCGGCGACCTCTGCCCCGACGGCGTCTGTATCTCGGGCGTGGACACTCTTGGCGTCGCCGGTATTGATATGAGCTCCGTCTCTGGTCTCTCCTCCATGGCGAGGTCGCTAACCCAAACGGAGTTGGCACTTGCCCGGTCTATTCGTCTCTGACTATAACAGCGGTAGCTATATAAGAAGAGAGAGGAGAGCACAATGATGAATAGGGGGCTACTTTCGTTCCTTTAAATAAGAAGGAAGGAAGTAGTAATACTTTATTAAAGAAATGCTTTGGATGGCTCGGAGGGAGGGAGGGGCAGAAAGAGAAAGGATCCGATAAGTGTAAACCATGTGCCGTCTTTGATCCCTAAACTATAATATGCCATTGAGATTTGTTTGATTAGATAGAGTGAGAATGCGCCGTAGTGCTTGGAGCGGTTCTCGCTTATAATCCCTATGCTCACTACTTACTGTGAGTTACGTTTTGAGTGGTTTGAAGGTAAAGTTAGATGTGAGAACTGAGAACAGCCCTTTTATTTAATTGAAGCGGTTTAAAATACCCAGGTTACGGGTAAAATAACTATATAGTTTAAAATCAATATCTTGCATGTATTCTTGTATGCGTACGATGTCGGTTAAAACGTACGTACCGAATGCGAACATTTATTTATGGGAAGATACGGGATTACAGGGGTTGAAGAGACATAAAATGAGGTGGGGTCCAAGGCGTGGGAATTGGGTTTGGAAGGCACGCGGTCAAACTATGGAGTAAAGGGGGCCCCAGCTTGAACATGTTGGGAGATACGGATCATTCTGAATAGGATCCCTTTCTAAAGAATAAAGAAGACGGTGGATGAGGCCCCACTGCTGCTCCTCATATTCATGAGCTCGGCAGCGCGCGTGCCTTATTTTAACTAGACACTGCAAACATGCTCAACCCTCTTCTTATGAGACCTTCTCATTCCCAATTATTCTGTTGTTGGTGGGGTGGGGCAGATATTTTCCGCCCAAACAACCTTCGAGGAAAATAATTATTTTTTGGAACAATTTTTTTTTCAAATTTTTTTCAGTTATGATTAGAAGAGGAAGCCTACTCCAACGGCTTTTTGAAGAAGAAACCATCTTGTGACTTGGGCTGCATGATTAAACCATGAGGCCCATGAATTCTCTGATTTTGGACCAAGGTTGGATTTATGTTACTATAACGAGCCCTATGACCAGAGGGTGACCTGCGACTCCATGTTCCTCGTTATTAGCCCATGGTCAAATTTTAATAGTTCAACTATGACAAGGTGTCAATACTGTAATAACGATATAGAAGATATTCTACATATTCTTCAGGACTGTAGTTATGCGAGATATCTCTGGAGTAGTTTGGTTAATCCAAAGTATTATTCCACTTTTTTTAAAACTCTTTTACGAGATTGGTTTGCTTTGAATCTGAAGAGGGAACTGGTGTGTCATGGCATTACTAATTGGACATCAATTTGGGGAGTCGCAATTTGGAGTCTATGGAAATGGAGGAATCAACACATATTTGATACAGACTTCCTGAAACCGTTGGATCCTTACATGGTTATTATGAAATCGTGGAAGAGCTTTGTCCAGAATCCAGATTCAAGAGGAAAACTTAATTAGTGATCATATAATCCCAACCTCCTCTAGTTGGCAACCTCCGCCTTTGGGATAGGTCAAAGTGAATGTTGATGGATCTTGTACGGCTGAGCAAAATAGCGCAGGATATGGTGGAGTTATAAGAGATCAAGCAGCAAGATGGGTAGCTGGATTTACAAATCAATTGGGCTCTTGTTCTGTATTGGAAGCTGAGTTATGGGCAGTGTATAAAGGCCTTAATTTGGCTGGGGATCTAGGGTTCAAGAAAATTATTCTATAATCTGATTCAAAGAATGTGGTTGATATGTTGTCTCATGGAAATGTGGATATATGCAATCTGATAGTGCTACAAATACAAAGCCTCTTCCAACGGGCCTGGGAACTGAAGCTCCAGTATATCCCAAAAGTTTATAACAAGGTAGCAAATGCCATGGCTAAAGATGGTTTGATTACTACGGCAATATTATATTCATGTCCTCCATATTTGGAGTCTCTAGTTATTTCTGATAGTTTGGGATCTAATCCCTTTCTGACATAGATTTTTGATATTGGGCACTTAGCCCTCTCTTGTACCAAAAAAAAAAGTGTTAGATATATATACCCATCATTCTTGTTTCAGCTAATAAAAGAGTGAGACATATGACTATTTATAAGATATTTAATTCTTAAAAAGTATTATTTTATTGTGATTTCAGTCGCAATATTTTGGGAAGAATCTTAACTTCTGGGTATTGAGGTTTACGCCTGAGGGTAATAGACAGTTCACCTTACCTGACATTGATATCGTCTAAAAGAAAGGGAAACTTCACCTTACTTTTAGATTATGGGTGATTTCAACCATTTTCTAAAAATTTTTATACAAAAAAAAAATATCACAGATATATAAAATGATAATTTTAAATTGAGAATTTAAAATCTAATACATATCCAAAGAATAGAACCATCTAATAGATATTTTGATTAAATAAGGATTGATGGATATAACAATATTATATTTGTACCCTTTTCATTTAAACGCAATTACAATCAAAGAATATTTAGGATTTAATCCCTACATTATTTAATTTTTTTTATTTTAGGCATATTAATCTTTGTTGTACTAACAAAATTTTTGCTGGTTATTTAATTAGTTGCATGTTTTCCTTATATTTTTCAAAATTCATTTATTTAGTTTTCTTATCTCATAAATATGTTTTTTTATCAAAAAATTATTATAAAATACAGTTATTTGACGAATATAAATTACGCTTAAAAAAAATCAATTACCTCCAAAAATTGAGTTCTTACGTTTAATTTGTGGTTTGTGCGTTCCTTTTTGTTTTGTTTTTGTTTTTTCGTTCTTTGCCTAAAAGCAGCTTCAAAAATCTGGCCATGGTTTTTGGTGGCTCCTGAATCTGAAAACGGGATCGCTCCCTTTTTTCTGGAATTTCTTTTGCCTGCTTTCTGCGCCCCGCCTTTCTCTCTTAGTTTCAGTTCTTACGCCGTCCCGCCCCGCCCCGCCTCCCCGTCCAATGTCTCCGACTGATTCCTAGGGTTGCCTAGTCTCACTTCTTACTCCACGAAACCGCTATCTGCAATCTTCATAAAGTTGGTTAGTTTTGCAGCTGCAGATATGGCTGTCCGGGTTACTTTTAGCTATTCTGGCTATGTCGCCCGGAGCTTGGTTTCGTCGGCCGTTACTCGAGTTTCCTGTACCCCTTGCTTCCTGGAATGCTGGATCCGGTCTCGCATATTTTGTCCTGGCCAACAGAAGCATGATGTCGATTCCTCCTCCCCTTGCGGCGTGCGTAGTTACCATTCCGATTACGGGCGGCCCAAATCCAATTGCTGCGTCCAGAATTTAGCACCTAAGTATACGACTCTCGCAGCGGGAATTCTGGGTGATAATTCTAAAAACCCGTTCGTTTCGGGTTTGATTTCGATGATGAGTTCAACTGTTGGTGTATCTGGTTCATGTGGCGTGGGTACTGTTGTTTGTGGTATTTCCCCGTGGAAAACCACTTCAATTATACCCTTTTTACAGGGGCTGAAGTGGCTTCCTTGTAACCAGTCAATTCCCTTTATCACAAGCTGCGTGGTGGATAAAGGCGGACCACACGGCTTTGGCGGGGAAGATTACCAGAAGTCGGGGTACAGTTCCAAGGAGATTGAGAAGACGGGCTGGCTTCCTCGTTTTTTACGACTCTGTTCAGAGGATGCGAAAGCTGTGTTTACTGCCGCTACTGTTAGTATTCTCTTCCAATCGTTCTTGGCTGAACCGAGATCGATTCCCTCGTCCTCAATGTACCCAACTCTGAATGTAGGTGACCGTATTTTGGCGGAGAAGGTTTGTACCCTTTAAGAATTCTTGTCCTCCACAAATTTAGCTGGTATTTTTAGTCTATGCTTTTATTTTAAGAAGGCATGTGTTATCTGCCCTGCTATGGCGAGAATGTTGGTTTCTAATTCGCATCTGGATGCCTTGAAATGAATTGCTAAGCTCAGATGTTGTAGCAAATATCACTATACCGACTTTAACTTTTTCCTCCGCCCTTTATCATTACACACTCCTCGCTCTTAGAAAACATACTTAGTATGGATCCCAATCCAATTGGTGTGACATTTGGTCACTGTTAGTACAAATTAAATTAAATATGTCATGTAAATGACAAAGTTCTGGTGTTGAAGCTATTATTAACATATAAAGATCACCGTTTATCTCCCCCCTCTGATATCCTAATTCTCTTACATGCATTAAGAAGCGATGCCCATGTCCTGTATGTGTCTCCTTGGGTCCCATCAAAAGGTTAATGATGCTTTCCTATTGCTCTAACTGAAAAGTAGGTGATCAGGTCGATTCGGGAATATAGCACGTTACGTTTAATCGGTAACTGTTCTAATTTTGCCTCAGTTTTTTATAAACTGATTGCAATGGGTTATTGTGAATGCTTAACAGGTTTCCTTCTTCTTTAGAAGGCCTGATGTTTCAGATATAGTAATTTTTAAGGCGCCTCCTATTTTGCAGGTATTATGTACTCTCTTGCTTTTCTGTTAGTTTAATCCATACTGGGCGTGGTAATAATGTTTACCTTTTAACCATATGGGGCTTTGAAGGAAATCGGTTATAATTCAGGTGATGTGTTTATAAAAAGAATTGTGGCTAAGGCTGGGGACTGTGTTGAGGTAAGCTTTTAATATTGACTAAAGGATGGCATTTGGTTCAAGGCTACTTTTTAAAACTATCACATCTTGATTATTAACTTGTATGCCTTGTGGATTCTTTGGTAGGTTCTTGATGGAAAGTTACTGGTGAATGGTATTACTCAAGAAGAAGAGTTCATTTTGGAGCCACTCGCTTATGAGATGGACCGGCTGGTAAAGCCTCAACAAACATATTATTATACACGTAATTTTGCCCTGGTTAGCTCAAGAACCAAATGAATCTTAAAAAACGAAGAAAACAACAACAACGTTGCCACTTAAATCCAACTTCTTTGGTTCATGAACCTCAGTTGGGTTGCAAACAACAGCAGAGCTGACTTGGTTCTTTGCCAGTCTAACTTGCAATGAAATGTGGTTGGTTGATCCTGCCATTGTCAACGTGTTTAGGCGTTTTCCCCTTGATTGTTTTCGTTACAGGTTGTGCCCGAAGGTTATGTCTTTGTGATGGGAGACAATCGCAATAACAGCTTTGATTCCCATAACTGGTAAAAACAGATTCTTCTCATTACTAATGTTCTTATTGTTTCTGTTGGAAGACATTTATCTAGGAGGGATGGAAGATCCATTTTGGCCCATCCATGGATGATGTTCTTGATAGAAGGTCATGCTTATGTATACTTGCTATCAGAAATGAGTTTTAGAGTTGTGTGTGGGTATGTATGGGGACACAGCTAAACTGCTCCTGTTTTAGGATTAAGATCTCTAAAGTATGTGTCCTCTGTGTGTGTGATAGGGGTCCGCTACCTGTCAAGAACGTTGTTGGTAGATCCATGTTTCGATACTGGCCTCCGTCCGAAGTATCCGAGACTTGCAAGCTGACTCCTGGGAATAATTCTGTGGCAGTTTCTTAACATGAACGGTTGATGGCTTCGCACTTCTTCCGCGCAGAGTATGCTGTCCACTTTTCAAAAACGTGCGTCATGAATATCTTGTTCATTGATCTCATAAGGGAACCCCACTGTGCTTACTCTAGTCACATTCTGAGTATTTGTGCTCTTGAATAAGAGCAAGGGCATTATTGGCCCCCAAAACGAAAGAGCGAGATCTTTCAGTTAAAAAGAAAGAAATGAACAGAATTTTTGGTATTCTTTTTTCGGCTCAGGAAAGAAAGCAACGTGTTGATAGATTTGTTTTGCATGTGCCTCATCATAGTGCCCGATTATTCGGCCGAATAAAAAAAATGAAGCTTGCACAACTATGTGAATATGTACGGATGTATATTCATAGCGAAGTCACGAAGTACGCAATTTTTTTATTTGTGTAGCGGCAATATTTGCATTTGATATAAAAAGTCATTTCTCCATAATGAGAAAAAATGCTTTTTGAAGGCATTGCTACTAGAGTTGTTGTAAAAGTTATTTCTCCTTCTGGCACATTCAACAACCCCACGGCAAGACAAGACTTGATTTTAGGCTCCCTCGCATAATATATGGGTTGGTTAAGGAAGACACGTTGACAAAACAGTTGCCAATGGTCCGCACGTGTAATAAATTTTTGGTCCCCGAGGTAAGAGAATTCGGTTAAAGGGCACAAAAGTAAAGATTTGAAAGGAAAATCTTGGCATCTTCGCGCCATAAATAAACCCGTTTGCTTGCTTTGCATATTCGTTCACAAGGCGATCAGAAACCCAAGCTGAAGCTGTGTTCGTTGAGAAGACGAGGATGGCAACTTATCGCATGCCGATGCTATTCTTCTTCCTTCTGATCCCTGTCCAATTCTATAATGCCTTACATTCAGCATCTGCTCTTCCTCTTCTTGCAATCGCCCCTCCCTCTCAAGCCACTCTTTCCCTATTGCAGGTACGCCCCATTATCTGCCTATTTCTTTAATTTATCTTATCCTTTTGTTTCTTCTTTTTTCGCAACACTCTTCATCTGGTTCTTTGTTATATGACTATATATGTTTTCAGCTAATCACTTCTCGTTGTTTCATCGATGTCAGGATGTTTTAAAGAATATTTCAGCAAGCGAGAACTGGAATTTGAAGGCTGTAAGAATTTCCCAGTTGGACGCTGGGGAGGTGAGGTTTGGCGCCTTCCGGACCTATGAATTCTCTGTCGAGTTGGGCAAGAGCCACTTTGGCTCTATCAATTTCTCGGACGACTTTGTTCCTTGGCGCAAATTTAGAAAACCCAAATCCGATTTATACTCTGTCATTCATGGAGCAACTTCCTGGGCAGTACTGGATACCTTGGAAATTGAAGGTCCACTTGAGTTACGAGTCGATCCTCCTCATCGACTCTCCCTCTCCTTGCCGGTACGCCCGTTACTTCCTTTGCTTTCTTTCCTAATCTTGCTCCCGAGATTATATTATTTGATTCTTTAATCTGTACTTGGTTTCCAAGTCATCTGGCTGCTAGCATCATATCATCATCTTTCTTAGCTTGTCACAAAAATGATATGTGTATTGCTGCCATTTGTGTTGTTCCAACTGTAGTTTAATTAATTAAAACCGTGATGTTTTGGGGTGCGTGCAGCTGAATAACTCTCATGCTGGTTTGAAACGCGTCCTTGTTGGTGAGTGCATCACATTAAAAGTAAGAAGAGCTTTAGAAGTGTCGTTGCGTTACTCGTCCAATTATGATCTGCGAATGGATGAAAAAATGACGTTTGGCGAGTATGAGAGTGATTATCGGCCCTTTTTGTCGTCATGTAAATACATTCAAGTAGTTCAAGTGCTCATATCTGGAGGCTCTGCATCATTGGCTGCTCATGTAGAACGAAACCCTGATTTGCGCGTAGAAACTGTTTCTATACCACATGACGGCATTCTGCTGATTTCAGATGAAGGCAAGTACAGAAATGAATCGTCGTGCCCTTATGATGCTTCGTGTATGAGATTAAGTATGGCCGAGAAAATTTGGAGGAGCATTGTAGGGCTTGGGCTGCTTCAAAATGATCCCGTGGTGTCCGTTGCCTTCCAAGCAAATAAGAAGGCATCAGCTGCTGTCAAAGTCCCCATAGGAGTGGAAAGAGAGGTCGCAAGACACTAGATATACGAATGGATCAGGTATAGAGACGAGGCAGCCGGGTTCGACGTGCTGGGGTTCCGTGTCGAGAGGCGCAGAATCGAATGGGTTAGGTTTGAGGTGGAGGCCGTGGTGGAGGCCGACGAGCAGCTGAAGCTTTATTACTGGAAGAAATCCAGACCCATTCTCTACTGGCAAGATATCGTTTCCAACAACTCCTCGCCCACTTGGGATCTTGATCATCTTCCTCCTTATCATTTTTATAACCTTCTGCTTTAACTAGGCACCATCGCTGTACTTGTAAATGCCCAGAATTTTGAATAGAGCTTTACGTACGCTCTCGCCATTGTATCCTCGTGGGATTTGAACCCATACAATATATTCTTTGAGCACGTGACGACCCTATGCAAGCGCTCTTTACGCTTCAAGTTCAGCGTTACATGCTTTTCTTTCAAATATTTTCATTATTTATAATTAAAAGTTGAAATTTTCTATTTGAACTTCGTAAAATTGGGTCTAGAAACGTAATTTTTTAAAAACTTGTTTGGATTATAAGTTAAATCGAAACGCAGTAATAAAACGGCCATTTTCTTGCCACGCATACCGTCCGGGGACGCACCGAATCGCAGCTGTTTTGTTCCCTTCCCTTTGCATCGTATTCGTACCTCAGTCTGAATCAATCATCGATCCTATAATTATTCTCTGGCCAAGCAGGAAAAGAAAACATATCGTATAAAAAAGTGGCCCAACAGATCACGTGGCCTCCACATGCTGGCGCGATGTTTTAAATGTTACGACCGTTACCCCTCTGCTCCCCTCTGCATCCGCTTATCTGTCGCCATCCTCTTTGCAAAATTACCAATAAAGCCCCCGCTCCATTTCTAATTTACGTACGTGACATGTATTACTGCGAGGCAACTGACTTTGAAAGATGAAGTGAAAATTGAGAGCACTTGGTTTCGAGTAAAGGGTGGGTATGAAAAAGAATATCCTGGTGTGGGGGCTGCGGTGACTTGCACTTTAATGATGAGATTTAAATCTTTGGTCTTTTTAAGCGGACGCATCATTGCCTCGTTCCATGCAGCTTATCTCTTTGTGGGTCAAACCCCACATCTCTCTCTCTCTCTCTCTCTCTCTCTCTCGTTTGTTTGTTTTGTTAGTGCGAGTGTGAATGTGGTTCGTGAGATGGATGTATGGGTTTGGATCACTTTTAATTTAGGCCTAAAAGCACGTAAAGGGTGGGGAGCATTGATCATGAAAGCTTTGAATTTTTGTTGATGGCCGGCGTGACGATTGGGCATGTCTGTATAATTTGATTGTGATTACTTATCTTAATTTCATCACAAGTGGTTCAATAAGCCAGAATTCGGATTAGAACGCTAATTGTGTGGACCCCAGCCCACTAATGACGTAATTTGTTACCAGTTTCGTGGATAAACATAAATTCAAGTGCTGTTCATTACAGTAATCCCATGATTTACTACCACGGCCGGGATTTATTCATATTAAACAAAGGTTTTTATCTGGTCAGCTGATGGATTTGAAGTTCATTGTCTTTGTTTGCAATTTCGGATGAATAACGTGCTAGAAAATTTATATTTTACCTTCAACTGGAGTTTAATTATAAACTTGTGATACACATACACATTGTTATGTTCTTTTATAAAGAATTGTATGTCTCATTTAATCGAACATAAAAGTTTATATTATATATTTTATAATATATATAAATTATTTAATTATTTTTTATATTAATTATAATTAATTAGTTAATTTAATTTTTTAATTTATACGTATGGGAACAAAATATAAACAATAATAAATGAATGATTAAGCATAAACAAATTTAAAAAGGTTAGATATAAGTATAACTATAAGAAATCTTCTCCTTCTGTTTTATAAGTAGGAACATTGTAGTCATGAATATCATTAATTTTCTCAAATGTGAGTACTCATTTGTAGTAATAATTTCTCTAAGGTCTTCATTACATGATACATTAATAATACTGAGCATTTATGGTCACATGTGCTGACAAACAAGTAATTACAAAGGGGGATCTTAAATTCAAAGGGCTTCTATTTAAATATTCTCCTACGGTTCTGCCAAACTAGTTACCACGCATTAAATATTGTACGTTCTACCTGGAAAAAAATGTTGATGTTTACCCACCCAGATTTTGATCTTGCATCTTGGCAATGGAATACAAATGCACGTCACACAGAACAAAATTCACATCATGGCGTACTTCCTTTAACTGAGAAGTGGAGATGTGGAACTAGAAATACGGAATGGCACATAATGGTCCATGGACGATTTCATTAATAATAGTTGTAATTTACATATATTTTTAAAAAAATTATAGCAAGCTCTTTATCCACGTTTCCGTAGCCTCTTTTTATTCCTTTTAAAAGAAAATTTATAAATTTAACGTCCCTTTAGTTAACTATAATGCTAAAATGTTAAAAGTATTTTAAGTATAAATTTTAATTTTAATTTTTTTAAAATAAATAGTCACATATTTATTTTTTTTAAACTAAATTATAATTTAAAACTAAAATTTTATATAAATTATTAAGAATAATTTTTAAAATAATAAAAAAATTATAAATTATATAATTATTATCTTATTATTATTTTTCCTGACACCCTCTTTTATTATTATATTTTTAATAAAATCTTACTATTTTTAATATTTTTTTAATTATAATTTTTTTAGTAATAAATATAAAATAGATTTATTTAAAATTATTTTTTTATATATTTTTTTAATTTTTTTAAAAAAAATTTTAAATATTTTTTCATCAACCTTCTCGACCGTAAAACTCGGCCAAAAAATCTCCAAAAGCTCAAGGAAATTAAAACTCGAGGAATTTTACACAAAGTCTGTAGGAAAATTAGAGCGCCTCGAAAACTGCAAGACGCAGAGGCTGAATATCTACGGTCCACGCGTTCAACGCATTCTCAAAAGAAGGTGTTTCGAGTGCAATTGAATATCTCATGGCGACAACCATAACGTAATCCCCCAACATCGCTTTCTTCATACTTACTTTCTCAGCATTTTACGGGAAAAAACATCAGTTTCTTCCTCGATTCTTCCTCAGTCCTCTTTAATTTATTTAATCACTCTGTTTAGGGGGTAGTTATTAAAGGTCTTCCTTTCCGGGGTCGGTGCTTCCCTGAGCCAAAGAAGAATCGGGAAAATCTCAAGTTCCATTCGCAGGCAAACAAGTTTCTGATCAAGGATTGTGAAATGGGTGAAACCGAGCACCACCATCCCCCGCCGCCAGCACAGACGCCTCCGCCTGGACCACCGCCGCCTAATCTCGCACTTTCGAGGGGGCCCACTTGGACACCCGCCGAACAGCTCCTCCAGCTTCACTACTGCATCCATTCCAATCCTTCCTGGCGTTAGTATCCCTCTTTCTTTGATTCTGCTTTGGAAGTTCTTTTATTTATGCCAAAAAGCTATAAAGGTCTTCGTGATGTTAAAAGGAGTGGGATTTTTTTTTGAAAATAAAAAATAAAAAAATTGAAACTCAGCTCCATGTCTCTCTCTACGTCTGCGGCTGAAGAGGCAGGATATGGCTTGTTCTGGATTTCTTTTTCATATTTAAAATTTCTCTAGCGGCTTCGTTGCAGATGGCTTGTTGTTGCCTTTTCTAGTCTGATTCTTCGTTAAGTTCCCCTTTTTCCCCTTATTATTTGTGTGGATTGCGTCAATGAATCCAACTAATATTAACTCTTAAGTGATTAGGTATGTGTAAGAATTATATAAATTTCATTTCGGTTTCTTTAATTGTTGTTTCTCCAGCTTACGCCATTTTCCCCTTAGTCCTAGTCCACTGGGCGACTAATACCTTTTTGTCCTTCCACTGTTTTGACAGCGGTGGCATGTCTACTGGGTTTTCAGCACTACATCGTGATGCTTGGAACTACCGTTCTGATTGCAAGCAACTTAGTGCCTCTGATGGGTGGGGGCCATGTAAGTATAGGCCCTGATTTTATTATAATTTCATACTAACAATAACCAACAAACAAGCTTGGCTTTGATCTTTTTATAGCATACTAACAGTTGGTCTTCTTGGGCAGGGTGACAAAGCTCGCGTGATTCAAACCTTGTTATTTATGTCCGGAGTGAACACTTTACTCCAGACATGGTTTGGTTCAAGGCTTCCAGTAGTAATGGGTTCTTCAATAGCCTTTTTTATCCCAGTGATGTCCATCATAAATGGTTACAGTGACCGTAATTTCTCATCTGAACATGAGGTTCGTATGCGTCACACAGTTTGTCCCTTCAAAAACTTTAGTGGTTATGACATTGGAAACTTAACTATTCTTGCAATAACTTATACTGGTGTTGAAGCTTTATATGAGTACATCTGTATATGTAATTATGTTGGCACTTGTAGAGGTTTACCTACACAATTAGGACAATTCAAGGCTCCCTGATTGTTTCTTCTTTCATCAACATCATCCTTGGGTTTAGTAGGGCATGGGGAAATTTAACAAGGTAAATTAATCTCAATCTTCCATATTAATTTCTCGTTTTTTTTTGTTTGCCCCCCTCAAATTCTATACAGCCTGTTGTTTATATCTTAAAAGCAGTGAGAAACGTTGCAGCTTTAGTTTATTCTGTGGTTCTTTTTCATCCAGATTCTTTACCCCAATTGTCATTGTACCGGTGGTTTGTGTGGTTGGTCTTGGTTTGTTCATGAGGGGCTTCCCACTGGTAAATTTCCCTAACGCACTTACGAGTTTGAATACATTGTTGTTCATAATAGAAGATAAAAGGATAAGGTGTTAACTGTATAACATATCCGCTTCAATACAGCTTGCAAATTGTGTGGAGATTGGATTACCCATGCTCATTCTACTGGTCATAATCCAGCAGGTTTATCATCTCTTATCTCATCAGAAATTTTATGTTCTCACTCCCCTTTGGAACTGCAAATCTTGAGTTCATTCCCTCAAGGGTCTGGGGAGTTACTTAATTTTGACATTCAAAGGGGTGGCTCTACCCTGTTTTATGCAATTTTTGGATGACTTTTTGATGTAGCGTGGTTGCTAGCCCCCTTCTTGATATAGAATGAAAATTTCAGACTTTTATCCTTTGCTATGTGACAAGACCTTTGTTCTGATTCTGCAGTATGTGAGGCGCATGATTCATCCTGCTGCACAGCATGTGGTTGAAAGGTTTGCTTTACTCGTGTGCATTGGCATAATCTGGGCTTTTGCTGCTATCCTCACTGTGGCTGGTGCATACAATAATTCTAAAGATCAGACCCAAAGAAGTTGCCGCACAGATCGCTCCTACCTCATGTCATCTGCTCCTTGGTATGTTCAGATCCCAGTGCTTTTATTAATTTATTTTGAGTTTCAATGCTTTTCCAGAAATTTATAATGACTTATATGTTGCCTTTTAATTCTAGGATTAAAGTTCCTTATCCATTTCAATGGGGTACCCCCATATTCAGCGCTAGTCACATCTTTGGGATGATGGGGGCAGCACTTGTCACTTCTGCAGAGGTCTAGCAACTGTTACTTTATTTTTTTGATCCATTTCAGAATTTGACAGCTTCACTCTCTTGGAATTTGGAAGTGTTAATTATTTACATCGTCTGAATTTTTCGAGCCATTTTCATATAAACGATAACATGCTTGAGTTTCCTCTGGTGATGAAATTTTAAATCCTTCAATGCAGTCAACTGGGACTTTCTTTGCGGCAGCTAGGCTTTCTGGTGCTACGCCCCCTCCTGCACATGTCCTCAGCCGAAGCATAGGGCTACAGGTGAAGTACTAGTCATTATGCTTCTTACTAATCAATTTGATATTTGATTATTCTTTGGCTTCTCACAAGAATCTGGTATATTTAGACCGGTTATAATACTAGTTACTTAACTATTATTTTTGACCTCCTAAATACAGGGTTTTGGGATGCTGCTTGAAGGCATATTTGGTTCTATTGTTGGTACTACTGCATCCGTGTAAGCAAAAATGTTCCAATAATCACTTGTGACCCAACTCTAGCGTGATTACTCAAAAGTTTTGTATGCCTTGGTTGTGGCCTATAGTGACTGACTTATTGTGCTAAATATTTAGTATTTATATTGGTTCTCTTTTATTCATTATGCAGGGAAAATGTCGGCCTACTCGGGCTGACACAAATAGGGAGCAGAAGAGTAGTACAGATATCATGTGGTTTTATGATCTTCTTCTCTATTTTTGGTAATATATTTCACCTAAAACCGGATGAAAGTGCCTATTCTTTTTATACATTTTATGTGTGATCAAGTTACCGTATCTCTTTCAGGTAAATTTGGAGCCTTTTTTGCATCGATTCCTTTGCCGATATTTGCTGCTATTTACTGTGTTTTATTAGGAATTGTAGGTAGGTATTGCGGTTATCATGTAAGTTAACAGGATTTTGATTTTAAATAATAATAATCGGCGTGACAACATTTTGCTTCTTTTTTTGCAGCTGCTGTTGGGATCTCATTTATGCAGTTTGCTAATAACAACTCCATGAGAAATCTCTATGTTCTGGGTTTATCTCTCTTTCTAGGGATATCAATTCCTCAATATTTTCTTGTCAACACAACTCCAGACGGTCGTGGTCCGGCTAGAACTAATGCCGGTTGGGTAAGTCACTTGCGAGGTTTCCTAGTTCTTGACACCTTGGCATTGTTCCTTCTTTTGCTATTTATTTGGTTTATTGATTGCACAAGGCTATCAATAGAACACGTCATTCTGATCCGATTGTGTTGAAACAGTTCAACGACATTTTGAACACGTTATTCTCTTCGCCTCCAACTGTGGCAATAATCGTCGGAACACTTCTCGACAACACACTCGACGCAAAGCGTACTGTTAACGACAGAGGAGTTCCATGGTGGGTGCCTTTCCAGGCCAAGAGGGGAGATGGAAGAAACGAAGAATTTTACAGCTATCCTCTGAGGATAAATGAATATATACCTTCCAGATTCCTTTGAAATGCATGTTGCGTGCTTGTTTCTGCCTCTCTGCTGTGATCATATTTTCCTTAAATTTTTATGAGCGTGTAAAATATATAGACAAAATGTCACCATTTTGACTTGCAACCTGATTTCACCTTGTATAAATAGATTCATGTGACATACTAATTGTTTTTTTTTTTTTATGTGCGGTGCCCCAAAATGCAAAAGTTCAACCGGACAATGCGTAACTAGGGCTTTTAGAATTTGTTCCGAGGCACCGAGGAGGAAGAGCGGGGGGTGTTTCAGTTGATCCCAACGTGGCTAGTTCTATATGTTGTACCGTCAAAACACGAAATAAATACTAATGACGAGTGTACTGCTTAGCCTGTCGAATATGTCAGGCTGGCAAGATGTCGAGAGCCAGCTCTGCATGACTGTTGGAAGTTTTGTCGGCTAGCGGAAGTCCAGTTAAAATAATATGCTCTGGTTTTGAAGACGTTGAGTGGATTTTGTTCTAATATGATCAAGCCTGGGTTTGGAAAACATTAGATGGTGTGTGCGTTTTCTTTTCTTAATTGAGATAAAGGAAGACCCAAGAGAATTACGGGTCAAGCCTTGGACGTCGTATAAACGAATATTCCTCCGGGTCAAACATGGCCTATGAACTATGAAGCAAAGCTAGCGAGGGATGGAGACCTTCCTCTTATAGCGATTTTCGACCGTCAGATCCACACGTCTATCTCCGTTTTGTGCGAACTTCTCATGCCGAGGTTGGTGTGATTGAATTAACATAAAAAAAAATTATATACTTAACCTTGTATATTTAAGATATTTTTAAATCAAATCTTTTTTATATTATTTATTCTATAACTAATTTATTTATTTATATTATTAACATTTTAAAATTGACTTGCTCAGATGCATTAAGCATATAAGTTTTAAGTATTTAAGCCTTGTCATAAAATAAAAAGTACCATAATTTTCACAGATGATTAAGATAAATTCGTCCCGGACAAGCTGCAGAACAGATCACATTTGGTTGTTACCATAGAAATGCACCTGAAAACAGAAGGGATTTTGGTGAATTATACGATTATCGATTTCAGTTTTTTTTTTTGGGGGAGGGAAGGGGGCAAAGTTCATCTAGAAGGTTGGTATTTACATCTATATTTATAATTATAAATATACAAATACTCCAAAAGTGGAGAGGATAATAATAAAAAGCATTGACCAAAAGGCTAAATGCTTGTGAGGAAGTTTCTGAGTAATTCCGAGAGCCTCAAAACTCAAAAGAGTGGCCCGGGCGTTGCTTTCGCTTGGCTCAGCTTCTCTTCTCTTACGCGTTTTCTTGTAGGAACCAGACAGGTCCACAAGATTCCAAATATTTCGTCCTGACCCTGGGAATTTAAGTAGAATACCATTTATGCAAATTTTTCTAACTACCTGTTATTTATTTGTTTGTTTGTTTTCTTTCATTTCTGACACATGTTGATGACTAGTTAAGTAGCAATATCTTCGTAGAATTCCGTACGCCCTCCGCAATTGGTAACGCCACAATAGAAAAACAAAGTCATCGTCAACGTCCATAGTCAGCTCTTTAGTAAAGGGGTTTGTTCCGTCTTTTACTATTCTAACAACTTATGCCCAGTTCTGGTATTTCAAAGAAAGAAGTGAACATTGATGCAGGGTTCTGGTATTTCAAAGAAAGAAGTGAATATTGATGCAGGTTATGGTATTTCAGAGTTATGATAAAAACAGAGGTCGCTATTGCTGGGACAAATTAATTGCCATATCAAAAGGTCGGCTATGGACAAATTACAAACATTTACAAGGAATTAGGCATCATGGTTTAAACATGAAACAGTGTAAGAACTTCATTTTTCATTAAGCCAATCCAGGTCGTAACACTGTTCTGATACTTGAACACAAACATCTGGCTTAGCTTTCTCCACATCTCTCCACATCCCAGACACATCCTCATCACAGATCACAAGTCGCAGTGATTTCAACGACGTTGCAGTCTCTGGTACGCGCCTAATTGAAGAGCACTCCCTCATGTCTATCTTCTCCAAATATACTAGTTTTCCTATCTCTGCTGGAATCCGTCCAAGATTAACACATTGAGATATGTCTATGTACTTGAGTCTACGAAGCTCGCCCATGGTGGGAGGAAGTGCTTGCAGAACCGGACAAGCATATAATCGCAGGATCTCCAGAGATAGTAGCTTTCCTAGCTCATTGGGCAATTGGACTAAATTGTGGCAGTTGGTGAGGCTTAGATTCTGAAGTGATTGTATCCTGCAAATGCTTGGCGAAAGCTCTTTCAAATTATCACAGTGATCAAGTGTGAGCTCTGAGAGGTTTGGGAAGACCTCAGACAAATCTGTCATTCCCCCATCCACATTGTCATTTATCTTGCAGAAGACTACGAATAATTTGCGCAAGCTTATTAAGGGAAAGTCTGAAAATTGAGGGATTGTAACTTTTTCAAGCCAGAGGCTCCTTAAGGAAGCCAGATTCTCAAAAATGTGAAAATTGTGAATAGTAGCGTATGATGCGCTATAATTTATCAATATCAATGCCCTCAAATTTGGCATTCTATTGATGAAGGGAGGCAAGCAGAATTCATTCGCGGAGAAGTTGATGATCAGCACTTCTGCCTTGGGAAATGCCATTCTTAACCAATCCGCTTCTTTCATTCCACCTGCAACAGTGAACTCCATCGCGAAAACAATCAGACAAGTTTTTTCCTTTTCGGAGAGGGATTGATAGATGCATATGTGGAGAAATACATACCAGTATGAATTGAAACAATCTGAGCCTCAAATGGTCGATCTTTATATCTGGACCATTCTTTAGGGACTCCATTCTCTCTTTTTGGCATCACTAACCGCCGGCGCTCATTAATGCTCTCGCGACTGCTCAGATTAAGAGCTACGTCTCTCAATACATCGTGTTGAGTGACAAAGATCTCAAAGCAACTGCTATACATGCCTCCGGCACTGATACATTGAAATATTAAAAAAATGTTGATAGAATAGAGCAGATTATGAAACCAGCAGAATTATAAATGGTTTCTACTTATTTACCGTGCCTCTTGCACCAAGGTGAGAAGATTCTTGTTTGAGAGCTCAACGACAATTGCAAAAGCTTCGGTTTCGTCAATATCATGGATTTCAACCCACATATTGATGAGTACTTCGAGAGGAATCTTCTTGTCTTCTGGAAAAGAACACAGATCCAGGAAGCATTCCTTGATTTTCGCGGGTAGATAATTGACGCTGATCGCCATTCTTTCAATCAGATTGATTTCATGTGATTCCCCTATGCTTTGGCCTTGGGATAGCCTGTTTTTCACACCTGCCCAAAACATCTCAGACTGATCTCGCAAGGAAGCTCCGATGACTTTAAGGGCTAATGGAAGTCTTCCACACTCGGTCACTACCTGGATGCAAAAACAGAAGATAAGTAACAAAATATTTTAGGTTTAGGAAGATCATTCAATGTAAAGAGATAGAGTTCGCCAATACCTGCTTGACCAAATTCCCATTCGCAGCAAAAGGGATTGACTTCTGGCCAAAGGCATGGTGACAGAACAGAGATAGGGCGTCCTCTTCGCTCAACAGTTCAACTTTGTAGCTCGCAGAAAAAAATGTCGGGAAGTTGAATCTTGAGACTAGTAGGAATTTACAACCAGGTATTCTACAGACAAGCTGTTCTAAAACAGAGAGCGACCACACATCATCCAGAACTATCAGGATTCGTGTTTCGGTTCTGCATTCAAATTGCGGCTTCCCCTGTCGAATCACATAACTAGGATTCAAATGTTCATTGCCCATAATATATGCCCATATTTTGGCTCTCAGCTGCTCCACGTTTGGAGACTGTGACACTGTCAGGAACAAGATTCTCCCGTTGAAATAACCTGAGAAAAGAAAAGGTGATCGTTAACAGATCATTGCAAAAGCAACAAGCCAATGATGATTTAGATCTAATATTATAAACTTCACAACAAGAAAAAACGAAGAGATACCATCCAATATCAAACTATAATATATAACACCATCCTCAGACCTCACATAGTAAATACGATCAAATTCCCACCTCGTGTCCTCGTTCAAATTAAAGAATATAAGGTAAATTTAAGGCAAAAAAGAAGAAGCCGTTATCATCTTTTGGCCCCACGAAAGTAAAGAGTAACTTTGATGATGCAGAGATTTAACTAATAACGTAGCACATAATTGATATGTGAGGAGAGTATATAAAGAAAAGGGTCATGGGAGTTAGAAGGAACCGGTGCTTACGTCGAACGTGATCATCTCTGCAGATCTCTCTAGCCAGAGTAGTCTTGCCTGATCCTCCAATGCCCCAAATTCCTACAACGGGCAAATCCTGTCTTCCAACAACCAATTCCTTAACCTTCTTCTTCCCCAAATCCAAACCAATTCTAAAGCTCCCAGAATTACCATTCAGTCCCTCATCCTCTTCCATACTTGTGACCGCCTGCTCCATCCACCCTCCACCCCCAACTCCGATCTTGATGGCTCCGAAGTACTGCTCCAGCCGGCGATTGGAGGCATCCAATCTATCGAAGCGCTCGGTCATCTCGAAGCGGGTGTGGTGAACATCGGCCAAGATATGAGCCTGCATGGGACCGTTAAGGAACCTGGAGACGTTCTTCTCGAGCTTCTCCATCTTCTTGGCGAGCTGCAAATTCTTGTAGACGTTCCAGCGGCTGGAGGAGATAACCTTGTGGGAAAGCTCGACGCCAGAACGGAGCATCTCGGAGATTCGATCGAGCTGGGATTGGCGGAAGGAGGGGAGCTCAACGCCGGAGTATTTGATTTCTTCGATGATGGGGAGGAGTTGCTGGATGTAGGTGTGGAGCTGGTCCGCACTTGATTTGCAGAGCAGTGACTTGCGAGATATGTCTATGAGCAGTTTCATGAGTTCCGTGGCGATTTCGCCGGCGAAGAAGTCCGTCACTGCCATTCTCTTCCAAACGCCACTGCGGCTTCTTCTTCTTCTGCTCGCCTCCAAGTCTCTCCACTCCTGCCTTCTTTTATATATGATAGCGATGGCATCTGTGGGGGGTATTATTCTAATCTAATCTATGTGCTTTGCTCCAAACTCCAAAGCTTCACTGTCTTACTTCATTCTTCTCAATGGACTAAAATGCCCTAAATTCCTTCGTCGTCTACGCTTGTGAAGTCTTGTTTTGTAAAATAAGCCCGAGACAGGAAAAATAATCTTAAAAAGTGGAAAATACTCCACGTTTCTTAAAATGCATCCAGATTTTTAATCCTGTGAATAAAAAATTATGACGGAGAAACATTTTTATTTAGTCATACGTTTAAATTTAAATTAATGAACAATACTCAGGAGTATGAAGAAGTTTTTTGAATATATATATATATATATTAAAAAAGAGATAAGAACAGAAGTTTAATGAAAAGATTCTTCACTGTGAATTTATACATTTGAGGTTTTTTAGTTAATTTCTAATATTTCATTTGTTGATTCTTTTGGATGCTCCATTGATATGGAAACGACTGGTTACAGTTAGAAATTCGTATGATGACGCGTGGCTTTGGTAGATAAGTCATTAGATTGCCATTTTTCACCAAATGGAGTGCGCACGCCAAATCCTACAAGCTAGGCGAAACTCCACTTGGGCTGTAAAAACAATCCCGTGTATTGCAAATAGTAAACATGAAATATCTATGTATCATATAAAATAAATTTATATTTTATAAAAATTTAAATTTAATTTTTATTATTGTTATAAAAATATTTTTAATAGATACTTTCATAAGTCTTATATAAACTATAAAATTATATAATGATTTTAATAAGGGATTAATATTAAATTTATTTAAAAAATTATAACACAAAAAAAATGAGGAAAGAGTAGGCACAATATTAAATATTAATCGATATAAAAAAATAATAATAAGATACAGGGCGAATCATTTTATATCTTAGATTGGGAGCTTTTGGTAAGGTCAATGCAGGGGGTAGTTGACTTGTGGAATGACAAGTTTACCCCGCCAGCATGGAATAATACAATGAATGAATATGACGAGATGAGGATGGTCCCATCTAGTTAGAAAGGAAGGGTGGCTATCGGTGGCAGAGATTTCGGGTCAGAAAGCAACTCGATCCACAATTTCACATACGCTGCTCTTGACCTGAACCAGTCACAGTCTGCACATCAAAATTAAGCAAAGCTGATAACGTAAAATCACAATCACTTTCGAGGCTGCGAGTGCTTCTTGTTTCATTAAACATGACTCCATATTCCCCTCTCCATCATTTTAGGCGGCTGTTGCAATAGCTGCCTGCAGCTAAAGTTCTTTTCCCATCATTTTGATGTGTCATTCTTCTTCTGTACTTCTTTCTCAATCCACCGCATATGCTCGCCGTCTAATTCTAAGCGATTATTTTCCAGCAACTCTAAGGTACGAGCGAGTTTGGTTAGAATGATTTGGAAGGGGAGGGCAGTCAAAAATTAAGTAGAACTAACAGTGGGGTTGGGGATCAGGCGGCTTTTGTTTGGACGGCGTCCCTGGGCTCCAGCGCTAGTCTTGGTCTGCTTAATAATTACAGGGCCTAGTGTATGTTAAGCTAGGCCCATTGGTTTCAAACATTTATGGGCAAGAAATGAACTGTCGCCTAGGGGTGTGCATGGGCAGGGCTGGGCAGGGCTGCCCCCCCGCCCGGTGCCCTGCCCAAAAAATGCATGGGCTGCATTTTACAGCCCGATGCCCGGCCCTGCCCGGTAAAAGCCCGAACAATTTTGGGCAGGGCATGAGCGGGCTGGGCATGGGCGGGTTGGGCATGCCCAAGTCGTGATGTCATGCTCATATTGTGAAAAAAATCTGTAATTATGAATTTCTAAAATAATACCATATTCATGTGTCTTTAAGAGTTAAATAATATCTATAATTCACTAAGAATAAGAGAACAAAGATAATAATTAAAATCTTGAGATCCATTGCATATAAAAAATAAGCGTTGAAATCTAAGTAGTTTGTAATTATAACTTTGTATCAATCTCCCTAATATTGACAAAGATAAAACATCTAAAAAAATAAAATAAATAATTATAATTTGTAATATAATCATATGATAATTAACAAAATTAAAAAAAAAATTAGTATAGTTATAAATATTAAAAGATACAACTTACCTACTTATATTTCTAAAATTATCTTATAGTCACCAGTAGCTATCATATTCTCCCTTTTAAGATAGAGAAAAAATAAAAAGAAATAAAAGAAGGGGTGCTTATGGGCAGGGCAGGGCAGGGCAGGGCAGCCCCTATGCCCGGTGCCCAGCCCGAAAAATGCATGGGCTGTATTTTGCAGCCCGATGCCCGGCCCTGCCCGGTAAAAATCGGGCTGGGCAGGGCATTTTTCTTGCGGGCTGGGCAGGGCATAGCGGGCCATGGGCATTGTGCACAGCCCTACTGTCGCCAGTGACTATCACTTTCTTGAAGGCCACTAAGAAAATATTTCCCTTCAAAAGTCTTTATAATAGGATAAATTAATATTTTGAATATTTATTATAACATATATCTATATTTAATATATGATAATATTTGAATATGATTTTTTTCAATAAAAAAATACGTATACTTAACAAAAAAATTAATTTTTTTCATTTTCTCTATTTGATTTAAATATAGATATAATTTTTTAAACTGATTTTCTTTTTAGTCTTTACCTCTCAATTTTGTAACTTCTTTAAAATTATTTCTATTGGTGTGATATTAAAAGGATTTTATTAGTGTGAACAATTTTAAATATAAATGATTTAAAAGAGTATCTTATGAAGCCTATACATATTTTGATAAATTTAAGTATTTTTTTAATCTTTATAAATTGATTATACAGATTCTATAATCTTTAAGACTAAAAGAAAAGAAGTAATTTATACCCTGTTTGTGCTTCAAAAATACACATCCCCCACCCACATCAAAATTAAACGAAATTAATATTATTTTTTATTTTAAAAGACATTCACACGTCTTCTTAATAAAAAAAAGGGTATTTTTTTGCTTGAGGACAGGTATTCTCAAAGTCCATAGTCAGACACAAAACATGAGAAGTCAAATTCGAACACATGATATGTCTTTATTTATTTATTTATTTATTGTTCTATTGAATTATGACATGAGTGAGGCAACATAGAGATTTCGTCAATTTTTTGTTCCAATTTCAGATGGGAATTTTTCCAATTGGCCAACAACCTGAATTATGACAACAATTATTTCTTGCGCCCATAAATCCAGGCTCACAAGATGTTAAAAAGTTTCACCAAGCCGCTCGTCTTTTAGGCAGCAGACAATAGATATACATAACCAGCAACAAAAGATAATCCTCGAATTCAACGCCGGGGTCTAGATTGAGGATAATTGATGCCACTTTCTGGGTAACATCCTCCGAGAGAAACACTTGTTCCAGCAACAACAACACGTAGGCTGCTTTTCTCGGTTGCCAACTTCTTCCTCCTCGCAGTGTCACCAACTCACTGGGCAATTTTCACGGAGTCTGAAGCAGGGTCAGCCTACTGATGACCTAGTTTGTCAACCTTGTGGCATATTCTCTCTCTACCCTTCATTGTAATAATCACTTAATTACTACTAATTCATGTTATAATCACGTAATAATACTAAGTGTCTTGGTTTTTCGTTGGTGGCCCCGTTTTCTTCCTCATCCCTCCGTGGGTCACGTACTAAATATATTATATTGACAAAACGTGCAACGGCGGGTCGTGTCTCTGACTCCAAACCGTCCAAGCAAATCCCTGCTCGATGAGATAAGGCGTGGAGTTAGGCTTGAGGTGGGGAGACTCAGCTCCTGAAACCAAAACACCTCGAAAGTCATTACTGTTGACCTTACAAATATTCAATTATTCCCTGCACAGCCATTTGGAATTGGAATTTACAGGCAGTCGCCAGATGGCCAAGAAATAGCTGAGGTGTTTCGTGTTGATTCCCTTCTGGTCTTGTTTCTCTCTTACATGGCTTCCACTCGCCAATATCTTGCTTTCCCTCCCATTCTTCCATGAAGACTCCGACCACTCCCCCCGTTTCCCAACCTCCTCAAATGCCTTTGTTTCGCAAATCATCATCTTCTCCCTCACCCACCCCCTCCACGCCTTCATCTATTTCTCCTTCTTCCCTCAAACAAACTGACGTCGATGCCGCTGGTGATGTCTCTAGTCCCGTTCACAGCTCGGAGCAATCAACTCCCCGCCGCCGCCGCCGCCGCCTTACTCGAGCCAGGAAGCTTCGCCACCTTACCGACCATGATGTTGGCCTGCACCTCACTGACGATTCTTCGCTCCCGGCTTCCCCTCCGTCCTCTCGCAAGTCTCGCTCATCGGGCGGTTCCGAACACTGGTCCTCCTCTGCCGTGCCTCAACCCCTGCCGCTTCCCGAATCACCGTTGACTCGCCGAACGGAGTCTACCGTTCCTAATCCCGGACAGTTCCAGCTCGGATCTCCTTCCATAGACCATTCGGGATTTGCTTTCGGGAGGTAACAATCATTCATGGTCATTATTTTGAATTAAAGTGAGTGCTAGACTTATAGATTCTCCTAGTTGATCATTTCATTCTTATTCAATACCTTGAGTGTTACGCGAGAAGAAGGTGAGATTTCGGTACGAACTAGGAAGTAGACATGGATATCTGAAACTTCAAAGGAAAGAGAGAGGCTTTATCTGGTTACTCCAATCAAATTTCTGAGCCACTTATTGTATGAAACTGAATTTTCAACGTTTGCTCAGTTTTAGTTTAAGCGAGGATGATATTATTATGTACCTTCTGTTTTCAACATGTTGATTACTTGCGGTACCTTTTCTTTCCTTTTCAAAATCCTCAGGAAGACGGTGGATCACGATGCAGTCATAAACATGAAGTCTTGGAGCCATATGGATAGATCTTGTGATCTAACATCTGCAAACGCGAAGTTTAATCTGAGAGTAAACATCCCGGTTGCAAGTTTCTTGACAGGTACTTTCTCCATTCATGTTGCGTCTCAAAATGTTAAATATGGAAGATTCTTTTCCTTCTTACGTTGCTGCTAATGCAGGTCAAAATTCATGTAAAGATCGAGCAATCTCTCATGATATGGACTCTGAAAGTATTTATGACTCAAGATTGCGTGTGGCCCTAAAGAGTGCCCCAACAAGTGTTTTTTCCAGTCCTGTTACCAGTCCGCGGAGATCAAGCAAGGTAGATTTCACTGATCATTTCATTAGTACTCAAGAATTGCATGACAACCCTGTTGGCCATCCTCCAAAAGTGTCACCACACTTGAATGTTCAAAGTCCAGATCGTTCTTCTCTCCGTAGCCCAGGGCGCCATAGTCCTTTCCTCAATCTCAAAATCCAAGATGGATGTCAGCATAGATTTCATTCCAGGGCATGGCCAGAAAATAACCATGCCGATGCACATCCTTTGCCTCTCCCTCTTCCTCCTGGAGCTTCACCACCAGCACAATCATCTGTGCAGTGTCAATCAAGTGCCATGCATCAATTTTCAGGGAAAGGTCAATGGCAGAAAGGAAAACTTATTGGACGGGGCACTTTTGGAAGTGTTTATCATGCAACAAACCTGTATGCAGTTTGTTTGATTATTATGTTTGCCAGTGTCTTCTAATTGGCTCTCATTTGCTTTAGATTAAACTTTTGTTGTTTACTCATGTGTTTTCTCATTCACCTAATAGAGAGACCGGTGCGTCATGTGCAATGAAGGAGGTGGATATCATTCGAGATGACCCTAACTCTGCCAACTGTATAAAGCAACTAGAGCAGGTTATTCTCCACGTCTTCTAATTTATTTTGTACAGAAACATGACTCCCATTGTTGGAGAAAATAATATTGATACAACTTTTTTGGTTTTGGCTTCCAATTGATATTTATTGGAAATCAACAATTATGTTGAAGATTAACTATTCACAGAGCTTAAGTGTTACTAAAAGACCCAGAACTGTTGTAATATCTCTAACACTCATCCTTATACAAAACACAGACCGATATTAGTTTGTGTTGATGTTTAATTTAATTAGAATAAGTAAGGGTGGCAAGAATTGGGCTCTTGACTGATTGCTAAATCTTTAGCATGTGACATGCTGTAGTATTATCAATCTCACGTGTATACATACAGAAAGTAGGTTCACAAGACGAGTCCTCGTACCAATATCTGGTTTTTTTTTTACTAATATAGAAACTAATATTTTTGCAACTAATTGCACTTTCAGTACAAGTTGCACATGCACACACAGTTTTTATTAGCATTAGCCCATAATTTGTTTTCTAGGTAGTGTAGGAGCTAAATAATTGCCATCAATTGCGCTGTTGATAGAGTTTATATAGAAGTTTGAATTCGTTTAATTTTTTCCCTTCTCTGTGCCGTAATATCTTTAACGTTTGCCCATAGGAAGGTATTTAGGCTGTTGTTTTATTTCTCATTGTTTCAGGAAATCAAGATTCTTCGTCAACTACAGCATCCAAATATTGTGCAATATTATGGCAGTGAAATAGTGGGTTATTCATAGGCTCTTCTTTCACATATACTAATATAGCCTGATTAAAAGCTTAAGGGCCTTTGCGATTGGAATTAGATGTAAATTTTTTATACCTTTTTGTTTGCAGGTTGGTGATCACTTGTGCATTTATATGGAGTATATTCATCCAGGGTCGGTCGATAAATTTGTGCGGGCAAATGGTGAAGCGATGACAGAGTCTGTAGTTCGCAATTTTACACGGCATATTCTCTCAGGGTTGGCTTACTTGCACAGTACCAAAACTATCCATAGGTGACTGTGATGCTTGATGGAATGAATTGCCATAATTGATTTAAACTCTCGGAATGGTTACCAATTTGTTCCTGAGATCTATTATTTGATGAGAGGAACATGTTAATTCTGGGAAAAACAGTAAAAATCTGGCTCTTAAAAATATATCATGTGTTAGTGGAATGAGTTGACATTTCCATAAAAAAACTATGATTTAAACTTTTATGTAGTTGTTCTGTTTATGGAATGGATTGACATTTCCACCAATATATGCTTGTGTATCATGTGGAACTTGTTCTCTTGTTTAGGATAGCCAGTTTTCTGTAAAAAAGGCATTCTTCTGTTTGGATTTCTCAACAGTAAAGTGTATTTTGCATTGCTGTATTTTGCTGATTTTTAATAGAATGGATGATTTTTCTCCTCAGGGACATCAAAGGAGCAAACTTACTTGTTGATGCATCAGGCACCGTCAAGCTTGCTGATTTTGGAATGGCAAAAGTTGTGAGTGTTCTAGACTTACTGGTTCTAAACTCAATTTACCTATGTGTCCAGAAACGTGCAATGGTATATTTGGGCAGATAGATGGTCTGTCAATCTAGACATAATCTTTTAACTTGCGGGTGTTAATTTTTCTTTATTAGATTTTTATTGAAGGCAATATCCTCTTTCTTTCTCCTTTTTCCTTTCATTTTTTTTTGTGTGTATCTTTCCAACGGTCTTTATATCTGATCAATATGCTGTTCCCAGCTAACAGGGCAATCATATGCCCTTTCCTTAAAGGGCAGTCCATACTGGATGGCTCCTGAGGTATTTCATTGCTTGTATCATTTAGATTTTGTTTTAGATGGCTGAGGCATGCCCTTACTTACCCTGATTTGTGCGTCAAAGGTCATGAAGGCTGCCATGATGAAAGATGACAATCCTTACCTTGTCTATGCTATTGATATCTGGAGCTTAGGTTGCACTATCATAGAGATGCTGACAGGAAAACCTCCTTGGAGTGACTTTGAAGGGGTGAGTACCTTAGCACCTTATTCTTGTTCAATTCACCTGTAATTAACCTAGCTATATTATGTACATCAGCCTCAAGCCATGTTCAAGGTACTGCACAATGCGCCACCGATACCAGAAACATTATCTTCAGCAGGAAAGGATTTTCTTCAGAGATGTTTTGAAAGGGATCCTGCAAATCGACCATCAGCTGCAAGGCTTCTTGAGCACGCCTTTGTTCAAAATTTGCATGATCAGGTTGTTTTTGCTCACCCACAATCATATCCTAGAGAAGACCCTGAAGTAAGTGCTAGTTATATTCGCTTTACTTCATAGTGCACCATGGACAAGGTGCATGGTGGTCATCATAATGAATTATATCCCACTCTTTCTTGGATGAACACAAAACGAGGAAGAAAAAGATGTGGCATGCGCGCGGAAGACATGACTAGCTGATGTGTCGTCAAATTGTTTGTGCTCTGTAGGATAATTCACGTTGTCCCAAAGACACCACTACACAGAACCGTGATGTGATTCGAGCCTCCATGGGCTCCCGGTTCATCAACAAAATCCAGAAACTGATCGGGTAATACTTCGTCTCTATTATTAACATCATTTGATGATAGATGGTTCGAGGTGGGGTTCATTCTCTTTTTGTTCTGATTTTGACAGTGATTCTTCCCAACAATATAATGCTGAGGATTCTAAATATTCTACATCTCATTACTCTCCTTACTCTCTGCCAGAAGTTAAAATTCCTAAGTCGTCCTTGAAACCAGCTGCCCTCAATTACGTTTCTGCTTCAAAATCCACCAACATAGTCCCTCGCTGTAATGAGATTCGTCACGCACCTTTCATTCCATCTTATTTACCATCATGGAGGCTGGGATTTACAAGCTGCTCATTCATGGTCACAAATATATCAATCTCAAGGGGCAATAGAGAGCGAAAAGTTCACAATTACTTGTACCAATAAAATAAATTTGTACATAGTGAGGCTCCGTTAGTTATGCAACCTTTAACTACAATTTGACATGTAATTATTAATTATTTTTTTAGCTTAATTATTATTCTTGTCCTAAGACATAATTTATAGTATAAATTGTATTACAAATTAAGTTTTATATTAATTACCCTATGAAGTATAAATTGTATTACAAATTAAGTTTTATATTAATTACCCTATGAATATTTTATTTCTTCTAGATTCCTGCCAACTCAAGTTTATTGCTTAAACACTTAGTGTGTGTTTGGTTTGTGGTAAAATCTAAGTTTTAAATTTAGGTTTTGCTAAAATTTAGATTTTGAGAAATTTTAAAATAAACAGTTATATTTATTCGGGTTTTTGGATCAAACTATGGTTTAAAATTAAAATTTTAGATAAGCTGGTCAGAATAACTTATGAGATAGTAGAAGAGCTTATGGATTAATTAATTACTATATTATCCATATTTTTTCTTACACTCTTTCTCCTCTTTCTTGTACACCCTCTCTCATCTCTCTTCTATACCATCTCTCATTTCTCATCTCTTATCTCTCATCTCTCCTATTAGGGGTGTGCATGGGCAGGGTTGGGCAAAGTAATCCCTACCCAGTGCCTTGTTCAAAAACAGTATGTGTTATATTTTGCAACCCGATGCTTGGCCCTACCTAATAAAAATCCTAACAATTTTGGACTGGGATTGGGCGGGCTAGACATACTCAAGTTATGATGATATGCTTGTGTTGTGAAAAAAATTTGTAATTACGAACTTCTAAAATAATATCATTCATGTCTCTTCAAGAGTTAAATAATATCCATAATTTATTAAGAACAAGGTAATAAAGATAATAATTAAAGTCTTGAGATCCATTGCATATAAAAAATAAGCCTTGAAATCTAAGTAGTTTATAATTGCAACTTTGTATCAATCTCCCCAATATTGACAAAAATTAAGCATCTAAAAAAATAAAATAAACAATTATAATTTGTAATGTAATCATATGATAATTAATAAAGTTAAAAAAATATAGTTATAAATATTAAAATATATAACTTACCTACTTAACTACTCATATTTCTAAAATGACCATCTAGTCACCAGTAGCTATCATAGCATACAACATATAGGGAAAAAAGTAAAAAAAAAATAAAAAGGGTGCTCATAGGTAGGGCAGGGCAGCCCCCATGCCCAGTACCCAACTTGAAAAATATATAGGCTGTATTTTGTAGCCCGATGTTCAGCCTTATTCTATATTTATTGGGATAAGTAGGGCACTTTTATTGCGAGCTCAGGTGGGCATATCAGGCCACAGGCTCTATGCACAGCCATATCTCCTATATTTAATAATTATACTATTTTTTATAATTTACTAATAATAAAAGTATTTCTGAAAATAACTATCTAAATACTCGTTTATTTAAAATTATTTTTTTTCATAAACCCTTCTCTAAAAGTTATTTTTTAAAAATTATCTAAATTTTTTTTATAAATTATTTTCTAAAATCTTATCCAAACTAGTATTAATTTGCTATGGGTTGTTACGTATATCTTCATACTATACGTGTATCACAAAAGTTGTTATTATTATACCTGTTAGCTTGGTCAGATATAACTTAAAAAAATCACAAGTCAGGAAAAATTTAGTGTCAAGTAATATTTTAGAAATTAAAGTAACTATCGTATCTATAAGTTTAATAAAAAAATTAATTCAATTAATAATATAGTAATTTTGTTTTGCAACAAATATTATTATTGTTTTTAGAAAATATATTAAAGGCCTTGTTTTTATATCATTTAAAAAGTAAGAGCAGTTTTGTATATCACATTAAATCTAAACATTTCAAAAAATACTATTCATGACTTATGGTGTGATATTTTTACATTTTAAATTTTCTATGTTAAGCTAATATTAATGATTGATATTGAAGATTCAGGAGAATATTATATACAGATTGCTTCAAAAACAATTTCTAGTTTAAATAAAGAAGAGAGGCAGA